>OY856410.1:320786382-321986382 GCA_963693085.1 Alisma plantago-aquatica
AAATACTTTTTGACGATCTATATGAATTTTAGGTTGACCGTCAGATCCTAAAGTTGTATATCGTACATATGAACATGCGAACAATGTCTCATTGTAGTGATTGTTTATGAAAAGGTAAATGTTTTGATGATTTTCCCATCTATATAGTTGCATTTTAAAAAAATAGTTACAGATTTTGAGTTATTCAAATGCCTCTCATGCTCTCACCATGGGATGTTTCTCATTGGATCGCTACCCTATATATATGTCTCTTCACCATTTGTGGAAGATCTTCAACCTCGTATCCTCAGCAACAATGATAGCTACAACCCCATTGCTCTGCTGGCTTGGAGGTAGATGAGTGGAGCTTATGCGACATCTCAGCCATTGAACCTTGAGGTTTCAACATCGATCGATTTTAGGAAGCAAGACCAGCCAAGATCATGTCAACTTGTCACGAAGAGAAATAGTTAGCATTCTGCAAACCAATCCTCAAGGTCAGTAGATATGTTTGCATATATGCCTTATTATTAGAAATCTGATTATTTGTTAACAGAATCACCAAAACGAACATATAACATACCATGTCAGTGAATTTTGTCCTACTAAAATCTATATACCTAATAGTATATGACTACTCATTAATGACATATGTTTATTACATGGTTACGGATTCAGGAATTGAGATTTTAGAGATCTAATAACTATGTATATCTTCAATCAAAGTTCATATGTAAATCAATAGGCTAAGTCAGGATTAACATAAACACAAGTATATATAATACTTGTTTAACTAATTTAAAACGTGTTACTCAAACATAACTGATGACAAATAAGTCCTTTATTATAATTTCTCTTATAACAAATCGTAATATACTTATATGAGGGTGTGCTCACAGATCATGTTGTATTATCCAACTAAAATTCCTATAAGTAATATTATTAAATAAAGTTGGAACTTTATGTACTTTCTAATGAAAAATCTGGTCTGATGGCTCTTCTCCACTAACCACAAGGATATAGGTAGTCTATATTTATACTAATCACGTGTGCATAAAATACATTAGCTATTACTATATATTGGTGGACCATGATGTTTTAAAATTTCAGAATATTGCTAGTGCATGCATAACATGTACATGACTAGGTAACTATGTCGTTTATGTCTGCTATATATAACAGTATATTCTAGTGATTATATACGGAACGTGAATATCTATAGCATTATATTAATTATAATTGTTATATTAGACAATATCATAGTTATTAATAACCCAAGTATGAGACGTATACAATGCAGTCAAAATGGAGATTAATTAATAAATACCTTAGTACTAATGATATTAGTATATATCTTGATCTACGTATACATATGTCTGTATAAGCAATTTGAAAGCAATTTATGTGAATTGTTAATAATAATTTAATCCTATGTCACCATGTTAGGGTACTTAACAATAATTGTTTTCTATGTATTTAAAATATATTTGACAATTCTTCCTTCACCCTAAATAAATATGTGACCAATGATGATAAATCATATCACTGATGAAAGTATAACACAATAGACAAAAATTATGAAATGATTCTAAGCCCATGAGTATGATTATGACTAGTATTCCTATTATAGGTAGAATTGAGTCAAACCTTGGTGGAGGACCTTCTTACTTGAATTATTGATTTCTCTTAAATCAAGGCACAGAAATCTTCTATTTTGTTTAAATACATGCATGTGTAAGAAACATTGGGGATTCTAATTTTCTAAACTCTTAGCCTACTCTTGGAAGACCCCCAATTAGAATACTTGATGACTTGACACAATAATTGGTACTGTCAAATTTTAGGGATGAGGCCCAGTTATTTATTGGAATTATGCTTTCACAACTCTATGTAGAGGTAAGGGACTGTGGTCCCCTAGTCGACTAACAATTCAGCTTATCATGGTCATTCTTATTTGGGATGATGAGAACACATGGTCACCTAAGAATAGACAGAATATACCAAGTGCCTAAATTGTTTTAAAAATATTCTTAGATTGATATACCATGTTGATTGAATTGGAGACCCATTTATATTCCTCTTTTGAATGACTTGCTACATTTTATATTCACTTGCATCCTTCTTGATTGAATCTTTAGTAGATAGAGCATACTTATTTAGCTTTGGATTTTCTACCGGTCTTTTAGACTGACCCATACCTTTTTGCTAGTTCATGCAAATATATTTCTTGGGGAAATGCATGGACATGACCTGCGAAGTGTTGAGACGACATCAGATCTAGACTTGCTGAGGAGTTTTTGCTGAGAAGATGGCTAGGTGCCCTTTGTGGCTTTTAAATTATATTTCATTTCCGCATTATAAGACTCATTGTAAGTCCCAGTTTGGGGACAAGTTTTGTATGTTTGAACCTTTGATGTTTGAATTGTTAAGAACACTCAGCTGTGATATTTATCCCTTCATCTTGGAAATTCTTATGGGTTTCAATAACAAGATATGGGCATGTGAATGATTATAATCTACTCATCACACCAACATTACACACAACTATGGAGTATCAATACCTTAATCACATTACTTGAGGATATCATCTTTCAAAACACCAAGAGAATAGTAGGTCATATGATCTATCACTTTAAACCCTACATGTGCTTCATCAAATTTTGACTCATCAGTGTCCATAAGAACCACATTGTATCGTATTAGCATACAAAAGTCATGTCATACATATCACCTGTAAGGTTAGGGGTTTATAAATAGAGAAGAGAAAACATCATAATCTCAGAGTCATTCAAAGAGAACAAAACAACACATCAATAATCCCTATATTAAGATTAGAGTTCCATATTTGGTCGATTAGGGTTTTGTAGATACATTAAATCGCTAAACCCAAGATATTGCATATCCCATATTCTTGGAACACTTTAGGCTTAAGAATGATGATTAGGGTCAAGCAAACAACTATCCACACCATAATAAATGTGGCTTATACATTACTCATAGATGTGTATTGATTGAGTTCTCAAGTGTATGTCTCAACCTTCTATCAACCATGTATCGTGTCCTCCCACCAACATGGGTCATGGCCATCAAACATCTATGGTGTCTTGACCATGACCAACACCATGATGTCATGACCGCGACACACCATGGAGGGCTTGTCTCGACCAAATAAAGGATAGGGTTCCAACAACCCAAAGTAAACATGTCACGGCCTCGAACCTCAAGGGGGGTAACCCGACCAAAACCAAGGTTGTTTCGACCTCAAAACATGCCATGGGTCGCAAACAAACAAAAGATAGGTGTGACGTTGAGACCAAGACAAGAGTAAAGGTCACTAATATCATAAAATCATATAACTCTTCCGAAATAGAAGCAAGGTCCTAACTAATTTAGGGTAGGTATCTCTACCAAATGAGAAACCATCATCTCGACCATACAACACAAACATCAAGGTGTGATGACTACCAATGGTCAAGCTACTACCAAGACAAAGGACCATCATCAAACCAAGGTTTAACAAGGTCAAAACTGAAGCAAACCATGGCTAAAACAAAAGAGAACAATAATGAATACCATCAACCATATGGAGGAAAACATCTCCCAAAAATCAGTTACAAAAACCCTAACACTTGCATTATGGAATAACCATGAAAAGGGATCTCAGACAAGAGAGGGAACAAAGTTAAACTGCACCAAAACATAACCAAAACTTCATAAAATGCCAAAACATTCAATCATCGTGCACGCAACCAAAATCAAGATCAAGAGATAGGGGATAAACATCATTGCACTACAATCACCAAAACAAAATGGGTACAAAACTAGGGTTTCAGATTGCATCCCAACCAAGTGTGATTCCAACATCAACTAGCTTCTAGAAACTGTCATCATCTACCAACATGTTATGGAAACATTTTACAGATAGAAAATAGTAGCATGTGTAGAAGAAGTGCATTAATAGAGAAGATTAAGAGTTATATAACATGTCTGAAAGAAGATCACTCTAAGGGTTGCAGGCTCCAAACACATGAAGCTCCACACTCAGTTACAAGAACACCTCAAGAGAGAGAATATATCATGGTCATAGATTTACCAAGGAATGAGAGCAAGAAGTTTAAGGCCAAACTAAAATAAAGAAGGGGAAAAAAGAGAAGAGACTTCCCTCGACTTAGGTGTTTGTCTTGTCAAAACATGGCCTATGATCCCTTGTGAGGAGGAGATTACTCTCAAGAATGACCATCATGTCAAAACATGGTCCAGGGCCATGAAAAGGGAAGAAGATGGAGTAGAAGATACAAGGAAACACCATAAAGGAAAGGTAAACACTCGCCAAGGTAGAAGATGATCAAGGGTTACGACAAGCACCACATGCAAGGTTGATCCTCCTTCAAGGCACCAAGAACAACACCTCCTTGCTCCACCAAGCTTCAAGGAACACCAAAAAAGGAAGGAGAAGAGAGATATGGTTGAAAAAAAAGATATCACTTGCATGGAGAGAAGAGGGTTTATATAGGAAAGGAGGAGAGCTATAGGGTAAGACATGAGGTGTCAACAAGATAGGGATCCAAAGGGACACTTGTCGACCCAAGAGACTAACATGCAACCACTTAAAAACCACATGAATGAGATGGTGATACACTCTATGTTGGGTCTTGACCACTGAGACCACCCAACGTGGCCGCGGTTGTGACCCACCATGGGACACCATCCATGGTCACGACAACACCACCAAACACAATAAGGTTGTGAAACAAGTTCACCAAACCTCTCCTAGGTTGAGACACTCTATTCAAAGGCAACTATCGTGACCCAAGATCACCCAAAACCACCTCAGTTGTGAAAACCACATCTAGGGGATGTGTCTCGACCGTGACACCCCCCCACCAACAAGCCCTAGGTCATGACCTATGTCGAGACAACACATAAGGTACACAAACCCTAGACAACCCTAATAACCCAATGTGATTCCACCACTCAACCAAAGCTCAAACAAGGCACCCCAAATAACCACAACCTCTCGCATGAAGCCAAGAGAGAGAACGAACACACTAGAGGTGAAAAATTGCAATATAACTCCTCAACTTGGGTAAATTGCAATTTGCACCAAGATAAGAACACAAAGCACAAACATCATCCAAACAAGATCAAAATAGAGACTATATATCTCTAAGATCATCAAAAAATTAGAGCAAGGTTCTAAACACATAATCAAGCCAAAGCAAATAAGGTTAACTCAAAACATAGTTCAGGGGTCTTACAAGCCATAAACCCCTAAAAAGGATTTCACCCTAAAATTCTAAGTGAAAAGAGATGGATACTTCCTCTACATCTCTTCCTCAAGCTCCCACGTGGCTTCCTCAATGCCACAATGATGCCATAGAACCTTCACCAACACGATGTCCTTCTTATTCAACATCTCCACTCTTTTGTCAAGGATCAACACATGTCCTTCAACATAGGACACATACTCATCAAGCTCAACTTCAACTAGCTGAAAGACTAACTCTGTACCAGGGTGGCACCTCCTCAACATGGACACACGGAACACTAGATGCAACTTGTATAACTCAGGAGGTAGCTCCAACTTATAAGCCACCTTCCCAACACTTTCCACCCTAGGGTAATATCCCATATACCTGGGAGCCAACTTACCCTTCTTCCCAACCTCAAAACACCCATCCAAGGAGAGACCTTAAGATATACCTTATCGCCCACTTGGAACCCCAATGGTCTACATCGATTGTCTGTATACGACTTCTGTTTGTCCTATGCTACCTTAAACTACACTTGAATCACTTTGATCTTCTTTGTCATATACTACACAAGTTTAGGACCAAGAAGTAGGAATTCACATTTCTCATACCAACACAACATAAATCTTCAAAGTCTTCCATACAATGCTTCATACAGTGCCATATCGATCCTTTGCTGGTAACTATTATTATAAGAAAAATCTACCAGATTGAGGTGGATGTCCCAACTGCCCAAAAACTACAAGACATAGGGTAACGAACCCGCCTCCCAGTAACCCCCAATTAAGGGAGACCAAGAGGTCAGAGTCGTTATCCCAATTTCCAGAACGAAGGTTCGACAAATAATCAATAATAATTATCAAATTATACTAGACTATATAGAAATCCTGTATTAAAAAAAATGTTGCATACCTTTTTCAAAAACTTGGATATCTACTTCTATCTACATCTGGAGTCTATTCTAAATAATCCTCCTTTGTACTTTAATTCTTATTTAATTCCACGTATGCCTCTTTACTGTTTGTCCTTTTCACTTGTACCTACAAACAAAATGTCAGTCATCATATATGAATATGTCGGTATGTGGGGGAAACAATAATCGTGCAATTAACTGTAACAACATATTGCAGTCAATTATGATTTAACAAACAACTTTACATTTTTAGCATAACTGCTCAATCCATACATACCCTAGCCTCTACGTTGTCCCTGTAGTGGACTTGGATACTACCTTCCTTATGGTAGATCCCCATTAAACCCCTCATGATCCTACCTAATAGGTGAATAAATTTCTAGAGTTGAGTCACATGGCACTACCCATAGGTAGCCCACTCCTTAAATCATGGTGTGCTAAAGAGTCTCGTGGCACTACACGTGGGTAGCCCAATTTCTAACTCTTGATAACCTGATGTCCTACTTAACAAGTAGGCCATGTACTAGGTTACCAGCTTTTAAGGGTGGGGGAGGATTTGCGGGAAGGGGAGGAAGGGGAGACATGGAAAAGGCTGTGGAAAGAAAGGTGGCCACCGAAGTTGAAACACTTTATCTGGAGAGCACTGCGAAATTTCCTTCCTACTACGACAGAGCTGCAGAAAAAGAAGGTGACACTGGATGAGGGCTGCCATCATTGCGGACAGCGTGAGGACTCGACACATGTTTTACTCCAGTGTGAGATAGCAAGGAAGATTTGGGCCACCGACGAGTTTGATTGGATGGGACAGATGGACCTCCACGACATAGGGAGTTTTGTGGACAACCTTCTGGATGAGGAGAACAACATACATAAGGAGGAGGGTGCGGCGCTACTCTGGGTTACGTGGACAACAAGGAACAAATACATCTTTGATGAGCATCCTCCCTTCCTTCTGGGCCTAGCAGCGAGCTTCATCGACATCGTTAGGAGACATGCACACTATCATGCAGCCATGAGCAGAGCAGTAGACTCCTTCTCTTCGTCAGACAGTGTATCTTGGCGCCGTCCTCCACCGGGCAGTGTTAATATCAACATGGATGCCTCCATATCTTTGGCAGGGAACAGTGGATGTGGTGCAGCCATACGGGACGACCGCAGACGGCTGTTGTGGACTTTCCAGTGCCGATTAGAACAACCATACTCGGTGCTTAGTGCGGAGGGTGTGGCTGTTCTGAAAGGCATGCAGCTCGCTCTTGGGAAGGGTTTTGTGGACATCATTGTGGAGACCGATTGTCTTCTTCTGGTCGAGGCTGTGAGGAAAGGATATGGTGGACGTGGCTATGAGCACTTTATCGTCAGGGATATCACCGAGCTCTCTTCTCGCTTTTTGTCTTTCAATCTCTGTTTTGTTAGGAGGCAAGGCAATAGAGTAGCCCATGCCTTGGCCTCACCCGCTTGTCATTTTGTAAACCACATCTCTCGTGGAGAGGGGTTCGAGGATCAGATCCTTGCACTTGTTGTAAACGATTTGATCACTTAATAAAATGGCAGGCGCCCTTTATAAAAAAAGAGTCACATTTACTAACATTAGGATTTCAAGGCCCATTAAAGCTCATTTATGTACATGGAACATTAAATTAATCAAACTATGCATAAGGATCATCCTTTTAGATCTAATGTGTCCTTTTTATAATCAACAGGTTAATATTCACTCAAAACATAATCAAGATTTATCATGATTGTTTTTATCTCTTTCTAGGGTTTTTCTATCTTTTAATGCATTGAAAAGATGTAAAACCCTATACTTTTTAATATCATCTACAATCAGGTTTTGATATTATTTTTATCATGATCTACGCATTTTTATGATAAAAAATCACTACTCATTTGTATTTTTTGGCCAAAGTTGCGATTTTTAAAAAAATATGCAAGATTCATCAATTTTCTTGTATTTCGACTAGAGAGGCGACCAACCTGAGATTTTCTAGAAAAACCTCGACCGTCAGATCGCGAACCATCGTTGACTGAGCTGGATCGCGTGGCTCTCAGCGTGTACACCCACTAACATACTTCAGAAATGCAGAACGCTCCCTGGCCGTCGATTCTTCTCACGACCTATGATGGAACTTGATCGCACGGCTGCTGCTAGTCATCTCTACCTGATCTAGAAAAGAAATCCCACGGTGGTGCCACATCCCAAGCTTGTCGGAGAGACCTCATCTTGCTAGCCTGGGGCACGATAGCGGCAGGGAACGGGCCGGTTGCGATCGTGGGAGTCTGCCACAGACGAGGGTGGTCCTATTTATAGGATCTAGTGACTATTTTTGGTTTACTAATCTTGTCGCTTCCCTTGTGCTCAACCAAATTGGTCGTTCTCTCTAGAAGCATCTAAACCACGAAGAACCAGGGTCAAAGGCACGTGGAATTCCCTCACAGACACATCTATCAACTTTCCTCGTCTGGACATCAACTAAATCGTGAGCAAAATTGGGTGGAAAGACCCTCTGTCCACGACCTATCTCCTAGTTCATTTAGAACTAGACGATGAGAGGCCTCCATTGGATCAAGATGCAACGGTCCGCATCACTTGTGCCCACTAAAGGAGGGTCTGGTTTCTTATATTAAGGAAAATCCCTTTTTATTTTAAGATAACTTTGGAAAATCATAACTCTCCAACCATGACTCTGTTTAATCCCAAATTCTGAGGGTATCTTAATAATATCTTAATCTACTCCTCTGCCAAATTTTGGCTCATTATCTAAAAGAAAACGTGCCTTTTTTTAGGTGTAAGATAATACTTAATTAGGCTTATTTCTCCCATCTTTTCTTTTTCTTATTTTTCTTATTTCCCATTATTTCTATTCCTTGTAATCCAAGAAAGCAAGTGGGGTTTGAATTATCACTCATTATGACCAAACCCTCACTTCTCTCCTTATTTCTTGCATTATCTCTCTTTATTTCAAATATTCTTGATTAATTGTTTATCTCTGGTTTTTCTTTTGATTTTTGATTCCTTTTTCCATTAGATACCATGTGGACATGAAATCTGATCCAAAATGGATCCATTATCCAAATATCCACATATTTCTTGCAATATCATTATTATCTCATATTTCCTTTCATAAAACAATATTAAATTGATATTCTCTCTCCCTTGTTGCATTATCTTTGCAACCTTGGACTCCTTGGGACCCAAGGAACCCAAGAGGCACGAAATCCAACTTTGGATAATATTCCTTTGCCTTCTAGAGTTTTCTACATCTTTCTTTCCTCCATTTATTATTAATAATGGAGTTTCTTTTGTCTTTTCCTTATTATTGGGCCCAATAGCCAATAAAGCCCACAAAACAACCAGCAAGGCTATTGTAAATGAAATCCATTTATTCAAAACAAATTATATCATTATTTGATCAAATATCTTTAATAGGAGAAATTACATTTCTCTCCAAAAGAACCCAAAAATTGGGGTTGTAACATCCTTCCCCTCTTATAGTAATTTTGTCCTCAAAATTCCATCAAGAAAACAAACAATTCAAGATAAGACTTTTCCATTTCCATCATTGGCCCCTATGTGGTTTTACCTTATCCATGGTGCTTCTAAAGAACCTTTATCATCACATATTCTTTTCTCTGAGTTCTTTCATCTTGGCATCTATAAACCTCACAGGTGGCTCAGTTCATATCAGCCTCCCTTGGGGCTCACTAGGTTCATTGCTCAGCACATGGCCTAGGTACCTCACATAGTGCTCTAAATTGGACACATGGAACTCATTATACATCCTATTATCCTACGGGGTAAGGCTAAACGTAACCATCTCCATCAATCCATCTCAAACGAATCCATGTATCGAGGACTCATCTTTCTTTGCTATAACTTAGAGGGGTCGGATTTTCACATCACATACTCTCCCACAGTGAGCTGCATGTCAGTCTGCTTTGCATCATCTCATGACTCATGTCGCCCCTGGGCTCTTTTTCAGCCATTGCATGATCAAAGAGACTTCATTTGCACACATTGTGGTCCTTTTCTGACCATCGCGAGGTCCTTTCACCAACATCATCTTAATGAAGTGGTGTTTGACACAACCTCCCTTACAAAGCTTCCTTACGTCATAATACTGGCTATGGTAGTTATCATCACATCTTACAGAGGACAAGAACTGTCTCCATGTATCACTCGGAACAAGCACACATGCTCTCATCATACCCTCTAGTTTGGATTATACTAACCATTAGTTAGGGGTGATAAATTGTACTAGCATCGAGTTCTTCAAGTATCTACTTCCACCTTATGGAAGTGTATCTTTAGGTTATACTCAAGAACTTTTGAACACACATCATGGTGTAGTTGAACCATCTTTCTCATATGTAGTTCAACCAAATTTGTCCCTTGATAGTATTCTTTCTATCTCATGTTATCTAGGTAAGGTGATTTACCATAACCCATATTGCATCTTGACCCTCCTTGGTATAGGGGAGACTTACCACAACATCCATAGTGATGAACTCCCTTTCCCTCTTGGGGACTCTTTATCCTCTATAACAATACACTAGATTACTGGTGTTCATCCTGTTGGTATGTATGCCCTGAGAGCCAATCATATGATGATTGGTGGGATACATTAAGATTGATTTGATAAACATAAAAGGCGAGCTTCCAATTCTTTCTGGTTCAGTCATATGAGATAGTGATAGAACAGATTGAATGTCTAGAGAATGACAGTACTCAATGACGTATGCCTTCAGGTTCATGACCTGAACGATGAGATCATACGGATGCTAAGAGTTTGTACATTCTTGTTATGTCCCTAGTCAGATGTCATTGTGGAAGGTAGATAGACAGCAATGACACACAAGACTAGATTGTGGTGTTGGTTGATGACAGAATCTCATTAGTCATGATATAGAGATATCAAACCAAACACATAGGTACTTGTTAGAGAACAAGTGTACCGGACAGACCCACCGTGAATTTGACACATGGAACCATGAGATGGTAGTCACAGTCAGTACTCACAGTGATGGTGGTGAGTGTGATTCTTAGACCTGAAATCACTGCACTCAACACATGTCGTTGGGCACACTTTGACATCATCAAACGCAGTCCTGAAACATGGGTTGTTATAAAGGTGATGATTGGGTGGCTTTGACACATGGGGCTTTTGAGGGGTGAGTGATAGATATGGGATTTGTCCCTCCTGAGGGAGTTTTATATCCATGGCCACTTGATGAGTAGGATTGAGAAAGGCGTGCACGCATGTGTGAATCAGTATGTGATACTGATGTCATACATATCTCTTCCAGTCTACTCTGAGATCAAGGAAGTGAATGAACGTTGACAGGATGACTGTTCCATGCCTCGAGTTCATTCGGGATATCAGTGACAAAGGAATTATACATTCGCTGTAACACCATTCACGGATTGTAGGATGAAAGTTATTCTCCAACTTTCTACTTTCACTTGGGTAGCACTGATGTGTGACTAGGCACCGCTCTTTGCTTGTGAAGTCATAAGTGTTATGGACTTTCACTGCCAACGTGAAATGGACCTGCAGGGTCACACACATAGGATTTAACCTGGAAGAGGAGTTTTGTCCACAAAGCAATGTTTAGATTGAATACTAAAGGAGTTTAGTAGTTCAATTAAACACTCAATCAGTCGATAGCTCAATATCGTATGGTTCAAGATGTTGGACGCATTGATTGGAGTATCGGATTGATTAAAATCGCAATTGACTGATTTTGCCCAACCTGTGCTCCCAACCGATCGGTTCATGTGATGAACCGGTCGGCTGAGGTTGCTGAACCGGTCAGCTGGAGTGTCCAGGCCGATCGGCTCATGCCCAGGTTGAAACGACCGGTTCAAGGGTTGAACCGATCAGCTCAACTGGTGCAACCGACCAGTTGGGAAAGTCATGTCGGCAAGAATTTTCCTTTGGTTTCAAATTGCCCAATTCGATTGGGAATAACATTGGTATGCGATACCAATTGAGAACGAAACAAGGAAAGTCTTTTTGAGCCGGATTAGGACCGTGAACCGATCGGTTTAGGGCACCAACCGATCGGTTGGAGTGCCCCAAACGATCGGCTCAGGTCCAACCGATCGTCTCAATGGAAGAACCGATCGGTTCAGTTGTGAACCGATCATTTCAAGTTGTGAACCGGTTGCTTTTTGTGGAAAATTCTCGAACCCTTCTACTCCTGCTTTAGTCCCGCATTGCCCGGGATGGAGAACCTTGTCCCATGACTCTCCTATATATATAGGGGTATTGGGGGCTTCTCAAAGTACAGCTCAGTGCAACCAGTTGCTCTGCAAGTTGTCGTTCTCTCTGGTTTTGGTAACCGTGAGAGAGCCCGAGCAAGTGCTTCCCGCAAAAAGGGAGGTGCAGCAAGGGAAGGACAACTGCAGTTGCAACGGGAGGCAGGAGAGCGTGTTGGCGACTAGTACGTCAACAGGAGGGTGCGACTCCTTCCACTTCCTTGTGGGACAAGGAGAGTGGAGTTCCAAGTGGTCCGTGTGGACTACTACAGAGGCGGGAGGACACTGCCGCTTAGGAGGACAACTGTCATCCGACAGTCCGGTTCGAGTAGGAGTTGTCAGTCCCAGTGCGACCAGGAGCTGCACAGACACCGTCGAAGTCCGGAGTTGAAGACCGCACATTGCACGAGGTATTGTCGCCGAGCAAGCCTCGGGACAAGGTATGATTCCGCAAACCATCCTTTCCTATTATATAGACGTTGACGCGTTTCCTTGGTATGGGTTTGGGGAGAAATTTTTTTTTTGTTTCCGCTGCCTTCTCTGTCTCCCCTAAAACCCAACACATCCTTCACCTCCTGGCTTGCATGGTGACAAGCCACGTGCAACTTCATCTTAGGCATCCAAAGTACTACTGTCACTTACCATCTTAGTAGTACCACGGTGTATGATGATCTTAAAATCATGATCTCCTGTATGTCATGATTTCTCAAGATTGATTCCTCAGAAACTCTAAACCACTCTAGTCAGGGTTTCATCACCTTCTTTTCTAGAGAAGTGCATCTGAGGTTTTACAACCATCCTTTTATTGCATCAAGGCCTAGGCTGGCTAACAAAACAACTACTAACTTGTTCAACAGATCTTGTTACATCTGAGTGTTAGCCAAACATATCTTTTTTCTCAAACTTAGGGTTAACCTAACAACCTCCTCTAGCCTCTAGCTAAACTAGGCAACTGCATCTCAACCAGAGAATCCATTACCACTTCACATCCTTAGGTGTTAGGTCATGTTGAAGACATACACCTCCATGTATTCCACTTATCATCTCATTTCAAACTCTAAGTCTATCTTCATCAAGAAAACTCTGAGCTCATCCTCTTGGTTTTCAAACTCAACCTTGTATAACTTGCAAAATCCACATAGCTCATGCTAAAAACATCCTTATAAGATGACTACCTTATTTCTCTTAGTGTTTATAAACCATCCATGTATCGTTCACTCTGCATGGGTATGTTATCATGTCTATCCTCATACCTCATAGAAACATTGCAACTCACATCATCTTTTATCCTTGGTGTATGGCATGCATATTGTCCTATCTCTCACTCCCATAATAAGAGGAAATAAGCATTTGGCGGCCGTCCAAACACAAAGTTCTTCCTGTTCCAAGAGTAGAGATGGTACATCCCACATTGCTAGTACACCTTCAAATCTAAGTTGAAACGTGCAACTTATGTCTCTACATCACAATCATCTTGATATAAAAGTTACTTCCATGTAGAACTGGTCTCGAACCTACTTGGGTCCACACAGATTCCTTGGTCATCTCCTCTAGGTCTATAGGGTGCCAACACTTTTGGGGTCATCCCTCTTCCCTTATGCATCCAGAGAGTGCCCTACTCATCTGCCCTTTGGGTCCAATGAGTTCATGAAGGTGATCAATCTCCTAACCCATGGCCCTCAGACAATGATAGATGTTACCTCCCGACCCTATGGTCATGTGCAACTAGGGAATTAGGAAACTCCTACTTCCATCGGTCTTATCCCTACCTGACCCTAGGATAGACTTATGATTCTATCATAGTACATGTCCAACTTAGAACCTTACCCAAGCCTTCATCATCTCTCTCTACATTCATGGACTGCCTTTCACTCTTTCTTAGGGGTCATGGCGGCATGCCTACCTTGGTCAAGCCCCATACCGGTTACCTCCATGGTAACACATCCACATGCACTTAGAGATGGTTATCTATGGGTCTACAGGTTCATTCTCATACTATTTACTTTTCACTTAACTTCTCAAGATCCTATGAGACCTCTTTAGGTTACCTTACACCAACAAAACTGGTATACACTATATAAGAGGGTCCCTCTCCCAGGATGGGAGTAACTAGATCTTGATAACAAAGGTCAAAAACGTCCCTATGTCTAGGGTTTACATCCACATGAACATGCTTAACCCTAGAAAGCTACTAAGGAACAAGAAGACCACCTACTAAACCATGCTAGGTCATACTTGTTCTCATCCTCAACATTGGATCAAGATCATACCTTCCCATCTCATCAACTTAGATGTGAGGAGTTCATCAAACATACCTTAAACTTAATGGGTTTCCCTTTCCTCTAACCATGAGGAGCACCATGCTCGAATCTATAGAAAATCAAATCTCATCATGAGCATCAGGTACACCACTTCCCCTCTTAGGCCTAGGAACCCTAGGCTCACTTTTTCTGCAAGAGCTATCCAACTACATGCTCAACATTCTAACCACGAATCAAGAATGTATAAGGCATGGCATACACTTCCTATCATCTTTCTACTCGAACAACACTTCAGAGTGGAGTCCTCCTCAAGGACAACCAACTAGGTGTAAGGCCTCACAACTAGTTAATAAACCTCTTCATGGTCTGAAGGAACTCTTCTGCTTAACTCAGAAGGTAAACACCTATACCATAGGCACATAGGTACCAAAAATCTCATCCTCTCTCTAGGGTTTGGTTCCTCTAAAGGAAACCAAGATATAATCAGCCTCCAGGGATCATGCATGAGGCAACTGCTACCATTCACTTAGGTCGCATCGTCCTCAACTCCCCATTGTTCCTGATATCTCAGAGTCTAAGCTCCCAACCTTCTTTCTTGGGTCCTTCTCTCTCTCTCTCTCTCTAGAACTAATCCTACAATCACCCTCATTACTATAGGTCCTCTCTCCATGAAGGTGGATCCAGCTCACAAGCATACCCTTACATGGGTGAAGCCTATGTTCAAACTTATGTTCACTCAAGATTTTCTAGAGCTCCTCATGCTTATCTCATAAGCTATTCAACATACTCTCCTGGCCAGGGTTTCAACCTACTGC
Organism: Alisma plantago-aquatica; assembly: GCA_963693085.1. Lineage (NCBI taxonomy): Eukaryota > Viridiplantae > Streptophyta > Magnoliopsida > Alismatales > Alismataceae > Alisma > Alisma plantago-aquatica. Next base: position 320,801,862 of record OY856410.1, read on the forward strand.
CATCACTACCGACGTACCCTGGATGCATACTAATCCATGCTCATATAAGCCCATAGGGTTTCCATAGGTTCTTCACTAACCTCATCATTGAAGGAGCTATCCTTCCCTCTAACATGCACGACTCTTTCCAGGGTTGGGTTGCCAAAGGCACTAGGTCATCCAACCTCACATGACTCATATCCAAAAGCATATCCACCCACACATCTGGTATACCATGACATCTAACTCATTGTGCCATCTCTCTCTAGCCTTCACTTAGGGTTAGGGTTAGCATCATCCTCAGAGGATGTGCTAGGTCTCTACCTATAATGGATGCCTCTACTTCTAAGACTAACTTCCTCCACTCATCCTCCTGACAAGGAGGTCTCTCCTGAGGGCATGACAATATATGTCATACGACCTAAGCATATATCTATTCTTTAGTTTGTGCTTAACTATTAAGCTTATGTCCATGCCATCTTATTTACATGCTTTTCATTAATTTGGTGGAAGATTCCTAAAACCTTATCATCCTTACCCATAGCTCAAGAGGGTGAGGAAGAGAGAGAAAACCCTAATCCTTATAATCCTTAACAACATTTGAGTTGAGAAGGGATGAACAAGATGAGAGAGTCCTAAAGGTATCTTATTTTGAGTCAAATCCCGAGACATTGGCCAAGCAATCACACTAATCCGAGAGTCCTTGTATTCTGACTAGCGGTGTGGAGGAAAATATTGCCAGCCCCCAGACATGATCCTTTTCTAGACACCTCTGTCTTTCGGAAAATCCTCTAATAACTCCCTTGGGTTCTACAGAGTTTTAAAAATTTAATAATTATTAAAGATTAAATGAGGAACATATGCTCTGATACCAAATGTAACGACCCCACCTCCCAATAACCCCCAATTAAGGGAGACCAAGAGGTCAGAGCCATTATCACAATTTCCTGACCAAAGGTTTGACAAATAATCAATAATAATTATCAAATTCTACCAGACTATATTAAAAAGCTGTATTAACAAAAAACTTGCATACCTTTTTAAAAAACTTGGATATCTACTTTTATCCACATCTGGAGTCTATTCTAACTAATCCTCCTTTGTACTTTAATTCTTATTTGATTCCACATATGCCTCTTTACTGTTTATCCTTTTCACTTGTACCTAAAGCACTGACAAACAAAATGTCGGTCAACATATATGAATATGCCAGTATGTGGGGGAAACAATAATTGTGCAATTAACTATAACAACATATTGTAGTCAATTATGATTTAACAAACAACTTTACGTTTTCAGCAAAACTACTCGATCCATACATACCCTAGCCTCTACGTTGTCCCTGTAGTGGACTTGGATGCTACCTTCCTTATGGTAGATCCCCATTAAACCCCTCATCATCCTACCTAACAGGTGAATCAATTTCTAGGGTTGAGTCACATGGCACTACCCATAGGTAGCCCACTCCTTAACTCATGGTGTGCTAAAGAGTCTCATGGAACTACACGTGGGTAGCCCAATTTCTAACTCTACATAACTTGATGTCCTATTTAACAAATAGGCTCTGTACTAGGGTACCCTTTTTCATCATTAGCAAAGCCACAGAGGAGGACCATGATCTGAGCTAGTCATGTGTACATATTTATGGTGATAATCATAGTCACTTTATAGTTGCATGAAATAAAAGTCATCCAAGCAGTTATTTTCAGGCAACCAATAAAACATCTAGGAATCACCGTGAAACTAAAGTGATTAACCATAAGTGTAACCGCATACCTATTAGGCTAATTTGAGATCGAATAGTCCAATCAATCAAGAAATCCAAATAGGCAAGCAAGCACACAATGAGATCATGAAATATGCATACAATTTCCTATTATTGATCATGCTATCAAGATCTATTAAGCCTAGCTCGTTTCTAGGGTTTCTAGTCCACTTTTAGGGTTTCCATTTCAATTAGGGTTTCACTTCATTTTTAATATTTTAAACCCTAATTTTAAACAATTACTTACAAACCCGAATTATCTCATCTACTCCTCATGGAAGATATTAAGGTTACCTTTTAACAACATATAACCCTAATTTCGGATTAAAGGAACAATTAAAAGTCCATTAGGTCTACCTCTTTTACATTAAAACTACCATTTTTATCCTTTTTAATTCATGACAAGATCATTAGGCCCAATTATCATTCTAATTCACGTATGAACTCTATTTGTCATTAATTCCACCTTTATCCATTAGAAAACCCTAATTTCTATATTAAGGGTATTTATCCACAATTAGGAACCTTTATACTCAAAATAGCTTATAACTATCATATCTCAACTTTAATCATGAAATTGAACAATTAAAGCCATTAATAAGAGTCACATTTACTAATATTAGGGTTTCAAGGCCCATTAAAGCTCATTTATGTACATGGAACCCTAAATTAATCAAATTATGCATAAATATCATCCTTTTAGATCTAATGTGTACTTTTTATAATCAACAGGTTAATATTCTCTCAAAACATAATCAAGATTTATCATGAGTTTTTTATCTCTTTCTAGGGTTTTTCTACCTTTTAATGCATTGAAAAGATGTAAAACCCTATACTTTTTTTAATATAATCTACAATCAGGTTCTGATATTATTTTATCATGTTCTACATATTTTTCTGATAAAAAAGAACTACTCATTTGTATTTTTTGGCCAAATGTGCGATTTTTAACAAATTATGCAAGATTCATCAATTTTCTTGTATTTCGACTAGAGAGGCGACTAACCTGAGATTTTCTAGAAAACCCTCGACTGTCAGATCACGAGCCATCATTGACTAAGCTGGATCGCGTGGCTCTAAGCGTGTGCCCCCACTAACAGACTTTAGAAATGTGGAATGCTCCTAGGCCATTGATACTTCTCGCAGACTATGATGGAACTTGATCCACAACTGCTACTAGTCATCTCCACCCAATCTAGCAAAGAAATCCCACGGTGGCACCACAACCGAAGCTCACTGGAGAGACCTCGTCTTGCTAGCCTGGGGCACGATAGCAGCTGGGAATGGGCTAGTTGTGATCTGGGAGTCTGCCACAGACGAGGGTGGTCCTATTTATAGGATCTAGTAACTATTTTTATGGTTAACAATCTTTCCACCACCCTTGTGCTCATCCAAATTGGGCGTTCTCTCTAAAAGCATCTAAACCACGAAGAACTAGGGTCTAAGGCACGTGGAATTCCCTCACAGACTCAGCATTCAATTTCCTCGTCTGGACATCAACTAAATCACAAGAAAAATCTGGTGGATAGACCCTATATCCACAGTCTATCTCCTAGTTAGTTTAGAACTAGACAATGAGTGGCCTCCGTTGGATCAAGATCCAATGGTACGCATCACTTGTGCCCAACAAAGGAGAGTTTGGTTTCTTATATTAAGGAAAATCCCTTTTTATTTTAAGATAACTTTGGAAAATCATAACTATCCAACCATGGCTCCGTTTAATCCCAAATTTCGAGGGAATCTTAATAATGTCTTAATCTACTCCTCTACCAAATTTTGGCTCATTATCTAGAAGCAAACGTGCCTTTTCTTTAGGTGTAAGATATTACTCAATTAGGCTTATTTCTCCCATCTTTTCTCTTTCTTATTTTTCTTATTTCCCATTATTTCTATTCCTTGTAATCCAAGAAAGCAAGTGGGGTTCAAATTATCACTCATTACGACTAAAGCATCACTTCTCTCCTTATTTCTTGCATTATCTCTCTTTATTTCAAATATTCTTGATTAATTTTTTATCTCTGGTTTTTCTTTTGATTTTTGATTCCTTTTTCCATTAGAAACTATGTGGACATGAAATCTCATCCAAGATGGATCCATTATCCAAATATCCACATATTTATTTTAATATCATTATTATCTCATATTTCCTTTAATAAAACAATATTAAATTGATATTCTCTCTCCCTTGTTGCATTATCTTTGCAACCTTGGACTCCTTGGGACCCAAGGAACCCAAGAGGCACGAAATACAACTTTGGTTAATATTCCTTTGCCTTGTATAGGTTTCTACATATTTCTTTTCTCCATTTATTATTAATAATGGAGTTTCTTTTGTCTTTTCCTTGTTATTGGGCCTAATAACCAATAAAGCCCACAAAACAACCAACAAGGCTGTTGTAAACGAAATCCATTTATTCAAAACAAATTATATCATTATTTTGCTCAAATATCTTTAATAGGAGAAATTACATTTCTCAACAAAAGAACCAAAAAATTGGGGTTGTAACACAGGCTCTCAACATATTCTCTAATGTCTCTATGGTCCTCTCAGACCGACCATCTGTCTATGGGAGAATGACAATACTAAACGTCAACTGCGTATCCAAAGTTGTATGCAAGTGCTCGTAAAATAAGGACCTATATATGATAAGATAGGAGTTGGGACACCATGCAAGCATACTATCTCATCGACATATATATGGGAGAGATTCTCTGATGTATATGTTGTCTTAATAGGAAGGAAATGCACTGACTTTGTCAACCTGTCAATGATCACCCAAATGGAATAATAACCTTTGGCTTTCCTAGGCCAACCAATCACAAAATCCATAGTCACATGATCCCATTTCCACTATGGTATAGGAAACGGTTGCAACATCGCTATAGGCTTATGATGTTCTGCTTTAACTTGATGACACACAACACACTTGGCCACAAACTCAGCCACATCAAGTTACAAGCCAGGCCACCAATATAGATCTTTGAGGTTATGGTACATCTTGGTGCTTGAGCCTCTTCTAAAAACATATTCCTTAAGTTGTCAACACCAAGAACCATAACTCTCTTGTGGTAGCAAATTGTCCCATCATCTGCCTTGTGCAAGCCATCACACTTCTCACTGCTAAACTGTGATCGTATTTGATGTATCACGGTATCAACCTATTGCACCTCTCTAATTTGCTGCCTCAACATGGGCTTCACTTGCAGTAGTGCCAACATCCCAGATAATAAGGAAACTTATAGCTTCACATTCATTTGATGCAAGGAGACCAAAATGTCTATCTTATGGCACACCAAGGAACACAACTGTGCTTTATCCATAGGCGATGATGAAGAAGACTTCCTCCTTAAAGAGTCTTCCATGACATTAGCCTTTCCTGGATAGTAAGCAATTGTACAATCATAGTCTTTGATTAACTCCATCCAACGTTGTTGCAGCATTTTCAACTCATGTTGCGAAAACGATGTACTTCAAGTTCTTGTGATCTGTGAACATCTGACACTTCTCTCCATAAAGGTAGTGCCTCTAGATATTTAAGGCATGGACTTGTTACAACCCCAACTTTTGGGTTCATTTGGTGAGAAATGTAATTTCTCATTTTAAAGATATTTGAACAAATAATAATATAATTTGTTTTGAATAAATGAATTTCGTTTACAATAGCCTTGTAGGTTGTTTTGTGGGCTTTATTGGCTATTGGGCCCATTAACAAGGAAAAGGCAAAAGGAACTCCATTATTAATAAGAAATGGAGAAAAGAAAGATGTAGAAACCTCTAGAAAGCAAAAGTATATAATCCAAAGTTGGATTTCGTGTCTCTTGGGTTCCTTGGGTTCCAAGGAGTCCAAAGTTGCAAACAGAATGCAATAAGAAAAGAAAAGATCAATTAAATATATCTTTATTAAGAAAGAAATTGAAAACAATGATAAAATGTAGAAAATAAGTGGAAAGAGGTATAATTGAGTTACCCTTGATGGATTTTCATATCCAAAGGAGTCCTAATGTTAAATGGAATGCCAATGAGGAAAATAAAAAGAAAGATAAAGAGAAATCCTCAAAAAGAGATATTTTAATAAGAAATAAACAATATAATGAGAAATAATGAATATATATGCATCTAGAAGGATAATGAGTATCCACTAAAAAGGATTTTGAAATATTAGAGTTTCTTGGGGTCCAAGGAGCCCCAATGGAGAAGAAAGAAAGAGAAAATACCTATAATGCAAAATAAGAGGATAATGTGATACATTATTAAAGAATTTTGTGGTATTGATAAAAAAGAAGTATTTTCTACTAAAAGAAAATAGAAATTCGTGCCAATAGATTAAAGGGCAAGTACAAAGAGAATAAGAGAGATGATTTTTGAATTCCTAATTGCCCCATGAACTTGTTTTATTAAAAGGATAATTAGGAGAGAGAAGGTTGCTTGTCAATAAAGGAATTGGATTCCTATTGGGAAAGGACTTTGCTTGCTTTGTGGACAAGCATTCTGGGGCATGGATACCCTCCCCTATATAAGAGGTAGCAGCCTTGGCCGAATTCAAGAGGATTCTATGCATCCTTCTCCCTTCTTCTTCCTTGTTTCATCTTCAAATCCTAACCCTTGAGCATAGCCCTAACCTAGAGCAATAAGGGGCTGGGGAGGAGTTGCGAGGCAGGCTTTCCTCTTCCACGATGACATGAGGTGCTTGGGTGAGTGCCCCCTCACCTGAGCTGGCCGTGGCAGTAGTGGCACGACTGCATAGGGCGGCCGAGTTGTAGGTCTGCCCATCTCATCTTTCGCCACCTTGGAAACAATCCAGGGCACATGTAGGTGTGACAGAGGGTGTTCGAGAGAAAGGAATAGATGTCGGTCGCCGTCGGGGTCTAGGGGAGGAGAGGAGCCGCGCCCAACCACGGCTAGGGCGGCGGCACACCGTCAGAGCAAGGTAGAAGATGAACCATGGTGCGTTGGAAGGATTTTCCCTCCGCGGACTGAAGAGCCAACCTACTTAACCAAGGGCAAAGATGTCATTTCAAAATGTTTTAAAGATAGCCGAGTTACATTGCATGGAAGGGACACTTGGCGCTCTTTGATTGTCTTTGGTAAGTAATAGCTCGGATGGATACACATAAAATATGAAAATTGCTTAGAAAAACGAGAGGAATTCATTAAAAATGATTTTAGAGGCTAGTTCCTCTTGATATTCGAAACGTTGTGTAAGTTATCAACTTTAATGAATTAAAGATTAAAAACCCCTATTTGGAGATGATTAATGTATTTAGTAGGGTTTAATGGATGATTAAAGTTGATATTAACATGTTAATTGTAAAAAGGTATATTGAGAACAAAAAGGACGAACTTTGCACATAATTAGTTTAATTTAGAAATTTATGTGCATAAATATGCTTTAATGGGCCTTGAAACCCTAATATTAGTAATGTGACTCATAATGGTTTTAATTATTCAAAATCATGAATAAAGTTGAGATATGATAAATACAACCTATTTCAAGTATAAAAGTTTGTTATTGTGGATAAATACCCTTAATGTAGTAGTTAGGGTTTTCTAATGGATAAAGGTAGAATTAATGACAAATAGAGTTCATATGTGAATTAGACCATAATGAACTATGAATTGATGATAAGTGAGCATAGTGACCTTGTAATGGATTAAATTGATAAAAATGGTAGCTTTAATGTAAAAGAGGCTTAATGGACTTAATTTGTAACATCTCAGGATTTGAGGCCTCAGATAAGTTGATATTATAAGAAATGATTGGACTACCCATATCACCAAGGTGCTCCTCCTTTTTCGGGAGCCCATCACTAAAGAACTCCATAGTTAAGCGTGCTCAGCTTGGAGTAGTACTAGGATGGGTGACCAGTCAGAAAGTTGACCCCGACTTGCACGTGCATGAGATCAAAGCACGCAGTTAAGGCTAGTGGTGGTCTGTGGTGCCAGTCGTCATTCCTGAAACTCTACTAGAGCCTTGGGCAGTGGGCCCGGGCATTACAAATGGTATCAGAGCCAATTCCCCTCCAGTAGGTGGGGCTCACATGGACATGGCATGCCAGTCTTGAGCCATGCGGTCCAGGCATGTAGGAAAGGGTTGTCCGTTTTTGACGTAGCCACCCTTGCACTAGTATTCCGTGATCGGGAGCTGGGTGTCTGTGGGCCATTGTGGGTATGCACTGAAATGGGGTCAGATTATGAGGCCATATAGTTGAGACTTGACGAGGACGTCAAGAGTTTAAGTGGGGGAGATTGTAACATCCCAGGATTTGAGGCCTCAGATAAGTTGATCTTATAAGAAATGATTGGACTACCCATATCACCAAGGTGCTCCTCCTTTTCTGGGATCCCATCACTAAAGAACTCCATAGTTAAGCGTGCTCAGCTTGGAGTAGTACTAGGATGGGTGACCAGTCAGGAAGTTGACCCCGACTTGCACGTGCATGAGGACAAAGAACGCAGTTAAGGCTAGTGGTGGTCTGTGGGGCCAGTCGTCATTCCGGAAACTCTACTAGAGCCTTGGGCAGTGGGCCCAGGCGTTACATAATTGATAGTTAATTATGCTTTTTCTGATATCAGGGTTATATGTTGTTAAAAGATAACCTTAGTATCTCTGGGTTATATGTTACAACCCCAACTTTTGGGTTCATTTTGTGAGAAATGTAATTTCTCATATTAAAGATGTGGAAACACATCCCATTATCACACAGATAATGAGGTGTTACACGAAAACGTGCGGCAATCACCATAACCACAGATTATGAAAACACAGGTTAATTAAAACCGATTGCGGAAAACTGATAAACTGTGAAACTATTACTTTCCAGTCCTCATCCTATAGAGAAACGTGTCATATATATACATACACGAGATCTGATACGTGTCTACAACTTACAGAAACAGTTGTTCATCCATCACATGAGTTCACCACCTATTCACATACATAAAGGCCCACATCCGACCATCAGCAGGATATACAAACATCATCGATCGTTCACCGTGAAACATCGTCAAAACACTGCCAAGGACCTGAGAGTACAGGGATGACGCTAGACTCTACTACAAAACATCCAAAAAAGCAGCATATCCATCGCTTGCCTTCTACTGCTCGTCAAGCTGCTCGTCCGCAACACCACGACCACGACCACATCTAGCTCAACCACCTAAAAAGGGTGTAAACCAGTGGGGTGAGACAATTGAACAATTGTCCCAGTGGGAAACATAACTCCCCACCGCAACTACAGAACCTCAGCAAGATAAACTATATCAGCAGATAACTAATAACAGGTATAGCAAGAGCAGTCTTATATAAAGCAAAGCTATTCTTACTGACAAGCTTACCAGCTGTACAAAAGCATGTAACCAGTTATCTCTCAATGGAACATGATTAACAAGATAAGATGTATCACTATGTAACATGATTATCAGAGCAGGATATAATGTCACATAACCTGATTATCAAGGTAAGACATTGCCACAAAACATACAAGATATAATAGAGATATTACACAAACAAGGCCTCAACCAATGTTTCGTGTTTATCTTAAGCAGTAAATACTAAACGACTGTATTACGTATTATTATGCCTTGAGGATTTGAACTGTACCGTTCAAATCCAACCATCGGTTACAAAACCCAAGCCGGTGTCATACAAGGTCAATGGAAGATCCAGACTCCATGACCTCCCACCTCGTGGTCAGTACACGAGTACAACATAAGTAGGACCGTAGTCACATGTTGAAGCGGTCTAAGCCACAGGGTCAGCTCCATAGGCTACCCTCACTCTAGCCCACCTTGGTACAGGTCTCGATGCTAGTGAAATTGAGCCACGGGCCTGTTCACCGTGCTCTGAGCCATGAACGCATTCATGCTCCTCACATCACATATCCTGAGCCATGGGCCTGTTCACCATGCTCTATATACGTATATGAGTCTGCAACCGAAGTTACACTCTTACCTCCTCATTTTCAGGCTAGGAGCAACCTACACATATTCAACAATATGCGCTTCCAGGTTAACCCATAGGAGAACCCGTTTCACCATCACCAAGTCCTGACGATGATGGATCTATGGCCAGGGTAAACTACATGATATGATTCCACTGTAATTAATTAGTATATTTTAGATGGATTGCAAGATTCAACCAAGTTGTATAACATGCAAGATATAAAGAAAGTAAATATCATTATATTATTATGGAAACACATCAACCTGATCCATCTCAAGGAACCACATCATATGTTACTACTTGGCCTCTTGCCAACCATCCAGATCCATCTCAAGGATCATCACATATCATGGGATCTCAATCCCTCATCATGTACTATCACTGCCTCTTCAAGGCTCATATCAACATCATGGGACAGACACATCATTTATATAACCTCATAGGATAATTATCAAAGTGATGTTACTCATCACATATGTCTCATATCCTTTTCATGGCTAAGCATCACCTGCATGGTTGGAATACACAATAATCATAGTTTCAACATAAGGACCATACTTTCTGTAACAAGATGATATTCAAGATACTATATTGATCACTATTTGATGATCAAGTGTATAAAGAACATCATTAACAAACTATATCCATGCTTATCATTTTCTCAAGATTATACAAATAATCAAGGTGTTCATTTTATGTAAGAAGCCATCATTATTATCATTATGCAAGCTACTAGTGTAACTACCACCATTCTCATTATCATTAACAATTAAGCATAAGGATTACTATATGCATATTATTACCACTACCTTCCTCATTATCATTACTACTACCATTAGCATTCTCGTTACTATCATTAGCATTGTTATTGTTTGCAAGGCATCATTATCATTTGAGCATAAGCATTCACTCCCATAACACACGAGACTGTCACTATAGGATCACCTATCCCTCACTATAACTCTTCACAACCCTCACTAAAACCCATCAAGGCCTATCGACCGACACACACCAAACCAAGGGCACGATGCCCGACACAACTCAACCCTATCGGTCGTCACAACTTAGGGTTGTCGCCCACCATGGCTATCGGCCACCATAGTTATCGGCCACCATAGCTATCGACCACCATGGCTATCGGCCACCATGGCTATCGGCCAACGGCTTACTCTAGCCTATCATCCAACCCAAACACCATGCCATACATGGCCCTATCGTCCACCACAAGGACTACCAAAAGGATCACCATGGTACTCAGGTCTATCGTCCATCTCAAGAACAAAGGTATTGCTCAACACAAGGACCATATCGCCCAACATGGTCACCATGTCGACCAACACAACTTATATCTTAATCTATCACCCAACACCAAGAACACCCTTCATGTCATCCATCACAAGGCACTCATGTCGCCCAACACCAAGACAAGAGAGGATGTCACCCAACAAGGGTCATCATCAACCTCCAGCACAAGGAAACTCAAACCCTAGAAAGCAAGGTACACATGGAAACCCTAAGGGGGATTCGGTCACCATAGGTACAAAAGCAAGGAACTAATCTAAGCTACTAGCATAAGAACAAGATTATAACAAGAGGTAAAGGAGTTATGGTTAGAAGCTATGCAACCCGCCTTAAGCTCTAAGCTCCAAGGAAGAAGAAGCACTCCAAGGTCCAAGGGGTATCGTCCACCAAAGCTTCTTCAAGAGGGTATCGACCACCACTGCTACTCCAGGAGAGTGTATCGGCCAACACAAGCAAAGAAGGAGAGGGGTGTCGTGCACTCAAGGTGGAGGAGAGACCAAAGGATCAAAGGAAGCTAAGGCAAGGGAAAGAGCCACCTATATAGAAGGGAAGGGAGGAGAAAACAAGGTAGATCCATGCTAAGTGTCGTCCACCCAAGGGACACTTGTCCTAGGGTTCAAGCCAACACTCTAGCAAGCCATGAGACACTTGTCAAAGATGTGCACCAAGTGTCCACCAAACAAGACCAAACCTCATGGGCGACACAAGAAGCAACTCCACTGGTCGACACACCAAGGCACCTGGGCGACACACCACCATCCTAGGCTGACACACACTCCTCCTTGGGCGACACAAGCTAGTCTTGGCCGACACAAGGCTCAAGCAAGCCCAAACAAAGCATCCCAAGGCCCAAACAAGCTCAAGCAAGGCCCAAGAAACTCAAACAACAAGCCCAACCCTTCCTCTCAACCCTAGAGGAAGCAAAGAGGGGAAAACATCTCACAAGATGGCATACTTGCACACAAAACCTTAAACTTGGGTTATTTGCAAGTAGCCCCTCCAACCCTCAACAAATCACAACAAAACCCTAATCACCACCAAAGGTGATTAGCAAGCACCAAAGCACCAAGATTAAGCAAAACAAATAGGGTAAACCCTAAACGCAGGTCAGGGTCCTTACAAGCTAACCCCCTTAAAGGGATTTCGTCCCCAAAATCCGAAGAGAAAAGCGAGGGATACTTCCTCCTCATCTCTTCCTCAAGCTCCCACGTGGCTTCCTTAACGCCACGACGCTGCCAAAGAACCTTCACAAGAATCAGATCATTCCTCTTCAGCTTCTTGATCCTTATGTCAAGGATCGCCACAGGACCTTCCTCGTAGGTCACGTCTGCATCAAACTCAACCTCAACTGGCTGTATCACTGTACCTGAATCCGGATGACTTTTCTTCAGCATACTGACATGAAACACTGGATGTAACCTGTGCAACTCTGGAGGCAACTCTATTTTGTAAGCTACCTTGCCAACACGTGCTCTGACTGAGTAAGGCCCCATATACCTGGGTGCCAACTTACCCTTCCGTCCAAACCTTAGCACACCTTTCCACGGCGAGACTTTGAGATACACTTTGTCTCCTACCTGGAACTCCAAAGGTCATCGGAGATTGTCTGCATAAGACTTCTACCTATCATGTGCCACTTTCAACTGTTGTTGTATCACTTTGATCTTATCTGATGTCTACTGTACTAACTCAGGACCCAAAAGCTGATACTCACCAGACTCATACCAACACAAAGGAGACCTGCACTTCCTTCCATACAAAACCTCATAAGGAGCCATGCCGATGCTCCATTGATAACTATTGTTGTAGGCAAACTCTACCAAACTCAGATGTACATCCCAGTTGCTTAGAAACTGCAAAACACAAGCTCGAAGGAGGTCTTCCAAAATCTGAATCGTCCTCTCAGATTGTCCATCTGTCTGCAGGTGAAAAGCTGTACTGAACCTCAACTGTGTTCCCAATGCTCTGTGCAACTGTTCCCAAAAACGACTCGTAAACTGAGGACCTCTGTCGGAAACTATCATTGCTGGCACACCATGTAAACGTACTATCTCATCCACATATACTCGAGCAAGTTTCTCAACTGTATACGTCATCTTCACTGGTAGAAAATGGGCAGACTTAGTCAATCTGTCCACTATCACCAAAATGGAATCATGCTTCCTAGTTGTCAGGGGTAGACCAACTACAAAATCCATGGTTATATGATCCCATTTCCACTGCGGTATCGGCAAAGGTTGCAACGTTCCTGCCGGCTTCTGATGTTCAACCTTCACTTGCTGACACACCGCACATCTTGCCACGAACTCAGCTACATCTTTCTTCAAACCGGGCCACCAATAAAAGTCCTTTAGACTATGATATATCTTGGTGACACCTGGATGCATAGCATACATCGACGTATGTGCTTCCTCAAGCACCAACTTCCTTAGATCATCAGCATCTGGAACCACCATCCTATCATGATAGGAAACTAGTCCATCCTCGGACTCATGAAACCCATCACGCTTGTCGCTGCCGAACTCTGATCTGATCAACTGTACCACATCATCTGTCTGCTGTGCATCCTTGATCTGTTGTCTCAACGTAGGCTTAACTTGCATCTGTGCAAAAAGACCAGACAACAAAGAAACTTCCATCTGCACATTCATCTGTCGAAGAGAAACAAACATATCTCGCTTATGGCATACCAGAGAACTCAACTGTGCCTTCTTTGAAGAAAGAGAAGAAGACTTTCTGCTAAGCGCATCAGCTACCACATTCGCCTTACCAAGATGATACTCGATCATGCAGTCGTAATCATTGATCAACTCCATCCATCGTCTTTGTCGCATGTTCAACTCTTGCTGTGTAAAGATATACTTCAGATTCTTATGATCCGTAAAGATCTGACATACTTTCCCATACAGATAGTGTCTCCAAATCTTTCACGCATGAACCACTGCTTCCAACTCCAAGTCATGAGTCGGATAGTTCTCCTCATGTTTCTTGAGCTGTCACGAGGCAAAAGAAACCACATGATCTTCCTGCATCAACACGCAACCTAAACCTTTCTTGGAAGCATCACAGAAAACAACATAGCCTTTCCCAGGCTTTGGCAAGATCAACACTGGAGCACTGGTCAGCTTCTCCTTCAAACTCTAGAAAGCTTGTTGACATCGATCATCCCAAACAAAAGGTACATCCTTCCTGGTCAACTTTGTCATTGGCAACACGATCACACTGAAGTCCTTGATAAACCTCTGGTAGTAACCTGCCAAACCAAGGAAACTACGAACTTCTGTGGGCGTCTTCGGTTGTTCCCAATCCGCAATGGATTCCACCTTCTTTGGATCTACTTTGACTCCTTCAGCAGATATCACGTGTCCTAAGAAAGTCACTTCTCCCAATAAGAACTCGCACTTACTGAACTTGGCATACAACTGATGTTGACGAAGAAGAGTCAACGCTCGACGAAGATGTTGCTCATCCGCTAGCCTATCCTGACTGTAGATCAAGATGTCATCTATAAAGACTATAAGAAACTGATCTAAGAATGGACGGAACACTATGTTCATCAGGTCCATGAAAGCTGCAGGTGCATTGGTTAACCCAAACGGCATAACCACGAACTCGAAATGACCATACCTCATCCTAAAAGCTGACTTTGGTATGTCATCTGCCTTTATCCTCAACTGATGATATCCAGACCGTAGATCGATCTTCGAAAACACTGTAACACCACGCAACTGATCCAATAGATCATCTATCCTCGGAAACGGGTACTTGTTCTTGATCGTGACCTTGTTCAACTGTCGGTAGTCTATACACAACCGCATCGAACCATACTTCTTCTTAACGAACAACACGGAAGCACCCCACGGCGACGTACTCGGTCGGATAAAACCTTTCTCCAACAACTCTTGCAACTGCTTCTTCAATTCTGCCATCTCTGCTGGAGCCATCCTATACGCTGACTGTGCAACTGGCTGTGTCCCAGGAACCAGATTGATCTCGAAATCAATCTCTCGGGGTGGAGGAACACCAGGAAACTCCTCAGGAAACACATCTACAAACTCTCGAACCACGGACACCTCCTCGAGACTAGGACCTTTCACCTTGGTAACCACAACGATATCCACCATGTGAGCTAGGAATGCCTCACATCCTTGTCGTAACAACTTATCTGCCACCATAGCTGATACTAGACACGTCGGAAGAATCTTCCTATCTCCCTGGAAGATCCACTTCTCTCCGGCAACATCAATCACTTCTTGCTTGGAACCACAGTCCAAGACAACCTTATACTTCTCTAAGGTATCCATCCCAAGGATAACATCGAAACCATGCATATCAAGTGGTATAAGATCCACTTGGATGCGGTGCCCCGAGAAAGACAAGACACAAGATGGACACTCTTCTCGAAGCAAAGAGGAACCATCAAGAGGGGTTTCTAACAACAAGCTATGCTTCTTACAACTAACAGGTAAACGACAGTTTTCAAGCATACTATAGGCGATAAAAGAGTGTGTAGCACCCGGGTCAACCAGAACAGATATAAAGCAAGAAGAAGACATATCAGAATGAAATAACTCCATCTGACCTGTCACCACTCGCGGGTTGACTATCGCCTCTGACTGACTCATAGCATAGAATCGAGTCGTTGCTTGCTGTCCACGACCTCTGCTTCCTTGAGCAGACGATCCATCTTAAGATGCTTGACCGCATCCCCGACCTCTGCTACCACTGGCCCGCGGTCCCTCTGACCTCTGAAAACTCTGTCTCGGCTGCTGCGTCACTTCAACGTCTCTATTCGAGAAATTAAGCCTGAAATGCCCGACTTGTCCACAAAGATGACATGACTTGTCCTCAAACCATGGCCTAGCTGGCCCTGTCACTGCCACAGAAGCTGAACTGTGTGCCTTAGACGGCGAAGAAACATAACCTCTCCCCTTACTCGGAGACCACTGAGATGGTACACCAGAACTTCTCATTGTTGACGGTGCCGAAAACCTAGGCTTCTTAAAGCCACCAAACCTCCGTCCTTGAAACTGAGCAGGTCTTTTGTGAGACATAGACTCTCTTTTCTCCCTTACCGTCCTCTCAATCCTTCGAACATATTCCACAAACGTAGCAAACCGTTCTCGATTCTCCAACGCAGACACAGGGGTTTTCAATTCAGCACTCAAACCCTTCTCGAAACGTCTGATCCGTTCCTCATATGTTGCCACCATGTGAGGACAGAACCTCAACAGATCCATAAACTTGGCTTCATACTCGGTGATGTTCATCGTTCCTTGCCTCAGATTCTCAAACTGTCTCACCTTCTCATCCAGATATGTCTTCGGAAAGTATCTGGTGATGAACTCTCGTCGGAACACTTCCCAACAGATCACCTCGCCAGCCCGCTTCTCTTCCTCGATGGTCCACCAGTGACCAGCACTACCTTTCAGAAGGTAGACATCATGCTTTACCTTGTCCGCTTCAGGGATGTCAAGAATCCAGAAAGCCTTCTCAAGACTTTTCAGCCACAGATCTGCATCCGCTGGATCAGCCGTTCCAGCATAATCTGAAGCTCCGACTCGGCGAAGCTGCTCGAAGGTCTTCCCAATACCCGATGCTTCTCCATGGGGAACCTGTGCTCGCGGAGGAGGCATTGGTAATCGCTCAACCATGAGATTCATCGTAGCCATTACCTGCCCCATAAGCTGTTGGTAAGCAGGATGTTCAAGTATGGCTGGGTTAAATTGGGGAACCTTAGGCACCCGATCTTCATGTGCCTGTCCATCTGCTCCATCAACCGATGCAACATCACTGTACTCAGCAGAGTGTTCTTCATGGTTTCCAGACATCTTGACTTTTCTTCTGCTGAGGGCAGAAGATATTGTAAGAAAACCTGGACACTCATAAGAACAACTCAACCTAGTCCTAAATTCCTATAGACTCAGCGAACCTAAGGCTCTTATACCAAAACTTGTGGCAGCACATCCCATTATCACACAGATAACGAGGTGTTACGTGAAAACGTGCGGAAATCACCATAACCACAGATTATGAAAACACAGGTTAATTAAAACTGATTGCGGAAAACTAATAAACTGTGAAACTATTACTTTCCAGTCCTCGTCCTGCAGAGAAACATGTCATATATATACATACACAAGATCTGATACGTGTCTACAGCTTACAGAAACAGCTGTTCATCCATCACATGAGTTCACCACCTGTTCACATACATAAAGGCCCACATCCGGCCATCAGTAGGATATACAAACATCATCGATCGTTCATCGTGAAACATCGTCAAAACACTGTCGAGGACCTGAGAGTACAAGGATGACGCTAGACTCTACTATAAAACATCCAAAACAGCAGCATATCCATCGCTTGCCTTCTACTGCTCGTCAAGTTTCTCGTCTACAACACCACGACCATGACCACGTCTAGCTCGACCACCTAAAAAGGGTGTAAACCAGCGGGGTGAGACAATTGAACAATTGTCCCAGCGGGAAACATAACTCCCCACCGCAACTACAGAACCTTAGCAAGATAAACTATATCAGCAGATAACTAATAACAGGTATAGCAAGAGCAGTCTTATATAAAGAAAAGCTATTCTTACTGACAAGCTTACCAACTATACAAAAGCATGTAACCAGTTATCTCTCAATGGAACATGATTAACAAGATAACATGTATCACTATGTAACATGATTATCAGAGCATGATATAATGTCACATAACCTGATTATCAAGGTAAGACATTGCCACAAAACCTGCAAGATATAACAGAGATATTACACAAACAAGGCCTCAACCAATGTTTCGTGTTTATCTTAAGCAGTAAATACTAAATAGTTGTATTACGTATTATTATGCCCTGAGGATTTGAACCGTACCGTTCAAATCCAACCTTCGGTTATGAAACCCAAGTTGGTGCCATACAAGGTCAATGGAAGAGCCGGACTCCACGATCTCCCACCTCGTGGTCAGTACACGAGTACAACATAAGCAGGACCGTAGTCACATGCTGAAGCGGTCTAAGCCACAGGGTCAGCACCAAAGGTGATTAGCAAGCACCAAAGCACCAAGATTAAGCAAAACAAACAGGCTAAACCCTAAACACAGGTCAGGGTCCTTACTAAAGATATTCAAACAAATAATAATATAATTTGTTTTGAATAAATAAGTTTCGTTTACAATAGCCTTGTTGGTTTTTTTGTGGGTTTTATTGTCTATTGGGCCCAATAACAAGGAAAAGACAAAAGGAACTCCATTATTAATAAGAAATGGAGAAAAGAAAGATGTAGAAACCTCTAGAAAGCAAAAGTATATAATCCAAAGTTGGATTTCGTGCCTCTTGGGTTCCTTGGGTTCTAAGGAGTCCAAAGTTGCAAAGAGAATGCAATAAGAAAAGAAAAGATCAATTAAATATTTCTTTATTAAGAAAGAAATTGAAAACAATGATAAAATGTGGAAAATAAGTGGAAAGAGGTATAATTGAGTTACCCTTGATGGATTTTCATATCCAAAGGATTCCTAATGTTAAATGGAATGCCAATGAGGAAAATAAAAAGAAAGATAAAGAGAAATACTCAAAAGAGATATTTTAATAAGAAATAAACAAGATAATGAGAAATAATGAATATATATGCATCTAGAAGGATAATGAGTATCCATTAAAAAAGATTTCGAAATATTAGAGTTTCTTGGGTTCCAAGGAGCCCCATTGGAGAAGAAAGAAAGAGAAAATACCAATAATGAAAAATAAGAGGATAATGTGATACATTATTAATGAATTTTTTGGTATTGGTAAAAGGGAAGTAATTTCTACTAAAAGAAAATAGAAATTTGTGCCAATGGATTAAAGGGCAAGTACAAAGAGAATAAGAGAGAGGATTTTCAAATTCCTAATTGCCCCATGAACTTGGTTTATTAAAAGGATAATTAGGAGAGAGAAGGTTGCTTATCAATAAAGGGATTGGATTCCTATTGGGAAAGGACTTTGTTTGCTTCATGGGTAAGCATTCTGGGGTGTGGATACCCTCCCCTATGGGTAGCAGCCTTGGCCGAATCTAAGAGGATTCTATGCATCCTTTTCCCTTCTTCTTCCTTGTTTTGTCTTCAAACCCTAACCCTTGAGCGTAGCCCTAACCTGGAGCAATAAGGGGCTGGGGAGGAGTTACGAGGGAGGCTTGCCACTTCCACGACGGCACGAGGTGCTTGGGTGAGCGTCCCCTCACCCTAGCTGGTTGTGGCAGTAGCGACGCGGCTGCATAGGGCGGCCGAGTTGCAGGTCTGCCAAGCCTATTTTCTGCCACCTTGGAAATAGTCTAGGGCACCTGTAGGTGCAGCAGAGGGTGTCTGAGAGAAAGGAATGGATGTCGGTCACCGTTGGGGTCTACGGAAGGAGAGGAGCCATGCCCAACCGCGGCTAGGACGAAATTAGATCGTCGGAGCAAGGTAGAAGATGAACCAGGGTGCGTTGGATGGATTTGCCCTCCACGGGATGAAGAGCCGACCTACTTAACAAAGGGCAAAGACGTCATTACGAAATGTTTTCAAGATATTCGAGTTATGTTGCCTGGTAGGGACACTTGGTGCTCTCTGATTGGCTTTGGTAAGAAATATCTTTCAAAAATCATATTTAAATATTGGTAGCTCGGATGGAAGCACATAAAATATGAAAATTGCTCAGAATAACGAGAGGAATTCATCAAAAATGGTTTTAGAGGATAATTCCTCTTGCTATTTGAAAAGTAGTGTCAGTTATCAACTTTAATGAATTAAAGATTAAGAAACCCTATTTGGAGATGAGTAATATATTTAGTAGGGTTTAATGGATGATTAAAGTTGTTATTAACATGTTAATTGTAAAAAGGTATATTGAGATAAAAAAGGAAGAACTTTGCACGTAATTGGTTTAATTTAGAAATTCATGTGCATATATATGCTTTAATGGGCCTTGAAACCCTAAGGTATGTGGTTATGCTTATGGATAATCACTTTAGTTTCACGGCAATTCCCGGTTGTTTTATCGGTTGCCTGAAAATAACTGCTTGGATGACTTTTATTTCATGCAACTATAAAGTGACTATGACTATCACCATAAGTATGCATACATGACTGTCTCAGATCTTGGTCTTCCTCTGTGTCTATACGAATGCTAAAAAGGGTAACCTAGAGCAAGGTCTAGGCTATCAAGAGTTAGGGATTGGGCTACCTACGTGTAGTGCCATGTAACTCTTTAGCACACCATGAGTTAAGGAGTGGGCTACCTATGGGTAGTGCCATGTGACTCAACCCTAGAAATTGATTCACCTGTTAGGTAGGATCATGAGGGGTTAAATGGGGATCTACCATAAGGAAGGTAGCATCCAAGTCCACTATAGGGACAACACAGAGGTTAGGGTATGTATGGATTGAGAAGTTATGTTGAAAATGTAAAGTTTTTTGTTAAATCATATTTGACTACAATATTTTGTTATAATTAACTGCACAATTATTGTTTCCCCCATACACCAGCATAATTCATTTATGCTGACTGATGTTTTGTTTGTCGGCGTTTTAGGTACAAGTGAAAAGAATAAACAGTAAAGTGGCATATGTGGAATTAAATTAGAATTAAAGTGCAAAGGAGGATTAGTTAGAATAGACTCCGGATATGGATAGAAGTATGTGTCCATGTTTTTGAAAAAGGTATGTGAAGTTTAAATTTTTTTTACAGCCTTTAAATTTAGTTGGTAGAATTTGATAATTATTATTGATTTTTTGTCGAACCTTTGATCCGAAAATTAGGATAACGACTCTAACCTCTAGGTCTCCCTTAATTCGGGGTTACTGGGAGGCGGGGTCATTACATTTGGTATCAGATCATATGCTCCTCATTTAATCTTTAATAATTATTAAATTTTACAAACTCTATAGAACCCAAGGGAGTTATTAAAGGAATTTCCAAAAGACAGAGGTGTCTAGAAAAGGATCACGTTCGGGGGCTGGCAAGATTTTCCTCTACACCGCTAGTCAGAATACGAGGACTCCTGGATTAGTGTGACTACCTGGCCAATGTCTCAGGCTTGACTCAAAATAAGATACCTTTAGGACTCTCTCATCTTTTTCATCTCTTCTCAACTCAAATGTTGTAAGGATCTTAAGGATTATGGTTTTCTCTTTTTTCCTCACCCTCCTGAGGTATGGGTATGGTTGATAAGGTTTAAGGAATCGTCCACCAAATTAATAAAAAGCATGTAAATAAGATGTCATGGACATAAGCTTAATAGATTAAGCGTAAAAGAATAGATACATGCTTAGGTCGTATGACATAAGTTGTCATGCCCTCAGGAGAATCCTGAGGCTAGACCTTCTTGTCAGGAGGATAAGTAAAGAGAGTTAGTCTTGGAGGTAGGGATCTCCATTATAGCAGAGACCTAGCACATCCTTCGAGGATGATGTTAACCCTAACCCTAAGTGAAGGTTAGAGAGAGAGATGACATGATGAGTTAGAGGACATGGTAGACCAGGTGTTTAGATACATATGCCTTGGATGCCATATGAGCCATGAGAAGTTGGATGACTGAGTACCTTTGGCGACCCAACCCTGGGAAGAGTCGTGCATGTTAGAGTGAAGGATAGTTCCTTCATTGACGAGGTTAGAGAAGGACCTATAGAAACCCCATGAGCTTATATGAGCATGGCATAGTAGGCACCCAGAATACATCAGTAGTGCGAGCAGTAGGTTGAAACCCTGGCCAAGGGAGTATGTTGGATAGCTGATGAGATAAGCATAAAGGGATAGGGATAACCTTGAGCAAACATAAGTTTGAACATAGGCTTCACCCACGTAGGGGTATGCTTGTGAGCTTGATATATCTTCATGGAGAGAGGACCTTTAGTATAAGGCTGGTTGTAGAGTTAGCTCTAGAGAGAGAGAGCAGGACCCAAGCAAGAAGTTTGGAAGCCTAGACTCTAAGATATGAGGAAAAGTGGGGAGTTGAGGATGATGCGACCTAAGTGGATGTTTGTGGTTGCCTCATGCTTGATCCCTGGAGGCTCATGATGTGTTGGTTTCCATGAGAGGAACCAAACCCTAGAGAGAGGATGAGTCTGTTGGTACCTTTGTACCTATGGTATAGATGAGAAGAAGAGTTCCTTAAACCTGGAGAGGTTTAGTAACAGGTTGTGAGGCCTTGTACCTTGTTGATTCTCCTTGAGGAGGACTCAACTCTGAAGTGTTGCTCAAGTAGAAGGATGACATGAAGTGCATGTCATACCCTGCACAGGCTTGGCTCATGGTTAAAAGTTGAGAAGGCATTTGGACATCAGAAAAGTGAACCTAGGGTTCCTAGGCCTAAGAGGGGAAGTGGTGTACTTGATGCTCATGATGAGATTTGAGTGTCTATAGATTCGAGCATGGTACTCCTCATGGTTATAGGAGAGGGAAACCCTTAAGTTTAACGGTATGTTTGATGAACCCCTCACAGCTAAGTGGATGACATGGGTAGGTATGATCTTGATCCAATGTTGAGGATGACAACAAGTATGACCTAGCATGGTTTAGCAGGTGGTCTGCTTGTGCCTTAGTAGCTTGCTAGGGTTAAGCACACTCATGTGGATGTAAACCCTAGACATAAGTACGTTTGTGACCTTATTGTCAAGAGTTGTAGTTTCCTACCATCCTGGGAGAGGAACCCTTTGGTAGGATGTATACTAGTTTGGTGGGTTTTGAGGAAACCTAAAGAGGTCTCATAGGATCTTGAGAAGTTAAGTGAAAAGTACATGGTATGAGAATGAACCTATAGACCCATAGATAACCATCTCTAAGTGCATGTGGATGTGTTACCATGGAGGTAACCTGTATGGGGCCTGACCAAGGTAGGCAGGTTGCCATGACCCCTATGAAAGGATGGAAGCCAGCCATGAATGCAGAGAAAGAGATGATGAAGGCTTGGGTAAGGTTCTAAGTTGGACATGTACTATAATAGAATCCTAAGTCTATCCTAGGCTCAAGTAGGGATAACACCAATGGAAGTAGGAGTTGCCTAATTCCCCAGTTGCACATGGCCATAGGGTTGGGAGGTAACAACTATCATTGTCTGAGGGCCATGGGTTAGGAGATTGATCACCTTCATGAACTCATGGGACCCAAAGGGTGGATGAGTAGGGCACTCTCTGGATGCATAAGGGAAGAGGGATTATCCCAAAAGTGTCAGCACCCTATATACCTAGAGGAGATGACCAAGGAATATGTGTGGACCCAAGTAAGTTCGAGACCAGTTTTCCATGGAAGTAACTTTGATATCAAGATGATTGTGATGTAGAGACATATGTGGTACATTTCAACTTAGATTTAAAGGTGTACTAGCAAGGTGGGATGTACCATCTCTACTCTTGGAATAGGAAGAACTCTATATTTGGACTGCAGCCAAATGCTTATTTCCTCTTGTTATGGGAGGGAGAGATAGGACAATATGCATGACATACACCAAGGATAAAAGGTGATGTGAGTTGGAACGTTGCCATGAGGTATGAGGAAAGAGATGATAACATACCCTAGTGGAGCACATGATACATGGATGGTTTACAAACAGAAGCTAGGTAGTCATCTTATGAGGATGTTTTATCATGAGCTATGAGTTATAAAAGTTTGAGTTCAAAAAACCAAGAGAATAAGCTCTGAGTTTTCATAACAAAGATAGATTTAGAGCTGAGATGAGGTAATAATTGAAATACATGGAGGTGTATGTCTTCAACGTTACTTAACACCTAAGGATGTGAAGTGGTAATGGATGCCCTGGATGAGATACATCTGCCTAGTTTAGATGGAGGCTAGAAGAAGTTGTTAGGTTAACCCTTAGTTGGAAAAGATATAAGTTTGGCTAACACTCAGATGTAACAATATCGGTTGATCAAGTTAATGATTGTTTGGTTAGCTAGCCTAGTCCTTGTTGCAATGAAAGGATGGTTGTAAACCTCAGATGCACTTCTCTGAAAAAGAAGGTGATGAAACCTCGATTAGAGTGGTTTAGGGTTTCCGAGGAATCGATCTTAAGGAATCATGACAATATGGGAGATCATGATTTAAGATCACCATATACTGTGGTACTACCCAGATAATAAGTGACAGTAGTACTTTGGATGCTTAAGATGGCGTTGCATGTGGTATGTTTCCAAGCATGAAAGGAAGTGAAGGACGAACACTAGTAACCCAGCGTTTTGATATAGAGGATAAAGAGAGTTCCCAGAAGAGAATGGGAGTTCATCCTTGTGGATGTTGTGGTAAGTCTTACCTAGCGAAAGGAAGGTTAAGATGCAATATGGGTTATGGTAGATCACCTTACCTAGATGACATGAGAAAGAAAGAGTATTGTCAAGGGACAGATCTGGTTGAACTACATATGAGGGAGATGGTTCAACTACACTATGATGCGAGTTCAAAGGTTCTTGAGTATAACCTAAAGATACACTTCCGTAAGGTGGAAGTAGATACATGAAGAACTCGATGTTAGTGCAGTTTATCACCCCTAACTAATGGTTAGTATGATCCAGACTAGAGGGTCTGATGAGAGCATGCGTGCTCATTCAGGGTGATACATAGAGCCAGTTTTGTCCTTTGTAAGATGTGATGATAACCACCATAGCCAGTATCAAGATGTAAAGAAGATCTGCAAAGGAGGTGGTGTCGGTCACCACTTCATTAAGATGATGTTGGTGAAGGGACCTCGTGAAGGTCAAGAAAGGACCGTAGTGTGTGAAAATGAAGTCGTTTTCATTGTGCAATGGCTTAAAGGAGCCCAGAGACGACATGAGTTGTAAGCTTATGCAAAGTAGACTGACATGTAGTCCACTGTGGGGGAATATGTGATATGAAAATCCGACCCCTCTAAGTTATAGCTAAGAGAGTTGAGTCACCTATGCATGGGTTCTTTTGACATGGTTTGGTGGAGAAGGTTAAGTTTTCCCTTACCCCTTAGGATAATGTGATGTGTGATGAGTTTTATGTGTCCAATTTAGAGCACTATGTGAGGTATCCAGACCATGTGCAGAGCAATGAACCTAGTGAGCCCCAAGGGAGGCTGTAATGATCTGAGTCACCTATGAGGTTTATAGATGCCAAGGTGAAAGAACTCAGAGAAAGGAATATGTGAGGATAAAGGTTCTTTGGAAGCACCATGGATAGGGCAAATCCACATAGGGGCCAATGATGGACATGTAGAAGGCTTATCCTGTATTGTTTGTTTGCTTGATGGAGTTTTGAGGGAAAAATTCCTATAAGAGGGGAAGGATGTTACAACCCCAAATTTTGGGTTCATTTGGTGAGAAATGTAATTTCTCATATTAAAGATATTGGAAAAAATAATAATATAATTTGTTTTGAATAAATGAGTTTTGTTTATAATAGCCTTGTTGGTTGTTTTGTGGGATTTATTGGCTATTGGGCCCAATAACAAGGAAAAGACAAAAGGAACTCCATTATTAATATGAAATGGAGAAAAGAAAAATGTAGAAACCTCTAGAAAGAAAAATTATATAATCCAAAGTTGGATTTCGTGCCTCTTGGGTTCCTTAGGTTCCAAGGAGTCCAAAGTTGCAAAGAGAATGTAATAAGAAAAGAAAAGATCAATTAAATATTTCTTTATTAAGAAAGAAATTGAAAATAATGATAACATCTGGAAAATAAGTGGAAAGAGGTATAATTGAGTTACCCTTGATGGATTTTCGTATCCAAAGGATTCCTAATGTTAAATGGAATTCCAATGAGGAAAATAAAAAGAAAGATAAAGAGAAATCCTCAAAAGGAGATATTTTTAATAAGAAATAAACAAGATAATGAGAAATAATGAATATAGATGCATCTAGAAGGATAATGAGTATCCCCTAAAAAGGATTTCGAAATATTAGAGTTTCTTGGGGTCCAAGGAGCCCCAATGGAGAAGAAAGAAAGAGAAAATACCAATAATGAAAAATAAGAGGATAATGTGATACATTATTATTGAATTTTGAGGTATTGATAAAAAGGAAGTATTTTCTACTAAAAGAAAATAGAAATTCGTGCCAATGGATTAAAGGGAAAGTACAAAGATACTAAGAGAGAGTATTTTCGAATTCCAAATTGCCCCATGAACTTGGTTTATTAAAAGGATAATTAGGAGAGAGAAGGTTTCTTCTCAATAAAGGAATTGGATTCCTATTGGGAAAGGACTTTGTTTGCTTCGTGGGAAAGCATTTTGGGGCATGGATACCCTCCCCTATATAAGGGGTAGAAGCCTTGGCTGAATCCAAGAGTATTCTATGCATCCTTCTCCCTTCTTCTTCCTTGTTTTGTCCTCAAACCCTAACCCTTGAGTGTATCCCTAACCTGGAGCAATAAGGGGTTCGGGAGGAGTTGTGAGGGAGGCTTGCCGCTTCCACGATGGCATGAGGTGCTTTTTTTTTTAGGGTATGGCATGAGGTGCTTGGTTGAGCGTCCCCTCACCCTAGCTGGCTGTGGCAGCAATGGCACGACTGCATAGGGCGGCCGAGTTGCAGGTCTGCCCACCCAGTGTTCCGCCACCATGGAAACATTCTAGGGCACCTGTAGGTGCGCCAGAGGGTGTCCGAGAGAAAGGAACATATGTCGGTCACCATCAGGGTCCAGGGGAGGAGAGGAGCCGTGCCCAACCGCGTCTAGGGCGGCAATAGACCGTCGGAGCAAGGTAGAAGATTGACCAGGACGTGTTGGATAGATTTGCCCTTCGCGGGCTGAAGAGTCGACCTAATTAACTAAGGGAAAAGATGTCATTTCAAAATGTTTTTAAGATAGTCGAGTTACGTTGCATGGAAGGGACACTTGGCGCTCTCTGAATGGCTTTGGTAAGTAATATCTTTCAAAAATCGTATTTAAATATCGGTAGCTCGGATGGATATTCATAAAATATGAAAATTACTCAGAAAAATGAGAGGAATTCACTAAAAATGGTTTTAGATGCTAATTCCTCTTTCTAATCGAAAAGTAGTGTAAGTTATCAACTTTAATGAATTAAAGATTAAGAAACCCTATTTGGAGATGATTAATGTATTTAGTAGGGTTTAATGGATGATTAAAGTTGATATTAACCTGTTAATTGTAAAAAGGTATATTGAGAACAAAAAGGAAGAACTTTGCACGTAATTGGTTTAATTTAGAAATTCATGTGCATAAATATGCTTTAATGGGCCTTGAAACCCTAATATCAATAATGTGACTCATAATGGTTTTAATTATTCAAAATCGTGAATAAAGTTGAGATATGATAATTCCAAGCTATTTCAAATATAACAGTTCCTAATTGTGGATAAATACCCTTAATGTAGTAATTAGGGTTTTCTAATTGATAAAGGTAGAATTAATGACAAATAGAGTTCGTATGTGAATTAGATCATAATGAACTATGAATTGATGATAAATGAGCATAATGACCTTGTCATGGATTAAAAGGATAAAAATGGAAGATTTAATGTAAATGAGGCTTAATGGACTTAATTGATGGTTAATTATGCTTTTTATGATATCAGGGTTATTTTTTGTTAAAAGATAACCTTAGTATCTTTCATGAAGAATATATGAGATAATTAGGGTTTTTGAGCAATCCTTTAAATAGTAAGAGATGAAGGGAAACCCTAATTGCAATGGAAACCCTAAAAGTGGACTAGAAACCCTAGGAAGCGAGCTAGATTTAATAGATCTTGATGGCATGATTAATAATAGGAAATTGTATGCATATTTCAGGATCTCATAATGTGCTTGCTTGCCTATTTGGATTTCTTGATTGGATTATTCTATCTCAAATTAGCTTGACAAGTATGTGGTTACGCTTATGGATAATTTCTTTAGTTTTATGGTGATTCCCAGTTGTTTTATCGGTTGCCTGAAAATAACTGCGTGGATGACTTTTATTTCATGCAACTATAAAGTGACTATGACTATCACCATAAGTATGCATACATTATTGGCTCCGATCATAGTCCTCCTCTGTGGCTATGTGAATGTTTAAAAGAGTAACCTAGTGTAAGGTCTAGGCTATCAAGAGTTAGGGATTGGTCTACCTATGTGTAGTGCCATGCAACTCTTTAGCACACCATCAGTTAAGGAGTGGGCTATCTATGGGTAGTGCCATGTGACTCAACCCTAGAAACTGATTCAGCTATTAGGTAGGATCATGAGGAGTTAAATGGGGATCTACCATAAGGAAGGTAGCATCCATGTCCACTGTAGGGACATCGCAGAGGTTAGGGTATGTATGGATTGAGAAGTTATGTTGAAAATGTAAAGTTTTTTGTTAAATCATATTTGACTACAATATTTTGTTATAATTAATTGCACAATTATTGTTTCCCCCATATACCAGCATAATTCATTTATGCTGACTGACATTTTGTTTGTCGGCTTTTAAGGTACAAGTGAAAAGAACAAACAGTAAAGTGGCATATGTAGAATTAATGACAATTAAACTACAAAGGAGGATTAGTTAGAATAGACTCCAGATGTGGATAGAAGTAGATGCCCATGTTTTTGAAAAAGGTATGTGAAGTTTAATTTTTTTTTTACATGCTTTCAATTTAGTTGGTAGAATTTGATAATTATTATTGATTATTTGTTGAACCTTTGATCTGGAAATTGGGATAACGGCTTTGACCTCTTGGTCTCCCTTAATTGGGGGTTACTGGGAGGCAGGGTCGTTAGAGGATCACTACAGCTATCTCTAGATCATGGTTTGGGTAGTTATTCTCATGTTTCTTAAGCTTTTGTGAAGCAAAAGAAATCACGTTCTTGTCCTACATTAGGACACATCCTACACCATTCTTCGACGCATCATAAGAGATCATGTATCGCTTCCCTTTCTTAGGAAGGACTAATATTGGCACACTGGTCAGCTTCTCTTTTAACAATTGGAAGGCATTTTGACACTTGCCATCTTAGATGAAAGGCACATCTTTCCTTGTCAGCTTCATTAGGGGTAACACCACAAAATTGAAGTTCTTGATGACCGTCCGATAGTATCCAGCCAAACCTAGAAAACTACAAACATCTATCAGTGTCTTTGAATGCTCCCACTCTATCACAAATTCCACTTTCTTGAGGTCCACATGAACTTCCTCAACATATATCACATGTCCTAGGAACAACACCTCCTTCAGCCAAAACTCACACTTGTTGAACTTGGGGTACAACTGATGTTGTCTCAATGTGGAAAATTCTTGATAAAGATGCTTCTCATGCTACTGGCTATCCCTAGATTAGATCAAGATGTCATCCATAAACACTACCACCAATTGGTATAGATAAGGCCTAAACACCATGTTCATCAGATCCATAAATGGTGTTGGTGCATTTGTTAGCCAAAATGGCATAACCACAAACTTGTAATGACCATACTGAGTCCTAAATGGTGACTTAGGTATGCCATATACCTTGATTAACAACTGATGATATCTCAATCTAAGATCTATCTTGGAGAACACTGCATCTCCTCGCAATTAGTGGCAAGGGGTACTTGTTTTTAATCATCACCTTGTTCAACTATTTGTAGTCTATGCACAACCTCATGGATCCATCTTTCTTCTTCACGAACAACACTAGAGCACCCCATGGTGACATACTTGGTCTGATGAAACTCCTCTCAAGCATCTCTTGTAACTATTTCTTCAATTCTACCATTTAATTTGGTGCCATCTTGTACGATGTCTGAGCTACCAGTTGGGTACCTGAGACTAGATTGAATCTCAAAATCAATCTCTTGAGGTGGGGGAACACCTAGAAACTCCTCTATAAACACATCCTTTAATTCATAGACAACTGGTAACTCCTAGATACTAGGATTCTTCACCTTAGTATCCCTCACATGTGCCAAAAATGCCTCACAACCGTGCCACATCAACTTCTTTGCCCCCATCACTGACACCAGACATATCGGAAGAATATTCCTATCTCGTTGGAAGATCCACGTCTCATCTCCATCCCAAAATGTCACCACCTTGGCACCACAGTCTAATACCACATGATACTTCTCCAAGGTATCCATTCCAAGGATCACATCAAATCCATGCATGTCAAGCGGTATGAGGTCCACTTGAATTCTATGTCCTAAAAAAGAAAGGATACGAGAAGGACACACCTCCCGTAAATCTACATAACCAACCAAATGGGCTTCTTAATGAATACTATCGTGTCTACATCTAACAGGTAAAGAGCTACTAGCAATCACTTCACAAGTGAGAAAAGATTGGGTCGCACCTGCATCAACCAAAATAGATATAAAGTAAGAAGAAGACAAATCAAAATGAAATAACTCCATCTAACGTATCACTACTTGCAGTTTGACTAATCCTTCCAGCTGAGTCATGGCATAGAATTTAGTGGTCTCTTGCTATTGTCCCCGTCCCCTACTAGCATGTCTTGAAGAACCATCCTGTGAGGCATGTCCACATCCTCATCCTCATGCACTGTTGTACTGTTGTCTCTTTGAGCCCTACTAACTCTACCTTAGCTGTTGGGTCACCTCATCATCCTTCATAGAACAAAACTGCTTGATATGCCTGACCTGGACACAATTGTAGCATGCCATGTTCTTATACAATGGACTTGAAGGCCCTATCACTGCTGCACTGGTGGCTCTTGTCAATGGAAAACAGCAGCCTCTGCCTTTGCTGGGTGACCACTGAGTCTGTCTAGTGGACCTCTACTGGGTTGGCAATGTAGAAAACCTAGGCTTCTCAAAGCCTCCAAACGAATACCCCTGGTAATGTGCATGCCTCTTATTGGCACTCTTCTCTTGCTTCTGAACCACCTGACTGCTCAATCCTCCTGATAGACTCCACAAACATTGCAAATTTCTCATGATTCTCAAGTGCTGCCACAAGTCGTCAAATCATTGTTCAGACCCTTCTCAAAATGTATGATCCTTTCCCCACATATCGCCGCAATGTGAGGACAAAACCTCAACAATTCCATGAACTTTTCCTCACACTCATTGATCGACATGGGTCCTTGTCTGATTTCTCAAACTAAGAGATCTTCTCATCAAGATAGGTACGTGGGAACTAAGAGATCTTACCAACTAAACTCAACATCTGGTTGCTTCTCTTCCTCAATAGCCCACCAATGGCCAACACTCCCACTTAAAAGGTATACTGTGTGTTTCTCCTTATCAACCTCGGGGACACTAAGAATCTTGAAAGCCTTCTTCTAATCCGTTAACCATAGATCCACATCCGTTGGATCTGTTGTACCAACACAATGCAT
Organism: Alisma plantago-aquatica; assembly: GCA_963693085.1. Classification (NCBI taxonomy): domain Eukaryota; kingdom Viridiplantae; phylum Streptophyta; class Magnoliopsida; order Alismatales; family Alismataceae; genus Alisma; species Alisma plantago-aquatica. The sequence goes on from OY856410.1 coordinate 320,833,087, forward strand.
TGCTTTGACACTCCTCAACCACTCGAAGGTCTTCCCAGTGCTCGAGGATCCCACATTGGGGGCGACTACTCTCACTTGAGGAACGAGCATTTGGTCCACCATATGTGTAATCATGGTTATAAGCTGTCCAAGAATAGGCTGATAGGTAGGATTTTCTAGCACAGACGGGTCAAACTGGGGCACTTCAGGCATCCTCCCATCAACAAACCTCCTTACTACACCTCCACCTGGTACAACAACACCACTCTCAACAACATGTTCTTCATATTCTCCAGCCATCTTTTAAACTCTTCTTCTTCTTTTACATAAGCAAAAGTGACTATAAGATAAGTTGGAGGACACTAGAATAGACACAACCGTAGTCCTATATCCCTGTAGACTCAATGAACCTAATGCTCTGATACCAACCAAATTGTGATGTCTCGCACCCAACAAGAGAGATTACTCAAAACCAAACTGCAAAAAATAAAACTAAACACCCAAATTACCTTAAAACATAGGAAATTAAAATTGATTGCACATGATCATAAGAGTTGCAACATTTTTCACATGAGTCCACAAAAGCCACCTGTATTGCATATTACCTGCCCAAAACATTATACATGATCTTGTTCATTGGCTCTCAGGCTACATGTTGTTACACATGGTAACTTGTTAATATACATATATGTCATTTCTATACAACAATAGATATAAAACCAAAACCTCATAACGGTACATACAATAAAAACCTCCCCAAGGACCTGAGTGTACAGGGATAACACAAAGGACTCTACTTCTCAACATAAGTAGCATATCCAACCTATCAGCAACTACTAGTCCATTTGCTGCTCAACACCAACAACACAATCTCTACTTCCTCATGGTCAACCACCTAAAAGATGTGGAAACCCATGAGGTGAGACCAAACATCCTAGTGAGAGATATAACTATTCACCAATATCTATTAAAAGAACAAATAAGCTAAGCAGGTAAAACAACATTCTAAGTAGATTGAGCAAATTTAGCTAAATGATATGTACACAACTGATGAAGCATATTAAATGAGACTAGACAACTGCCATTGAATAGTAGATCAACTTATATTCTAGAAAGGAATATGAAGAACATGTATAACATTTGACTTCTCATACCATCTTATAATTCAAGAAATTAGTACAAAGATAAGGCAAAGGGGATCGACCAATGTAATACATATTTAACCCTAAGTAGGATATAATACATGACTGTATTACTTCTCTTATTATTGTACTAAGGATTTGAGTCATATCACCCATATCCAACCGACCACTTCGAAGTCAAAATCGGTGCCATACAAGGTCAAATGGAAGAGTCGAAATCCACGACCTCTCCACACCTCTTGGTCAACACAAGAGAAAACACCATAGAGACATAACACTCAACTGCAAAATAAGTGACATATAGTCAATAGAAGGATTGGCTCATACATGTCCATCCATATAAAACACCTAGCCCACCCTGGTATAGGTAGCGACACTAGAAGAATAGGCTCACACATGGCCATTCTTAAAAGGAGTGGCTCATGCATGGACATCCATATCACAAGGAGATTGGCACATGCATATCTATGTCATACAACCTATACTTTTTGATGCAAGGAGATATCTCGACTTGCACCCCCGCATATTCAAAAATATGCACTCTAAGTTATAATCATTTCACGAATCTAACAATTAGATCTGACACTGGAAAGGATCTATGGCACATGGCGCCTACATGATTAGGGTTCCACTTGATTAGTTAGCCAATTTGGTGACTTTTAGCATCAATCAAGTTACAACGTATAAAGACAAAACATACTCTACAAGAAATAAGTGTAAATTGCAACTTCGAAAGATATAAATTGTATAAGGTATGAACTTATCACACAATCCCCACATGGTACTTTAATCTCTACCATTATCAAGGACAACACCAAGGTTTCACATCACTATGGTATATCAATCCCTTAATCACATTACTTGAGGATATCACCTCTCGGGGCATCAAACCATCACCACATCACAGGATCGATCATGTTAAACCCTGCATGTACTTCATCAAATTATGCCTCATCAGTGTGCATAAGCACCACACTATATCGTATAATGACCACCATATCATACACAATCCATGGCATACATATCACCTGCAAGGTTAGGGGTTTATCAATAGATAAGAGAAAACATCATAATCTCATAGTCATTCAAAGAAAGAAAAACATCACATCAATAATCCCTAGATTATGATTATAGTGCTATACTCAGCCGATTTGGGTTTTGTAGATACATTAAATTGCTAAACCCGAGATATGGATTCTCCTGTATTCTTGGAATACTTTATGGTTAAGAATCATGATTAGGGTTAAGCAAACAACTCTCCACATATCACTACACATTTCTTATACATTACTCATAAATGTGTATTGATTTAGTATTCAAGCATATGTCTCAACTATCCATCAACCATGTGTCGCATCCTCCCACCAACATGGGTTGTGACCATCAACCATCTATGGTGTCTCGACCATGACCAACACCAGGATGTCACAACTGTGACACACCAGGGATGACATGTCTCAAGCCAAAAAAGTCTATGGCCCCAACCACCCAAAGCAAACATCTCACGACCTCCACCCTCAAGGGGGGTAACCTGACCAAAACCAAGGTTGTCTCGACCTCAAAACACACCATGGGTCATGACCAAACAAAAGATAGGTGTGATGTTTCGACTGTGATAAGAGTAAAGGTCAATAATATCATAATATCATATAACTCTTCCAAATCAAAAGCAAGGTCCTCTCTAATTCAATATAGGTATCTCGACCAAATGACAAACCATCATCTCGACCAACAAAACAAAAAGATCAAGGTGTAATGACCACGAATGGTTAAGATATTACCAAGACAAAGGACCATCATCAAACCAAGGTTAACCAAGGTCAAAATATAAGAAAAACACAACTAAAACATAAGAGAATAGCAGGGAACACCATCACCCATAAGGAGGAAAACATCTCCCAAAAACCAGTTATAAAAACTCTAACACTTGCATTATGAAACCATCATGAAAAGAGATCTTACACAAGAGAGAGAAGAAAGTTAAACCACACCAAAATAGAACCAAAACTTCATAGAATGACAAAACACTTAATCGTCATGCATGCAACCAAAATCAAGATTAATAGATAGGGGAAAAACATCATTGCGCTACAAACACCAAAACAAAAAAGGTACAAAACTAAGGTTTCAGATTTCATCCCAACCAAGTCTGATTTCAAAATCAACTAGGTTCTAGAATCAATCATCACTTACCAGCATGTTAAGGAAACATTTTAGAGATAGAAAATAGTAGCATGCATGTCTCAGAAGTGCATTAATATAGAAGGTTAAGAGTTATATAACCTGCCTAAAATAAGGTCACTCCAAGGGTTGCAAGCTCCAAAAACACAATCCCAAGGATGATGAAGCTCCACCAAAAGCTCCACCCTCAGTTATAAGAACACCTCAAGAAAGATAAGACACCATGGTCATATATTTCCCAAGAAAAGAGAGCAAGAAGCTCAAGGCAGAAGTCAAAATAAAGAAGGGGGAAAAGAGAGAATAAACTTCCCTTCAAACGGGTGTCATTGTGTCAAAACATGGCCTTTGACCCCCTTGTGAGGAGGAGTTTACTCTCAAGAATGACCATCATGTCAAAATATGGTCTAGGTCCAAGAAAAGGGAGAAGATGGGGTAGAAGATCCAAGAAAACACCATAAAGGAAAGTTAAACACATACCAAGGTAGAAGATGATCAAGGGTCACCACAAGCACCACATGCAAGGTTGATCCTCCTTCAGGCACCAAGAACAACACCTCCTTGCTCCACCAAGATTCAAGGATGACCAAGAAAGGAAGGAGAAGAGAGAAACGTCCAAAAAAATATCACTTGCATGGAAAGAAGTGGGTTTATATAGAAAAGGAGGAGAGGGGTAGGGCAAGAGATGAGGTGTCAACAAGATAGGGCTCTAAGGGGACACTTGTCCACCCAAGACATTAACATGAAACCACTTAAAACCCAAAGAATGAGATGGTGATACACTCTTTGTTAGGTCTCTACCACCTAGGCCACCCAACACAGTCACGGTCGCAACCCACCATGGGACACCATCCATGGTCATGAAAACACCACCAAACACAACAGGGTCATGACACAAGGTCACCAAACCCCTCCTAGGTCGAGACACTCTATGAAAAGACAACCATATTGACCCAAGATCATAAAAAACCACCTTGGTCACAACAACCACATCTAGGGGAGGTGTCTCAACCACAACATCCACCCAACAAGCCCTAGGTCATAACCTGGGTCGAGACAACGCACAAGGTACACAAACCCTAGAAAACCCTAATCACCCAAGGTGATTCCACCACTCAACCAAAGCTCAAATAAGGTGTCTAAAATCACCAAAACCACTCTCATGAATCCAAGAGAGAGAAAGAGCACACTAGAGGTTACAAATTGCAAGATAACCCCTAGATTCGGGTAGATTGTAATTTTCACCAAGACAAGCACACAAAGCACAAGCATCAACCAAACAAGCTCAAACTATAGACTAAAGCTCTTTACAAGCTCTAAGATAATCTCATAAGATTAGAGCAAGGTTCTAAACACATCATCAAGCCAAAGCAAAAAAGGATAACCCAAAACATAGGTCAGCGGTCTTACACCTATCACATGTTGCCATTAACTATTGCTTCATCTCTTTGATATTCTCTCATACCTACTGAACCAAATTAGGACTAGCAATTGATATTCACCTTCCTTTGTTTTGACAAAATGATGAACTATAAATCAACCCATAGAAAGCCTCATATGATTCCATATCTATGCTCCTATGATAATTTTTGTTGTAGGCAAACTCAATTAAACTAAGGTTAATATCCCATATCCCAAGAAATTGAAGCATACAAGCCCTCATCAAACCCACCAAAGTCTTTATGGTCCTCTTTAACATATCATCTTCCTATAGATGAAATGATGTACTAGAATTTAACTATGTCCCAAAACAATTATGCAGACAATTCAAAGGCCTATTCAAGAACTATATGTTTCTTTATTAGACATTATGAATGCAAGAATACCATGCATACAAATTGTCTCATCTACATAGATATGTTCCAACATCTCTACAATCTAGTTAGTCTTAACTAGTATCAACTGACTTGACTTTTGAAATTGATCAACTAACACCCATACAAAATCATATTCCTTGGTAGTCCTAGGAATATCTACCATGAAATCATAGTTGACATGATGCCATTTACACTATGGATTTGGAAAAGGCTACACATCCTTGTAGGCTATTGATGCTCTATGTTAACTAGATGACAAACTAGACACCTAGCCATGACCTCTTCCAAATCATGCTGCAATCGCAGCCACCAATACAAGTTTTTTAGATTGTGTTACATCTATTTACTTCCAGAATGCATCACATACATTAAGGAATGTCCCTCCTTGACCACCCAATTCCTCAGACTATCAACATTAGGAATTATCTTCCTATAAAGGAAACACATTCTTATGTCGTCTAACTCTTGAAACTCATCATTGTTTATGCTTCCACGCTCTGCTTTTGTATTATATGTCATGGTATCATCTCATATGCATCTCTGACCTGATCTATCAATGTCAGCTTGACCTACAATTGATCCAAAATCTACAAACAAGGAAAACTCCGACTATATATTAATATATAGAAGAGACAACAATGTGTCTTTCTTATAGCAAGACATAGTGTACAATTGTACTTTTTCCATACATGAAGACAAAGATGACTTTTTTCTCAACACATTAGCCACTACATTCACCTTTATAAAGGCATAATCTACTATTAAATATTCATATTCCGTTATCAACTCAATCCACCTCCTCTATCACATGTTTAACTCCTACTTTCTCAAGATCTACTGTAGATTCTTTTGATTCTTGAATATTTGATACTTCTTCCCATACACAAGTGCCTCAAAATATTCAATGATAGAACTACATGCTCTAAATCCATATCACGAGTTGGGTGTTTCTTCCTATTGTTCTTAAGTGTACCAGAAGAAAAAGAGATCACATTCTAATCATGCAACAACACACATCCCAATGCATTCTTCAATAGATCATAGAAAATGATATAGCCTTTCCCAAGATCTACGAAAACCAACACTAAAGTAGATGTCAACTTCTCTTAGAACAACTGAAAGGAAATTTGACACTTATCATATTTCTTATTTATCTTAGTTAAAAGTAAATATACTACACTAAAGTTACTGATGAACCTCCTATTAAAACCAACTAAATGTAGAAAACTTTAAACATGTGTCAGTGTCTTTGATAGCTCCCACTCCAACACTGACTACATCTTCATGGGGTCTAAACAAATCCCCATCATATACATGATATGACCAAGAAAAGGTACGTCACTAAGAAAAAACTGACACTTACTAAACTTTGCAAACAACCAATGTTGTCTTAGTAACTCTAAAGCCTAACAAAGATGTTGCTCATGTTGTTGATGATATCTAGAGTAGATCAAGATCACATATATATAAATCACAACAAACTGATCCACATACTGCATGAGCATTCTATTAATTAGATCCATTAAATATGGTGGTGCATTGGTTAGCCAAAATAGCATAACCACAAACTTGTGGTGACCATACCTAGTCTTGAAGGTTTTCTTGGGCATGTCCTCTTTCATTATCCTCAACTAGTTATACCCTGACCTCATGTCTACCATAGAAATCATTGTACCACCTTTACACTGATCAAATATATAATCTATCCCTAGAAAAGGATAGTTGATCTTCACTATAATCTTGTTCAACTACTAGTCTTCTACACACAACCTCATATAATCATCCTTCTTCTTAACAAATACCAAGACACCTCCTAGCTTCACTGTGAAAAACCCTTATATAAAAAAAACCTAAATTTGTTCCCTCAACTCCTTCATCTTTGTAGGTGCCATATGATAAGGTGATGTGCTATGAGTTGTTGATGCATTAATTTTATGTCAGTTTTCACATGCTATATTACGTCTATTTAAGCACTAATATTCTCATTCAGATATTTTTCACTTTTTCCTATTTATAATCTTTTAAATCACTTATGCATCAATTATCATTCCTTTGAATCAAGATACATGATTTTATGATTTGGTTCATACTTATGTTGTTATTCCTTTTATTTTAGGAAATTTGAGTATTGAATGATCAAGTCGGTACCACTGACTTCCTTGTTGGTGTGAAAGAAACCTAATGCCCAATAGAAGAATATGGAGAGAAGCATTAGTGCTACAGACACTCAACTTGGTGCTACCGAGCATCCTATTGATTCCACCAAGATATAAACTCGATGGTATCGATTGAGGGATTGGAGAGCATTAACGATGAAGATTTATTATATTGGTGTCACCAAAACCACAGATTGTGGTATAGACTCCACATTTAGACACTTAATGAGAATCATCTTGGTGCTACTAACGTGTATGTTGGTAGTATTGACATATATCAAGAAGGCAAAAAAAGTCCAACCAACTCAATGCCACTGACACCTAGTTGGTGGTACCTACCCAACGTGATCAATGTCGATCTGAGATTAAGTTAGATCCAACATTTGTAAATTAAATGAGGGTTCTCACTTATGAATTCTGGAGGGTGTCCAGATATTAGAAATCTTGTACACTTTGGAAGAAGAGACAAAAAGACTAGAGATGTAGTAGATAGCTATGATTCTGGATGATCTGGGAACTTTTAAAGGACATATTTGTATTCGGAAAGCTACTGATTGTGGTGTTCACTAGAGTTTATTAGTTTTATGATGTTTTTTTCTATTTATCCTTTTCTTCTTTTTGTCATTTGATGACAAAAATGAGGGGCTACACCCTTCTTTTCCCAAGGACCCTTGAGTAGCCCGAAACATCATTGTACTAAAACTTGACGAGTTTATAATATATTGCCTTTATTCTCAACTTGAACCTATGTTATCACTAAATATTAGTTTATTATTGATCAACATAATCAAAGTATTAGACTAATATTTTCTTTGGGAGAGGGATTAGTATTTAGAAAAGTTATAGATTCACATAGCTAATAATGCACTTTCGATGAGAGCTAACAACTATGAGAGAATAACCCAGAGGAATTTACTATTTGCTTGGAGTGTGTTACTAAACATCTATGGGAGTGGATTTTTGTTAGTCTACATAGTGCATTACGTTGCGGGAGAAAATCATGCTTGCTATGGGTCTTAATTTCATAATAAGGATGATTAATTATAGATAAAAATACTAGAATTGTAGTGTGTGTATGGTGAAACTACAAGTCTTGGGGAATTGATTGAATCTTGGTTACAACCACCTTAATTCAACTTTCTTAACTTTTGCTCTTAGCTAAATAACCACCAATCAACTATTTCTTTGGCCTATCGGATTAGGTTTTTGTTGGTAATGGTTTCTAGTGCATAATTCCTTGAGTTCAAATACTTTGGTCTCTTAGGCCTATATTACATGACATGTACACTTGTGTATTACATGCACATCCTACACATGTCGTGTTCTTGGAGACATTGTTGGGGAATTGAAAATAGCAACAATATAAGTGATATGACCGTCACTTTATTCCATTTTCTTTGTTAATCTTTTAATTTTCTTTGAGTAGAAAATAATTGATAAATATTATTTTAGTCATGTCATTCGTATTCTATGCTTATATAGTGGAAATTGCATTTTCAAGTACTAGTTTATGGTCCATACTCAGACTAAATATTACGGAGGTTCAACTCTACCTTTTGTAAACTGGGAGGAGATCTTACACAAAGCACACAAGTTTGGGGGTTCATCTAAGATGCTCACTGAAACTCCTCCAAACAGCCAAACTAGGGAGTAGACATGGAATAAATTGGTAAAGATCATATGGAAATGTACATGACTCTGATGAGGAGCAAATAGTCTAGGAGAAAATCAAGAAATCTTCCATTAGGGTTCAATTAAGACCCAATACATGCCAGGATGTGAATGTCAACACTTAGAAATTGATCTACAAATGGTAGAACTAATTAAATTTAGTCATTCCATGGGTATCGATATTTTTTTTATGATCCAATGGCACATATTAACATTTTTTTTGTAGATTTGTGACATGCTAAAACCATGAGAGAGTCACAGCCATAGTGATATATGTAAAGCTATTCTCATATTCTCTTATAGACAAGGAAAGGACATGGCTCCTTAGATTACCTCTGCATGGGAAGAGATGATAGATTCCTTATTTGAGAGGTATTTCCCATTGTAAAAGACTAATGACTTGGTAGGAAAGATGTACAACTTCAAACAACATGCTAAAGAATCACAATATAAGGTGTGGGATAAATTCTAGAACATGCTGAGGAAAGTCCCACATCATGGGATTGACTTGTTTGGCCAGGCAAAGACATTTTACTATGAATTGCATAAAGGGGATAAGACTAATCTTTGAAGAAGGAGTAGGATTTTTCCTCAAAAACAAGGCAACACAATGTCATGAGATTCTAAAGAACATGGATAGGAATCAATCTTTAGGAGAGGATCATGAAGCACCAACATCAGTCCAAAGTTCCATGGAATCATGGGACGTCTTATATTTAAAAGCTCAAATGACACATCTTACAAAGAATCTAGATAGAAACACTGACACCTCATTTGTATATGTGGAGGGGAGTGTATGTACTTGATATAGTAGAATAATAGCGGAAATAATGGCTACTCATAGTGGAAGGATCCTAAATTCACATGGAAGGACCACAAAAACTTTTAGTTGGTTTCATCATAGGTACAATAGCCTGAATGATAGAAAGTCAATGCTACACATTAGAATCAATAGGGAAGGGGCCCTAAAGAGTGGACATGTTATAAGACATGTTTGGAAAACACATGAGAAGAAATGAGACATATATAAAAATGGATGATGCATACATTTACCAATCAAAAGGGGATTAATAGAATAAAGTTTCCTGAATCCATCTCCTCAAGAATCAAATTTCACAGGTATCAATAGATGTGTAAGCATTGGAGAAGCCTACTCAACATGGATTTCTAGGGAACACTGATATTCCACATAATTATCGACATGCCAAGATAGTGATTCTACATAATGGTAATGTGTTAGAGAAAGAGTAGGTGAAATCTAGAGAAGAATGCACCACCATCTAAGATTGTGATTCTGACAGATGGACCACCTTCAGAGCAACAAATAGACTCCAAACAATCAAAAGAAGTTGTAGAAGAGGTGGACATGGGGGAGGCCAAAACCCTAAAGGGGCCATACAGTCTGCCTCACATACTATTATGTGATTCCCATGCCATTACTTAATAGCCTAAAAGCCAAAAAGGTTGATAAGCAATACAATAAGTTTATTGATGTTCTCATGAAAATCCATATCAACCTACCTCTAGTGGATTCCATTGAATGGATTTCTTCCTACCACAAGTTGTTAAAAAACATCATCAACAAGAAGATAAGGATAGTTGATTCAGACATGGTATTACAAGAAGAAGTTACTGCATTGACATGAGATTAAGCTGCAATAGGATAAGTAAGATCCTAATTGTTTTAATATTCCATGCTTCATCAGTAGTATCAAATTTGGAGAAGTACTATGTGTTTTAGGAGAAAGAATAAACCTCATGTTGTTGACAACATTAAAGAAGCTTGGGATCAAGGAATCAAGGAAAAGTAGAGGTGATAATTCAGTTGAAAGATAATTCAACGGTAAGACCACTAGGGATATGTGAGGATGTCCTTGTGAAGGTAGACAAGTTCATTTTTTAGTATTCATCAAAATGCAAGATGACTATGGAAATGAATTTCTTATAGGTAGACAATTTAAGCTCACATCTGATGTTATTTTGGAGATGAGAAGAGGCAAGTTGATGTTGGGAATTTAGAATGACCATTTTGGAGTAAAGCTTCCTAACTAACAAAAAAAAACCTATAAGAAGATTTTTTGTCACTTTGATCAACATACTAATAATGAGGTGTCTCTTCTATTAAAGAAACCATTTCTAGATGTGGTACACATCATGACACAGGTGGGCCAAGGCACCCTAGAGGAGGACATTATGGAACAGACAAAGTAAATCTCATTGGAAAATACTATAAAATATCCCAAGGAACTAGAAGATGATGTTTCCCAACAACACTTACAAACGTGGTTTATTCTACTATGACTCATGCTTATGCTTAGTTGCCTTTAGAAGCTAGTCTCATGAATCCAATTGATGAATGCATACTCTACCATATCATGGATGAGTGTGCCTTGTTTCTAAAGACACTATTGTGCTTTTATATAAAACATTTTGAGGATCTAGGATCACCATCACCACCATTGATACCATGTTTGCAACATCCTCCTAAGATGGATTTGAAGATACTTCTCCACATTTTAAGTACACATTACTATCTGTAGATCACAAGATCCCATTGATACTTTTTGCATATCTGGATGTTCAAGAGGAGGAACAATTTCTTATAGTTTTGAAGAACCATCGGGTTGCATTCTGATGGTCCATTGCTGATATAAAAGGTATTACTCCTAGCTCTGGCCAACATAAGATCTATCTTGAAATAGGAGTGAGGTCGGTGGCACAGCCTCAAAAGTGTCTAAATCCCTTCATGACAGAGGTGGTAAATAAGGAGGTAGTAAAAGTTCTATTGGTAGGCATAATATATTCTATTTCAAATTCTAAATGTGTTAGTCGGATTCACGTAGTTCCTAATAAAAGAGGTATAACTGTCACTATTAATTCTGCTGGAGAACTAGTTTCTATGAGATTAGTGATAGGGTGGTGATTTTGCATTGATTACTTCTATAAAAATTTCACCACACTGAAATATCAATTTCCCCTATCCTTTATTGACCAAATTCTTGAGAGGCTCATCATCCATTCACACTTTTGATTTGTATATGGTTGTTCATGGTATAACCAAATTTCCATAGAACATAGGATCAATAGAAGTTAACCTTCACTTTCCCTTATGGCGCATGCCTTTCGGAGTTTGCAATGTCCCAACAACTTCTCAGTGATGTATGCACACCTTTTTTTTGACATGGTTTAACATTATGTCGAGATTTTCATGAATGATTTTTTGGTATAAGGAGAGTCTTTTAATGACCACATTTTTAGTCTTGATAGGGTATTACAGAGATGTGAGGACATTCATCTGGTTGAGAATTGGGAGAAGGGTCCATGCTGGTGAGTGAAGGAATAGTGTTGGGACACAAGGTGTCTAACAAGGGGATGGAAGTTAATTTTTTAAAGATTGAGGTTATTTTCAATCTTCCTCCACCATCTTTGGTGAAGGGAGTGAGGACTTTTTTGCATCACATGGGTTTTTACTGTTGATTCACAAAAGATTTTCCCAAACTAGAAAATTTTCTTTCTAAGTTGTTGGAAAAGGATATCGAATTCAACTTTGACAATCATTGTGTGAAAGTGATCTTTGAATCTATGGTGGTGGCTCCAAATTGGAACCATCCTTTTTAGCTTTATGTGTGACACAACAGATTATGCAGTCAGAGCTGTTGTGAGTCAATGCAAAGATCGTGCTCTATCAATTTTTATTATGCACCCGCGACTCTAAATAATGCTCAAATTAATTAGACCACCAATAAAAAATAAGTTGGGCTAGAGTTTTAGTTTTGAAAAATTTAGGCAATACTTGATAGGAGTAAAGGTGATAGTATGGATTGACCATGCAGCCATTAGGTACCTCTTGTAGAAAAAGGATGTGAAACTAAGACTCATGAAATGGATTCTTCTATGAGAAGAATTTAAAGTATAAGTTAGCGGTAAAACTTGAGAAGAGATTGCAATAGCAGATCACTTATCTCCCCTAGAGATTGTTAAGGATTTTCCTAATGAGAAACTTTGTGTGGTTCGAGAAAATGAGTCATGGTATTTGAATAATTTGAGTTATCAAGCATGTGGTGAATGATCAAAAGCTTGGGGATGTCAGAAAAAGAATCAATATTTCCACTCCTTGAAGTATTACATTTGTGAAGAATCCCTCTTGCTTAATCATTATCGTGATAGTATTTTGAGGAAATATGTTCTTGATGATGATTGCCACTCTATGGCCACTAGGAGGCATTGTGCTAGCTCAAGGATGACTGCTAAAGTTTTTGAGAGTGTATTCTTTTGGATGTCTTTGTTGAAGAATGCCTATAACTTTGTTAGGAGGTGTGATGCATGTCAACCCACGACCAATATTTCTAGGAGACATGAACATCCTGTTAGTATTTTTTAGGAGATTGAAGTCTTTCATCTTTGGAGAATTGATTTCATGGTGCCATTTGTATCTTTAATCTGAACTTATGTATTCTACTCAATGTTATTTATGTGGTGAAATGGGTGTAAGACGTTTGGAGTGCCTAGGGAACTAGAATGAACATTAGCGATTACAACTCCCATTTTACAAATAGTCTATTTGGAGCAATGTTAAAAAATTATTGATTAAAGCATAGGGATGCAATCTATACCACCTTTAAACCCAAGGCTAAGTGGAGGTGTCAACTAGGGAAATGAAAATGATCATAGGAAATTTTTTCTAAAAATAGAACTAATTGGAGCATGCAATCAAATGATGCCCTTTGGGCATATAGGACAACTTTTAAAACCCATATTGGAATAACGTCGTATAGGTTAGTCTATGGACGAGCATGCCAGTTGACTGTGGAATTGGAGCATACGTCCATGTGGGATTTGAAAAACTAAACTTTGATTTACCTTTTGCATGGGAGAAGCACAAGATAGAGCTGAATGAATTGGATGGGATTGGGCATGATGCTTACAAAAAAAATTAGGATATACAAAGATAGAACAAAGAAAATACATGCTCATTACATCTTTGATAGGAATTTCTTACAGGGGCAATGCGTATTATTTTTCAAGTCCATATAAAAATTGCACCTAGGTAAGTTAAGATCAAGATGGAGTCGACCATATGTGGTGGTCAAGGCATTCCATCAAAAGTTGGATTAAGCAGTTGTAGCTAATTATAAAATGCCACTTTGCATACCCATGAGCAGAAACTAGAATGTTTTTTCTCAATAGGAGTATCACAAACATGATAAGCATAAAAATAATAGAGAAGAACCATTACAAACTATGTGTGGAATAAATTCTCATCATATTCTTATCAAAGGAATTCTATTGCATCATCCTATAAAACATGAACTAAATATCATGATATGACTATATACAATTAAAATCTCAAATATGGGACCGTGTGTATAAGGTACCTGATGTCTGGCATAATATAAGGAAGAAATCCAAACATGTTTGCTGCCAACCTTGCTTAAGATACCTGATGTCTTGTATATAAGGAAGATATCCAAACATGTTGGTTAAGAGTCCCAAAGAACTCAGTTTTAATGTGTCTAGGTTTCCTGAGTTTATTAGGGTATTCCTATATAGCAACACACTAATGAGTTTCCACCCATACTTATGCTCAATGACTCCAATGAGGAAGAGTCTGATCAAGTAATCTATCTTCCCCAAGGTGTACAAAGTCTGGCATAATATCAACTTGGCCAAGCTTGTTGTGAAGTCATGTATCTAGAGGAGATCATAACATGTTGAGAGTCATATGTTATGTAGATATTATTATCCATTGGTCATTATTCTTTGTCTATAATTTTGTTCTAACTCTAGAGTCTAAATGTTGGTGATGTGCAACACAACCATTATCTAGAGTTTGCATGAAGATCACCTATACAAGTTAATTTACACAACATAGATATATATCACAAAAACATTGAGATGTAGGTTCTATCACAAATTAGAAGAACTTCCCATGAGGCATGAGTTCTAAATATCACTATTTGACCCATTAATTTGTTTATTCTATAATCTCATTACCATGCTTACAAACCTAACATTGGCTATCAAACCCCCTCCATTTATTTTCAAACATAAAATTTAACTTCATATATCCATTATGATAGTTAGGTAAAGGTTGTGTGACATGGAAATGTACTAAGAAATTAAATGGGCTACTCAACTATATGAATAAGTGTCTAGTCACATAATTCCACCCCATATCATTAGCTCACTTGATCTTCATCCCCATGCATGACTTTAAGATATCAAATATAATCCTCATTGGACCTCAACAAGAGTTTTTATATCATAAATTGTATTAATACAATAGGATAGTATTGGGTAAAGGAACACTAAATGCGAGTATAATACAATTCAACCCACCTTATGGAAATTTTGTCCTCGAAATTTGATTAGTCTATCCACCTTAGAGTCTCACATACATTACATACACTAACTCTTGACAATTTCCATAAAGACTCGTAGGCACCTGAAAAGTATGACATTCTCATGTATGACTATGTCTGACAACCTTATTAAACTCTCATGTACAACCAACATGGAAAATGTAGGAAAATCTTAAGCATAAATGACTATTCTTTATTTACTCTTAATTATTTATTTTTATGTATCTTTCTCTGGAGACTTGTACTCTAGTACTTGGGTCTCATGACATGTACTAAGGTGTGTGGTTCACATAACTTGCACATTTGGCTAAAGTAATGTATCTGAATCTTCCTACACCATGGGCATGGGCTTCATGACCTACACTAAGGGCCTGGGTCATGCTTCTTGAGTTGACCTTCACTAGGGCCTTGGTCTAACTCCATAATCTCATTTCATCATATTAAATATGATCTTATAGGAATATTAATGCTTTCTGGCCTCATGGTCTTACCATGACCTTAAATATTAATGCATGTATCTTATCATGGAAACATAATCATGGCATAACACATCTAAATCTTATAATCTAATAGTGTATATTCTTAGATATTAATCATTGTAAGAAATCTTATTAACATGTATCTACTATATATCTTAGTCACAATAAGCATATAGTCATGAGAGTAAAAAAATCATATGTGCATGTCTTATCTTAATATCTTAGAATATTGAATTGCACAAATCATAAAAGTCTTACTTAAGAAACATATAAATATATTGATCTTAATTAGTGAATATATATGGACATAGACCACTTACTTTGGTTTGTGAAATCCCATACTAAATTTTTTCAGACTCCCTTCTCCTCTAACCATATACTACATGGTTAGGTCAAAATGACCTTTCCAAGGGGTATGAATCTCTAAATCTTAGTTTTCTTCTTGAATATTATGTGCCATTACCCATCTTTTTAAGGGTTAGCAACCATCACACTGGTGTTCAAGGTTATAATTTACCCTTCCTCATAAGGAACCAAGCTAGGGTTGTAAGAATGTAAAGGATGAAACATTAAATGTTGAATCATAGTTCTTCATCATGATCTTCTACTTTCCTTTTAGTGAGTCATCTGTGGTGATTTCTTCACAAAACCTTACATCTAAGTTCTTTTTATGTCTAAGTGTCCATTTTAACGTAGTGTCCCCTTAGCATGGGAATAAGAAATTTTCATTACTTTCTTAATATTATTCTTACTGATTTTCTTCATTTTATCACAGTTCTCTAGGATCAGTAACTAATAGTCACTATCCTCTCATGAAATTGCTCTTATCCTATAAAATATCCAATCAAACCTTATTCAAGAATCTTCTCTAAGCTTTATCTCATGTGAAAATCATCTGAAACCCAACATTATATTGATCCTAGATCATTCATCCAAACTATCACAAATCTTGTATCATCACATGTTAAAAGAAACCTCAATTATAGCCTTAAAGGCTTGTAATCACCACTAGAAATCATCATACATTAAGCTTAAACTCAGTTCATAACATCAATTCTATTATCCACAAGTATTTTCCTTAACAACCATTTGTTGGTATGATATGCCTAGAGAGCCAATCATATGATGATTGTGATGGCATATTACATACTTCCAACTTATTCTATTTATCTCAGTAATGAGATAGTGAGGAAACATAATGAATGTCTAAAGAATGACAATACTCAATGATGTATGTCTTCAAGTACGTGACTTGAACAATGAGATCATACTAATGATAAGAGTATGTACATTCTTATTATGTCCTTGGTCAGTTGTTACTATGGAAGGCAGATTGATAGCAATAACACATAAGACTAGAGTGTGTGTTGGTTGTTGATAGAATCATTCATGATATGTGATATCAAACCAAGCATACAAATACTTGTTAGAGAATAGTGTATCGGAAATACCCACCTAGAGAGTGACACATGGAAACTATAATTCGTGGTCATGGTCATCTCCCATACCGAAGGTGGTGATTGTGGTTCATAGACCTAAAGTCACTTCACTCATCACATTTATTTTGGTATACTTTGACATCATGCAACGTAACCATAAATAAGAATTGCCATAACGGTGATGAATGGGTAGCTGTGACACATGGGGATTTGTTGTAAGTGATGTAGATGGGATTTATCCCTCCTATTAGAGTTTTATATCCTGGCCACTTGATGAGAGAGACTAATAAAAGCATGTGCATGCACATGTGAATCAATATATGATATTGAGGTGACATATATATTCAAATAGTCTGCTCTAGGTTCAAGCAACATGGATTGAACGTCGATGAGGATGAAGATTCCATGCTTTGAGTTCATTTTGAATATCATAGAAAAAGGAATTCTACAATCACTATAACACCTTACATAGATTTTAGGCTGAAGTTGTTCTTTAACTTTCCATACACTTGGGTAGCGTTGATGTGTGACTAGGCACCACTCTTTGCTTCTCATATCATAAACTAGTTATGGACATTCACTGTTAATGTAACCTGGGACCTATAGGGTCACACACATAGGAATTCA
Source organism: Alisma plantago-aquatica (assembly GCA_963693085.1). Taxonomy (NCBI): domain Eukaryota; kingdom Viridiplantae; phylum Streptophyta; class Magnoliopsida; order Alismatales; family Alismataceae; genus Alisma; species Alisma plantago-aquatica. The sequence continues at coordinate 320,850,937 of OY856410.1, forward strand.
CCTAGAAGAGGAGTTTATCCATGAATAATGTTTAAGTTGAATACTAAAGATGTATAGGTATTCAATTAAAAAACCAATTAACTGAATGGACGAAGAACCATCAAGTTCAAGTATTGTTCTAACTGGTTAGGGTGTCAGGTTGATTGGAAATTGAATTGGTTGAATTCTACATAAGTCAGGACGACAACCGATCGGCTCACTAGGTGAACCGATCGGCTCAGGGTTGGTGAGACGACCGGTACACCTAGTGAACCAATCGGCTTGGTCATGCTAACCAAAGCTTCTGGTAATTTTCCCGATTCAGGAGAATAGTTGATCATTTCACTTGTTCAATTTGATTGTTACAAGGAATTGATGTTGGACATTAATTAGAAACCAGTTGTCAATTCAAAATACGATTGGGAAACATGTGAAATGATCAACTTACTCAGTAAACCGATTGGCTCAATGTCCCAGTCGACTGGTTCACCAGCCATAGGGTAATTAATTCATGGAAATTTTAGTCCCTTCCACACCCACATAGATTGGGAACCCAGACCCTAACCCCACCTATAAATAGAATGACATTGGGGGATTCTCAGACACATCAATTGCCTATGACAATTGGATTTTCTTCTCTGGTTGTGGTAACGGAGAGAATCTGAACAAATCCTACCTAATAAAGGGAGGGATAGCAAGGGAGATTAATTGTTGGAGAGCAAGTTGGTGACTAATACACCAATAAGAGGGACAACTCCTTCCTGTCTATTCTAGTAGAATGAAAAGAGTTCTTAGTGGTCCATGTAGAATTCTCTAGAGGCAAGGAGGCTATTATCTTCCACTAGGAGGACAACATCAACCTATAGTCTTTGAAGGAGTTTTTGCAGATGTTGTCTGACTCTACTATCTGTAGTGGAGACCAGATGCTGCTCCATATGAGTCATGGTGCAACTAGGAGTGCACGACTACTGCAATGAGTTGTAGTTGTTGTACTTTCTCTAGGTTCAGGTATGAACTCATTAAACCATCATTCTCATTACATAGTTGTTGACACAATCTTACTAATCTAGGGAATACATATAGTTAAAAATTTTCATTTCTGTTGCCTACTTTGTGCCTATATTTCCCAATAGTGATATTAGAGCGACATCAATTTATTATATTTTGGGATAATCAATATGATCAGATTTATAGTTTAAATCATTTATTTATTGCATATGATGTGAATAATTAAACTGATTTATTTTGAAATTCAATCAATGACCACATATAATCCAAAACTATATATATATATATATATATATAAATAAATATATATAGAGCCCATCTTTAATACTCGCGCGGGTAGCTACCCGCCCCCCATTTCGGTTACTTTTTTTCAAGTTGGTTGCTTTTGACATGTATAGGCTTACTTGACCTTACAATTTGCTAAGTTTCGTGCATAGATAGTTACGTCTGCAACAACAGATTTCAAAACATGGGTACATATATATCTGTTTTGTATTTTGTACGGGATTACTTTTTTAGTCGCATAGTTACTTTTTGATCAATATAGTTACCTTTTTTGAAAGTAGGTAACTTTTCTGGCTAAAATAGTTACTTTTTTGGTTGTCGGGTAGCGAAATCCAGGCTACCCGTGTGGGTATTGAAAAACGGCTTATATATATATATATATATATATATATATATATATATATATATATATATATATATATATATATATATATATATATATATATATATCCAATTTACACGCGTTGCCTAAAAGCAATTTTGATTATGGATTTGTAGCATGTTTATGACCAATAACCCTAATTATATGTGCATGGTGGTTGAGTGTTTATTTCCTAGTTTATCTCGGTTTGCATACTGAGCCTCTATCTTCTTCTTCCCAATGTATACATATTATTTTTTACAACATTTTCTCCCCTAAAATGTAACTTGAGGATTTTCATGACAATGTAATAATTTGAATATCCATAAGATAGTTTCTTTTCTTACAATGGCAAAGATGATGATCAGTGTGAGGTGAGCCGACCGTTTCACATGACGAGCTGACCGGTTGGAGAACCTTGAAGGGAAGAACACTGGAGGAGAGAACTGGCCTAGTGGTTGTCCCAACTAACCGTATGGAGGTGTTCAGATATCAATTAGACAAGAGGCCAAGAGATTGTTTCATACGACCAACCGATTGACTAAGAGGTAATACAACCAGTTCAAGTATTGAACCGATCAATCCGGATTGGCAAGCACAAATCTACACCAACAACATGTTTATGTATGTTATGTAAACTATAAGTTGTAGTAATTCCTTGTGGCTCCAACAAATTACTTTAGAATGACCATAACCATCACGTTTGTTTTGTATTTCATGTTTATGATGTGGGATATAGAATGTATATGATACATACTATATATATCTGGTGATTGGATAAAGGATTTGTATTTATATATATACAAACTCCCTCAAATAAAATATTAAGTCTTAGATGCTTTTCATTAGCAACACACATCAAAAGCTTGATCGATTAAGCATAGGTTACACCAAAGCATGGAATGTCATACATCTTGTAGAAGTGTGATGGTAGATATGTAGGTTATTCCAAAGAAGGGTGCATATCTATCATGTTGGCATTTGGGTTAGGCTTAACTATGTGTCCTTGATGAGATTAAGCACCAGAAGCATACAAATGACTAGGGAAAAGGGATTCTCATATCATCTATATAAGAATTTCATGAGATGCAATTAACAAACATTGTCTACCTTAATAGTTGACTATATACATTGGCATTGGCCGGGTAATAGTTAAATTATTTTGTATCTTGGATCACTAGAATATTGAATGCTATAATATTCTAAATGAATAAGTTAGGGCTATCAATTTGAATAAAATAGTGAGAGTGATAGTTAATTAAAGACCTAATCAATATCATCAAATTTAATTCAAATCAAAACTAAGTTTTTGATAAAAATTGCAAATTCTTTTATAGAATCAAACGACAATACACAATAATAACTATTCTCTCTGACCAGTCCTTGAGAAGGAAAAGTTAAACGGAAATGAATTCCACGACTGGTTTAGGAAACTAAGAATCATTATCACAAAGAGTGCAAGCTCTATGTCCTAGAGACACCAGAGCTAGATGAAACTCTTCATATTGCACCTAAGGCTGACATGGATGCTTACAAGAAGCATACTAAAGATGTCTTGGATGTTAAGTGTTTGATGCTATGCTCCATGAACTATGAGTTGCATAGGCAGCATGAGAACATAGATGTTATTGAGATGCTCACACATCTTAAGAACATGTTCCAACATCAGGAAAGATAGGAGAGATATGAAGTCTTTAAGGCATTGTTCAAATGTAACATGGTATATTGAGATCCAATATGTCCTCATCTGCTCAAACTCATTGGGTATGTGGGGAACCTTTCCAGACTAGGATTCCCCCTGGGTCAAGAGTTGGCCACTTATGTGATTTTGTAGTATCTTCTGGAATCATATATTCAGTTTGTCTTGAACTACAACATGAGTGACTTTGACAATCCATTGGCAGAGTTATTAGGCATGTTGAGAACAACTAAGACACAAATGAAGAAATACAAGCCCAAGTCCATATGATGATAAGAAAGGCAAAGGGAAAGTCTAAAAGCAAAGGAAAATCTAAGAAGAGTTCTAAATCTAGCTAGAATCCCATGTCTTTAGATCTCAAGGCAAAGGGAGGAGTAAAGGAAAGATGCAATTTTCACCATTGTCACCAGACTGGACAATGAAAAAGGAATTTCCCACTCTTTATGGTGGAACTAAAGAAAAAGAATGAAAGGGAGGAGGATTCTACTTCAGGTATAAACATTATAAGATAAATTTGATTACTTCTTCCTCTTTGTATGTGATACCAGATAGAGATATGAAATACATGATGTCTAGGATCTGACAAGAAGTAAAGCCTTTATGAAAGGATAAAGATGAACTACATGGAGCAATGGTTGTTTGTAACATACTAGATCTCGGACCCTACCTTGGAAGTTGACATTTTGGACTTTGCAAAACAAGGTTGAAGGTTAGACCTAAATAGATGTTTAGTATAAGCCCAACGAGCTAATTCATGTATATATCAACTTAATATAACCTAATGTTTCTAACATTAATCATTGGTTTATAATGGATACATAAAATATGCCACGTAACTCATTTTGGTGGTAATGTGAAGATTAAAAACTTAATTGGATGAATAATTTAGATAATGGACCGTTAATGGGCCAAATGACACATTTCATAAAAATAAGTCTCAAAAGTGGAAACAAACTTCAAATTCAAAATCTATATATCAAAATTAGCATACATGTCAAATTTCATCTAATTTGGACTACCTTGAAATATTAGGATAAGTTTAGGAGAGAGAAAATGAGTAAAAGGCATAAGTAATGAATAATGTGATTATATAACTTAAAACTATGTAAATAATGGCAAAGTCATATTCAACAAATCAAATATAACTTGTGGATGAATTTTGGTCCAATTTGGATGTTGTTTGTGCAAGTTATGCAATTTTAGGTACATTCTGGACTTATATGCAATTTACCTAATAGGGAGGTCTTCTTTGCAAATTGTAACATGCATTTTAATACTTATATATTCCATTACCATTCTGGAGTTTTTGAACAATAGGGAGCCTAGTTGAACCTTGGTTTGAAGGTGTTTCTTTCCAAGGGCATTTTAGGGATTACTCTCTTTATAAATGAGCTTATCTTTAGAAGCTATCAACCAATGGGGTTATTTCTTTGATTGGAGGTCGGTTGGGATGGTCTATAAGTGTCCATAAACCAACATTTGATATTCAAAAAGCCTCTATGAAATGTCCTCTTGCATGGCCATGAAATCCCTAAGCTAAGCAAACATGGAAAGCTCCATGGACACCTCATGCTTGACTTCTTCCTTATCCATAAAGGTTTGCATGTCCATGGGCACCCTTAGCATTGGAAACATGGAAAGTAACTTGACACATCGTACTTGACTTCTTATTTATCCATATAGGCTTGCATGTCCATGGACACCCTTATACATGAAACATGGAAAGTCTCATAAACACCTCATACTTGGCCTCTTTCTTTATATCACCATATCTACTCCTTCCCAACTCCCAATTCAAAAACTATTACTGTTGTTTATTTCCTCTATCTTAGAGAATCATTCCTACTCTATGTTCCATGAATGTGTTGTCCCAAGGTAAAAGGAGGTGCCTACCTTGGTGAAGAAGGCTCTTAGGGTTCCAAATTTGCTCTATTTAGGATTTCTTAAGCTCCTCGATGATTTTGACCAAAACTAGTAAGTATCCTCCTTCACTTCCCTATTTTAATATTGTTAGTCTTCCTTCCACCTTCCTCCAGGTCAGAACCATGGCCTTACATGGTGAAACCCCACCTAGAACCCATAAACACCTCATCTCCATGTTCTTTTGTTAGGGTTTTTCACCTCTAAAGTTGAGAAGGTGCTTCTTGCTCGAGATAGGAGCTTTGTTGGAGAAACCAGCCTCTCTAATCTTGGGAACCTTACTTATTGGACCTATCCACCTTCCCTAGAGGTTCTTTGGAGGCCTATTCTTGGATCTAATACTGACTTGGACTGTTTAGACTCTGAAGTTGAGGTATGATGTATCCCCTATTCTTCTATGTTGAGCAATTCATCTATGCTTATTCATTCTCTTTGTCCTATGGACATTAGCCTATACATAATGTATTTTATTTTGAAAATCATGGTTCATGTGAACTACCTTATTTGATATTGATCATGTGATTATGGATATTCTTTTGAACTCTTATCTTATGCTTTGTTCATGAAGGAACTCTAAAATATGACATGTGATGTATTTTACCCACTTATGAGGTGGATGTATATGTGGGTCACTTATGTGGTGACTAGTTTATATATTCGAACTATACTTTCTACTTGCCTCTACATTTAGCATGGTATGTGATTCAGTAGCACTAGAGTAGTGTAATTGCATTGGTTTTTATGGCAGATGTGTTATTTCCTGCCGAGAAGATGTGATATTTCCTACTCTTTTGGGATGAAAAGGAACCTCATACCCAGGGCATGATGTGTAATTCTTGGCCCATGTTTATATATTTGGGATATTGGAAGTATTCCTTTCTCTATTAGGTTTCAAGTTTATGAGACTTGGCCACCTTTTTGTTTATATTATTCTGGGGCTATGTTTATCTGACATGCATGCATGTTGATGATATGGGGTGTGTGCCCTAATTCTTTACATGTGATTGTGTGGCACAATCTTTATGTTTTATTAATGGAAAGCATTCTTTTGTTATCATATGATTTCAATTCCTTTTCTCTTGATACCCATTTGGGTGGTCCTTATCCTTTCTATGGGAAGCCTTTTATATTTGATGTCCTTTATTTTGTATATTGCTCAATTTCCTATTTAGTATGCACATGTCAGCCTTTGTTGATGTCATCTATTTTCTCTTCTTGCTGGGGTATGCTTCCTACCCTAGGTAAAGGACTTGGATGATAAGGCATGAAGTTTTGGACAAGCTTAAGGAGTTAAATCTTGGCGACAAAGTTGCTATGGTTTAGATTTCCCTCTACTTAGATCTTTATGTTGTATCATACATGTAAACCCTTATGGGATATTATGATGTAATTTTGTAATATTTTGTGAAAATTGAATATAGTCATTAATTTTATTCCATTGCTATACTTCGGTCTTTTGCATACCATTATAATAAATTTGGAAAAAGTTTCACCTATTCTAGCATACCTTTGAGTGTGTTTTGAATGGATGTTTTATTCTTCAAATTTTTTTAGTAAGGGGATGATCCTGCCTCCTTACATCATGGTATCAGAGCCCATAGTAGTCAGAATATGACTATTTTAATTTTGTCTCTCTAGTTATAATCCTTGCCTTACCTTTAAGTGACATGCTTGCCCTAGAGTTCATCAATAGATGATGAAGCGTTGATTTAGGATCATATAGTTTCACATTAGAATAATGATGAATAGATCCATCAAATACTTATAAGTAAAAGATGGATAAGTAGCCATAGTAACTTGAGGTTGTTTAGCTTGTCCTTTAGGCAACTACTAGGACATGAAGTTGAAAGCAAAGGTGTTTAGAAATGATCATGGTTTGGTGGATGGCAAAATTTTCCTCCACACCACTAGCTTGGTTTACGAGAACTCCCAAATCCATATGATACCGGCCTGGCATAAGCTTATAGGAATTGTCTAAAATAGCATGCTTTTAGGAAATAGTAGCCTTAGACATCTATATGATTTATCTTTAGGGACCTTAATATGTTGAACTAGTCTCCTAGGTGTACTGAATTGTTTGAGGATGGATACCCAATATAGTTCCCTTATGACCCAAAGAACCACATGTTTGGATAGTTATCCCTAGAACCTAGACTTTGAAGTTTGGTGTTTAGTAAGCAATCAGAGTGTGCAGCGAAACGTGATGGATCTTGTATATGGTCTAGTTAGACTCACCCTTTTACCTCTAGATTAGTTTTTCTTGGTAGGTTAAATCTTTTAAGGGGTGGTGAATAAGTTGCTTTCTTATATGTGGATGTTTTGATTTTGAGGATGAAATCCCTTTAAGGGGTGGTGTGTTTTAACATACTAGATCTCAGACCCTACCTTGGAAGTTGACATTTTGGACTTAGCCAAACAAGGTTGAAGGTTAGACCTAAATATATGTTTAGTATAACCCCAATAAGCTAATGCATGTATATATCACCTTAATATAACCTAATGTTCTAACATTAATCTTAGGTTTATAATGGACACATAAAATATGCCACATAACTCATTTTGGGGGTAATATGAAGATAAGAAACTTAATTGGATGAATAATTTAAATAATGGGTCGTTAACGGGACATATCACACATATTATAAAAATAAGTGTCAAAAGTGGAAACAAACTTCAAATTTGAAATCTACATATCAAAATTAGTCTACATGTCAAATTTCATCTAATTTGGACAACCTTGAAATATCAAGATAATTTTAGGAGAGAGAAAATGAGTAAAAGGCACAAGTAATGAATCATGTAATTATATAACTTAAAAATGTGCAAATAATGTCAAATTCATATTCAAAACATAAAAGATAACTTGTGTATGAAGTTTGGTCCAATTTGGATGTTGTTTGTGCAAGTTATGCAATTTTAGGTACATTCTAGACTTTTCTGCAATTTACCCAATTGGGAGGTTTTCTTTGCAAATTGTCACATGCATTATAATCCTTATATATTCCATTACAATTCTCGAGTTTTTGAAAAATAGGGCGCCTAATTGCACCTTGGTTTGAAGGTGTTTTTTTCCAAGGGCATTTTAGGGATTACTCTCTTCATAAATGAACTTATCTTTAGAAGCCATCAACCAATGGGGTTATTTCTTTGATTGGAGGTCGGTTGGGATGGCATATAAGTGTCCATAAATTGACATTTGATGTTAAATAAGCCTATATGAGCTATCCTCCTTCATGGCCATGAAATCCCTAGGCTAAGGACACATGGAAAGCTCCATGGACACCTCATTCTTGACTTCTTCCTTATCCATAAAGGTTTGCATGTCCAGGGGCATCCTTAGTATTGTACACATGGAAAGTAACTTGACACCTCGTGCTTGACTTCTTCCTTATCCATAAATTCTTGCATGTCCATGCACACCCTTATACATGACACATGGAAAGTCTCATAGACACCTCATACTTGACCTCTTTCTTTATATAGCCATATCTACCCCTTCCCAACTCTCATTTCGAAAACTTTTACTCCTTTATTCCTCTAGCTTAGAGCATCATTACTAATCTATTTTTCTATGAAGGTGTTGTCCCAAGGTAAAAGGAGGTGCCTACCTTGGTGAAGAAGGCTCTTAGGGTTCCAAATTTTCTCTATTTAGGATTTCTTAAGCTCCTCCTTGGTGATTTTGACCAAAACTAGTAAGTATCTTCCTTTACTTCCCTATTTTCATGTTTCTAGTCTTCCTTCCACCTTCCTCCAGGTCAGAACCATGGCTTGCATGGTGAAACCCCACCTAGAACCCATAAACACATCATCTCCATTTTCTTTTGTTATGGTTTTTCACCTCTAAAGTGGAGACGGTGCTTCTTGCTCGAGATAGAAGCTTTGTTGGAGAAAACAACCTCTCAAACCTTGGGAACTGTACTTATTGGACATGTCCACCTTCCCTAGAATTTCTTTGGAGGCCTACTTTTGGATCTAGGACTAACTTGGACTATTTAGACTCTGAAGTTGAGGTATGATGTATTCCCTATTCTTTTATTTTGAGCAATTCACCTATGCTTATTCATACCTTTGTCCTATGGACATTAGCCTATACACAATGTATTTTCTTTTGAAAATCACGGTTCATGTGAACTATCTTATTTGATATTGATCATGTGATCATGGATATTCTTTTGAACTCTTATCTTATGCTTTGTTCATGATGGAACTCTAAAAGATGACATGTGATGTCTTTTGCCCACTTATGAGGTGGATGTATATGTTGGTCACTTATGTGGTGACTAGTTTATATATTCTGACTATACTTTCTACTTGCCTCTACATTTAACATGCTATGTGATTCAATAGCACTAGAGTAGTGTAATTGCATTGTTTTTTATGGAAGATGTGTTATTTCCTGCCGAGCAGATGTGAAATTTCCTACTCTTTTGGGATAGAAAGGAACCTCATACCCAGGGCAAGATGTGTGATTCTTGGCCTATGTTTATATATTTGGGAGATTGGAAGTATTTATTTCTCTATCAGGTTTCAAGTTTATGAGACTTGGCCACCTTTGTGTTTATATTTTTCTAGGGCTATGTTTATCTCACATGCATGCAGGTTGATGATATGGGGTATGTGCCCTAATTATTTCGATGTGCTCGTGTGGCACAAACTTTACGTTTTATTAATGGCAAGTATTCTTATGTCATCATATGATTTCAGTTCCTTTTCTCTTGATACCCATTTTGGAGGTCCTTGTCCTTTCTATTGGAATCCTTTTATATTTGATGTCCTTTATTCTATATATTTCTCAATTTCCTATTTAGTATGCACATACCAACCTTTGTTGGTGTCATCTATTTTCTCTTCTTGCTAAGGTATGCTTCCAACCCTAGGTGAAGGACTTGGATGATAATGCATGAAGTTTTGGACTATCTTAAGGAGTTAAAGCTTGGAAACAATGTTGTTGTGGTTTAGATTTCCCTTAGATCCTTATGTTGTATCATACATGTAAACCCTTATGGGATATTATGATGTGCTTTTGTAATCTTTTTTTAAAATTGAATATAGTCATTATTTTTATTCTGATATTATACTTTGGTCTTTTGCATACCATTATAATAAATTTGGAAAATTTTGCACCTATTCTAGCATATCTTTGAGTGTGTTTTGAATGGATGTTTTATTCTTAAAATTATTTTAGTAAGGGGGTGATCCTGCCTCCTTACAACATGGTATCAAAGCCCATAATAGTCAGAATCTGACTATTTCAATTGTATCCCTAGTTAGAATCCTTGCCTTATCTTTAAGTGACATGTTTTCCCTAGAGTTGATCAATAGATGATGAAGTGTTGATTTTGGATCATATAGTTTCACAATAGAATAATGATGAATAGATCCTTAAAATACTTACAAGTAAAAGATGCATAAGTAACCATAGTAACTTGAGGTTGTTTAGCTTGGCCTTTAGGAAGCTACTAGGACATGAAGTTGAAAGAAAAGGTGTTTAGAAAGTATTAGGGTTCGGTGGCTGGCAAGATTTTCCTCTGCACCAATAGCTTGGTTTATGAGGACTCCTGAATCCATATGATACTGACCTGGCTTAAGCTGATATGAATTGTCTAAAATAGCATGTTTTTAGACAATAGTAGCCTTATATATCTATATTATTTATCTTTAGGGACCCTAATATGTTGAACTAGTCTCCTAGGTGTAATGACTTGTTTGAGGATGAATACCTAATATAGTTCCCTTATGACCTAATGAACCACATGTTTGGATAGTTATCCCTAGAACCTAGACTTTGAATTTTGGTGTTTAGTAAGAAATCTGAGTGCGCAATGAAGCGTGATGGATCTTGTATATGGTCTAGTTAGACTCGCCCTTTTACCTCTAGATTAGTTTGGCTTGGTAGGTTACATCCTTGAAGGGGTGGTGAATAAGTTGTTTTCATATATGTGGATGTTTTGATTTCAAGGACGAAATCCATTTAAGATGTGGTGTGTTATAACATACTAGATCTCGAACCCTACCCTAGAAGTTGAAATTTTTGACTTAGACAAACAAGGTTGAAGGTTAGACCTAAATAAATGTTTAGTATAACCCCAATGAGCTACTGCATGTATAAATCACCTTAATATAACCTAATGTTCTAAAATTAATCTTATGTTTATAATGGATACATAAAATATGCCACATAACTCATTTTGGTGGCAATATGAAGATAAGAAACTTAATTAGATGAATAATTTAGATAATGGGCCGTTAATGGGCCATATGACATATCTCATAAAAAGAAGTCTGAAAAGTGGAAAAAAAACTTCAAACTCAAAATCTACATATAAAAATTAGCCTAAATGTCAAATTTCATCTAATTTGGACAACCTTGAAATATTAGGATAAATTTAGGAGAGAGAAAATGAGCAAAAGGCTTAAGTAATGAATAATGTGATTATATAACTTTAAAATATGGAAATAATGGCAATGCCATATTCAACACATCAAATATAACTTGTTGATGAAGTTTGGTCCAATTTGGATGTTGTTTGTGCAATTTATGCAATTTTAGGTACATTCGTGACTTTTCTACAATTTATCCAATTGGGAGGTTTTCCTTGCAAATTGTCACATGCATTATAATCCTTATATATTCCCTTACCATTCTCGAGTTTTTGAACCATAGGGATCCTAGTTGCACCTTGGTTTGAAGGTTTATCCACATACCATAATTGTTGAATATTGTTGTTAATTCCAATATGATAATAAAAGTGTTTTGTTGATAGGATAACTGAGTTCCAAAAGAATCAGTGGGAGTAAAAGTAGAACTCAAAAGGTTCAATGTCAATAGGGAGGTGTAATGGGAACACATGGAATCATAAGTTGTTGTGGAATCTCAAGTTCCTTGTGTAAAACAAAACTTCATAGTTCCAGTAGATCAAAACTAAGATTGAAAGATTGTGAATCTTATAAATCAGATAGGTTAATCATAAGATGATGAGTCAACAAATCAACTATAAGCTACTAAAAATCAAAATATGAGAAATGTCTTGATGACCATTAAGGATTTCATATAGAGTAACACGCTAAGATCTTGCTACTACCACCTAAAGGGGTAAAACCCAAAGGGTGAAGTTGGGTTTTCATTGGAAAGACCAACATGGATAGCCTAAAAGGACAAATTGATTATGAAGGTTTTCAAATCAGTTCAAATTGTTGAACATGAAGAATTTCCTTCACCAATTGTCATTCTTGTTGTTGCAGCTTTTATGGACTATGAGATTTGGCATATGACTATTAAAACCACATTCCTAAAAATCAATATATGAGAGGATGTGTACGTGAGATAGCCTAAAGTCTTTATAACTTCATGAATGAAAATAAAGTCTATAAGCTACAAAGTTCAATATAGATATTGAAATAAGCATATCAGAGATGTGATCTTTTGACATTGACAAGATAGTCAAAGAGTTTGACTTGAGCCAAGATAAAAGATAGAATCTGTAATTACAAAACATTTAGTGGGAGAGTATATGAATATTCCACATATTGATGGGGAATAACATCTCAATAATGTAAGTATTGAGACCTGGCATGGAAAGTGCCATTAACAATGAAGGATTAGGTGAAACATCCTATGTGATAGGGATTGAGATCTATAGAGATAGCTCTTGAAAGTTTCATAACCTGAATATGATTATGAAAATTAGAATAATGATGAAAGGGTTCAACATGAAAGGATTCAGTGAGCGAGAATTTTTCCATTTTATATGGGAGACTCTGATGAATTCAATGTTTTGATTCTTATAAAAAATGGAAAATTGTGTGTGAGATGTCATATGCACTAGCAATTGGATCTATCAAGTATGTTATATAATGTACTCATCCCATACTCTTGTATGTCATGGACATGACGAGATGATATTAGTATCCAATGAGGGTCATTAAAATGTCATTAAAAGACATCCATTAGTACTTTACAATCACTAAGGATGTGTTTCTAGATGATAGCAATGGGGAAGAGTTGAGTGTAAAGGGTTACATTGATGCAAACTTCCAAAATGATAGAGAATGATTGCAGTATTAAAATTTGTGTGTTTAATCATATGAGAAGAGTTAAAAGTTGAAAATGTTCTGAACTACATGCCATTTATTCAATTATACAATTGAATTTGAGTATCCTAGTGTTATGAACACATGAATGGATACTATATGGATCTATAAGGTCATATGGATGAACTTAAAGATGTTCCAACCATTGATGCCACAGTAGAGATAATATAACAACAATGGAACTACTTGTCAGGCAAGGAATATTAGATAGCATATTATGGAAAATTCACCTCACTTTGAAAAGATGAGAAACATGCAATATACAAACTAGAGGCAAAGTGTTGCTAACCCGCTGGATTAGCACTTGCACAAGGGAAACATGATGGACATGTTTAAATCATTAAGAATATGATTTGTTGGTGATTGGCTCGAAGTTTAAATGGGAGTCTGTTGGTATGGTATGCCTAGAGATCCAATCATATGATGATTGTGATGGCATATGACATAAAGGATTTGATTAATAATAATAAAGGCAAGCTTCCAAATCATTATGTTTCACTCTGATATGAAATAATAAGGAAACATAATGAATGTCTAAAGAATGACAATACTCAATGACGTATGTATTCAAGTTCATAACTTGAACAATGAGCTCATATAAATGATAAGAGTATGTACATTCTAATTATGACTCTAGTTAGTTGTTACTGTGGAAGGTGTATAGACATCAGTAATACATAAGACTATAGTGTGTGATGGTTGATAATAGAATCTCATTAGTCCTAATATGTGATATTAAACCAAGCACATTGATACTTGTTAGAGAATAGAGTATCAGACAAACCCACCTTGAGAGTGAGATGTGGAAACCATAATTCGTGGTCATAGTCATCTCTCATAGTGAAGATGGTGATTTTTTTTATTAGACCTGAAGTCACTACACTCATCACATGTCATTCGGTATACTTTGACATCATACAACGTAACCCTAAATAAGAATTGTCATAACAATGATGATTGGGTAGCTGTGACACAAGGGGATTGATTGTGTGATGTAGGTGGGACTTGCCCCTCCTACTAGAGTTTGATATCATGGCCACTTGATAAGGGATACTAAGAAAATCATGTGCATGCACATGTGAATCAATGTATGATATTGAGGTCACATATATCTCAAACAGTGTGCTCTAGGTTCAGGGAACATGGATTGAACATTGAACAGGATGATGATTCCATTCCTCCAGTTCATTCCAGATATCAAAGACAAAGGAATTATACAATCACTATAACACCTTACGCATATTGTAGGTTGAAGTTGTTCTCCAACTTTCCATTCACTTGGGCAGCATCGATGTGCGACTAGGCACCACTCTTTGCTTGTGATGTCATAAACTAGTTATGGACATTCACTGCCAACACGAGAAGGGACCTATAGGGTCACACACATAGGAATTCACCTAGGAGAAGCGTTTATCCATGAATGATGTTTAATTTGAGTACTAAAGATGTTTAGGTATTCAATTAAACAACCAATTAACTGACATGACTCTGAATCATCAAGGTCAAGTGTTGTACTAACTGGTTAAGGTGTCTGGTTGATTGGAAATTGAATTGGCTGAATTATGCATAATTTAGGACACCAAACAATCGACTCACTAGGTGAACCAATCGGCTCAGGGTTGGTGATATGATCAATTCATCTAGTGAACCATTCAGATCAGTCATTCCAACCAAATCTTTTAGTGATTTTCTTGATTCATGAGAATAGTTGATCGTTTCACTTGTTCAATTTGATTGGTAAAAGGAATTGATGTTGGACATAAATTGGAAATGAATTGTCAATTCAAATTGTGATTGGGAAACATGTGAAATGATTAGATTACTAATTGAACCAATTGACTCACTATTCCAGCCGACCAATTCACTAGTGAACCGACCGGTTCACCTATCATAGGGCAATTAATTCATGGAAATTCTGATCCCTTCCACTCCCACACAGATTGGAAACCTAGACCCTAGCCATGCCTATAAATAGAGGGGTGCTAGTGTCTTCTTAGACACATAAATTTCCTCTGATAAATGTTTGTCTTCTCTTGTTGTGGTAATCGAGTGAACCCAAGCAAGTCCTACCCGAAAGAGGGAGGGATTGCAAGGGAGAACAATTTTGGGAGAGCAAGTTGGTGACTAGTACACCAATGAGAGTGACAACTCCTTGATGTTTGTTCTATTAGAATGACAAGAGTTCTAGGTGGTCTATGTGCACTTCTCTAGAGGCAAGGAGGTTGTTTTCTACTACTAGGAGGACAAAGTCAGCCTTTAGTCTACGGAGGAACTGCTACATACGTCATCTGAGTCTGCTATTTGTGGTGGAGACCAGGAGAGTTGTTGTACTCGAGTCCCAATGCAACTAGGAGTGCATGACTATTGCAACGGGTTATTGTCACTAGACTTGTTCCAGGACCATGTATGAACTCATTAAACCATCATTCTCATTACATAGTTGTTGACTCGATCTTGCTATTCTGGGGAATATGGATGGATACATTTTTATTTCTATTGCCTACTCTGTGCCCATATTTCCCAAAACTATCATGACAGGTCTTCTGAATGCAATTCCTCCTTGGGATGAATGTCCTAAAGACATCAAGAGTTCATCATATCCCTTCAATCATTACTCCACTTTAAAAGCAAGTCGATCATCTGTTTTGAAAAATCTACCTTTTATGCATTATAGGATTCTAATAGGTATGCAATCTACCTCAAAAAAATTTGTCAACTTTTTTTCACCTCCTGATGCATGTCAGCTAGTCATATATATGAAGGTGACATGTCTTATCATATTTACTTCACCTGACAGTACACATGTGCCATACCATATGCACTAGAAAGAGCCAGACAAGCATAATAATTATATAATTATGCATATAAAATCCCCTCTACAAACCCCCATTAGCTAGTGTCCCATACCACAACAGGTGTGAAAAAGATAGGGCATGATATTCAAAAATATAAAGTTAAGATAAAAAGTCCAAAGCAGCTAGACACTAACCTTAGTACATATCTCGACTTGTATTTCTTGACTAAGCTTCTAACCTAGATTGCACCATAATTCACTCACTTCTTCTATGATTGGATGTATTAAATGTCTTTCTATATCTATCTAGTCTTGATTAGTTTTTAATGGGGAAAATAGAAATAAAGAATATGATAATTTGACTGGTAGCCATCTACATTAATGCTTTGATACCATATTGTAAAACCTCAATTTTCCTATCCAATGAGTTGAAGCTAGATTTTTTTTCTCAATGAGAGTGTCACAAACATGATAGGCATAACAAAAATAATAGATAAGAACCATTATAGTGTATGTATGCAAGAAATTCTCATCATATTCTTATCAAAGGAATCCTATTACATCATCATATAAAACATGAACTAAATACCATGATATGACTATGTACAATTTAGATCTCAGATCTGGGACCGTGTAGATGGCACCCCACCAATTGAACCTCTTAAACTATTGATTTATCCTCTATCTTGACTGATCATCCTGAATATTGGTACCTACAAACATCTTGTCCCCAAGCATGCACAAATAGGAATACTACAATTAGAGTAAGTGGCATTGAATTTCTAATAATATAAACTTGAATATATCATAAATGAAAGTTGAACTAAGATATGAAAGTTGTAAACATATTCTAAATCAACGTATCTTTTATTTATTTCTTTTATCTATTTTTGGTTGCCCTTATATGATAAGTCCTCTGAATTACCATGAATAAATCTCTGAATTTGTACGAAAGTACCCCTGAAATGGGACTACATGGCTATGAATGACACTGAAGGGTCTCTGAGTTGGAATCAAAGTACCTCTAAAGTGGAGTAAAGACTCCCCTGAATTGGCACTTTATGCCTCTAAATCATCCCAAGACTAACTGAGTGAAGCCTTATCCGAAGGTTTTGGCTTAATTATCTTAAATCTAACATTATTGAATATTGAATCTGAACTTATCTTATAGTGAAACTGATTAGTAATAATTGAAATGTGTTGATTTTGAAATGTAAATCTAAATCTCTACGCTTAAATTCTAAATTTAGTATAGACATATGATATTCTTATTATCTTGATAAATTATAATTTGAATGTATCATTTTATAAAAAATCTTAACTAAATTCTAAGATCAGATATATGACATCTAAGTTTAAGGGTATGAGAAATTAATATGTACTAAATGTACAACTACAAGGTATATGAAAGTGGTTGAAGTATCAAATATCTAAAATATGATGTTTAGACAAAATAAATCAAACTCTGTCAAGTTTCATTTCTTAAAGCATTAAACATAAATATTGAATGTTTGAAGGTAACTTAATCTCAAAGTTACGTTGTAAGAATGTGTAGGCTGAATCATAATAATAATGAAATTCAATGGACTTGGCCATCAGAATTTGATTAAAGAAACTCTAAATATATTTCCTAGTGTTTACAAATTGCTACTATATTATGAAGCCTCAGTCACGCCTTAGCTGCCAAAAAATGAATATGATACATATATCAAAAATCATATCATGAGGTCATAGGTTACCTCGATAGACTATATAGATATTCATGTCCATGTTAGGCTCTTTTAAGTGCCATACATATTCCATCTTTTGATAAACTCTCATATGATCATGAATCCTCAAAATATCTCATGTCCACAAATTTACATCACTATTACCTCACCATTCATCAATGTCACTAGTTAGATCACAATCCTAGCTTCTCTATTGTAGATCTATTACTATATTATAAATATCATCAAAAGCCAAATACAACAATATTATGTTTTCTCATACCTCAATATAGATTTGTAGGAAATTTTCATAAATTTTATATCATATTTGGGGACCTCAAACAAATAAAATACCCCTAATGTGTAAAATCAACAAAATAAATTATATACGCTAAATAATTCAATTTAGACCTTAAATTCTTAATTTAGACTTCAAAAACAGGATTAAGAAGATTTTTTTCATCAAAGTCTTACATTCAGATCACAGTCTATTGTATCTACTAATCACATTAATCATATCAAAATAGGGTTCTTTAAATATTAGTACATTAAAGTTGATATCTTCCATTACTTTTTGAATTTCAAAAGGAATCAGGCTTCAATTATATTTTTAATGGATTCCCCTCGTTTTTTGAGTAACTTTCATATTTTATGCGTGCTAATCCGAGCTACAAATAATTAACTATGAATTTTACAAAATCTACTTACTTTGGCCAATAGGGAGGCGCTACGTAGTCTTTGTCCATGCAACGTTGCTTGCTCAGAAATATTTCGAAATGACCAATTTTCCCTCCACTTAAGTAGCATGTCCTTTGATACGTCGAGGGCAGAATTGTCCAACGCACATCTAACCTTCTTCAGCCTCGAGCAACAGATGTTGCGATCGCCCTAGCCGCCGATCTACAGCTTTGGCGCACTCTTCCTCGCCTCTCTTGGCTTCGACGGCCACCACGGAGGGTTCTCTTACCCCCGCATACCCTGAAACACGCAAAGCTCCTCCAAGTTGTTGTTGCACCGCCGTTCATAAGCGCAAACCCATCCGTGGTTGCTACTGCACGCGCAACACTTTTGCAGACCTATGGACAGAGTTGTTCCAAGTCCAGGACGTCGGCGATAGTCCCAACGCTTCCGCCTCCCTCCACCGTACCTATACAAGCTCAAAGATAGAGCCATGGTGGCTGGGATTGGGCATGGCAATTTGCAACCCATGGCGGTCCTATGCAGTCATACTACTGCAGTGGTGCACAGCTAGGAGGAAGGGACGTCCACCGAGCATCCCCATGATGTCGTGGGAGTAGCATGGCCCCAACGTAACTCTTCCACGGTCGTTCTTCTCCATGGATCGATCATGCTTTCGAGTAGGGTTTGAATGTGGAAGAACATGAAGAAAAAGAAGAAGAGATACGTGTGAGATCTCTTTGGAACTCAAACCAGAAGGCCAACCCCTTATATAGGGGAGGGTTTTCGCACCCCAAGATGTGCATCCACAAAGATGCAAGGTCTTTTCCAATTAGGAAACCAATTCCTTCATTAGGAAGCAAGCTTTCTATCTCCTTACTATCCCTTTGATATTTCTCTTTTCTTGGGTAATTAAGAATTCGAAACTCATCTAACTATTATCTTTATTATTTTATTTTAATTCATTGATCACGAAATCCTATTTTCCTTTATTAGAAAATACTTTCTTTTTAACAATACCACATAATTAATCAATAATGTATCACATTATTTTCTTATTTTGCTTTATAGGTATTTTCTCTTTCCTCTTTCTTCATTGGGACTCCTTGGATCCCAAGAAACTCTATTATTTCAAAATCCTTTTTATTGGATACTCATTATCCTTCTAGATGCATCTAAATGCATTATTTCACATTATCTTGTTTATTTCTCATTAAAATATCTCTTTTTGAGGATTTCTCTTTATTTCTCTTTTATTTTCCTCACTGGTATTCCTTTTAACATTAGGAATCCTTGGGATACAAAATTCCACCAAGGATAACTCAATTATACCTCTTTTTACTTATTTTCCACATTTCATCAATATTTTCATTTTTTTTCTTAATAAAGAAATACTTAATTGATATTTTCTTTTCTTATTGCTCTCTTTATGCAACTTTGGACTCCATGGAACCCAAGGAACCCAAGAGGCACGAAATCCCTCTTTGGATTTGCCTTCTAGAGGTTTCCACATTTTTCTTTTCTCAAATATTCAATTATTCATTTATTAATTGAATTTCCTTGTTATTGGGCCCAATAGCCAATAAAGCCCACAACACCAATCATCAAGGAGATTGTAAACCAAATATATTTATTCAAAACAAATTATATCATTATTTGTTCCAATATCTTCAATGTGAAAAATTATCATTTCTCACCAATGAACCCAAAAGTTGGGGTTGTAACAGCGAGGGTGTATATATATGGACACCCCGAACTTTGAGGGTGGAAAAGGCTAATGTGTGCACTTTGGCATCTTTTTGTGAAGAAAACATGTACAAAAATGATGGAAGAAATGTTAGTCAAAGAGGAATGAGAAGCAATAAAAATTCATGTATGATCGCATTAAAGCAAGCTAATCCAAACAACATTCATCAAAATAGACAAACCATGTATAAAGTGAGCAATTATGCTATATGATATTCTTTAACACATGGAATGAATAATCTCAAGAATTCAAGGCTTGTAAGAATCATATCTATACTACTATAAAAAGGAGTTTGTTAACCAAATACAAAACATGCCACTAGCTGATCACATTCTTTCTTTTTGAAATGATGCATTCTCCTTGACTATTGCTCTTCTTTCCTTTTTTGAGGATTTTATCTCTTTTATTCATAATTTTGTTCTATTAAAAATAACCAATCCCCACAACGTTTATCAATCAAAACGTGTCACTACCCACCGGTTTGTAGGGTATGGATTGTATTTACTTAACAGGTGGCTTAATCACAAGCAAGGTGCAACCTACACCTTCTTTAATCAAGAACAACAAATCCTGAGCGTTGAGATCCACGCTGCCAATTTACATGTAAGTTATTTCTTCCTATTAATGAAACCATTCATGCACATACCATATGTCATTTTCTAGGTTTGTTTTTATTTGACATTTCTCTTTGATGTATATGTTACTGATATGACAATTGTATTGTTACATCTTATAAATTAATTTTTTCATGTGTTTTGTGTTGTGGACAACAGTGCTTTATCATATTACATATGAACCAATAATACAATTGGCATCATGTTGATTCTCTTTGTCTTCTATATATGAATTCTTCCACTACCAGTAGTAGATCAGGTATATGGTTAGCCACTATCATTTCTTGAAGCATGCCTTAAATATACATTTGAAACAGTTATTACTACTTCAACTACACTGACACAAAAATGAATGCTCTTCATGATTTTGATCAAATGTCAAATCACAGAGAACCTTGTGTCAATGATTGTGTTCCAGATATAGAGTGGGATATCGTTGTATAAGAAGATGATGGTATGTATGGATGTTAATTCTGGACATTCACTTCAAGGCTTATGGATGCAAGGCTTAGAATATGATTTAAGATGATTGATAAGTTCGTTACAAATGTCGATCTATTTGCATCGACTCAACTGATCTTGATGACTAAAGACCAGTATCTCTAAAATACCCTTCATAGTTTATTATATTTTATTTCTACTTCTACAAAACACAAAAATAATTACATGTGCACAGTCTTGAGTAGGTTTTATTTTATTAACCAACTATTTGTGGGGGAGAATAGTGCTCATTGCCACTAATGAAGGGCCACTTTTCTAGCATTGTAATTTATGTAGGCAGATTCCTTCTATATCAATAAATCCATGAAATATTAATATTTAGTGTTCTTCCTCTTTTATGTATTTTGTTTTTCATTATTTGATGTTTATTCAAGGAATTAACAGTTTCAGTCCTCTCCCAAGTTAATTAGAAATGTTCAATTTACTATTTCATTCTTATAGTATATGTATCCAATTACTTGGATCTGAGGTCTCTAGAGGGGGGACTGAATAGAGCTTTAAAATTCTCACAACAATAGCTAGACCCTCAAATTATATCAATTGAAACCAGATGCTAAAACTCAATTTTGAAGTTCTATCTAAACTAGCATAGCAAGGATGAGAGAGATTGGAGCATACTCTTAGACAAGGTGGTTAGAGTTTCTCCAATCTCCAATCAAGGAGATTGTCAATCCACTACCTAGAGAGGTCAACCTCAAGGACTTTGCAACCCATGTATACTTATATTCCATTATAAAAGATATAAGAAGACCACCATACATCCAAGGACTCAGCTATTCAAGAGAAGAGTCTTTCACCTACATGAGGACTTACGCACTTGATCAAGATGTCTTCAACCTTCACCAAGGACTTACCCACACCTACATCAAGTCTTCGGCCTTGAAGGAATTATCCACTCTTCTTGAATCTTATGCCTTGTCCTTCTGCTTCACTTGTAGAAGATTTTCAAACCTTCTTCAACCTTGAAGAAGAACAACAACTCCTCCTTCACTCAGAGACAATCACTTCAACCTTTGCTCTTTGAGAAATGGGGTTGTGAAGATGGAAGGAATGAGATATTTACAAGATAACATGGAGGTAGCTCTCTTACAACATGCCTAACTCACTCATAATATCAAAATGTTTTTTAAATAAGAGAGAGAAAGGGGCTCTAAGGGTTGTAGCACACTCAACTATAGCAAGGACCAAGGATAGAATGAATTAGAAACTTTAGAATGAACTCCATGAGGTCTTATCTATAGCTGAAGGTGTTCCTTTGAGTGTGGGATCACTTCAGAATGAAAAATATCCACTTTACAACTTGCAATGGATCTATTTTCATTTCTAACAACTCTCCAACGGTTGGAATCACTTTAAATGCATTTTTCATATAGAACATTCGATTGAGTTTCAATAAATATAACTCGACCGATCCACTAACCGACAAAGCCAAATTTTAAACTATCAATTGAGTTTATCCTGAAACTCGACCAATGAGTCAAAATTAGTTTTAGTCATTGAGTAGGTCAGTCGAGTTATGTAAGCATACAACTCAACCGATTCATCCATTTCCAAAAATCCACCACTAGTCGATTGAGATCCAAACTTGACTGACAGAGTTACTGAGACAAATTTTTCAAAATGATTTTGAGTGATCAAATGTTGAAATTAGGTGTCCCTAATTTTTTCTCATCTTCATATAATCAATACAAGTGATTACAAAAATATTATAAGGTGGTTTGGAGTGATTTTCCAAATTGCACTCTTGCATTGCTTTTGACTTAAACTTTGACAAGCTAGGGATTGTGTAATTTGATCCTTTTTGTGTACCTAAAGCCTGAATCAATCTTAAGTAAATATAGTAGATACATATGAATTGAATGGTTACGTAATTATCAAAATATGAATAATGTATAACTCTCAATTCAACATTATCTCCCTTTTTGAGAATGATAAACCATTCCTCAACATATTGAAAAAGATATGTAAGGTTATACCTTGGCCTTGTGAATTGTAGGGGGGTTCATAATATGAACAATGTGAATTTCTCCCCCACAATCTATGCTAACCTTTACCTACATAGTTAGTCTTTCTACACAAAGAAATATAACATGTATACTATGTGGTCCTTTATCAAGTGACATGATAAAACATAAATTTAGACAAGAAAATGATCACATAGACAATAAAAGCAATATGGTTGAGCTTCAAAACATTTAACTACTCTCCCCCTTTTGGAATTATCAAAAAGTAAGGGGGTAGAAGAACACAAAAATAAGTCTTCTCCAAGAACAACCAAAACATTCAATCCACAAGATAAAACAAGTAGCCTCATAGCACACATAGACAAGAGACAAACAAGCAAGTTGTGCCATAATCAAAATATGAGTAAACATACCACCAACTCATGAGATATAGTCAACCAAAGAGTAAGGGTACATATGATTAAGATTACAACATTTAAGGCATGTCCTCAAAACAACTACAGGCCAAAATGATGAAAACAACGTGATGATAAAAAATAGTACATCTTAGATAATGTGCCCAGATGTTTGTAGTACAAAACATTCTGGAAATATATATATGATCAACATCTTAAGACTAAAAACTAAAACATATACATGTCCAGGCTATCTATGTCCACAACATCATCATCATCATCAGAAGATTCAGGTTCGTAGTCATCATCTCCATCTGAAGACGCAACAGAGACAACAACTTAACCTTCATCACCAGATGCACCAACAAAGCCATCATCAAAACCATATGAACCATCCTTAGATACTTCCACATCGGCAGCAGCAACAACAACATCCTCATCAACCTGGTCGGGCCTCTCCTCACTGGCAAAAGGACTGAAACCACAATTAAGACACATGGCATTTTGCTCAACTCAAGACATACTAAGGTCATGCAACTATCGGGCTTGAGGAAAAGTAGGAGAAGAGGTGCCAAGTCCTACAAGTAAGGTATCTATAGGACTAGTAGGGAGAGGAAACACTCCAGGGGTATATCCACCAGCAACAGAGGGTGTAACAGTAGAAGCAACAGGTGGAGGGGCTGGGTAAAAGTATTTATATGCATAGGATGTATAATCATTACCTGGGTAGGGCTGGTGGGCAAGATAAGGATGGGCATAGATAGGTTCATGGTAGACATGATATAATAGAGATCATGATGCATATGCTCCTAAACCTGAAGGTTATATGCCTATTATTGTATCATGTAACCCATGAGGGTGTCATTTGATACATTGAATGAGGCACATGCAAGTTAGGATGGATGAGGAGGTGGAGGTGCCTGGGTGGAGATGGAGGCTCCAAGTGTGGTAGAAGAGGATGGAGGCAAGATTTTCTTGAGTGTGGTCTCACTAATACAAACTCCTTTTGAGCAGGTTTTTAACGAAGATCATGAAAAAGAGACTTTCCCATGGCAGATTGAAATAGACCATAGTTCAAGGCTGGGTAGGGTGGATGGATAACTCGGGTCTTCTTCCCAGAGTCAAAGAAGGTCATGTGGTGGAGACAATATCTAGACCACTTGACTCTAATGTTCTTTAGGAGACAAAACATAATCATTGTGGTATTCTCTACAATTTCAGTTTGATTTTTCTTGAGATGAACATATTTTTCAAGTCTATATCAAAATTGCACCCTGGTAAGTTAAGATAAAGATTGAGTGGACCATATGTGGTGGTAAAGGCATTCCCTCACATGGTTGTTGAGATAAGTGATGGTGCAAAGGTTTTTTAGACCAATTCCCACCATCTTAAATAGTATCTTTTGGGAATAAGTGATATGTGAGCAGGACAAATTCAAGCTTTTGGAGCTCCCATGGGTCTTTTTTCCTTGTTGAGCCTACAATGTTACAAAAGGGCGTTATGGGAGGCAACCCACCTTAGATTGCATTATTTAATTTGTTTTTGTGAGTTTGTTAGTTCCTTTTATAATATGTCACTCATTTATTTTAATCTTCACGCAAGTAAAAATGGTTCCTTGATGCAATTTTAGGGGTGTTGGAACACTCTATGTCGGTACCACTAACAACATTATCGCTAGCACTGATTGCTAATCTAGGGAGGTATATTAACTTTTATGACAAATCTTGGAACCACCAATAGGCAAGTCATTGTTCTAAGCCCTTACCTATTAGAGGTGTCAAGAGGTAGTCTCCATTAGTAGGACTAATAACAATGTTAGTTTCATGGACACATTTCAACAATTTACAATAGAGAAATTTATCGGTAGCACCGGGATGTGTTTGGGTGCTATCGAGTCAATCAGCTCAAGGGAAACACAAAATGACTCAGTTTGGTACACTATAGTGGCACCTAGGTGGTACCAACATTTTATTAATAGAAGACTAAAGATGTAGGAAATTTATTTTCGTACTACTGATATTTGTCTTGGTGGGACTGACACAAGACTTCGTTGCACTAATAGTCGAGGTCAATATCACCAAACAACTAGATAGAGGCACCCAAAAATCAACTTGGTACAAGTGACATCCATGTTGATAGTACCAACTCTGAAAAACTAAATATGTGGCACCAACAAACGACGATCACAAGAAACCACATCAAATAGTCAGAGGCACACATCTTTACATGTTAAACATTTGTCAATACCACTAATATTGGGTGATCCATAGGTCATACATTAATAGAAGGCACACTTCACTATCCATGACAATCACATATGATGACAAATGTCTTCTCCTAGTCAACAAGGAGAAAATCCACACACACCTACAACAAATCAAGTATCAGCAGTAGCCGCTCTATGATCATTGATAGAGGCATTGTATCTTTTCTAGTTAGCCTTAGTCATTAGACTTGCCCACTCATCCTTCATAGTTCGCCTACACCTAATACCCACTAGGTCAACAGATCCTGTCAAGAGCATTCCTTCCACCACCATTCTAATCATCTGGACCCTCATTCCACCTCTTTTGCTTTTTTTACAATGGAGACAAGGATGAATTCAAGATTTTGGGGGTGATGAAATAGGATTTCCTTGCATCATCTTCTATCTATCTTAGTTTGTTTGCATATTTTGTTATTTGCATTTCATCAGGTTATCAGAATCCACATTTGTCTAGTGTAATTGTAGAGCTTAATGAATTAGAATTGAATCTATCCAATAAAAAGTGTATGCTCAATTCTTCAGAAGTGAATATAAGTTTAACTGATCATTTGAATTTGTCTTAATGCACTATCCTTTAAGCTAATGTGGTAAGTCAAAGACTACACAAAATGTGTGAATTGTTTGGATTACTCAGCTTGAAGACACATTGAATGAATGAACAGATTAATTTAACCTTAATGGTTCTCTTATGACAAGGATGTCTGATTCCAAACCAACCAAATAGTAACATGATCTTTAATGTGAATTATAGAAAAAAACTCTAAGGTCATCATGTAACACAAGTTAATAGGATTGGGACATATCATGGTTGGAAAGACATTGTCTCTTAGTCATGTGATCTCATCCACCTTCCATTCATCTTCATTCACCATCATAGTATGAGCAAGTTTAATCTAAGTTATTTTCTTTGTTACATTGCATGGCATGTTAGGCAACATATATTTAGTTCATCCTCGGTTGCATTACGAAAGAGAAAATGTGCATATAATCTCAGTTGAGCAATTTTCATCTTGCATATCAATTCGTGCATATAGATTGCTGCATTCATTTTTTCATATTGTATAAGTTTTATCTTTATTCTCTAGCTTAGTTTTTCTCCATTACAAAGATAGAAGAATATGCATATCCTTAAACCTTTTTTGAAGAAAAAATATATAGTGAGAAATCTCAAACATGAACTAGTTATCTTACTAAATTAAAGGGAACAAAAAAAGCATCTAAAAATATATAAAAAGAGAAGAAAGTGATGAAAGGATTCTTAAATAAGTATCTTACACTCATGAGAATCAACTTGGTTCTACTGAAGGTGAAAAATACCAACCAAATCAATGCCATTGACACCTAGTTTCTAGTACCAACCTAGTGTGATCAATGTAAATTTGAGATTAAGTCAGATCCAATGACTACAAATTAAGTGAGGGTGATGCCTTACTTATAACCTAAGGAGGGTGGCCAAAGATTCAACATCTGGTAGGATTTGTAAGTAGATCCTACAGGAGTGGAGATAAAGGAGATAGCTACCAACTAGAAGATTCATGCACTTCAGGAGGATAGATTTGCATTTGGAAAGTTGTTGATCTTGCATTAGAAGAGGTTGCCAATACAACTTCTCTAGGAGTTTTTTCAATTAGTTTTTTGATATTTTTCTTCTGTTTCTTTTTTCCTTCTTGTTGTGTTTTTATGAAAAACATATGGGATAAACCCCTCTTTTGCCTAGGACCTTCGGGTAGAATGACACATCATTCTATTGAATTTGATGAATTGATAATATACTCCTTCGTTATGAACTTGAATTTATGATATAATTAATGATTTCTTTATTCCTAATCAACATAATGAAAGTATCACATATCTATTTGCTTTGGAATATGGATTAGGAGTTAGAAAAGTCATAGAAACACATAGCTAATATATGTTCTTTGAGATAGGGCTAACAACTATGAGAGAATAACCTAGAGGAATCTACTATTCTCTTGGACTAAGTTACTAAAATTCTATACCAGTGAGGTTAGTCTTAGTTTATGTAGTCCATTATGGTGCAGGAGCATGTAATGTTGACTACATGTATTGAGTTCATAATAAGTGTAATTAATTATAGATAAAAAGGACTACAACTGTAGAGTGTCTCATGATGAAACCACAAGTCTTGTAAATTCGTTAAATATTTCTTACAACCACCTCAATCCAACTTTCTAAATTTCTATTCTTAGTTAAATAACCAACAATCTACAATTTCTTTAGTCTAGATAATTAGGTTTTAGGTACTAGTAGTTCCTAGTGCATGATTCCTTAAATTCGACAAGTCAAGCCTCTTTGGCCTATATTTTTTGAGACAAACATTTTTGTATATACTCACATCATAGGTGTGTCAGTTGCATGCCATGAGCTGGATTTATCTCAAAATCAATCTCTCTATGAGTTGACCACCAGGAAACTCATCAGGAAAAACATCTTAAACTCACATACCACTAGAACATCTTGGATTCTGGAACTTGTCACCTTGGTATGTACCATGTGTGCCAAAAATGTTGGGCAACCTTGCTTCAAGAACTTCCCTACTATTTTTTTAATACTATACATGTGGGGATAACCTTTTGTCTCTTTGGAAAGTCCAAGAGACATTCCCATCCCAAAACTATACAAACTTGAAACTACTGTCAAACGTCACCTTATACTTATCTAGGGTACCCATACCAAAGATCATTATATCGGTGCATATAAAGTGGCATGAGGGCCACCTAAATGTTGCTTCTAATGTAGGATGGGCATAACTCTACAAAACAATAGAACTAACCGAAGGGGTTTCAAGCAAAAGATGATCACCTATACAACTAACAGTAAAGATACAACATATAATCACCACTTCGGTGATAAACGAGTGTGTTGTGCATAGGTCAACAAAGAAGTATAAATAGATATATGCAGATAAGTTAGAATGAAAATGTTCTGTTTGGCCGGTTACTGCTTATAGGTTGATGACTCATTTTGGATGACTATAGCATACAATCTAGATGTTGCCTATGATATTCATCAAACTAGAATTCTACATGTTTTTGCTAAATTCCCTTCCTTTCAACTCAATTTCTTCCTCCATCTCCATTTTTGTGCTTTTGTGAGTCATAATGCCACTATCTCTATTGTTGGGACACCTCCTAATTCAATTGTGGGCAAGATATCCTCATATGTCCAATTTAATTATGGTGAAAGCATCTCTCTAGAATTGAAGGATGTGGACAAAGTGTCTCTATCACAAACATTCAAACCCTAAGTGCATGATCTAGAATGTGG
Organism: Alisma plantago-aquatica; assembly: GCA_963693085.1. Lineage (NCBI taxonomy): Eukaryota > Viridiplantae > Streptophyta > Magnoliopsida > Alismatales > Alismataceae > Alisma > Alisma plantago-aquatica. Next base: position 320,880,236 of record OY856410.1, read on the forward strand.
AAAACTGTGGCCTATGTATTTTCAACGAGACCACTGTGATTGTGAATTTTCCCTTATATCAAAGATAACTAATCTTTGAGGTGATTGTCAATACTATTGTCGTGCACAAAACCTTTATTTCTTACAATATGAATAGTGATGTCTAGAAAAATGTGTTTACTTACTCTTAGCCTCATTATAATGAATGCCTCTTTTCATCCTTTCTATCCACCTAATAGCTTCCACAAAGGTTGAAAACTTCTCTCACAACTCCAAGGTAGAAGCCAACTTGGCCAACTCAACATTAAGTTCCATCATGAACCTTATGATACTTTCATTCTTCATGGGTGTCACATAATAACAAAACATCACCATCCCCTTAATCTAAGATTTGTACTCATAAACATATAGAATCTATCGATGACTTCTTTAGATACGACTATCTTATCATCAAGCAAGAATAAGGGAAGTATTGACTTCAAAACTCCTCCTAAACTTTGTCTCTGTGATGACATCATTGGTTCTCTTCTCCTCTTAAATGCCCCATCAATGGCCATCACTACCCTTCAATAAGCAAATTGCATGTTTAATCTTGTATTCTTATACAATATCCAACATCCCAAATGACTTTTATAGCTCATTCAATTTCAAATGCAAATATGTTAGATCTTTTGCACCTCCATACTCATGGAACAAACATGTTTCAACATTTTAAACATTTTCCTAGAACCTAAAGAGTAAGAGTTTAGAGATGTTACCTTAGATGATGAAGACATACCTACTCAACGACTAGGCAAAGAAGGACATTAGCAGTCTAAACATGGCTTCAAAAACTTGGTGGACATGTGATGTTAGGTCAAAAGGAGGTTTTTGGGTTTCTCTAGTCCCGTCTTTGGTAGTCCTCTTATACATCCTTTCTCCTTTTACTGACAAAGATCTAACGATTTCAAATCAAAGTTGATTTTGAAAATCTAATAGTTTTATTAGGTTAGCCTTAACCTTCCAATGGTGTTACTAGTCTCTAAAAATTGATGGCTAGGCAATTTATACCAAAACCGATGGTTCAACTGATCTACCCATCTTCACTTGCTCAACATCAAGACTGTCTTATTATGGTGGAACTAAACTTTGATATGTGATTGCTAGGAAGATAGGTGTCAACCGATGGTAGGTTAGGGACTGCATCTTCTGATGGTTTCATTGGATCTTGAGAACTAATTTCTTAACTTAGTATAGAACTCAATCATCTTTGCATGAACCTACATGATCCTTGCTTGAAAAGTAAAGTTTTCAATTTCTTACTAATTGTATTATATATGAACTAGAAACTAGGGAATAAAATCAATCACATATCAACTAAATAAAACTTAGCGCATATATTGCTAAAATCTAATTGCTAATAAGTATCAAAAATAAAATTTAAGGAAAATATTACGAAAATCCTTTGGTTTCCTCTCAAGAAATTATAATCTATAGCCTTTAGCTTGACATTAGTTGGGTAACTTCACCATCCTTCTTCTGGTGGTTTAGGTGATAGTTCATCTAAATGAACTTCTATTCTTCTGGTGAAAACTTCATCGCCACAATATCGTTTCACCTTGTATCCATTCATAGGTAAGTGTTGGTATGTATGCAGAGAGAGCCAATCATATGATGATTGTAACAACACAACTTGAAATTGATTTCATTAATAAATAAAGGAAAACTTTCAATTTACTCTATTTATTTCAATTATGAGATAATGATGTAACATTATAAATGTCCATAGAATAATTACTCTATGACGTATGTCTTCAAGTACGTGACTTGGAAGAATGAGATCATATGGATGTTAAGAGTACACATATATATACTCTCATTATGTCCCTGATCGATTGTTATTATGGAAGGTTGATAGACATATATAACACATAGGACCAGAGTGTGAATTGATTGATGACTGAATCTCATTAGTCACAATATGCCAATATCAAACCAAGAACATAGACACATGTTAGAGAACAATGTGTCAGACAGACCCGCCATGATACTGACACATGGAAATGATTACCATGATAGTCATAGTTAGCTCTCATAGTGATGGTGATGTTTGTGGTTCTTAGACCTAAAATCACTAACTCATAACATGTCATTTGGTAAGCTTTGACATCATCGAATGCAGTCCTAAAATATGTTTTGTTGTAACAATGATGATTGGGTGACTGTGACACATGGGGACTGACTGTGAGTGATAGAGATGGAAATTTTTCCTCCTACAGGAGTATGATATCCCAGGCCTATTGATTAATGAGACTAAGAAATGCATGATCATGAACATGTGAGTCAATATGTGATATTGAGCTTATATATATCTCAGACAGTCTGCTCTAATTCAAGAAATAAGATTGAATGTTGAAGAGGGTGACTACTTCATGGCTCAAGTTCAATTTGGATATCAGCGATAAAGGAATTATACATACATTGCAACACCATACACAGATTGTAAGTTGAATTTGTTCACCAACTTTCCATTCACTTGGGTAGCACTGATGTGCGACTGGGCACCACTCTTTGCTTGTGATGTCATAAGTTAGTAATGGACATTCACTACCAACGTGATATGAGACATATAGGGTCACACACATAGGACTTGACCTAGAAGAGGAGTTTGATCATGAATAATGATTGGATTGATTACTAAAGTGTTTAGGTATTCAATTAACATAACAAATTAGCTGAATTAACTATTAAATGATCGATTCAAGTGTTTAGACAATTGTTTGGAGTATTAGGTTGATTCAATTGTACATTGGCTAGAATTTAGCCTAAACCAGGCTATGAGAATCATGTCTTACTTGTGTGAGATGTCTCATCTACACCAAATGGTCAGTTTGGGGATGCAATTCATTTGCATCAAGGATTGGTGCTAACGTCATGTTATGCATTCATTGGAATTGAATTTCCAAAACATGTAAAAAATTGGGAAAGTACCAGACGACCATATGAATTGGTTTAGATGACCTTCTGGCATGCCAAATGACTATTTCTATTGCCACAAGCTACTAAATTTCTAGAATTTTTGTGAAAAATAAAGATTGTCTGGTCCATTCCACTCTTGCACAGACCTGAAACCTTGAGCCTGGCCTCTATTATAAACAGAGGTGTACTGGGGGCTTCCAAGAGCACAACACAAACAATTGAGAATTAATTGTTGTGACAATTTGTGGTAAGTAAGAGATCCCAAGCAAGTCCTACTCGACTAGGGAGGAATAGAAAGGGAGAGAACTTTTGAGGATCATTATTATGGAAGAGTAGATTGGTGACTAGTACACCAACGAGAGGGACAACTCCTTCTCTGTTCTAGTAGGATGAAAAGATTTCTAGGTAGTTTGTGTGGACTTCTCTAGAGGCGGGAGGTTGTTGTCTACCTCTAAAAGAGCAACATCAACCAACAGTCTGTGACAAGAGGAGCTGATGCAGACGATGAAGTTTGAGGTTGTAGTGTGTGGTGTGTACCAAGAGGCACAGTAGTCAAATGAGTCCTAGTTCAACTACAAGACGATTGCGTTGAGTAGATTTCACTATACTTACTCCAGGACTAGGTATATCATCGAAACCATCCTTCATGACATATAGTTATTAACGTGATTCGATGGTTTATGGGAATATGGTAGATAATTTTTTTTATTTTTTCTACCTACTATATTGCCAGAATTCTCTATAGGAAGGTCATTGTGTTTTCACTAGATATCTCCATCATCCCTTACGGGTACCTGTTCCTCCATTTCTATTTCTGATGTTGTATTCCTGCTCGATCCAGAAGCATCTCCCTTCATTTTGGAAAACTGGAGTTCTATCCCAACTTTTGGGATGCCAACCCTAACTCCCTTGTTTTTCTATCCACCCAGATCATCTTGTTTCTCTGGATCCATGCACGGTTCTCCCTCCGCATATGGGAAGTACTCCTTTCTACCTCCTTGAAGTCTGTTCCCCCTTATTTGTTCTCTATTCCCTCTATCAGCATGCCCTCGGCTACCGCCGCCGCCTCGGCCCCCGCACTCTCTTCTCCCCCCGTCCATTTCTACCATGTATGAATATGCATTTCCCACCATGAAACGATGAAGGTCCGTCCATGAAAAAGATGTGGGGGAATTAGAAGGGGGGTTCCGGAGAAGTAGGCTCGTCATCTTCAAGCATAGTCGATCCTGACCTAGGTGTTGGAGGTGTTCTTCAAGGAAACCAAAAAGAGACCTTTTTAGAATCCTTATATGAAAGGAACCTGTCGGTGTCAGATGTCAAATTGAACCTGGGCAATTTAGGCCCTTCATTGATCATCAACCCGGATGCTGAAGAAAACATGGCAAGACTGTGGACGTACATGGTGGTAGATCATCTCATTGGAACATATGTGGGCTACATGATGATGAGAGACAAACTTAAGCTACTGTGGAAACCATTAGGGAGGTTCAATATGTTCGAAGTAGATCTGGGGCACTAGGTGATACAGTTCTTGTATGAACATGAATTTGATATGGCCCTAACGGGGGGACCTTGGAAGCTCTTTGGATGCTGCTTGGCAGTTTGGTAATGGACTCCTTCCTTCAAACCATCGGTAGATCTTCCCAATTACTTGGTCACATGGGTTAGGATACTGGATCTTCAGATGCACCTATATGTCCCAACTATGTTTGATTATATAGGTCTTGCCCTAGGTAGCCTTATAAAAGTGGATATGCACATGATGGAAAGAACTAGGAGCAAGTTCACTAGACTTGATGTGGAAGTGGACACAAAGAAACTGTTGGTTCATACAATCACCATCAATGATAACATATATTAGGTGGAATATGAAACCTTCCTAGAAACATGTACTACATGTGGAAAGATAGGCCATTCCCTGGAGAGATGTGTATGTGTAGGGAAGAATACTGAGACTTATACTAGCAAGGAAGGTCCCCACCTACTTCTAATAAAGATAATGAGGCAACCGCATACTCAACGAAGGAAAACGAAAACCCACAATCAACGCAGCACACAATCCTCTAAGCAAAACTCTAGCAACACAGATATAACCAATCCTACAAAGAAATTTGAGTCACTGGTGGTAACGACCCCGCCTCCCGGTAACCCCCATTTAAGGGAGACCGAAAGGTCAGAGCCGTTATCCAATAACCCGGATCAAAGGTTCGACAAATAATCAATAACAATTAATAAATTTTACCAACTAAACTAAAAACTGGTATAGAATAAAACTTTGCATACCTTTTAAAGACTGGGATTTCTAAACTTCTATCCATGAGGATACTAATCTAACTAATCCTCCTGTGCACGTTAATTCTCATTTAATTCCACATATGCCACTTTACTATTTGTTCTTTTCATTTGTACCTAAAACGCCGACAAACAAAACGTCGGTCAACAAGAAGTTGGTATGTGGGGGGAAACAATAATCGTGCAACTATAATAACAATGTAGTCATCCAAATATCATTTAACATCTAAGATTACACTTTAAGAAATACTACTCAATCCTTACCTATCCCCTATCTCTGTGTTGTCCCTGCAGGGGACATGGATACTACCTCTCTCATATGGTAGATCCTTACACCCATGGCCCTACCACACAGGTAGCCAATACCTATGGTTATGGAGTGGAATGGCCCTACCCAAAGGTAGCCCAATCCCTGAATCATAGTGACTTGATGGTCCTACCCCATTGGTAGCCATGTACTAAGTCATTCAATGACGTGATGGACCTACCCCATCGGTAGCCATGTACTAGGTCAATCTATTAAGCTACAGAGGGGACTAGGATCTCAGCTAGTAGGCTCATATCTTAGGTGATAGTCATATCCACATTATAATTTGCAAGAATTAAATGCAACCAACAGTTTAACTCATGTCATCGATAAAACCTCAAAAATCCTCGAGAAACTAATTCGGGATATTCATAGGTGTAACCACAAACCTGTCAGGCAGGCTCAGATGTAGGAATAGTCCAAACAAGCAAGTAATCCAGAATCAAGCAAGTACACAGTTCACTCATGAAATATACATCCAATTCCTTTTTATCAAAAACTATCCAAACCATCTTGCTACTTATGGTTTCTATTCCTTTTTAGGGTTTCTTCCTCTTTTTAGGGTTTACTTTGGAATTAGGGTTTTACTTCCCTTTACTCTTTTTAAACTCTAATTTTCTCATATATCCTTCACGAAAGTTATTAATGTTACCTTTTACAAACACATAACCTTAATTCTAGATTAATGCACAAATAACCATCAATTAGGTCCATTAAGCTTCTTTTACATTAAAGCTACCATTTTTATCCTTTTCAATCTATGACAAAGTCATTATGTTCGTTTATCATCAATTTGTAGTTCATTATTCTCTAATACTCATATGAATGTTATTTATCATTAATTCTACCTTTTATCCACTAGGAAACCCTAATTTCCACATTAAGGGTATTTAACCACAATTAGGAACTTTAATGCTCGAAATAGCTTAGTATCATTATATCTTAGCTTTATTCACAATTTTTTAATAATTAAAGCCATTAAGAGTTGAATTTGCCAACATTAGGGTTTTAAGGCCCATTAAAGTATATACATGTGCATGAAACTCTAAATTAAACTATTTACGTGCAAAGTTCATCTTTTTTTGTTCCTAATGTTCCTTTTCATCATTAACATGCTAATATCAACTTTAATCATCCATTAAACCCTACTAAATATATTAATCAACTCAAAATAGGGTTTCTTAATCTTTAATTCATTAAAGTTGATAACTTACACTATTTTTCAAATTTCAAGAGGAATCATGCTTCAATTATACTTCTATTGGATTCCCCTCATTTTTCTAAGCAACTTTCATATTTCATGCGTGCTAATCTGAGCTACCGATTATTAGATATGAATTTTGCAAAAGTTACCTTTTTGGACCAACCAGAAGTTGCCACGTCACCTCATGCATGCAACACGACTCGCTTGAGTTTATAACCAAATTACGATCTTGCCCCCATTTAAGTCAATCTTCTCTTCAGCATGCGGAGGGGCAAATCTGTCCAATGCATGCAGATCATCTTCTACCTCGGGTAACCTAGCAACGACGTCGATCTACAGTAGATTGTAGGTGCATCCTCTCTCCTCCAGGGCCCGATGGCTGCTTCCGATACCTTCCCTAGCTCCGCCACACCCCGCCTCCCTTGGGGAACCATCCAACTCACAACCAAGACAACTGGTTAGGGCTGGCCAAGTGCGCGACCTACAGCCTGAGCGCCGGCCTTCAGCAGGCTCTGCTCGACGGCCGCAACCATGGAGACGATGGCCGACCATCTCCAACCGTCGTGGGATCTTCGTGCCCCCGACAAGACTTCATCATCGCTCCCTAGTGCCCTCAAGATAGATCTATGCTTTAGACTAGGGTTTGTATGAAATAACAAGGAGGAGAGTGTGGGATCTCTCTCTCTCTCCTGGGCACGAACCAGGGCTCTTCCCTATTTATAAGGGTGGGTAACAAAGCCTTAAGGAGTACATCCTTGAGGACTCACGTCCTTTTCCCAAAAGGAATCATATTTCCTTAGCTAAGAAGCAACATCTTCTCTCTTCATTATCTTCTAATATAACTATATTATTTGGGTATTTTATAAATTCAAAAATCCTTTTCCCTATTCTCTTTATTCTTGGCTTTTACCTCACTAGCCACGAAATTATATTTCCTTTTTGTAGAAAATACCACTCCTTTAACAACACCATGAATTTCATTAATTAAGCATCATATTATCTTCTTATTTTCTATTATAGGTATTTTCTCTTTCTTTTTCTCCATTGGGGCTCTTCAGATCACAAGAAACTCTATTATTTCAAAATTCCTTTTTAAGGATACTTATTATCCTTCTAGATGCATCTATATTCAATATTTCTCATTTTCTTATTTATTTCTTATTAAAATATCTCTTTTTGAGAATTGCTCTTTATTTCTCTTTTATTTTCGTCATTGGTATTCCTTTTATCATTAGGAATCCTTGGGATATGAAATTCCACCAAGGATAACCCAATTATACCTCTTTTCACTTATTTCCCATATTTTTCATTATTTTCAAGAAATATTAAATTGATCTTTTCTTTTCTTATTGCTTTCTTTTTGCAACTTTGGACTCCTTGGGACCCAAGGAACCCATGTGGCATGAAAACCACCTTTGTATTAAGTTCTTTTTCCTTCTAGAGGTTTCTACATCTTTCTTTTCTCCATTTCTTATTAATAATGGAGTTCTTTGGTATTTTCCTTGTTATTGGGCCCAATAGCCAATAAAGCCAACAAACAATCATCAAGGCTATTGTAAACAAATCCATTTATTCAAAACAAATTATATCATTGTTTGTTCAAATATCTTTAATATGAGAAATTACATTTCCCACCAAAAGATCCCAAAATTGGGGCTGTAACATCCTTCCCCTCTTATAGAAATTTTGTCCTCAAATTTCCATCAAGCAAACAAATAATTTAGGATAAGACTTCTACATGTCCATCATTGGCCCCTATGTGGCTTTACCCTATCCATGTAACTTCCAAAGAACCTTTATCGTCACATATTCCTTTCTCTGAGTTCTTTCACCTTGGCATCTATAAACCTCATAGGTGACTCAGGTCATTACAGCCTCCCTTGGGGCTCACTAGGTTCATTGCTTCGCACATGGTCTGGGCATCGGGGACTCGACTCTGTTAGCTATAACTTAGAGGGATCGTATTTTCATGTCACATATTCCCCCAAAGTGAACTGCATGTCAGTCTAGCTTACAACTCATGTCGTCCTTAGGCTCCTTTTAGCCATTGCATGATCAAAGCGACTTCATCTGCACACATTGTGGTTCTTTCTTGACCTTCATGAGGTCCCTTCACCATCATCATCTCAATGAAGTGGTGACCGACACAACCTCCCTTGTAGATTTCCTTTACATCCTGATACTAGCTATGGTGGTTATCATCACATCTTACCGAAGACAAGAACTGTCTCAAGATATCACCCTGAACAAGCACACATGCTCTCATCAGACCCTCTAGTCTGGATCATACTAACCATTAGTTAGGGGGGTGATTAACGGTACTAACATCGAGTTCTTCATGTACCTACTTCCATCTTATGGAAGTGAACCTTTAGATCATACTTAAGAACTTTTGAACTCACATCATGGTGTAGTTGAACCATCTCTCTCATGTGTAGTTCAACCCGATCTGTCCCTTAACAGTACTCTTTCGTTCTCAAGTCATATAGGTAAGGTGATCTACCATAACCCATATTGCATCTTGACCTTCCTTGGTCTAGGGGAGACTTCCAACATCCATAATGATGATCTCCCTTCCCTTCTCAGTGACTCATTTATCCTCTATATCTATACATTGGGTTACTGGTGTTCATCCTTTACCTATTGGCTTGCATGCAACATACCACATGCAGCCTCATCTCCAGCATCCATAGTATTGCTACCACTCATTATATCAGTAGTACCATGGTGTATGGTGATCATGATTTCCTGTAAGTCATGATTCCTCAAGATCGATTCCTCAGAAACCCTAAACCACTCTCATCGGGTTTTATTACCTTACTATCCAAAGAAGTGTATTTGAGGTTCTATCACCATCCACTCATTATATCACGGACTAGGCTGGCTAACCAACAACTACTAAATTGTTCGACAGATCTCGTTACATCTGAGTGTTAGCCCAAACATATTTCTTTTCCAATTGAGGGTTAACCTAACAACCTCTTCTAGCCTCTTACAAAACTAGTCAGATATATCTCAACCAGAGCATCCATTACCACTTCTCATCCTTAGGTATTAGGTAACATTGAAGACATACACTTCCATGTATTTCACTTGTCATCTCAAACTCGAACTCTAAGTCTATCTTCATTGAGCACACTTTGAGCTCATCTTCTTGGTGATCAAACTCTACCTTGCATCACTTGCAAATTCCACATAGCTCATGCTAAAAAAACATCCTTATAAGATGACTACCTTATTCCTTTTATTGTTTGCAAACCATCCATGTATCATTCACTCCACCAAGGTATGTTATCATCTCTTTCCTCATACCTCATAGCAACGTTCCAACTCGCATCATCTTTTATCCTTGGCATATGGCATGCATACTGTCCCATCTCTCCCTCCCATAACAAGAGGAAATAAGCATTTGGCGGTCGTCCAAACACAAAGTTCTTCCTATTCTAAAAGTAGAGATGGTACATTCCACATTGCAGTACACCTTCGAATCTAAGTTGAAACATGCAACTTATGTCTCTACATCACCATCATCTTGATATCAAAGTTGCTTCCATGGAAAACTGGTTTCGAACCTACTTGGGTCCACACCCATTCCTTTGTCATCTCCTCTATGTCTATAGGGTATCGACACTTTAGGGGTCATCCCTCTTCCCTTATGCATCCAGAGAGTGCCCTACTCATCTGCCCTTTGGGTCCCATGAGTTCATGAAGGTGATCAATCTCCTAACCCATGGCCCTCAGACAATGATAGTTGTTACCTCCCGACCCTATGGTCATGTGCAACTAGGGAATTAGACAAATCCTTCTTCCATCGGTCTTATCCCTACCTGACCCTAGGACAGACTTAGGATTCTAACATAGTACATGTTCAACTTAGAACCATACCCAAGCCTCCATCATCTCTCTCTCTTTGCATTCAAGGGCTGACTTTCATCCTTTCATAGGGATCATGGAAACCTGCCTACCTTGGTCAAGCCCCATATCGGTTACCTCCATGGTAACACGTCCACATGCACGTAGAGATGGTTATCTATGGGTTTGCAGGTTCATTCTCATACCATGTACTCTTCACTTAACTTCATAAGATCCTTTGAAACCTCTTTAGGTTACCTCAAAATCAAAAAAACTAGTATACACCCTACAAAAGGGTCCCTCTCCCAGGATGGGAGGAAACTACACCTTGATAATAGTGTTCACAAACGTCCTTCTGTTTAGGGTATGCATCCACATGAGCATCCTTCGCCCTAGCAAGCTACTAAGGCACAAGAAGACACTTACCAAACCATGCTAGGTCACACTTGTTCTCATCCTCAACATTAGACCAACTTAGTTGTGAGGGGTTCATCAAACATACCCTTAACTTAAGGGGTTTCCTTTACCTCTACACATGAGGAGTATCATGCTCGAAACTATAGAGACTCAAATCTCATCATGAGCATTGGGTACACTGCTTCCCCTCTTAGGCCTAGGAACCCTAGGTTCACCTTTGGGTGTCCAACTGCATGCTCAAACTCTTAACCATGAATCAAGCATGTATAAGGCATGACATGCACTCCCTGTCATCCTTCTACTTGAGCAACACATCAGGGTCGAGTCCTCCTCAAGGATAACCAACAAGGTACAAGGCCTCACAACCTATTACCAAACCTGTCCAGGTCTAAGGAACTCTTCTTCCTATCTCAGAAGGTAAACACCTATACCACAGGCACATAGGTACCAGAAGCATCATCCTCTCTCTATGGTTTGGTTCCTCTAAAGGAAACCAAGATATCATCAGCCTCCATGGATCAAGCATGAGGAAATCACTATCATCCACTTAGGTCGCATCATTCTCGACTCCCCACTGTTCCTCACATCTCGGGGTTTTAGGTTTCTAACCTTCTTGCTTGGTTCCTTCTTTCTCTCTCTAAAGCTAACTCCACATCCAGTCATACTACTAGAGGTCATCTCTCCATGAAGGATCAAGCTCATAGGCATACCACTACGTGGGTTAAGCCTATACTCAAGCTTATGTTTGCTCATGCTTATCTCATAAGCCATCCATCATGTCCTTCTGGCCTCAGTTTTAACTTACTTCTCGTACTACTGAAACACTCTGGGTGAAACTTATACCCTACTTGCCTAAGCCCATAGGGTATCTATAGGTTCTCCTCTAACCTCATCCATGAAGGAGCTATCCTTCGCTCTAACATGCACGACCCTCTCCAGGGTTCGGTCGCCAAAGGTACTAGGTCATCTAACCTCTTATGGCATCCCAAAGGCATGTCCAACCAAACTCTTGGTTAACCATGACATCTAACTCATCATGTCATCTTTCTCTCTAACCTTCACTTAGGGTCAGGGTTAACATCATCCTCAAAGGATGTGCTAGGTTTCTACTTTTAATGGAGGTCTCTATCTCCAAGACTAACTCTCTCTACTCATCCTCCTGACAAGGAGGTCTATCCTCAGGTTTCTCTTGAGAGCAATGGCAACTCGTGTCATACTACCTAAGCATGTATCCATTCTTTAGTTTGTGCTTAATCTATTAAGCTTATGTCCATGACATCTTATTTACATGCTTTTCATTAATTTGGTGGAGGATTCCTTAGACCTTATTAACCTTAACCATACCTCAAGAGGGTGAGGAGAAGAGAGGAAACCCTAATTCTTAAGGTCCTTAACAGAATTCGAGTTGAGAAGGGATGAACAAGATGAGAGAGTCCTAAAGGTATCTTATTTTGAGTCATATCCTAAGACATCGGCCAGGAAGTCATACAATCCGAGAGTCCTCGTATTCCGACTAGCGGTGCGGAGGAAAATATTTTCAGCCCCCGGATGTGATCCTTTTCTAGACACCTCAATCTTTCAGACAATCCTCTAATAACTCCCTTGGTTCAATGGAATTTGTAAAAATTAATAATTATTAAAGATTAAATGAGGAACCTATGCTCTGATACTAATTGTACTGACCCCACCTCCTGGTAACCCCCATTTAAGGGAGACCAAATGGTCAGAGTCGTTATCCAATAACCCAGATCAAAGGTTCGACAAATAATTAATAACAATTAATAAATTTTACCAACTAAACTGAAAACTGGTATAGAATAAAACTTTTCATACCTTTTAAAAACTGGGATTTCTAAACTTCTATCCATGAAGATACTAATCTAACTAATCCTCCTGTGCACATTAATTCTCATTTAATTCCACATATTCCACTTTACTATTTGTTCTTTCCATTTGTACCTAAAATGATGACAAACAAAATTTCAGTCAGCAAAAAGTTGGTATGTGGGGGGAAACAATAATCGTGCATTTATAATAACAATGTAGTTATCCAAATATCATTTAACATCCAAGATTACACTTTAAGTAATACTACTCAATCCTTACCTATCCCCTATCTCTGTGTTGTCCCTGCAGGGGACATGGACACTACCTCTCTCATATGGTAGATCCTTACCCCCATGGCCCTACCGCACAGGTAGCCAATACCTAGGGTTATAGAGTGGCATGGCCCTACCCAAAGGTAGCCCAATCCCTCACTCATGGTGACTTGATGGTCCTACCCCATTGGTAGCCATGTACTAAGTCATTCAATGACCTGATGAACCTACCCCATCGGTAGCCATGTACTAGGTCAATCTATTAAGCTACAAAGGGGACTAGGATCTCAACTAGTAGGTACATATCTTAGGTGATAGTCATATCCACATTATAATTTGCAAGAATTAAATGCAACCAACAGTTTAACTAATTTCATCGATAAAACCTCGAAAATCCTTAGGAAACTAATTTGGGATATTCATAGGCGTAACCAAATACATGTCAGGCAGAATCAGATGTAGGAATAGTCCAAACAAGCAAGTAATCTAGAATCAAGCAAGTACATAGTTCAATCCTAAAATATACATCCAATTCCTTTTTATCAAAAACTATCCAAACCATCTTGCTACTTATGGTTCTATTCCTTTTTAGGGTTTCTTCCTCTTTTTAGGGTTTACTTTGCAATTAGGGTTTTACTTCCCTTTACTCTTTTTAAACTCTAATTTTCTCATCTATCCCTCACGAAAGTTATTAAGCTTACCTTTTTCAAACACATAACCTTAATTCCAGATTAATGCACAAATAACCATCAATTATGTCCATTAAGCTTCTTTTACATTAAAGCTACCATTTTTATCCTTTTCAATCTATGACAAAGTCATTCTGGCATCAATTCGTAGTTCGTTATGCTCTAATACTCATATGAACATTATTTATCATTAACTCTACCTTTCATCCACTAGGAAACCCTAATGTCCACATTAAGGGTATTTAACCACAATTAGAAACTTTAATGCTCGAAAAAGCTTAGTATCATTATATCTTAGATTTATTCATTATTTTTTAATAATTAAAGCCATTAATAGTCGAATTTGCCAACATTAGGGTTTTAAGGCCCATTAAAGTATATACATGTGCATGAAACTCTAAATTAAACTATTTACGTGCAAAGTTCATCTTTTTTTGTTCCTAATGTTCCTTTTCATCATTAACAGGCTAATATGAACTTTAATCATCCATTAAACCCTACTAAATAAATTAATCAACTCAAAATAGGGTTTCTTAATCTTTAATTCATTAAAGTTGATAACTTACACTATTTTTCAAATTTCAAGTGGAATCAGGTTTCAATTATATTTTTAATCGATTGCCCTTATTTTTTTGAGCAACTTTCATATTTTATGCGTGCTAATCTGAGCTACCAATTATTAGATATGAATTTTGCAAAAGTTACCTTTTTGGACCAACCAGAAGCCGCCACGTCACCTCATGCATGCAACACGGCTTGGTTGAGTTTATAACCAAATTATGATCTTTCCCCCATTTAAGTCAATCTTCTCTTCAGCCCATGGAGGGGCAAATCTATCCAACGCATGTAGATCATCTTCTACCTCGGGTAACCTAGCAACGATGCCGATCTATAGTAGATTGTAGGTGTTCCTCTCTCCTTCAGGGCCTGATGGTTTCCGCTGATACCTTCCCTAGCTCTGGCACACCCCGCCGCCCTTGGGGCACCATCCAAATCGCAACCAAGACAACTGGTTAGGGCTGGCCAAGCGCGTGACCTGCAACCTGGGCGTCGGCCTTCAGCAGGCTCTGCTCGATAGTCACATCCACGGAGACGATGGCCAACCATCTCCAACTGTCGTGGGAGCTTCGTGTCCCTGAAAAGACTTCATCATCGCTCCCTGGTTCCCTCGAGATAGATCTATGCTTTCGACTAGGGTTTGTATGAAAGAACAAGGAGGAGAGTGTGGGATCTCTCTCTCTCTCTCCTAGACACGAACCTGGGCTCTTCCCTATATATAAGAGTGGGTAACAAAGCCCTAAGGAGTACATCCTTGAGGACTCATGTCCTTTTCCCAAAAGGAATTGTATTTCCTTAGCTAAGAAGCAACCTCTTCTCTCTTCATTATCTTATAATATAACTATATTATTTGGGTATTTTAGAAATTCGAAAACCCTTTTCCCATATTCTCTTTATTCTTGGCTTTTAACCCACTAGCCACGAAATTATATTTCCTTTTTGTAGAAAATACCACTCCTTTAACAACACCATGAATTTCATTAATTAAGCATCATATAATCTTCTTATTTTCTATTATAGGTATTTTCTCTTTATTTTTCTCCATTGGGGCTCTTCGGATCCCAAGAAACTCTATTATTTCAAAATTCCTTTTTAGGATACTTATTATCCTTCTAGATGCATCTATATTCAATATTTCTCATTTTCTTGTTTATTTCTTATTAAAATATGTCTTTTTGAGAATTTCTCTTTATTTCTCTTTTATTTTCCTCATTGGTATTCCTTTTATCATTAGGAATCCTTGGGATAAGAAATTCCACCAAGGATAACCCAATTATACCTCTTTTCACTTATTTCCCATATTTTTCATTGTTTTCAAGAAATATTTAATTGATCTTTTCTTTTCTTATTGCTTTCTTTTTGCAACTTTGGACTCCTTGGGACCCAAGGAACCCATGTGTCACGAAAACCACCTTTGGATTAAGTTCTTTTGCCTTCTAGAGGTTTCTACATCTTTCTTTTCTCCATTTATTATTAATAATGGAGTTCTTTTGTATTTTCCTTGTTATTGGGCCCAATAGCCAATAAAGCCCACAAAACAATCATTAAGGCTATTGTAAACGAAATCCATTTATTCAAAACAAATTATATCATTATTTGTTCAAATATCTTTAATATGAGAAATTACATTTCCCACCAAAAGATCCCAAAACTGGGGTTGTAACACTGGTGATTTTAGATGATATTGAGAAGAATGAGGAGGAACAAGGGGAAGGAAATATGATGGTTCCAAAAGCAAATGAGAAACAACACAATGTGGAAGATGGGAAGGGTGAAAAGGTGTGGAATAAGAAATGAATTGAGAGTAGTGATGATAAAAGAAAAGTGTTGAAGGAAATCAATGAAGCAAACAGGCAGAAAGAGAATGATTGAAGCAACCACACTACAGCTAACCCAGAAGTAGATGAAGTAGTTGAGGAAATCATCAACGTGGAGGAAGATGTCGACACGATTGAAATTTGAAAGAGGAAAGAAATGGGACGATCATTTTGGCTGAGGAGATAAGAGATCATCCAAAAGATCTCTCTCTTGAACAAGGTGACAAACCACCAGATACAGGGAATATCCTGGTTGAAGACAAGGGCACTGATGCAGTCCCTTTATATAGTGCTAATAAAAATGTAGAAGTTCCCCCTCCAGCTGGTAGGAAGATCAAAGGCATCGCACCCAAACTCAAAAATGCCATGCCTAGGCCACCCTTCGAGAAGAGAAGGAAAATTTCAAGGTAGCATCAAGATAAGGACACAATCTCTGGCGGGAGCAACACTCTGATGGAATACTAGAGGAATCGGTAACAAAGATACTTGCCGAGTCCTTAAAGACATGCTCTCTCAAAAAAGAACTAAGCTAGTTGCCATTCTGGAACCACGAATCAGTGGTGATGATGCCCTCAATACCATCTGTAGCCTGGGCTTTGACAAATCACATAGAGTCAAGGCTAGGGGATTTTCAGGAGGCATTTGGATCAGTTGGAACAAGGCCGACTGCAACATCAAGATCATCAATAGTCACAGACAGTTCATGACATGCCTGGTGAATGACAACATCTACATCACCTTTATATATGCCAACCCACATATTCAGGTGAGAAAATTGATGTGGAAACACCTTGTAGAGATGGGGAAGAGTTTTCAAAAACCTTGGCTAGATGCAGGAGATTTCAATGCTACAATGAATCCACACAAAAGGAAAGGCTACAAAAGTTTTGACTTCAAAGAAGCTGAACTATTCACCAACACCCTACTCGAGACTAACCTCTATGATCTGGGGTTCTCTTGGATGAAATTTACCTATCAACATGGTTCCCTGCAAACATGAATTGAACATGTATCCAATACTAATTTTATCCTAAGGTACCCACATTTTGATGGTGGAACATCTTGCACACGTCTGGTCAGACCACTGCCTCCTTATGATCCGAGATACTACTAGAGGCAAATCCACCCAACATTTTTTTATTAGTAGGTCGTGGTCGATCAATGACAACTTCCAGAACACGATATGAAGCGTTTGGGATGGTCATGCATAATTTCATACGACGCTTGACAAGGCACACACTGGTATAAGGCAGTGGGCCAATGAACACACTACCTTACTAGCGAGAAAGAAAGTAAGCCTCCTACAAAATATCAACATCCTACAAATGCAGTTGGGAGATGAATATGACAAAACCACCGACGAGCTATGCAATGAATTCCTTGATAAATATACTACCATCTTAGAGTATGAAGAGGAGGATTGGAAACAAAAGAGTCATCTATAATGGATACGTGATGGTGATCTGAACACAAAATATTACAATGCTTATGTTAAGCAAAGAAGGCGTTCCAATTCAGTCACTATCCCAAGAAAACTAGACGATGAGTGGGCCGATGGAGAGGAGGAAATCCAACATGTTATTGTGAATCATTTCAGGTCTATCTTTATCGAATCACATCACATTTACTAGGAGATAATTGTATCCTTCACGGGTCGGTTCACACAACTAAATGAAGCACAACAGACAGAGGGACAAATCTCATATCTATCACTCACAATTAAAACCCCATGTGTCAAAGTCACCCAATCATCACCTTTATAACACCCATATTTTAGGAATGTGTTTGATGATGTCAAAGTGTACCCAATGACATGTGATGAGTGTAGTGATTTCAGGTCTAAGAACCACTATCACCACTATCACTACAAGACATGATTGTGACTAACATTCTATGGTATCAATGTATCACACTCACAGTGAGTCTGTCCGATATACTATTATCTAACATATATTTGTATTCTTGACTTGATATCATATATCATAACTAATGAGACTCTATAATCAGTCAACACACACTCTAGTCTTATGTTTTACTGTTATCTATTTTTCTTCCACAGTAACATTCGACTAGGGACATAAAAAGAATGTATCTACACTTATCATACATATGGTCTCATTGTTCAGGTCCTTAACCTGAAGACATATGTCATCAAGTCACATCATTCTTTAGACATCTATCATGTATGTTTCATCATCTTACGACTGAGACAAACATAATAGATAGAATGACCTTTATCATTATCAAATGAAGTATCATATGCCTCATTGCAATCATCACATGATTGACTCTCTAGGCATACTATACCAACAGACTCTCACTTGCACTTAGAGCCAATCACCCACGCATCATATTCCAAGTGATCTTAACATGTCCATCATGTTTCTGCTACACAAGTGCTTTTATAGGGGATAAGAAACATTTGCTTCAAGTCAGTATATTGCATGTTTCACATCCCTTTGATGTACGACAACTCGTATGAGATGGAAGTGTCGTAGTATGCCATCTGAGATTCCTTTACCTAACCATTAGCTCCATTGTTATTACAGTATTACTACTGAGTCATTAATGGTCAGAACCTCCCATAATTTCATCCATATGAACTTCTAGATCCATACAATATCCTTTACAGTGTTCATAGCACTAAGGTACTCAACTTCTTATTGTAGAATTAATCAATTGTCTTATGTTGGAACATTTCCAACTAACAATTTGTATTCCAAGGTCAAACGCAATTTTTTCATTTTGGAAGCTTGCATCAGTGTACCTCTTTACCCCTAACTCTTCCTTATTACTATAACTTAGGAACTAATCCTTTTATTACTTCACAAATACACAAAGATGTCCTTCATGGTATTCCAGTAACTCTTATGGGAATTTGACAGATATCCATTCATCATGTCCAATACATATGAGATAATTGGATATTTATATCATCTTGTCATACAAGATGATGATTTCATATCTTCTTGTCATGTCCAATACATACAAGATGATAAGATCGTATATTATTTTCATTTCCAATAAATACAAGATAATTAGTTCATATGTTCTTGTCATGTCCACACATACAATATAATGAGATGAGTTCATACGAGATAGATCAAATTGCTAATGCATATGGCATCTATCCATGTGTTCCTTATTATTCATAAGAATTGGGACACTTGGCTATAGAGAGACTAACTCCATGGATAGGTTTTCTCTCATCATGTTGAACCCTTTCAACATCTTGACAATGTGTGTTCTCTTTCTTTGGTCAAGAAGCCCGTTTGATCAATCTCTATAGATATTGATTCCTATCACAAATGATGCTTCTTTTAAAACTTTAGAATGTACTTTGTTTCTAGGTTTTAATATTTGCATTATAAGGACGTTATTCCCCATCATATGTAGAATATACATATGCTCCCACTAAATTCTAGTAATAACCCATTACTTCTTTATTCTGACTCAAGTCAAACTCTTTGACTATCTTGTCAAATAGAAGATCCCAATTCTGAGGTGCCTGCTTCAATCCAAAGATTTATCTATGCGGCTTTATGGAATTTATTTATATTATTGGATTTATAAAACCTTTAGGGTTGTGTCACGTACACATTCTGCACAATATTCCATTTAAGGAATGTCCATGTACCAAATATCATTGTCACATTAAGCTACAATAGCAAGCATTATCTTGATGGATTTATCCTTGATAACTGTTGAAAATATTTCATCATGTTCAATTCCTTGAACTTATTAGAAACTCTTTGCAGCCAAATTACCCTCCATGTTAGTCTTCTTCTAGAAGACCCAAAAGTACCCTATGAGTTTTACCCCCTCAGGTGGCTCAACCAAAGTCATATTTTATTGATGTACATGGATCCCATCATGGATTTCATGGCTTCAAGCCATGTCTCGGTTTTCGTCTCTCACTAGTTTCTAGGTAGACTATTGACTCATCATATGATCAACTAACTACCTTCTTGTCCATAAGATATCATATATCTTTCAAGCTCTAGGCATGTTCTACCAGACCATGAGTTTTTTGTATTACTTGAGGAACTTTGAGATTCCACAACATTTAATGATTTCCAGTGTGCCTCTTTTAGTGTTAAGCATGCACCCAAAAGGAAATTTGAAGTTTATCTAGTAATCACATTATGATTTATCAAGGTGTGATTCCTTCTTTCTGATACACTTCTCATGATACACTATCATTGTGTTTCAGGTGGATTCCATCATGATACATTATCATGATCTTCCAGAAGGTTCTCAAACTTTTGGTTCAAATTATTTCCATATCAATCATATCAAAATTTAATACTTATACCAAGTTTGTTATGTACTTCATTTATGATCTCCTTGAACACTTCAAGAGATTCATGTTTATATTTCATTAAATACAAACTATCATATCTATTGAGATCATAAATAAATATAATGAAGTACCATTGATTACCTTTAGAATTTATTGTAAAAGGTCTACATACATCAATATATATAATCCTTAATAGAATAATTGTTCTCCTACTACATCTAGTGAAGAACCTTTGTCATATTGCACAATGAATGCGATTTGCATGTCTCTATTGGTTCAATAACCAAAATGAGTCTAGATAACCATCATATGGATTTCGAGAAATGAAATTCTCATTTATGCGCTACAAAGGACCATGCTATAGGCATTCAAATTTGAGTTATCATGTCATTCATTTGTCTCTTTAACTATCAAGTATAGTTGATGAGACATATGCATTTCCATCAGTTCATTACACTCTTGTCCAAACAATATGTATGATGATTTGATTGACAACATATGTATAATAGCAATTCACTAATTATATTATATTCCCATCAATGTCATACTATAACTGTAAAGGCAGCAACTCTTGCTCCACACAGTTTCTAGCTTACTTCTTCTCAGGTCCTGAAGTAGAGATCTATATCTCTTTCATCTTCCTGAGATCCTCTATAAAGAGGTTATTTCCCTTTCCTACTTATCCCTCTCCATATCTTGAGTGATGAAGGCTTGGACCCAAGCTTGGCCTCAGAACACTTCTTGACCTTGCTTTAGTCTGTGGACTTTACTCTACTGATCATTATCATAGGTTTTTTCCTTTCTTCATTCATGCTTTGGAAACAACATGCCAAGAACTTCAGACAGTGGTCTGGCCAAGTTTCTCAACATTTGATAAACTGACTATATGATTCACACAACTATTTGTGGAATCATATGTTTGGTCAACTCTTGACTTATAAGAAATCACAGTTAATCTATATGCATAATCACATTGAGTAAATGAGATTATACTTGATCTCCATCTATCTGTTTATACTCAAACATCGCTTTGAAGACATTATACCTTTTATGCTTTACATGATTCTTAAGATGTATAGCCATCTCAAGAATGTCCATCCTTCAAGCTATTTAAACAACTCATAGTTCATACACCTTAACATAAGGTTCTTGATATCTTAGGCATCATTGGCATACTTCAAGTAAGCATCTAATTTTAGCCTTAGGCACATTTGGAGTGGTTCTACTGGCTTTGGTCTTTCAAGGACTTTAGAGTTTACACTCACTATTTAGAACACTTCTCAAATGTCCCAAACCATATTTGAAGTTTTATCCCATCTATGAACTGATTGAAATGATAATGTATTTGTGTTTTTCATTTGGATTCTACAAAAGAATTTTGTAACTTTTCAAAACATTTTTTATTTGTTTGATTTGATTAATTTGATGATATTAATTAGGACTTTAATTAACTATTATTCCCACTATTTTGATCAAATTGATAACCCTCAAGTATCAATTCAGAAGATTGCAACATACAATCTTCTAGTGGCCAAGATCCAAAACAATTGCATCAATACCCAACCAATGTTGGCACTCATGACCAATTATTAAGGTAGGCAATCATGCCAATTGAATCATATGCAATTCTTGAATAGATGATATGTGCAACTCTTTGCCATAAAAATCTACACGCCTCAGGGTGCTTGATTCTATCGAGGTCACCAAGTTAAGTCTGACCCAAAATGCAACACGATGAATATGCACCCTATGAAGGTAGATCCACATATTCACCATCACACTTCCATGAGGTAGACAATGCACCGTGATAAGGCGTGCCCACACTTAGTCGAACAAGTTTTTCATGTGTGCTTCTTTTGGAAGGCATCTTCAACTTAATATTGTATTTGATGGATTTTATATAAGTACATATACATATCCAATCACCACATATATATAGTACATATCATACACATGCTATAACCACAAGAAAACATGCTAAGCGATAAAGCGATGATTATGGCCATCCTATTGTAATTCCTTGAGCCATAAGGAATTACGGTCATCTAGGTCTACATCATATGCAACAACTTGTAGAAGATGAAGTCATGTGCTTTATCCGTTTTGGATTGATCAACTCATCCCATGACTGATCGGCTTGCCTCCCAATTGGTTGGTTGGGTGTCACCAACTGATTATCTGGCTCCTCGAGGCGATTGGTCTATCAGGTCATCGTGCACCTCGTCAGGCCACCAGCCGCTCATCTTGCTCCATGAAATGGTTGTCTTGATCCACCAGTTAATTGTATCGCTCCATGATACAGTTGTCTCGGTCCTCCAAATGCTCATCTGGGCACCCATCATTCTTCAACATAATAGGAAATAAACTATCCTACTTTACATATCTCTTTGGGAAACCTCGAGTTACACTCAGGGGGAGCAAAGGTAGAAGTGAAGGATCAAGTTATCTCGAGTTACATTGGGATATAAGAAAGGACTCGGTACGCAGACCAATATTCAAACAACCACAACCAACTAAGCACACACATAGGGGTCTATAGGCCACAATCATGCCACACATCCACCATCAAAACCATTTTAGGACGATGCATATTAATTGCATATATATTTTATATCATATATGTATATTGGGATTTGTGGATTTAATCAGGATGCATATTATCCAGTTAAATACTCACATCACATGGAATAAATAAATGGACAAAAACCAAAAATTGATCATACCAATTAATCCTAAAACAGTGTATGTTGACATGGCTCTGATACCACTGTTGGGTTTTGTGTGATAGAACAGGCAGCGGAAAAAAATTATCTAACCACAAACCTATAACCAGCAGATCGCATCAACAACTATGCAATAGGAAAGATGATTTTAGCAAGGTTTACTTGGTCTTGAGGCTTGCTTAGCGACAATACCTCACAGCTAGTGCGGTCTTCAACCACCTGGTCTTCGACAACATTTGCATAGCTCATGTCCTTGACCCGGACTGCAGTTGACCGTCGTCCTCCTGAGCGGAAAAAACCTCCCGCCTCTATAGATAGTCCACATGGACTACCGGGAACTCTAGTCATCTTTTATAGAAGGAAAATAGAAGGAGTCATCCCCTTCTGTCAGCATACAAGTCATCGACACACTCTCCCGCCATCAATTATCATCCTACAATTGTCTTCCCCTCATTGTGCCTCCCTAGTCGGGTAGCACTTGCTTGGGGTCTCTCAGTTACCACAACCAGAGAGGACAACAACTTTGTAGAGCAACCGATGTTTTGAGTTGTGTGTTCTGAGAAGCCCCTTGTACCCCTCTATTTATAGTAGAGGGCATGGTTAGGGTTCCCAGTCTGTGCGGGAGTAGAAGTGTCCAGATTTTCCATGAACTAATTGTACTGCGGCAGGCAAACCGATTGTTTCACAAATGAACCGGTCATTTTGGCAGGTGAGCTAGTCGGTTGGGAGTGTGAACTAGTCGATTCACTTAGTGAACCGGTCATTTCACTTCCCAGACTTTCCCACCATTGACTTTCCTTATTCATTTCTAATTGATACAAAGATTAGTTCTTGTCCCAATCAAATTGAACAAGTGAAACAAAAATCCTTTCTCACAAATCTGGAAACCCAACACCTGCTCAGTTGGTCCATGTGAACCGATCGGTTTACTAGTGTGAATCATTCATTGCACTGACCATGAGCTGATCGATTGAGCCAGTGAACCAGTTGGTTGATGGTCCAGGTTGTGCATAACTCAATCAACACAGTTCTCAATCAATATGACACTCTAATCAATTGGTTCAATGCTTGAACTTGATGATTCTGAGTCAATTCTATTGATTGAATGTTTAATTGAGTACCTAAACACTTTAGTAATCAATCTAAACATTATTTTTGGATAAACTCCTCTTCCAGGTTAATCCAATGTTTGTGACCCTATAGGTCCCATTTCACGTTGGCAGTGAAAGTCCATAACTCACTTATGACTTCATAAGAAAAGAGTGGTGCCTAGTCTCACATCAGTCCTACCCAAATGTAAAGGAAAGTTAGAGAACAACTTTCAACCTACAATCTATGAATAATGTTACCGTGATCGTATAGTTCCTTTGTAATTGACCATCCAGATTGAAATCAAGGCATGGAATGTCATCCTCTTCAACATTCAATCAATGTTCCTTGACCTCTGAGCAGGCTGTCTGAGATGCATATGAGTTCACATATCATATATTGAATCACATGAGTATGGCCATACATTTCTCAGTTTCACTTATCAAGGGGCCCTAGATATCATACTCCTTATAGGAGGGACAAATCCCATATCCATTACTTATAGTCAAAACCTCATTTGTCAAAGTCACCCAATCATCACCTTTATAACACCCATGTTTTAGGAATGCATTTGATGATGTCAAAGTGTACCCAACAACATGTGATGAGTGTAGTGATTTCAAGTCTAAGAACCACTATCACTATTAGACATGATTGTGACTACCATTCCATGGTATCCATGTATCACTCTCATGGTGGGTCTGTCCAATATATTGTGCTCTAACATATATATGTATGCTTGACTTGATATCATATATCATGACTAATGAGACTCTGTCATCAGTCAACACACACTCTAGTCTTATGTATTATTGTTGTCTATTTTGCTTTCATAAGAACATCCGACTAGGGGCATAACAAGAATGTATGTACTCTTATCATACATATGGTCTCATTATTCAAGTCCTTAACCTGAAGACATATGTGATGCAACCCTATTTTAGGGCTCCATCCTGTGCCTTTTTTGTACATTTATCACATCTAAACAAAGTAGACTGCAAGTTAATACCCCCAATGTGTGTTTTACTGTCAAATGCACTTATGGACGTTCTTTGCACTATTTTTAGGTACTTGGACCATACTTTGGATGGAAGAGAGAGAAGGAAGGAGTCTGAGGGTCCCTCTACTCATGGAGGGGTCCAAAGAAGGCCCCAAGAGCTCCCTCAACCTACCCCAATGGTCAAGTTTCAACTCCAAGCAAAGAAGTCCCATGATAATGAAGTTTGAGGCTATTTGAGCCTTTGAAGACCCCAGCACGGCCGTGGTACTATGGAACGGTCGTGTTGGAAATTAAGCAAAGTTACAGGTTCAATGTCGAAATCTCAATGTTTAGCAAATCAGCTACCACGGCCGTGCTACCTAGCACGGCCGTGCCATGAAGACCAAACCACGGCCGTGCTGCCCAGCACGACTGTGCTAGATGAAGATGGAACGGGCGTGCTTCTCAGAACGGCCTCATCACAACCCCTCCACCATGGCCGTGCTACCCAGAACGACAGTTCTACCTAGTCCCCAACATGGTCGTGCTGCCCATCATGGCCGTGCTACCAGCCTTCATTTTCACCCATCAACCTATTGAGTTAAGACCTAACCAAAATGGTCATTCTCCTCAACCACGGCCATTCTCACTTTTACCCACCACGGCCATGCTTCCCAGCACGGTCGTACTACCACCTCAAAACCTAACTTTTTCACACTGATTTTCCAATCTTGCCCCTACTTACCCTAGTGCCTCCACCACCACCTATATATATGTGGGTGGCGGCCACATCACTAGGTTAGCCTCTACCTAGTTTTTCTTAGCCTCCACCCTCCACCCTTGAGCTCTTTGTGCAATCCCCTTGCATTTTGGGCTCATCATCCACCATTCCCACCTTCATTCCACCATGGAAACCTAGTTCCCTAGGTTTTTTATCCATAATCCCCTACCATTTCATGCACCCCTGCACCCTTGGAGGAGGGAGGACGTCTAAAGCAAGCTTGGAGGTGAAGAAAGAGGCTTCTACATCAAGCTTCATGGAGTCCCTACTTCTTCTACCCCTTTCTTTTCTTGTTTTCTTGATCATGTCTAGCTCAGCCCCTTGTGGTGGGTTGTTTGGGATTTAAATGTAACTTTGATACCATGTTGGGGGATAATCTCTTGTAATGAACTTAATTCATATCTATGATGATTACTTCTTGCTTCTATCTCTTTTCCTATCTTATTGCATGTGGTTTGTGCTTCTTGTATGAATTGCTTGTTTTGAGGTTTTTGATGACACTTAGTTTCTAGGAGGAATTGGGGTGTATGTGGCAATCTTAGGAATGGCTCCTAGGTCCAATTAGTGGATCCCTAGCTAGCCCCCTTTGTTCCTACATAGACATCCCTCCTCCTACGAATGAGTGTGAGATCTAAGTAGCTAGTGTAAGTGAGATTGATGTAATTGTCTAGGGCCTTCTAAAGGCTAGAGTAGCTAGTGGCATGAGGTTAAATACCCTCATCTCTACTCCCATATCTACCCTCAACCCTTAATTACTCACTATCACTTGGCCTACAAACCTAGATTTGGTTAATCTCACTAGAACTACACCTAACCCTAGTCTTCTACTAGTAGTATAGGGTATGTTCTAATGTCATTGACCTTATTGTTTGGTTTGGTAATCTTGATATGAAATGAGAACCATGCATCTTTAATGATCTCCCCCAACTAATATCAAAGTTATATTCCCCAAACAGCCCACCCACCTTAATCACCTTGCTTAAAACCCTAATTGCTTAGTTTGCTTGTTCATGCTAGTCTAGTTTAATCGCTTTTGCTTAAATCTAGTTAATTGCTTAGTTTTGCTCTTTAGTGTTAACTTAGGCTCTTGCTCTTGCTAGTGGTTAGTTTAGCTCTTAATTGCTTATTGCCTTGCTATAGTAGTGTAGCTCTTCTTGCCCTTGCTTAGTTAGTTTGTTAACTCAGTTTACTAATTTTCTTGCTCTTCCATAACTTAGTTTCCATCTTGCATTTCTTACTTGTTCATTAGCGTAACCAAAAAACCAACCCTTTTAAAACCCTAAAACCCTAAGCTCCGTAAAAGGAACAAAGCCCACTCTGTCTAACTCTAGCGCCCCCTCTATCTCTGTGGTTCGACCCCTTATCTTGCCAATCACCTATACTACAACAGTACCCCGTATGCTTGCGGGCGACCTGTTTTAGTCTTAGTGATCGACTCAGTTAGGGAGAACATAAATTTTGAAATCATAAGTCCATATCCCATGCGCTCCGACCTCGTGGGGTATAAAAGCACCACTAGCGGGAACGCACCAATATGTCATCGAGTCACATCATTCTTTAGACATCCATGATGTATGTGTCATCATCTCATGACTGAGACAAACATAATAGACGGAATTACCTTTATCATTATCAAATCAAGTATCATTTGCCTCATTGCAATCATCACATGATTAGCTCTCTGGGCATACTATACCAACATCAACGACTGTCTGTCCCTATCTCTATTCTTTATTGGTTGCTCTATTATACATTATATTGGTATATTATGAGGTAATCTGCTTCGTCTATTCAGATGTTTGAAACACACCCTAAGTGTGTAACTTCTATCAAATTTAATGGCTTGAACTATGTACTATGGGCACACTCATTTTATATCTATGCTCACTCCTCATGGAAACTAGAACATCTGATAGATCTGTCTCCACCAAACAAGACACATCTAACAAAAAGAAAGCTACTGGAGAAATTTCTGAGAAATGAAAGGAGAATTTCAAGAAATGGGATGAACATGACGCTCTAGTTCTCTCCTAGATCCTGAATAGTTGTGAATCACATGTTTCAGCTAATCTTCTCTTCACCAACACTGCCAAGAGGCATGATATCACCTTGATCAAGTTTATTCTAGAAAAGGAAATACATCCCGAGTTTTTGATATATAAAAACGTCTGCATTCTCTCAAACTTGAAGATAACTCATCCTTTGCTTCACACTTCGACACCTTTAAAGGGATTTGGGGTGAACTCAATTGTAATAACCCATATTTAGATTAACCATCTAATTAGGGATTACTTGATTGATTACATGCTTAACCAGGTGGATCATTGTTTAAAGTTTGATTAATGATGGTATTTTAACTTTTATGTTTTAAATCTAATGAGAAACTTTAATCATACTTTGATTCACATAATTAGTGTTTAAGAATTGAAAACCCTAATTGGCCACAATTAGGTTTTGATGGCAGATGAACACAAAATTTGATAAGTGTAGTGGCTCACTAAATGATTTTTAATATTTTGTATAACTCTCATTTATTTGAAATATGGATATGATTTGGATATCTCAAATGTGAGAACTCTAGAAAAACCTCGAAATTTTTGAATAATTCTCTGACCTATTTGTCAGTCACTTTCTTCAAGAGAAACTCAGCTAATCATGTAGCCAGATTTAAATATTGCAGTTTGGTATTTTCATTTTATCTTTTTATTGATACATCCTATTAATATCAAATTTTAATTGTAGTTATTAAACTATATTATAGTCATAATATTCAATTTGTGTAATTTTGTATGATGCTTGATCTCTACATAGAGGGGTGTCGGTCGAGTTCTGCCCAGGACAAACTCGATCGACCATGTTGCAGACTGCAATATAGTAGTCTAGTATTTAACTTTTATTTATTTATTGATAACTCCAAATGATCTAAAAATATCAACGTATCTTATAAACTCAATTTCAAACATTGTGTTAAATTTTCATTATTTTTTATGATGTTTGAGTTCCAAAGAATGTGGTTTCAGTTGAGCTTATAACTCAGCTAACCAACCTGTCTGAACAAAATAAAAATACAATAGAGGGCTTGTATGCAAATGTTTTGACCAACTCAATTCATCTATATTACCTAACACACAAGGAACTCTCATAACTCATCATTCCTATTCAATAAATGAAATTCTAGAGAGAGAGGATAGCTAGGGTTTTGAGAAGAGAAAGTGGTGGAGATGTTGACATAGGGTTTCTCTATCCCAGATAATATGAAATCAAGTAAGTTTAGCTTCTTTGCATAGCATTCATGGTGAATATTCTCTCACATGTCAAGATTTTTGTCCCTCTCCTGATTTGATTCGAAATCACATCAAATCATCCCCTTTTCTCACTCTTTTCTCCTAATCTCCATTTCTAGGGTTTCTGAGTTGAGAGGAGGAAGAAATGTATTCATTTGCTGGAGTTTGATTGAGTTTCCAAAAATTCAAAGGTGACCTACGTTTTTAAGGTGTTGGGAACCTGAGGTGAGTGTTTCTCTCCCACATAAGCCTTGTATACATGTTCAAAGCCTAGTTCTATTCGGCTAAAATAATCAGAAACCTTGCGTGTATAAGTATGTTATTGGATATTGATTTGGGAAAGATATTAGGGGGTCAAATTCTATTGATTTTGATTATTTATTATTGATTGGAAGTTGATTAGTTCCTGATTTATTGATTGAGGTTCCATGTAGAATCCTACAGATAGATAACTATGTTATTTCATGCAAATTTTACCTAAAAATTAGTCCAATGGGCGATATGCTTGGAATTATTTTACATGTATAAAATCATATTTGAGTTGTAGTAGAATGTATTATACAAGTGTATTGTTGAATGTTAATAGAGTTGAATATAATATACAAATAAGTGTCCATATGAGATGACCACATTTCCTAATTAGGGGTTGTGTTGAGGAAGTTAATCAAAATGAGTCAATTAATCAATGTAGACTTATGATTGATGAATGGAATACGTGAATATGGAAACTACGGTTTCCAAGTGTGTGAATAGTCCTAATGCACCCTTGTGCATCATGATGAAATTACTTAGTGGTATGATTCATATGATGTATTGAACTAAGGATGACTTATAGAAAACCTTAGATGTTTAGTATAAGATGAGTATGAGTGATAAAGCTAGAACTTGTGTATGATGTTATAAATGTGACGAAATGTTGAGGTGTAAGTATTAATACTTCAATTGAAGATGATGAGTCTTAATACGATAATCTAATCCTAATGTATATATTTTAGTATGACATATGAAACTATGAGTAAACCCTCACATCAATGTGGGTTCCTTTATAAAAGATACATAGTAATGAATCGTGAAGGCTGATTAGAGACTATGGTGTAAGAAGATGAAACGTAAACCTTTCCTTTAAGCTAAAGTGAATAATATAATAAAGAATGATCATTTTTTATTATGGGAATGACATTAGAAGTCAATGACATGGTACACTTATCTAAATATAAGAAACCATACGAAGGAAAATGTAATCAATGGTGATGGCAAGCTAAAGATGAAACTAATGAAGTTATTTTAATGTAGTCTTTAATATTTTGTTTAAGTACATTTGGATAATATAGATTGAATTAAATATACTAATTTGGTATTTTATGGATGTTAATTAGAAGAGAATAATTGTATATCAAGTTAATTAAGGTTGATTGTTACAATAATGTAATGAACATGACATGAAAGAAGTTGAGACTAATGAATATAAATTGAAGGAAAAATATGGGAATTAGTAGATGATTCTAAGAATCTAACTCTTACCCTAAAATGAGGAGTTTGATGATGCTAGTGAATGACAATTTCAAATGATGGATTAAGGTATGCACATACTACAGTTGAATTCAGTTAAAAGATGAGGTTCAAGCATTAGAATTGATTGACAAGAATGTGTTCTTGTATTGTGATTGTTTGATAGAATAATTGTACTATGAGAATGAATTGTTTTGATGGAACTCAAATGATAATCACCATGTGATGATTAGTAACCATAATTGAAGAATGTGAAATAAAAGAAGAAGAGAACTACGTGTGTTATGCATGTTTATGCATGAAATATATTTGCATCTACTAAAATTAGATGGAATAAGTATATGTTGTATGATAAATTTATTCTGAGTATGACAGATGATATGTGATACCTATATGCTTTTACAATTGCTAGATCTAATGTCTCTATGAATATTTTTGAGAATTTTGACATAGAATGAATTGATAAGAAATATGTTGAGATTGAATTTAACATGCATTGCTTACATTTGAGAATCCCTAATGAGGGTAAATATTGCATAATGAGATGATGTCTAGGGTTGAAATCCCACTGATGATGATGAAACCCTGAAGGGATAAATGTTGGACAATAAGATTATGTCTTTGGCTGAAGGCCCGCTGTTGATAATTGTTATGAGATGATGTAGAAGATAGAAATAATTGTATGTGTTGCAATCTACAGATTTATTATTCTTCCATATTTAAACATTGTCTTTTTGGTAAACCTAATTTGTTTCATGTTATTCTAGTCATGTGAGAATGCACACATATGATACATGATGTTTTGAATTCTTTTAAGATGAGTAAAAGAGAATAATAATAAGTAAAATCATGAAACATCTAGTTAGGTTCCCTGAATACCGTGAGTTTCCTCCGTGGAACTCATTGGGGAAACAAAACAGATCTCTTTGTAGTAATCGATTAATTATGAGAAGGATTTCCGAAGTGTGGATTGAGGACTTAAAGGTTAGACCACCAGCATTTAGGAGTGAGTCATCTGGAGTGGCTCTGGCCCAAAATCCTTGTTGTGAAAGTCTACATCCAAATGGAATAGACTCTTTTTTTTGGTGAAGTCAGGAGGTTTCTATTCATCTCACCCTCCTCATGCAAGCAGAATCAACTAAATTCATACAATTAACAATGTTGTTGGATGAAGAAAATATGGTAGTACTACTACCATTACATAACTCAGAACTAATGATGCTCACTAGCTCTATGGGAACATTTCTATGGGTTGAGAAAGTGTTCCTCATTTTTTGGTGGCATTTCTCCAAGGCGTCAGCTGCCTTATTGCCTTCTCTCTTAATGTGAGATACCCTCCAGTTATTCTTTATTTTCTCCTTAATCACCTTGCTCCATAGAGCTATTTTGGGGCTGTCTTTTGGATCTTTGCTCAATGCCCCACAGGACAGGGAAGAGTATGTCTCAAACTTGACATGCTCTATGTCCAGTTCCCATGCAATGTTCACTACCAACTTGATAGCTTTGATCTCAGCCATAAGATCACTTTCAGCCTTTGTCCTCTTGCCCCATCCTCCCCTCCATTTACCCTCATGATCTTGGCAAACAACTGCTATGTAGGTATAAACTTTCTTGAAGGAAGCATCGACATTGAACTCGAGATAGCCAGGTGGTGCAGGGATCCATTTGACATTGTTTGAGTCCCCCTTCCTGACACATTGACTGTTCTAGACCACAACTACTTGTGAAGCTTCAGCTCTAATCCTCAGGATTTGGGAGTTGATGCTCTTAGTCTCCTTCTAAAAAATTTCCTTATTTTTGTAGGACCAGATATGATGACATCCGATCAGTATAGTGCAACCTTGTTCCCCTGGTGTCATGAAATGATGTGCCAGCCATTAC
The DNA here is from genome assembly GCA_963693085.1 of Alisma plantago-aquatica. Lineage (NCBI taxonomy): Eukaryota > Viridiplantae > Streptophyta > Magnoliopsida > Alismatales > Alismataceae > Alisma > Alisma plantago-aquatica. The sequence continues at coordinate 320,912,957 of OY856410.1, forward strand.
CATACCTCCATTTCTTTGAAGAAATTGTCCCATAGATAGTGGTTCAGCAGCCTCTTCCATACCAACTTGACCATCTCACAGTCACGCAGTGCATGTAACAAAGTTTCTTTGTGATTTCCACATCTAGGGCATGTGCTATCATTTGCCATATGACGCATCATCCTGAGGCTGTTAGTTAAGAGAGCATTGTGTCCTACTAACCAAAGAAACATTCTTACTCTAGCCGGGACTTTTGATTTCCATATTAACTCCCATTTACCTTCCACCTTGATGTCCTTCTGAACCCGAAGACTCTTATAAGTGCTTTGTGTAGTGAAATTTCCTTCCTCAAAATGTGTCAAAACCTTCAAATTTGTATCACCAGTGTTGTTGGGGATCTGTATGAGACAAATTTTATCAATGTGCTCCTTTGGTATCCATAGGTTCAGGAACTCCTCATCCCATTTATTGTCCAAGTTGACGAGGCTAGCTACCCTGAGATCTTTTAGTTCTTCAGGAATGGGTTTTTTGGTTCTCCCTGACAACCTGCTGGTTGGATCCCACCACTTGTCCTCCCATACATTTATAAACTCGCCATTGATTGGTATCCAGTATGAGTTTTCCTCAATGAAATCTCTACATTTGAAGACTACCCACCCAAGTCTGGAGGCATTAGGAATCATGTGGCTCTTTTTCCATAGTAATCTTAGGCACATCCCTTTGCACCATGGGGAGATTCTGCCAGTTGTAACCTCCCGATAATGTTTGCTGATGAGGGATAAATTCCATTCCCTCATTGCTTTGATTCCCAAACCACCATCCTTTTTGCTCGCCATCATCTTGTTCCAAGCCACTAGTGACAAAGGGTGATTTTTATGGCCACCACCCCAGATAAAAGAGCGGATACTTCTATCAATTATATCACAAATCTTCATGGGAAATACCGAAGTTTGCATGACATAACTGGGGATAGTGCTGAGACTGGACTTGTCCATAACCACTCTCCCGACTAGTGATAAGCACCTAGTAGACCACGCATTAATGTTGTTGTTGATTCTGTCCAGTATACTTCCATAGGTATCATGTCTCACCTTGCCATGGATAAGCGGTATGCCGAGGTATTTCCCCATATCTGGCACATATGAGATGCCACCTTTCAGATTCTTTTAGGGACTTATTTGAAGAAATATATGGATGATTTAGCTATGGAAATTGATTGTCCCGAAACCTCACCGAATTTTACAAAGCATTGCAGCATTGTGTTCATCTGAGACTTGGTCACTTTAGCAAACAAGATCATGTCATCTGTGAAGCATAGGTGGGAAATGAACAGCCCATTGGTGTTGAGTTTGGTTGGAGTCCACTTTTTGTCAAAAACCTTGTCTTCAATAAGCTGACTTAGGCGTTCAAGACATAAGATGAAAAGGTAAGGGGACAATGGGTCCCCTTGTCTAAGACCTCTTGTTGCTTTAAATCTTCCCGCGACTTTACCTTGCCAAATGACAGAAGCATGTCCTCCGGTGATAGAGTTCATAATGTATGACATCAGGCTATCAGGTATACCAATCTTCTTCAAGGTGTCAACTACAAAGGCCATGTCATTTTGTAATAGGCCTTGGAGAGGTCCACCTTAATAGACATAGATTTAGGTCCTCCCTTTCTGCGCATATTGTGTAAGATCTCTTGAACTACTACAATGTTATAAGAGATTACTACAATGTTATCAGAGATTCTTCTGCCCGAAACAAATGCACTTTGGGGTGGTGGTACCCGCTTTTGTAAGTGTACTTTGATGTGTTCCACAATGACTTTTGAAGCAAGCTTGAGGACCAAATTGTTTAGAGAAATAGGAAAAAATTGCACAAAACGTTTTGGTTTAGACACCTTTAGAATTAGAACAATGTTTGCATCGCACATTTGGTCTGTGAAATGTCCCCCTACGAGAGCTTTCTTGATGGTCATTAAGGTAGAGTGTTTCATCGTGTACCAATTTGCCATCATGAAGGATACATCTACTCCGTCTGGACCATAGGCTTTATGGGGGTTCACTTCTTGAAGGATCTTGTAGATCTCATCAAGAGTTAGAGTTTGAATCAGTGTTGAACCAATTGTTTAGAGTGTCAAATTGATTGAGAATTGCTTTGACTGAGTTCTGCACAACCTAGATCACTAACCGACCGGTTCACTAGGTGAACCTATTGGCTCATGGTTAGTGAGATGACCGGTTCATACTGGTGAACTAATCTGTTCACATGGACCAACCGAGTAGGTGTTGGGTTTCCTTATTTGTGAGAAAAGATTTTCATTTCACTTGTTCAATTTGATTGTGACAAGAATTAATCTTTGTATTAATTAGAAATGAATAAGGAAAGTCAATTGTGGACAAGTCTGGGAAGTGAAATGACCGGTTCACACTCCCAACTAATTGGTTCAAAAGTGAACCGATCGACACACCTGCCCAAACGATCGATTCATTTGTGAAACGATCAGTTCGCCTGTCGTAGTACAATCAGTTCATGGAAAATCTGGACCCTTCTACTTCCGCACAGATCGGGAACCCTGACCCTACCCTCTACTATAAGTAGAGGGGTATAGGGTGCTTCTTAGAACATACAACTCAGAATATCAGTTGCTCTACAAAGTTTTTGTCCTCTCTGGTTGTGGTAACTGAGAGAGCCCAAGCAAGTGCTACCGGACTAGGGAGGCACAGTGAGGGAAAGAAAACTACAGGACCACAACTGATGGTGGGAGAGTGTGTCGGTGACTAGTACATTGATAGAAGGGGACGACTCCTTCTGGTGTCCTTCAGGACATGATGACTAGAGTTCCTAGTGGCCGGTGGTTCATGTGGACTATTTATAGAGGCGGGAGGTTTCTGTTGCTCAGGAGGACGACGGTCAACCATAGTCCGGGTCAAGGACAGGAGCTGCACAGACGTCATCGATTGAAGACCACACTAGCTGCGAGGTATTGTTGCTGAGCAAGCCTTAGGACCAGGTACACCTTGCTAAAACTATCTTTCCTATTGCATAGTTGTTGATGTGATATGATACTTATGAGTTTGTGGTTAGATAATTTTTGTTTCCGCTGCCTGTTCTGTCCCACAAAACCCAACAGTTGACACGCCATGTTAGGAAGTAGACACATCATAGCACTGACAATAGAATAGAACATGAAGTATTAGACACACCCTATCAAAAATTGACATGTCATGTCACTTTCGGCAGATTTTAACAACAACCAATTCTTCATAGCATCTTGCAGTAACACATCATGTAGGTAAGGCACACACCGTGTGCGATGATAAAATAATAGATTTTGCCCAAATTATATCCAAAAAAGATGGTGAACCCTAGGGATCACCAAGGATGATAAAGATATGTTAGAGAGGTCCAATCATATCCAATAATATGTGAACAAAGCCCTATAAGAAGTGATCATAGATGACCACAAAAGGATACCATACGACCTTCCGAATGACCGATCGTTAGGGCATAATCTAGACTGACAGAAGGATCCTCTTGTAGGAAAAAGGATAGGGCTAGAGAAGAGGCTAGATCTACCTTTGTGTGATCAAAAGTAGTGGAGAAGGAAGAAAATGATGAGGAGGATGGAGGGAGAGACAACGGCAATGTGGACTTGAAAAGTAGAAGTCTTGAGACATCTATCTGTCTTGCTCTAGTACCTTGTTGATTATAGTCGTCTTTCTATACCCAAAAAAAGTACAGTCCTCTCCTATAAATAGGAGGAAAAATAACAAGGAAGCACATAGATGACCCTAATGTGCCTATTATACTTAGATCCATATTGTATATAAATTAAATAAAAAGTATTAAAAGAGAATAAAATAATTACATATAAATATATATATATATATATATCTCAATAGGATTCTTTTAGATTCCCAACCCAAGGGAGAGTATACCTACATCGGTAATGAAATAGTAACCAGATATTGGAATACAAATATTTTGTATGGTGGGTGTTATATCACACTCTTTCCAATTAAAAATAATAATATTGTATCAGGATCCATGTGAACACGTCAGCATCAAGTACTTCGAGGCACAAAGTATTCTCAATGGTATTCCATCAATAGTACGGTGAAGGAGAGAAGGGCATTTGCAAAAGTATCATCTATCCATTCTTTATTGATAAATCTTTTGTATGATGTAATTACAAATCAACAATTAATTGACCAACTTGATGTACGTCTCTCCTGAAAATGATCTCATACTTGCACCAAAAAATTGAAAATGATCTTATACAGGTTATGCTAACAATATAGTGGTCTCGTTTTATGCATCTAGTTATCATATTGGGATGGGCGGTAATGATGGATCATCCTAGTATGGAGTGCGGATCTGCTGCACCCAACTTAGGAGGGAGTAGGCTACTCCTTGTCTTATCGACGTTCATCTTTGGGGGCAATTACAAAGAAAAGATCAAGATTTAAAGTTGCGAACACATGGCATTATATGCCATAAGGAGCAGCGTACTCCTAAAACCAGGATCAGCAGAGCTGGTGGCCCTAGTATGATATGCTTGATTTGGCATGGCGTTGTGCTCCATATCCTGAAAAGATGGAAGAAAGAAAAAGATTATTATGAACGGAGAATGAGGGTTATGGTTTATTTAGAGTCACGCTACCCACACCCGGCAGCCTCACCCGGCTGCCCACCCAGGTCTCGGGAAAATGCACCAGCAGCCTTTATAGTCGACTTTTATTGTCCATCAATTAACTCTATGCAGTCGGCTTTTATTGTCCAACAATTAATTTCATGCAGCCGGTTTTTATTGTCCATCAATTAACGCCAATTAACTCCATGCAGCTGACTTTTATTATCTAACAATTAACTCTCTCCACTCCTTTCTCTAGTACTTACTCTCTCTCCCTATTCATTTCCGCCAAGTACAATACTCACTCTTCCTCCCTATTCATTTCCGCCAAGTACAATACTCACTTGTTAATTTTAACTCATTTACTCAAGCATAAGTACAGTACCTACCAATTTTAATCCATAAGTACAGTACCTAGCAATATATACGAGAATAAACCACATGGGCGACTAATGGCTCGTTGATGAGAGTAATTAGGTTTGTTATTGATATGAGAATAATAATTAGGTATTGTACTTATTTTTGAATTATATAACTGATTAATGATTTGTTGGGTATTAATTGTATTTTTGCTTCTTACAGAAATGAATGTCATAGTGGGGTATTGTACTTTACTGAAATAATTTGAAACAACTTACTCAGTACTGGGCGGAATTGGCTCGAAATAAAATGGTACATACAGTACTTACTCGGTACTGGGCGGAACTGGTTCAATATGAACAAATAATAGTGGGGTGCATCAGTTAGTGGGGCGCAAAAGTTAGTGGAGCGCAACAATTAATGGGGCACAGTAGTTAGTGGGGCGCAACAATTAATGGGGCCCAGCAGTTAGTGGGGTGCCCATATTGCTTTTGCATGTATGCTTCAAATGGCTGTATGCTGGGACACATTAAAAAGCGCGTATTCCCGAGTTCCGGGTAGGCCAGCGGGTGTGTCAGCGGTTATGGCTAGAATTTTTCTTTATTTAAAATAGCGCTACTAAAGTCTACACCCGCCCACATACCCGATTCTCAGGAATATGTAAAAAGGTGTCCAACCATTTTCTCTCATATAGTTAACATTAACTCCACGCCAACTAACCGCATGCAGAAATTAAGAGTCCCAAAGTTGTCTTTCCACTCTTCTCTCCTGTCCCAATTTCAAAAATACATTTGTTCCCTTGCAATTCTTCTCTCACCTTTATTCATGTAAGGTATTTCCGAATTAGTACAGTACACCATTACATATTTGTATTTGTAAAATACTTGTAAATGAATTACATACTTTCAACAAGTCGTATATGAAGTATAATAAATCGCCATGCATTCAAAAAGTAGTGTTTGATAAAATGTGTACAACAAGTACAATACTAATAGATACATTATACTAGAAACATAGTACGAACAATCACATTTTGGAGTACAAAATATATAATATAATATTATAGTACGAGACGTACAGTACAAGACGTACAATACTAACAACATCTTTTACATGTATTGCACATATTTTATTCTTTACATAATGTTATAATACAAGACGTACAGTACATGACGTAGAGTGCTAACAATAAATTTTATGGGTATTTTACTAATAACATTAGTAATGTATGTGTCGTACTGTATATCTTATATTGTACATGAAATGTGAGTTAAATATGATATTATTCATGAGCAAATATTGAAATACGTAATGTTGTGTAGAATAATATATATATGATTAAGATTTGAAACTATATTGGTGTGTATATATAATAGTATTACATGCAACATATGAAATAAATTATAAAATAATAAGTATGAGTAAGTGTATGCACAGTACGTGCGTATTTGAGATGAAATCTCGACTAAGGAGAATTCTGGAGGAACATAACTTTTGAAAAAAAAATGGAAGAATATGAAAATGAAAAAAAAATATCTAAGCACTTTTTGTAATTGTGATATCACATGTACAAGTAATTGGAGAGCATAATAGTACTTGCATGTCATTAATTAACTTTTGCATGACAATAATATAGAAAGTCGGCTGCAAGTGGGATGCATTAAAGCTCTTTTTTTCCCATGCTTCGGGTATGTCAGCCGGTGGGTTAATGCATGGGTCATTTGTGAGGGACGAGGATTGCGTTGTATGGGGCTTAATAGCTGCTTACATCATTAACGGCGTCTCTCAGAAGGCGCACAACTATCAATATTGTCAAGAAACGTCGTTAAGCACTGCAATGCCGATCATCGAACATAACGGATACACTCCCTTGTATAGCTCACCAGCGATGACTGAAACAGGCCAAATGCCACGAGAAGCCAGATCAGTAGCTAGATAGACCATCTTACCTTGTCAACTATGGTGCATACGACGCCTTCGGTGCAGGGCGGCGTTGTGAGGGATCCGATGTACCGGTAATACTTGCGACTGCCGAGCTTGATCTGCCTAGGGTCGATCACCCCGGCGACCTCCTCGTCGTGCTCGTCGTTGGCCACCTCGCGGATGAACTTCTGAATCTGGGCCAAAAACGGGTAACAGTGACCGAAAGTGTAGAGGATAGCCACAACGGCGACCTTCCCGTCGAGACTCTGGTGAACCATATGCAGCTCCAAGGCGAATCTGTAACAAGACAAGCAGCGTGATCAATCTGACATTCATATGGACTACCGAAAAAGAAAGGTGATGTCGTTTTATGCATAGCTACACATACTTTTTGCCGTTGACAGTATGCTCGGATGGTGAGTGCCAGTGGAGCTGCTTAAGGTCATATTCCTTTCCTTCCAGCCATAACTCTCCTGCCTCATTGCCTTCAAATCTCATCTGCATCGATTGATTATCACTGGTTAATTACTCAAACAAGATTGGGCCAACAAATCAATCAGTTGAGCTGGTAGAACTCGTCATGAGTAATTCATACCATGATATCCTGTCCGCGGTTGACGACGGTGGTGAGTGGCGTAGTCAGGAAATTTGAGCTGGAGGGGCACCATTATATACATAACCATTTGCAGCCGAATATGGTAGGGTACAACAGATATTTTCCACTAAATTTCAAACCAAATAGAGATCAAATAGTCTAAAAATAAGTGGGGGCGCAGTTTGTTGCTCTCTCTTCTATTTCCTTGTAATCTTATAGTTTTCATTTAATTGTAAAAAAGATGGAAACAAAAATAGAGATCAAATAGTCTGAAAATACAGATCCTGGATAGGGCTTTGCCCACCCAGATCTATACGTGGCTACGCCATTGACGGTGGCCGTCGCGGGCTGGTACGTCCGTCGCAGCCTTTGGAGTTGGTGAGCCTCCCGCACCCTCTTGTCCGAGAGGTCGATGGGTGACTGCATCCTCCCACTGCTAACTACCCAACTATAGCTCCCTATGACAAACAACAAAAATTGTCGGGTGTTCAGATGCATATGTTGCAACCGCTGGCAATGCCTCTTTGGGCACGTTTGGTTCCCTGTACATTGCCGTATTGGATCGAATTTGTGGATCCTACAGTTAAAAGATTAAGTTTGGTTTGTTGGAGCTGGAGAAATGAAAAAAATCCTGCATCGGCGAGCTGTATACAATTGCTGTCTTTTGTCCTCCCGTTCAAAAGGGCCGGACGCCGATATCTCACTTCAGTCGCGCACTACCCCAGCTGTTTTTCACTAGCCTCGCGTGCGTTGGTCGGAAATTTCACGCGGGTCGTGCGTCTCTGCCTTTTCTCCGATCCATCGGAAACAAACTTATTCTTTTACTTTGCAGAATTCACAAAAGTCAACTTTTTCGTAAACCTGGATTAGAGGAGTGCAGGATTGTCGATAATCCAACTACATCCTGCAATCCAAACGTCCCCTTTATATAAACATCCATTCTTATTTGCATCTGACTGCTAAGCGCGTGTCTAATGGCGGTCTCCATGGTGACTTCGGAGAAGAAGCGCGAGGTAGGACATTATTCCTTTGACGGCCGGTGTCTTCCAAACTCACCTTACACGTACGCAGCATTAGTTTTGCATTGTTCTAGCAAGAATCCAGTCTGGCGTCTCCACGAGAGTAATTGCAAACTTTTTAATTACAGATTAATTTATGCAAGTAGGCTTATTCTACGGTCCAACTTTCCGGAACTCAGGTCTTCCGTCCAAGTTAATGCGTAAACAAACATGACAACAATGAAGTGGGTCCAATTTTGCTGTTACGAGACCCTGTTTCGGAAGCTGTTCCAGCGAATAGTGACATGCCAAGTATTGATTGCTGCATACCGCTCACATCCAAATGTGAATGTTGTGAAGAACCGCATACCGAAAGTTTGGATCATTTATTTCTCCATGGTGATTGGGCTAGGCACATCTGGGCCAAGATGATGCCTTTTCTGCAGCTGAATTTTCACAACTCTGCCTTCCATTGGTCTACCGTTACAACAATGTTTGGGCCAATGCCTCTTCTCGTTCTCTCTTAGGAATTCTTCGTGGGTTGCTGCCTTCGGTAGCTATGTGGTTTATTGGGAAAGGAAGGTGCTCCAAGAGATATGATAACAAGAAGGTTAATCCCATCACTTTATGGTTTCGGATCTCTCGCCTCTTTGTTGATATATCGAAAGATCTTGCTGTGTTTTCTATTGGGGGGAATCCACGGGTCGTAGAATTTTGGAATGCAGAAGGTCTGCAGCTGCTGAAGATTCTTTCTTTTTTTCCCTTACAGGTGCGTTGGAGAAGGCCGGAGGCTCACTCTCTCATCCTTAGTGTCGCTTGTGCTAAATGGAAGAATAGGGGGTATAGGTCTTGCTCGGTGGCTGTTGGTGGGCTTCTTAGGGACCACAACGCCCACATCATATGGGGGTTTTCTGCTCCAGGAGAGGCTGTCAATAAAATGGAGGGGTCCCTTGAGGGTTTCTTTTATGGTTTGAACATATGTTCTTCCCTCAACTACATACCGAACGTCATTGAATCTGATAGTAGAGTTGTTGTGGATTTAGTCAAGGGTGCTTACGACCAGTGTTCAGAAAATCGGTCTAATCGGCCGAATAATCGGTTTTGGGGGTCTACCACTCCAAATATGAATAATCGGCCGTTCGGGGGAATAATCGGCCTATTAATCGGCGATTTTCAAAATTAAATGCTAGTAATAATTTTTTTACATTATTTTTTCTAATACTACTATTGGTCATTACAATTACATTTTCTTCTTCCACTTTACATATTTGGTTTTCTCCACATATTTTCTCAATAAGTTTATAGTTAATGTTTATTGAACTGATCCTTATTGTTGATGTTTTCTTCTCTAATTTCATCAATGTTTCTAATTACTTCTTAATGCAATATTAGTCTATGACTTATCAATGTTTCTAATTACTTATCAATGTTTCTTCTCTAATTTCATCAATGTTTCAAGTTACTTATTAATGCAATATTAGTATATTACTTATCAATGTTTCTAATTACTTATTAATGCAAAATATAAGTCTATGACTTATCAATGTTTCTAATTACTTATTAATGCAATATTAGTCTATTAATTATCAATGTTTATAATTATTTATTAATGTGGTATTAGTCTATGACTTATCAATGTTTGTAATTACTTATCAATGTTTTCTTCTCTAATTTCATCAATGTTTCTAACTACTTATGAATTCAATATTAGTCTATTACTTATAAATGTTTCAAATTACTTATCATTGTCATTATTATATGGTCAATATATAATTTACATATATTTATGATTAATATTTAAAAAAAAAATCAAAACTGATTAAAACCGAATATTTCCCCGCTTATACTCCCGCATACCGTATATACTCTATTCGGTACCCTCCCGCCCGTACACTGATTACCGCTTTTCAGAACAATGCTTACGACAGTCCATGGAAGATCAAGAGGCTGGTGGAGCATGTTCGAGCACAGGTGGATTTGCATCACATCCATGTAGAGCACATTGCAGGTGAGCTTAACCAAGTTGCAATGGCGTTGGTAACTTACGGAGGAGACATTCAGGAGCCGTATTTTTTTGCTGAGGTGAGGCTGATGCCGCCTCCTGTTAGAGGACCATACTTTTTTTATGTGAACAACGGGGTTTATACTATACTTGTAAGGAACCCATAGTTTTCGTGCTCGCGTGAGGGAGGCGGGGTGATTAATACTTCTCCCTCTTAAAAAAAAAAAAGCTTTTGAAGGAGAAGTCCGATGCTCCGTGTTTTTCTGTCTGAGTCGATGTCTCCTGGGTTATTGAACCGGAATACTACACTAACCACATTCTGGACCAAACCAGGGTACTACAGGTACACCATTGGCAAGAAAATCAGAATTCGCTGTCCCTGCCTGACACAACAATGACGGCGGCGCTGCACCTCTGCCACCGTCGGGAAAAACAGAAGCAACAGTGCACCTCTGCAAAAACGACGGAGCACGTACAGCACGAGCGGCCTAACACGGCGACAAGCACAACGTTGAGCGTTCTAGAGTTCATTTCGACGCTGGCCTATAAGAACGTCAACGTTGGCGGAAACCACTTCAAGTTAATCACCTGTCCAGGAATAAACAGAAGAGACAGCCTGACTCAGCACCCAACAAGCACCTTGACGTTGGCAGCAACCTACACAGACATCGACGTCGGATTTCTTGGAGTTCTCTGCTGACAGAATTCAATGTCGGCTGCAACCACTTCAAGCTAATCACCTGTTCAAGAATATCTTGTGTCACCTGGGGAAGAATTGCGATTTGGCAACCCATATTACCCCACCACGACTGTATTCCATAATCTTGTTCGGCTTATACTTTGGGAGTCCAATTGCCAACAGGTGAACAACATGGCTGGTTGCTACTAGTTTGACTTGATCAAGTTACAAGTAGGCCGAGAATCACACAGAGGTCGTGCACTCTTCTTTCTCACAATGAATATGAGTCATACGATTAAGTTGAGAAGTTATCACTCTCTTCTTGTAATGCTTGTTTGATTGAACAAACTCATTTCTTTTAAAAGGCTGTGCGCATGCGGTGATATCAAATAATGGTATTATCCAATACAGAACGACTGCCATCAATAAGGCCACGTTGAACAGAAATAGCGACAACGCATCGGCAGACACAGAAGGCCCCCATGGTGCTTCTCTGGTCATGGATTGCCGTGGAGGTGCATAAACGAGATAAGCTCTAGCCGTAATGACTCTCGTTTATAAGGGAAAACGAGATAATTAAGGAGGAGACCGAAAGACATCCCAAGTGGTTGAGCCGTCAGTAATCCCTCACCCAATCATTTCTTTCCGATTGATTGTTTGGTCTGTGTGTACACCACGGCCAACCATTGTCCTCCTTTTATAGAAACATCCCGTGATTATAAAATTCAAATTAAAAAAGAATAAAATAATGACCGGTTCTAATCACTTTCAGCATGGGAGCATGACACACCCGGAACTGTGAAAACTAAGAAAACATCGAGGAGTTTACGGGACATCCCAGCATCCATCCCACAGCAAAGGAAACCGTCAACACCATCTTAAGCAACAAATCAATAGTTCTGAAGCAAACCAGCTATTGTTTTTTTTTTTTGGAAATCGGTAATATATTACTCAAAAAAAGAAAAGAAAAAGTGTGAGCTCCAATAGAAAGGAGCTACAAGCAGAACCCAACCCTGTACACAAGGGTTACACTACAAAATCCCAATAAAGTATAATCTGTGGGGTTAGGTTAGCATGTAGAGAAGGTTGGGCTGTAACAAGCCTAGTAAAAAGGTGTAAGTAATCCATGGCAGGTTCCCCATGAATTATGTTGTTCCTCTCCTACCAAACCTTGTGGCAAAGCCCCGTCAAGCAAATACCACCAAACCGGGAAGCCGTCTTCGCCATGGTCCAAGTCACTACATCCTGAAGATGGATAGGCGGGGAGTGGCCCCAACCGTTCTTGAGGCATAACCGTTCCCACATGTAGCGGGAAACTTTACACTCAAAGAAAAGGTGGGCATGGGACTCCTCATCCTCTCTGCAAAGCGGGCACAGGGTCTTCGTATCCATCCCCCAACGAGTCATTCTATCTCTTGTAGGTAGTTTCCCCAACATTGCTCTGTAGGTTAGGGTACTCCACTTGGGAATGAAGCACCTACCCCAAAGAAGCGAATGCCAAGGGACAAGGTTGCCTACCCTCATCTTCCAAGGGTGCAAATGGCGATCCGCAAGGTTCCAGATCCCATCACTATCACAATTGTACAAAAGTATAACCTCGTCCAGCCCCGTGTTTATATGTTTCCACACGCGGGAATCATACAAAGTGGTGGCATTGGACCCCCGGAGAGTCCCATTGTATCTCTCTCTCATCCAGGAAGCCCAAATACCTAGGGGCTTCCTAAGGAACCGATCAACCCTTTTGAGATTAGACTGTCTTTGGGTCTCACCCATGTCTTGTATCTCTAGACCTCCGAGCTGGAGTGGTTTGGCAATGGTATCCCATGCAACACCATGACCCTTGCCACCCCATAAGAAAGAAGACGTCAGGCGTCTGATGCTCAACAACGTCGGAGTAGGAAGGGTGCATATATCGCACCAGAACTGCACCATACTCTGAATGACTGACTTGATTAGCACGAGTCGGCCCGCTAAAGAGATCTGTAGGCCAGCCCAACTATCAATTTTGCCCCTGATCTTGTCAAGGCACAAGTTGTAATATCTAGAGAACCCTCTCCCTCCCTAAAGAGGAACGCCAAGGTATCTAGTGGGAAAACATCCTCTCCTGATGCCAAAGTAACTTCTTAGCCTTCCCCTTCTCATATCGCAAGATTTAGAGAGAAAAATCCTTGACTTTACATTGCTCATGTATAAACTAGTGAGCCTCCCAAAGTTCACCATAACCTTCTTGAACTCCACAAGTCTTTTAGCATGCCCCGTGGAGAACAGGAGAACGTCATCTGCAAAGATGAGGTGTGACAACACCTTAGTGCCTTTGATCTTGAACGGCTTGATCTTGTTGTGGTCCTCCACATTCTTAATCAGAGTCGTAAGTGTGGCATCCAACTCACAAAAATAAAATTAACTTAAGCGGAAGCAAATTATTTGCAGTGGATTACTGAAAATCACTAAAAATTAAAACTTTTTGCAAAGAGATCTACACATAGGAAATCTTTTCCATCAAGAACCATTGTATAACATTTACATTCTGGTTCAAACATACATAACCTATACCATCTATTCTCAGAGACTACAACATCAGCTGCCCTATAAACATTATATACAGACAACATAAAACCTCGAGGCATCAAGCCAAAACCTCAGATCGATTTATTAAAAACTCTAACTATAAACTCTGAGGACCTGAGAGTACAGAGACGACACATAGGACTTTCTAACTATATAACTTGACAAGCAGGGTCTCCACCTGAGATCTCACTGTTGTCCAGGCTGTTTCTTTCCTTTTTCCTGCAAAAGAGTATCTTCTTCTTTGTCCGCGTCCACCTAAAAATATTGGATCCCACGGGGGTGAGACAATTGTAAATTGCCCCAGCGGGAGACATAACTCTCTGCCAAAACATTGTTATTGCAGTTTAAAGATATGAAACTGGGCAGATGATAAGCATTTTAAAACATTCTCAACTTTGAAAGCATTGCAGCTATTTATGATAGAGCAATATATCATCTATTCTTTTAATAAGGAATAGGAATGACATGTATATAATTTATACATCATTTATACCATAATATCAAACTTTTCTTGTGACACTCATCATATTGTTATGTCACCCATGAAACACTCTTATTCCATTCTGTTGGCCTTAGCCAACCTGTTTAACAGAAAAGGAGATATATCTACCATGTACTCATATATCAACAATACAGGCATTGGGTTGATACCTATCATGTGTTACTATTACAGACATTGGTCTATTACCAATCATGTGTCATCAGTACAGGCATTTATCCTCTGCCAAGTATTGGACTTCTTCCAAATCCGATTACACCGCCAGGCATTGGACACTACCAATCATGATTTCATAGCCAGGCATTAGACTTTAGCCAACCCTAATTACAGGCATTACACCTCTGCCATGTATTGGACTCTAACCAAACCTGATTACACAGCCAGGCATTGGACTCTAACCAATCCTAATTTCAAAGCCAGGCATTGGGCTTTAACTAATCTTGATTACACGGCCAGGCATTGGATTCTAACCAATCCTGATTACACAGCCAGACATTGGACTTTAACCAATCCTGATTACATAGCCATGCATTGGACTTTAACCAATCCTGATTACACAGCCAGGCATTGGACTTTAACCAATCCTGATTTCAGGCATTACACCTCTGCCAGGTATTGGACTTTAACCAACCCTGATTACATCCCATGTCTGTTTTCACAGCACTGGGCACCTTATTCTTTTTCTAACATTAAACTCTGGCCATGCCAATCATGCTCAATACATTCTTTATGTATTACAAGTATTCCTCTTTTCTCATTACATGTATAATCCAGGTTCCATTATTATAATTGTATCCTTTTTTTATTATTATTATTATTATATTACTAAGTTCCCATTCCTTGGTTCATTATGAACATTATTATCTCTTACAAGAGACTTTTATAATCATCTTATTACCTCTCACTAGGTAACAACTAATCTCATGGCTCACAAAGCCCTTAAAGCATCTTGTCACCTCTTACTAGGCAACAATAACATATTCCCTCATGTAATACAATAGTAACACCACTATTCCCTCAATAGGGTTAGGGCTTACTTTTCACATCACATTAGGGTTTCTCATGTCCCATTACCCAATTTAGGGTTAGGGTTTTCCCATCTCACATTAGGATTTCATATGTATCAAATCAACCATAATACATTGCTCCACACCTCTAGGAGCATCCATTAACATCTTGAGTAATCAATCATGTTTATTAATCTTAGCATTTATCATTAAATGATTATCAATGCAAGGTATGAGTTCATTTCCCATCCTTATCATGATATAATTACATCATACTCATTAGTTTGGCTTAACCCCATTCTCAAGGTATATTAGCCTATACTTATCAAAGTATATCAAACTCATTACATTTCATTGTAACAATTGACATAACACACTTCATGTGTTTCTTATCCAAGTATATTGGCTTTGAGGTGCATCAGAGTATATCAACCCTGGAATGCTAAAAGTGATATCTATCACATCTTGATGTATCACTTTCCTCATCACTTCCAACTTTCTTGAGTTATCAATTTATCTTAGATTAAGGAATTTTCCATCTTAATCCTTTCATCCACTAACCTATCATCTTACCATGAAGTACGTAGGTCACACATAAGAATGGTCAAACTATCTTTAATGATATGGACCCATTTCAGGTTAATTAAGGCATTGTTTTCTATAAGGTTATCTATAATTAATCACTTTAGGTATTTCCCTTATCAATGTATTAGTCACCATTCCATTATTAGGATTAGGGTCTCTCATACCATCACCCTTTATTAGGGTTTAGTATTTCACATACTATCATACTTCATTAGGGTTAGAATTTCACATACCAACTCCCTTTATTAGGGATAGGATGGCATAAAGCATCACCCTTTATTACGTTTTCACATCACATTGCCTATACTTGGGGTTTAATATTCATCCCAACTAGGGTTTCTCATGGCATCACCCTCAATTAGGATTTCTCATGGATTCATCCTCGATTAGGGTTTGACATGAAATCAACCTTAATTAGGGTTTCACATGGAATCAACCTCAATTAGGGTTTCATATGTCATATCAATTGGAGATACTCATCCCAATTAGGGTTTCACCCTCCATTCCCATAATTGGGGTTTTACATTATGTTACCCTGAATTAGGGTTATGGTTCATTAACTTTCTGGATTAGGGCTTCATGATCTCTTTATTAAGGATCATAACCTATTCATCACATGATCAATACTCATGTATGAATTCCTTTCCATCATCCTCTCAACTTGATTAGGTTACATCAACCCTTCAATCAAGTACATACATCTATGGTTAACATAGTGTACTAATACATTATTCTCATAACCTTTTAGGGTTAATTAATCTAAAGGTATTAACCATCTAGGTACTTTAGGGTTTCAACCTTTGTACCTAACCTTAATAATCATCATTGAAACAATTGATCAATCATCATCTTAATTCTCAAGAGATTCAATCACATTGGACCTCCATTAAATGAGGTATCCAAATGATTGACCAATTGGATCTTCAATTACAATAGGTGTCCAAGTGGATTATCAATTGAATCCTCAATCAACTTTGACTACTTGAGCCCAAAACGGTCTTAGTCTTTCAAAGTTCAAATGGTTTGAAACTGTTTGGCAAAGTACCTTTTTGAAACCGCATGGACTCAACCAGTTTGGGATCGTTTGGTCCCAAATGGTCTTGAGACCATTTGGTCCCAAACGGTCTTGAGACCGTTTGGACTCAAACGGTCTTGAGACCATTTGGTCCAAACCACCTCAAAACCGCATGGACCAAATATGGTCTCAACCAATCAAATTGAATTAGGGTTTCCAATGTTGGTTCCTTCAAACTTTGAATTCATGTAACCAATCATCAATTGGTCCTATCACCATACTTCAATTGAGTTAAATAGGTCAACCTTCAAATGATTTGACCCTCAATTGACCCTCAATTGATCATCAATTAGGGTTTGTATCAATTGGATTAGGGTTTGGAATCGATGGTCCTTCAACATTAACTAATGTGAAACTAGATACTTTTAAAACTATTGGTCCATCATCCAAATTGAACATGACCTGACCCCAGATGGTCTTAAGGTCGTTTGGATGACCTCCAAACGGTCTTGAGACTGTTTGCCCATGTCAACATCAAAATCCAAGTCAATCAATCAAAGTTTGGATCATTACATTGAACAACAAATCAGCATTTGATTGCACTTCAACTTAGTACCTTTAGATCTTCAAACACCTAACCATAGTCAATCCTAGACCTCCAAACGGTCTTGGGTGACCCCCAAACGGTCTTGGGATCATTTGGATGACCTCCAAACGGTCTAGAGACCGTTTTCCCATCATATAATCATCAACCATGTCATTCAATTGGGTTTGGATCCTAGGATTGGTCACAAAATCAACACTTAATTGTATTTCAATTTGGTATCTTTGGACCTTCAAACACTTGACCAAACATAACCATAGACCTCCAAACGGTCTTGGGTGACCCCCAAACGGTCTTGAGACCGTTTGGGTGATCTCCAAATGGTTTTGAAACTGTTTGGGTCAATCAACCCAAAGCATCAACTCATTCAATTGCAAAATCAGCACTTAGCCGATTAGGGTTTATACCATATGTTTGAATCATCAAATACCTAACCATACTCAAACCTAGACCTCCAAATGGTCTTGGTTGACCTCCAAACAGTATTGAGACCGTTTGGGTGATTCCCAAACGGTTTTGAAACCGTTTGGGTCAATCAACCCAAGTTTCAAACTCAATCACTTATGAAATCAACACTCAACCCGATTAGGGTTTAGGTGATTGTTGGACCTCCAACTCACGAACCAATTGGAGTGAATCAATAATAATTGATGGGTCATTAACCTAGATCATTATGAACAAATCCCCAAATGGTCAACCCTGTTCAAAATCACCAAATGATCTTAAACCATTTGCTTCTATGCGGTTTAGTGAAACCGTTTCATTCCAAACGGTTTGAAACCATTTGCTCCCAAACAGTTTGTGAAACCGTTTGGACATTTGATTGAAACACTTTGGTCTAGATATTTGGGGAGGTGTGTGTTTATGATGATGTCATCATCATAAATCTCTATACCCACGAAACCTACTATGATTTCCATGGAAATTGCATCAATCAACCAAATCAATAATTGTAAATAGAGAAATGATCATTATTTGATGGGGAATTGAATGCAATAACAAAGTTAGGGTTTCAAGTTATAAAACCCACCTCCAATTGAGATCCAAAGCTCCAAGATCTTGGAAAAGATGGTGGATGAAGCTCTTGAAACTCCCCCTAGGCTCGTCCTCAAGCTTTTGGTTGAAAAGATTGGCTAGGGTTGATGAGGAGATCGAAATAAGAAGAAATCAATGATTTAATTTCGATTTCCACCATGGAATCAAGGAGAACGAAGGTAAAGGACTTACAAACAGGTTGGGGGTCGTCCTCCTGACCCCCCTAAGCTCCCTTGGTCGTTTCCCAAGCAAGGAGAAGAAGTGGGGTCGAAAAAGCCTTTCATTTGGCTTGTAAAAAGTCTTTTTATAAAAAATTCAATGAGAGAGAATATGCTTAGTAAAAATCCATTTAATCCCAAAAATATGGCCGCCTCTTCCCCCTCAACTTCCTTAGGGACGAGGCTATCTTGTTTGCCTCTTATTCCTCTCAATTATCCATGATTTAAAGAAAAGAAAATTCAGCACCTTACATCATATTATACTAATATCCATATGTGAGTGGATATTTCTTTTTCTTATAAAATTGTGAGTGAGTTATCCATTCCCTTGGATATTTTCGTGGTCCTTGCAAGGATCAAGGATATCCACGCACATCTGAATTCAACTATTTTAATTTTGGTTGAAGTCCCTTTAATTAATACATTTATTTTTGCCCTAAATCGAATTAGGGTTTCAATTAGGATTAAATCTTGATTATTTTAATATCAAGATTCTCTCTCCTCCAACTTAATTCAAATGAGGCGCCCCTCTCATTTTCTTTGCTCTAAATGGTGACAAGAAACATTAGGGACCTTATTGAAGTGGTAAATTACATATTGCACCCTAGGTTTTGGGTAAATTGCACTTTACACCAAGACTAGGTTTTAATGCACAAACCTTGCTTTATCAACTCTTCCTTGGTACTCAGGCTACCACAAGCCATACCTCTGCATCATATTCACCCTCATGATGCTTCAAAACATGAGGAACATCTTATCATGCAACATTTGCAATTTAACCCCTCAACTTGGGTAATTTGCAATTTAGTCCAAAATAAGCAAACATTGTTTCAACATTGTTCAAACAGGACCAAAATTGAAATATAAGTTCCTCATGAGCCCTAATTACTTTTTACAAGATAATATTAAGCATATAATCATCTTTCTTTATTAAAACACCTAGGGTCAAAGCATAACCCAGGTTAGGGATGTTACAGTAAGGCTCTCCATGACTAAGGTAAAGAGGAGGGGGAGAGGGGGTCACCCTGGCGAAGTCCATTCTTAGCTATGAACATACCCACAGGGGCCCCATTTACAAGTATAGAGAAGGAGGTGGTTTGTACACATTGTTGCATCAAGTTTATCCATCTATCGCAGAACCCCATGGATCTCATGATCTTCCATAGTGTGTCCCAGTTGATGAAATCATACGCTTTGGTTATGTCGAGCTTAACACATGCCTTCTTAGAACTATTTTTAACTTTGAAATCAATGAGAAACTCCAAGGCAAGCAGCGCGCAGTCTGAGATCCTTCTCCCTTTAATGAAGGTTGTTTGATTTTGTGAGATGATATTCTGGAGGTGCATCTTGATCCTATTCGTTAAGATCTTGGCAAAGATCTTATAAAATGTCGAGCAGCATGCAATCAGTCTAAAATTTGTCATATTGTTGGAAGGTATATTTTTGGGGATGAGTTTGATAAAGGCATGAATAACCTCCCTCACCATTCTATCCCCCACCATAAACCATCTTACCGCTCTGCATATATCATCTTTGATTACCGGCCAACTCATCTGAAAGAACCTCCCATTGAAGCCATCGGGGCCAGGGTCCTTATTAGCCCCTATTGAGAAGGCAACCTACCTCACCTCTTCGTCTATCACCTGTTTACAAAGGTTGAAGTTCATAGTCGCATTCACTCTCCTCATAGGGAGAGGCAAATTACATTGTTGCATAGCAGGTTGGTTATACAGATTTTCAAAGTAGTGCACTGCTTCAATACCCACTTGTTTCCTCCCTTCAAAAATCGATCCGTCATCATTGACCAGGGAAGAAATATCATCTTAAAGGGACCTCTTCTTCATAGTTTAGTGGTATATCTTTGTGTTCCAGTCACCATATTTAAGCCAAGCCATTCTACTTCTTTGCCAGTAGAAGCATTCCTCAGCTTTCTCAAGATTGACAATCTTTTTCTCCATGTCTCTTTCCTTGTGTATCGCTTCAGGACATAGTGGATTGCTACGAACATATAAGATAGCCTTCTCATAATCAATCCTAGCAGCAGACATCAAGTTTTTGATATTGACTTTTTCCCTGGCCCAATTCCTCAGACAAATCTTGGTATTTTTCAACTTCTTACAAACAACATAGAGTGGGTTCTCATCTATACAGACATTCCAACCTTTTTCAACGACCTCCTTGAATCCTGGCCAAGTAGCCCACAGATTGAGAAATCTGAAAGGTTTGGGGGCGGAATCCTCATTTTTCAGATTGAGCTGCATCCAAGCGTGGTCACTGAAAGGGTGTGAACCAAGCTTGATGAATGAGTTGGGAAAGATATCCGCCCATGCTTCATTAATAAAACCTTTGTCCAATTTGCAAGCGATTCATCTATGAATACCTTGCTTATTGGACCAAGTCACATGCCCACCGGTCATATTAAGTTTTGTGAGCACGACATCATCAATCACCTGGTTGAAGTTCTCCATAACAGACTCGGGCACCTATTTCCCTCCTTTTTTCTCCCCATCCATTCTCACAATGTTGAAATCCTTGACCACCAGCCAGGGATCTGTTGTTGCGCTGCCTGTCTAATGCTCCCCCACAGCGGGAGTCTGTCTCTTTGCAAATGTTCCCCATACACAATAGAGATAATACAAGAGAAACCACCTTTGTTAAAGTAGCTAACAGTGAAACACTGCTCCATTTCGTCTATGGGAGCCAAGCTCCAACAAGATGGGTTCCATCCAATACAGATCCTACCCAAATCAGCATGATTAAGGTTGTCCAGGTAATCCCATCCATCAGGGAAAAGGGTGATCACCCTCTCGTTCACATTCCTTCTTATTTTTGTCTCCAAATAGAAGCACAAATTGACCCCCAAATCATTGATGATTGCTTTGAACTTATTTTGGCTTCGAGGAAGTGAGGCGCCCCTCACATTCCAAGTTAGGATGGACATATCTATATAGTGGAGGACCCTCTCCCTCTTCTGGAGAAGGTATGGTTGCTGCTTCCTCCTCTGCCATTACCAGTGATGTTGTGTGTGCATTGTGGGCTGAGGTTGGGTGCTGTGTCACCCAAGATCTCACCATCTTCAGTGCTATTGTTGTTGAGTGCTGCAAAATGGTTGGCAGGCTCGCCACCTCCTTGGTTAAGCCTATCCTCGATGGTTGCTGGTGTCGGAGAGGCCTGTGAGTCCACCATAGACCAGGTATAATTGTGGGCTCTGATCTCCAAAATTCGAGATGAACACATGAACTTCGAAGTAAACATAGCAGAAGCGATTCGTTTAGCAGCGGAATACCAAAAATCGGAGGAAATTAAAACTTTTTGAGATAAGACATTGAAACCATAAAAATTCCTTTCATAGATGCAAGATAAACTGTTTACATCTCTGTTAATTACTTCTTAAGTAATTATACACAGCATGCTACAAAATCTCAAGAGACGAATCAAAACTCAGACCATGACTCCAAGGACCTGGGAGTACAGAGAACGCATAGGACTGACTATCTATCTATATAACTCAGCAGTCTGAATCTCCACCTGAGATTTACTGCTGCTCTGGGTGCTGCTGCTGCTGATACTGGTCACCTGGAGATTGGTCCCTTCGTCCTTGGTGACCACCTAAAAAGTTGAAATCTACGGGGTGAGACAATTTTAAATAATTGTCCCAGCGGGAGTTATAACCCTTTGCCAGAAACATGATTATTACAGAATAAGAGAATAACAGTACACAAAGAAGTCATATATATTTTAGGAGTAGTTAGAACAATGTTTCACAGATTGTAGTCTATTACTCCTACTAGAAGTAAAGCATCTCTAAGATAAACCCACATATCACTTTTCTTTTAGAAATAAAAGGACATGTATTACATCTATTTATTATAAATCCATCATCACCACACTGGCTCTCTTCAGGCTTATATCATATATCCATCACCTGGAATTATAACAAGGGATATCATGGCCTGTAGCCATACCCTTTTCTACAAGTGTTAGGATTCCAAAACCACAACATAACTGTATGATTAGTACACATGAAATCATACTTAACCATACTCAAGTGACACAAGGGTTATTTACATTCATCACCCATAAGTCTACAGTTAAGCCTTTCATAGGATTATCTTGTAATAGAATTTCACATAGTAACACTCTATATTAGGATCACATTTCATAATTTAACATAGGGATATCAATCCCTAAACATCTTATCACTAAGAATCCGGAAAGTGAGAGTCCAAACCCCTGGACTAATTATAACATTTATTACCAACAACATATTATTTTATCTGGTCATCTAAATAATATGACCTATGATGATTATCAGCGCATATTACTCATGACTCATTCAACCTATCAAACTCATAAGTTATCACTTATCAGATAACATACATGTTCTTGAATATTAAACATTAGCATAGCAGCTAAGAAAGAAGGATACTAAATGTAACAAGTCTAACTTACATCAATTACCATTTCTCAATTCTCTCATCACAAGTCATCTGTTAAGCATGACCTTGATGGTACTCATGGCTCTCACAACCCATCAATCTCATAGGATGCCACTAACAAGGCACCAGGATATATCACTATTCATAAAGCTAACAACATGCTTTCAATGAATATAGCATCATCATCCATACCTGGATATGATCATCCTCATATAGGAACCTGCATGGTCAAATCAACTGATAACAATAAATAACTCATTTAAAGAAGTCGTATCTCCCTACTCTTACAAGAGCTAGGTTTCCCTGGTTTTCATCAAATAGTGTTTTAAGGCACGCATTACATGCCCTCACCCTAGAATCAGGGTTTACTATTCACATTACATGTCATCACCCTTGAATTAGGGTTTACTATTCACATTACATGTCATCACCCTTGAATTAGGGTTTACTATTCACATTACATGTCATCACCCTTAAAGTTAGGGTTTACTGTTCACATTACATGTCATCACCCTTGAATTAGGGTTTACTATTCACATTACATGTCATCACCCTTAAAGTTAGGGTTTACTATTCACATTACATGTCATCACCCTTGAATTAGGGTTTACTATTCACATTACATGAATTGAACTCATATCATCATCATGTATGAGAAAACATCACCTTTGGTGCTCTCAGTTTAGGTTAAGATTCATCAATTATCATAGTTAGGGTTTCCATGATTTCACATAGTGGATCATACCCTATTCATGCACGTTCATGTATATTGAAGGTATTTTACTTGAGTTTCCACCATAATTGGTACCTTCTCTCTCCTCTAACTAGTAGATGGTGATTACACCACTCTATATTAGATTGGGTTAAGTCCTCATTGACTAACACAAGTCAACACATCACCATCATGTGATTAGGGTTTGATTAAAACAAGGTATCACTCAAATGAACCCATTTAAGTTGAAACGAGTGTGAACCCATTTGAATTGAAACGAGTGTGAACCCATTTGAGTTGAAACAGGTGTGGACTCATTTGAGTTGAAACAGGTGTGAACCCATTTGGATTGAAACGGGTGTGGACTCGTTTGAGTTAAAACGGGTGTGAACCCATTTGGATTGAAACGGGTGTGGACTCATTTGAGTCGAAACGGGTGTGAACCCATTTGGATTGAAACGGGTGTGGACTCGTTTGAGTCTAAACGAGTGTCAACCCATTTGTGCCTAAACGAGTGTGGACCCGTTTGAGCCTAAACGAGTGTCAACCCATTTGAGCCTAAACGAGTGTGGTCATGAAAGGTGACAAAAAGGTTATGATAGAACAGGATATCCTATGTTGAAGCCTTCAATTGGCCCAAGCCATGTTAACCACTTACAAATTGAGTCAAATAGGATGAGCCTCAAACAATGGGAAACCCATTTGACCTTCAATTGGAAGCCAATTAGAGTTAAGTCTAACTCAAATAAGGTTTCCAATCGGCTAATCATCAATTTTCAACAATGTGAATCAAATCAAGGTTGAACCTATCAATTGAACTCCAATTGGACCCAAACTTGGCCCAAACGGTCTTGAGATCGTTTGGATGACCTCCAAATGATATTGAGACCGTTTGCCCAAAGTTTGACCAAAAACCAAGTCGGTTGGATTAGGGTTGAACTTGAATTAGGTCTAAAATCAGCATTTTTATTGATTCATCAACTTATTACAATTGAACCCTCAACCCATCAAATTACCTCAACTTTAGACCTTCAAATGGTCTTGAGTTGTGCCAAAATGGTCTTGAGACCGTTTGGAGGAACCCCCAAACGATCTTGAGACCGTTTGGGTCCTTCAACCCAAAACTCAACAAAATCTATATATGAAAACAACAATTTCAGCCCGATTAGGGTTAGGATGTTGAAGTGCCTTCAACTCTGAATTGGTTAAGAATTTAACTTTGATTCTTTGCAGGAATGAAATTCAACATATTATGAACAGGAATCTCAAACGGTCAATGCTTGGTCAACTCACTCAAACGGGTTGAACCCGTTTGCCCAAAAAGTTCAAGTTAATCAGTTTGGAAAATCAGCACTTAATTCAATTCGATTGCCTAATTGATTGGCCTTCAACCTACGATTCCTTTGGAGTTAACCCCTCAAATTTGGTGGGTCATTATCCTACATGATTATGAACAGGAATACCAAACGGTCAATGCTTGGTCAATGCCCTCAAACAGGTTGAACCCGTTTGCTCCAACCGACCATGTGAACCCGTTTGCCCTTCAAACGGTTTGGTCAGAGGGGGGGAAAATTAGGACCGTTTGATAAAGTAACTTTGGTAATCACACCCACCTTCTTCAACCTATGTCAAGGTCGGTTATACCACCGTTTTGCTTGCAAAAGTGCAAGGAAGAAGGGAGGTAAAAGAAGAACTAAATGCTAAAACTTGCAAGAACAACAAATGCATATAAAGTAAAGAGTTTAGAATTATAAAACCCATCTTAAGGTCGTTCCTTGAGCTCCAAGCTTCCAAGCTTCAAGTCTTTAATGGTGTCTTGAGCTCCACAGGTCGGACAAGGGTGTTCCTCCAAGGAAAAGGTGGGGATGATCGGCTGAAACAAGGAATCTAAGTGAGTTATCCACAAAACCAAGCTTGCACGATGAATTCACCCAAGAATCCGAGCTTGAAGATGGTTCTTCTCACCTTAGAAATACTTGGTCGCCTCCCTGAGCTCCAGAGCTTGCCTTAGACGTTTTGAGAAAGAAGAGAAGTGAAGAGAAATGAAGGATCGTTCACTTGGTTTACAAGGAAAAGTGCTTATATACTTTAGGCCATTTTACACCATAAGGACCTCTAAAGCATGGGATTTTCATCTAAGTCCCTCCTTGCTTCTTAGGCACGTCCAAGCCATCTAAACTTAAACCAAGTTCATCAAAGCTCAAGATTTAAGGGTAGAAAAGATTAACTTTCAACTAGGGTACACATACGAAGGTCTTCATACACATGCATGGTGAATTTTTATGCACAAAGATTACTTTTCTTATCTGATTATTTATTGATGCATCTCTTTCATCATTTCTACTCTAAATGATGCCAAGAGTCATATAAGATGCTCTAGAAGGTGTACTTCACAAGTTTCACCCATAATTTGGGTAAATTGCACTTTACTCCAAATTAGGGTTTTTAAGCACCATGATCATTCCACAAGCTGCATCTGAATGCCCAAGCTTGGAAAATCCATCATGCCTCATCAGATTCACTCTTATGATGTTTCATCATCAATGGTACATCTTAACATGTGAACTCTGCAAGTTAAACCTCTTAACTGGATAATTGCACATAGGTCCCTGCATTGCAAAACAATACTACAACATTGTTCCTAGGGGACAGGAATGGAAACATATGTTCCTTAGGAGCTTTACCTGCTAAAAGATAATTACAAGTGTTTAATTACATATTTAGGCAAAACGTCTAGGTTTAGGTTATAATCCAGGTCAGGGATGTTACAAATTATAAACCCCTAACAAGGATTTCATCCTCGAAATCCCAGGGAAAGGAAGAACATATTAGTCATTATGATGATATTATGGGTCTGTAATTCACACAAAGTCCTTTTCATTAATTATCCCTTATCACTGTTTATGCTTGTGTAAAGCATAAACCCCTAACATAATGTGTCCATACTTTTGAAAGGAAAAAGCATAAAAGAACATTCTTCCCATATCACTCAAGAATTCTTACCAACAGAGGAATATACATACCTTAACACAGATAACTTACTCCGTATATTGTCTCAAGGGCTTCACTGAAGGAGTTCATTGAGAAAGGCTTACTAAGTAGTTACTGAGGAAATTCACCAAGTATATTCACTAAGTTTGTTCACTAAGTATTCACTGAGGAAATTCACTGAGTATATTCACTAAGCATTCACTGAGTATGTTCACTGAGCATATTCACTAAGTATTCACTGAGTATATTCACTGAGCATATTCACTAAGTATTCACTGAGTATATTCACTGAGCATATTCACTAAGTATTCACTGAGTATATTCACTAAGCATATTCACTGAGTATATTCACTAAGCACATTCACTAAGTATTCACTGAGTATGTTCACTGAGCATATTCACTGAGTATATTCACTAAGTATTCACTGAGTATATTCACTGAGCATATTCACTAAGTATTCACTGAGTATATTCACTAAGCATATTCACTGAGTATATTCACTAAGCATATTCACTAAGTATTCACTGAGTATATTCACTGAGCATATTCACTAAGTATTCACTGAGTATATTCACTGAGCATATTCACTAAGTATTCACTGAGTATATTCACTAAGCATATTCACTGAGTATATTCACTAAGCATATTCACTAAGTATTCACTGAGTATATTCACTGAGCATATTCACTAAGTATTCACTTAGCTTTTCTCATTTAATTTTTCCTTATACTCTCTAGATTGTTATAGAATAATTACTTGATCAGAGTAATCAAACGATAACAATCTAGGAGTTTCATACTTGCCTTATCTACAATAACTATATACCTGGCCAGGGTAATTAAGTATTGAGATTAGGTAGTATGTATTTTACTTATCAACATATTCCTCGTTCTTCATATCATTATACACACATAATTTACCATACTAGATTATTCTTCAGGTATCACATCTATATTTCATCCTTTTCATACACAGTTAAGGGAGATTATAAATTGTTTTCGAGAATACTGAGTAAGATACAAGTTCTTATCTCCCTTGTGTTCTTCCAGGACCTAGTCAAGGAATTCAGAAGCAGCAAAATTACATTTTTTTTAACACATAGCATCCTGATATGTAATATTAAAACAAAACTTTTTTCATCTGACCTGTATGGGACGTTTGTCCACGTCCTCTATTATAATAGAGCCTCCCTTGTGAGCCCTGCAGACTCTATCCTTGGGGTTGATTCATTATTGTATTCCTGTCTGGACAATCCTTTTCCAGGTGTCCTGGTTGTCTACATAGGTAACAGATCCTGGGTGCAAAGTGTCTATACGATCCGGTTACCGATGCTGATGCTATGTCGGAAGATCCTCTTGGAATACTACTATGATTCCTACTTCCACTTGACACCCATTGTGTCTGGGTAGGAAATCCTGACATTGCTGATGGTGTAGAAAATCTTGGTTTCTTAAAGCTTTCAGGCCTTTGTTCTTGAGGATGGGTGTACATCTTCTTACTACTTGTCTGTTGTTTTATGGTTTCCGACCTCTCTATCCTTCTCACTAACTCCACAAAGGTGGAAAACCTTTCTCTATTCTCTAGAGAAGACACAGGAGTGGCTAGTTCAGAGTTCAAACCTTTTTCGAAATGCCGAATTCTTTCTTCATCACTAACTGCCATCTGTGGACAGAACCGTAGTAACTCCATGAACTTAGCTTCATACTCGCTAACGTTCATATGTCCTTGTGTGATCTTCTCAAATTGAGAGATCTTCTCATCTAGATATGTCTTAGGGAAGTATCTATTGACGAATTCTCGTCGGAAAACCTCCCATCCTATTTCTTCTCCTGGTCTCTTATCCTCCTCTATCATCCACCAATTACCAGCACTCCCTTTTAGGAGGTATACCACATGTTTTACCTTTTCAGCTTCAGGAATATCAAGGATCCTGAAAGCTTTTTCCAGCTCTGTCAACCATAGATCATCATCTACTGGGACAGATGTACCAGCATAGTCTATGGCTCCCACCCGGCGAAGTCTCTCAAAAGTCTTGCCAGCTCCATAACCTTCCTGATGGGCTGGTACCCAAGGTGCAGATGGTGGCACCCTATCTGCTATGTGTGTTATGGCTGTCAGAAACTTATCAAATAAGGCATGGACAGCTGGGTTTTCTATCTCAGCTGGGTCAAACTGGGGTGGCTCCCTGGGTTGCTCAGGTAAGGGTTGCTCCATTTCTGGGTGCCTTGCACCTCCCTGTGGTGCAGAATCGCTACTTTCCGCCACGTACTCTTCATGTGGCTCAGACATCCTTATATATCTTCTCCTCCTGAGGAGAAGAAGGTTCTATTAGATAAGGAAGGAACACTAAGGATAGACTCGACATCCTAAGTCCTATGTCTCTATAGACTCAGCGAACCTAGAGCTCTGATACCACTAATTGTGGGCTCTGATCTCCAAAATTCGAGATGAACACATGAACTTCGAAGTAAACATAGCGGAAGCGATTCGTTTAGCAGCGGAATACCAAAAATCGGCAGAAATTAAAACTTTTTGAGATAAGACATTGAAACCATAAAAATTCCTTTCATAGATGCAAGATAAACTGTTTACATCTCTGTTAATTACTTCTTGAGTAATTATACACATCATGCTACAAAATCTCAAGAGACGAATCAAAACTCAGACCATGACTCCAAGGACCTGGGAGTACAGAGGACGCATAGGACTGACTATCTATCTATATAACTCAGCAGTCTAAATCTCCACCTGAGATTTACTGCTGCTCCGGGTGCTGCTGCTGCTGATACTGGTCACCTGGAGATTGGTCCCTTCGTCCTTGGCGACCACCTAAAAAGTTGAAATCTACGGGGTGAGACAATTTTAAATAATTATCCCAGCGGGAGTTATAACCCTTCGCCAGAAATATGATTATTACAGAATAAGAGAATAACAATACACAAAGAAGTCATATATATTTTAGGAGTAGTTAGAACAATGTTTCACAGATTGTAATCTATTCCTCCTACTAGAAGTAAAGCATCTCTAAGATAAACCCACATATCACTTTTCTTTTAGAAATAAAAGGACATGTATTACATCTATTTATTATAAATCCATCATCAGCACACTGGCTCTCTTCAGGCTTATATCATATATCCATCACCTGGCATTATAATAAGGGATATCATGGCCTGTAGACACACCCTTTTCTACAAGTGTTAGGATTCCAAAACCACAACATAACTGTATGATTAGTACACATGAAATCATACTTAACCATACTCAAGTGACACAAGGGTTATTTACATTCATCACCCATAAGTCTACAGTTAAGCCTTTCATAGGATTATCTTGTAATAGAATTTCACATAGTAACACTCTATATTAGGATCACATTTCATAATTTAACATAGGGATATCAATCCCTAAACATCTTATCACTAAGAATCCGGAAAGTGAGAGTCCAAACCCCTGGACTAATTATAACATTTATTACCAACAACATATTATTTTATCTGGTCATCTAAATAATATGACCTTTGATGATTATCAGCACATATTACTCATGACTCATTCAACCTATCAAACTCATAAGTTATCACTTATCAGATAACATACATGCTCTTGAATATTAAACATTAGCATAGCAGCTAAGAAAGAAGGATACTAAATGTAATAAGTCTAACTTACATCAATTACCATTTCTCAATTCTCTCATCACAAGTCATCTGTTAAGCATGACCTTGATGGTACTCATGGCTCTCACAGCCCATCAATCTCATAGGATGCCACTAACAAGGCACCAATATATATCACTATTCATAAAGCTAACAACATGCTTTCAATGAATATAGCATCATCATCCATACCTGGATATGATCATCCTCATATAGGAACCTGCATGGTCAAATCAACTGATAACAATAAATAACTCATTTAAAGAAGTCGTATCTCCCTACTCTTACAAGGGCTAGGTTTCCCTGGTTTTCATCAAATAGTGTTTTAAGGCACACATTACATGCCCTCACTCTAGAATCAGGGTTTACTATTCACATTACATGTCATCACCCTTGAATTAGGGTTTACTATTCACATTACATGTCATCACACTTGAATTAGGGTTTACTATTCACATTACATGTCATCACCCTTAAAGTTAGGGTTTACTGTTCACATTACATGTCATCACCCTTGAATTAGGGTTTACTATTCACATTACATGTCATCACCCTTAAAGTTAGGGTTTACTATTCACATTACATGTCATCACCCTTGAATTAGGGTTTACTATTCACATTACATGAATTGAACTCATATCATCATCATGTATGAGAAAACATCACCTTTGGTGCTCTCAGTTTAGGTTAAGATTCATCAATTATCATAGTTAGGGTTTCCATGATTTCACATAGTGGATCATACCCTATTCATGCACATTCATGTATATTGAAGGTATTTTACTTGAGTTTCCACCATAATTGGTACCTTCTCTCTCCTCTAACTAGTATATGGTGATTACACCACTCTAGATTAGATTGGGTTAAGTCCTCATTGACTAACACAAGTCAACACATCACCATCATGTGATTAGGGTTTGATTAAAACAAGGTATCACTCAAATGAACCCATTTAAGTTGAAACGAGTGTGAACCCATTTGAATTGAAACGAGTGTGAACCCATTTGAGTTGAAACGGGTGTGGACTCGTTTGAGTTGAAACAGGTGTGAACCCATTTGGATTGAAACGGGTGTGGACTCGTTTGAGTTGAAACGGGTGTGAACCCATTTGGATTGAAACGGGTGTGGACTCATTTGAGTCGAAATGGGTGTGAACCCATTTCGATTGAAACGGGTGTGGACTCGTTTGAGTCTAAACGAGTGTCAACCCATTTGAGCCTAAATGAGTGTGAACCCATTTGAGCCTAAATGAGTGTCAACCCATTTGAGCCTAAACGAGTGTGGTCATGAAAGGTGACAAAAAGGTTATGATAGAATAGGATATCCTATGTTGAAGCCTTCAATTGGCCCAAGCCATGTTAACCACTTACAAATTGAGTCAAATTGGATGAGCCTCAAACAATTGGACACCAATTTGACCTTCAATTGGAAGCCAATTAGAGTTAAGTCTAACTCAAATAAGGTTTCCAATCGGCTAATCATCAATTTTCAATAATGTGAATCAAATCAAGGTTGAACCTATCAATTGAACTCCAATTGGAACCAAACTTGGCCCAAACGGTCTTGAGATCGTTTGGATGACCTCCAAACGATCTTGAGACTGTTTGCCCAAAGTTTTACCAAAAACCAAGTCGGTTGGATTAGGGTTGAACTTGAATTAGGTCTAAAATCAGCATTTTTATCGATTCATCAACTTATTACAATTGAACCCTCAACCCATCAAATTACCTCAACTTTAGACCTTCAAACGGTCTTGAGTTGTGCCCAAACGGTCTTGAGACCGTTTGGAGGAACCCCCAAATGATCTTGAGACCGTTTGGGTCCTTCAACCCAAAACCCAACAAAATCTATATATGAAAACAGCAATTTCAGCCCGATTAGGGTTAGGATGTTGAAGTGCCTTCAACTCTCAATTGGTTAAGAATTTAACTTTGATTCTTTGCAGGAATGAAATTCAACATATTATGAACAGGAATATCAAATGGTCAACGCTTTGTCAACTCACTCAAATGGGTTGAACCCGTTTTCCCAAAAAGTTCAAGTTAATCAGTTTGGAAAATCAGCATTTAATTCAATTCGATTGCCTAATTGATTGGCCTTCAACCTACGATTCCTTTGGCGTTAACCCCTCAAATTTGGTGGGTCATTAGCCTACATGATTATGAACAGGAATCCCAAACGGTCAATGCTTGGTCAATGCCCTCAAACGGGTTGAACCCGTTTTCTCCAACCGACCATGTGAACCCGTTTGCCCTTCAAACGGTTTGGTCATAGGGGGGAAAAACAGGACCGTTTGATAAAGTAACTTTGGTAATCACGCCCACCTTCTTCAACCTCTATCAAGGTCAGTTATACCACCGTTTTGCTTGCAAAAGTGCAAGGAAGAAGGGAGGTAGAAGAAGAACTAAATGCTAAAACTTGCAAGAACAAGAAATGCATATAAAGCAAAGAGTTTAGAATTATAAAGCCCTCCTTAAGGCCGTTCCTTGAGCTCCAAGCTTCCAAGATTCAAGTCTTTAATGGTGTCTTGAGCTCCACAGGTCGGCCAAGGGTGTTCCTCCAAGGAAAAGGTGGGGATGATTGGCTAAAACAAGGAATCTAAGTGAGTTATCCACTAAACCAAGCTTGCATGATGAATTCACCCAAGAATCTGAGCTTGAAGATGGTTCTTCTCACCTTAGAACTACTTGGTCGCCTCCCTGAGCTCCATAGGTTGCCTTAGACGTTTTGATAAAGAAGATAAGTGAAGATAAATGAAGGATCGTTCACTTGGTTTACAAGGAAAAGGGCTTATATACTTTAGGCCATTTTACACCATAAGGACCTCTAAAGCATGGGATTTTCATCTAAGTCCCTCCTTGCTTCTTAGGCACGTACAAGCCATCTAAACTTAAACCAAGTTCATCAAAGCTCAAGATTTAAGGGTAGAAAAGATCAACTTTCAACTAGGGTACACATATGAAGGTCTTCATACACATACATGGTGAATTTTTATGCACAAAGATTACTTTTCTTATCTGATTATTTATTGATGCATCTCTTTCATCATTTCTACTCTAAATGATGCCAAGAGTCATATAAGATGCTCTAGAAGGTGTACTTCACAAGTTTCACCCATAATTTGGGTAAATTGCACTTTACTCCAAATTAGGGTTTTTAAGCACCAGGATCATTCCACAAGCTACATCTGAATGCCCAAGCTTGGAAAATCCATCATGCCTCATCAGATTCACTCTTATGATGTTTCATCATCAATGGTACATCTTAACCTGTGAACTCTGCAAGTTAAACCTCTTAACTGGATAATTGCACATAGGTCCCTGCATTGCAAAACAATACTACAACATTGTTCCTAGGGGACAGGAATGGAAACATATGTTCCTTAGGAGCTTTTATTATCTGCTAAAAGATAATTACAAGTGTTTAATTACATATTTAGGCAAAACTTCTAGGGTTAGGTTATAACCCAGGTCAGGGATGTTACAATAAGAGTCCTACTCTATCTAGCTTGCAAACCCAATCACCACAACAGCCGTAGCCTCAGGGTCATTCCCCCTGGTATTGGCCTCAGGGGTCTCCGCATCATTCTTGGGGATGTCGTGCAACAACACAGTGTTTGTGGGCTAGGTATGATGTGCAGTGGCACATATCTGGGAATGCCATGCAGCAGCACAGAAGTTGTGGGGATGCCTTGAACTGACACACCCACCTCCAGCACTCCTCCGGTCAAGTGGAGGCCAGGCTCCTGCTGTCTTCCTTACAGGCCCGCTTCGGTACCACCAGCTATGGAGACCAGTCTTCTGGATGGGCGCCGCCACCTGCTTTTGGACCTTCCTGTCCTGAAGGCAGGGGTTGCGGTCGCAGGTGGTTGAGGCCCAGGGCAATCTCCATCACTGTGTTCGAAAACATGAAAAGAACTGCAACAATCGGGAAGGGCCTCGTAAAGTACCTTGATTTCCCAAGCTTGACCATCGGGGAGCACCACCATCACAATAGGTGGGGGTTTCTTGTCGGATGAGATGTCAATGCAAAAGTGAGCACATCCTATCTTGGATCTCTGGGTCCTTTTGTCGAACACCTGAGGTATGCCCACAACATGGGCGATGATCTCCACGGCTCTGGGTGACCAGTGGGTGCCGATGTCAGGCAGTGAAGCCCACACCGGGGCAGTTTTGAGAGCCGCATGATGGAGGTTAGCCTCCGACGTCCATCTCCTCACCAGTAGAAGTTGCTGGTCAAAGAACCACGGTCCGACCTCAGTGGCCTTCTTCATGTCATTACTAGTTGCGAAATGAACCAGTATCAATCCGCTCACCAGGATCGAGGCTTCTAGGTCACCTCGAGGTCTCCACAAATGAACCATCCAACCTTGGATCTGCTCGATCACCAGTTTCTTCTTTCCCAACACCTGGACCAGAATGGAGAAATGGTGGTAGTCTTTCATGTCGGTGAGCACCGGTTTGGAGAATCTTATCCACGGTCTGTCATCCCCGTCCTTGTAGAAGGCTTGCCGTGGATCCCCCAGTGCCAACGCTGACTTGATAGTAGCGTTTGCTTGATCCTCGATTAGGGTACTGATCCAAGGTCTCTCCAAGGTGACGTCCACATACGAGGAGGACCATGACACCACCGTAGGGTCGATAGGCCGTCGAGCCCCTCCAGAGGTAGGTAGTTCGGTTGCTGTGGCAGTATGTGGTGACAGGGTTGGAGTTGGGGTTGGAGTTGTTGTTGTGGTTGATGATAGGGTTAAGGACGCGGATGTGACTGTGGAGGTATTTGGGGGTGGAGGTGTATTGGGGTTGTTGGGGATAGTAGATGGCACTACGCCATTACTGCGAGAAGAAGAGGTGGTTGGGATAGGGTCAGAGGTTGAAATCATAGGGGTTGCAGGGGATATAGTGAGGGAACCACCCCCGCCCGCCATGGAAACGGTGAGCGAAGCACAATCCCCGGTCCTATAGATGGAACGGAGGTTTGTCTCTCTAGAATGGAAAGGTTAGCTTCTGTAGACTACCAAACTGTGCAAACTAGCTATTATGGATTGTCATCGCCCGGGCTAGTTTGAGCTAGTGCACTTGTAAGAAGACTTTCACTCCCTAACCCCTCCTTTGCTCGCGGCCTAGGCATTCCTCACGCCAATGCTAGGGATTTCCCTTATGGAAGGTCTATAAATACTAAATAGTGTTGGTTAATGCTAAAATGATATATTGATTTTAAAAACCTCGTGAGAGGTATATACATATTGTAAGGTCCCTAACCTAACTTCGTGCTTGGGTATGCTTACTTTGCTTAATAGTGATACTTAGAAACTTGTTCTAATCTTTTGAGATATTTTTTTATCATGTGCCATGCTTATGTTTAAAGTTTGGTCCCATTTAGATGTTGTTTGAGCTATGTTTGTTTGTTTTGGGCCAAATTGTAATTTACCCAAGTTGAGGGGTTATCTTACGTTTTTTCAGATGTAGACTATGCCCTTAGTGCCTTGGCATCTTATGAGAGACAAAATATGCATAGGGGCACCTTGTTTGGATCTTGGTTGATGACGTGGCATCATGTGCTGATGCTAGGGTTTCTAGGGTATTCTTGATGTTGACCTTTATTGAGCTTGAGTGTCGGTAGCGACCATTGTCTCGACCATGTTGATGGTCTTGGGAGTGTCTCGAATGAGACAATTTCCTTGGATGCTCTTGTCTCGACCGTGATGGTCTAGGGTGTGTCTTGGGTCGAGACAATGGTCTCGTAGAGGTGTGTCTCGACCTAGTGTTGATGATCCTTCTTATCTCGACCGAGACAAGTTGCCTTGTTGTTGTTTTGACCTCCCTTGATATGTCTCGTATAAAACTAGGGTGGTTGAAATGACCACCATCAAACGGATAACCAAATCCTTACTAACTAATGTGGAATAATCATAAACAGTGGATTAACAAAAATCACTAAAAATTTAAAACCATTTGCAAGTACATACTTTTTGAGGAAACTTTTAATGAAGAATCCAAAGCATATATATATCATGATTCACATTGTACAAATAATGTTTCTTCTCATCCCGAGGACAACATATAACAGTTGCATTGACAACATATATACTGAAGCAACATAAAACCTCGAGGCATACAAGCCAAAATCTTCAGATCATTCATGAAACCATTACGAACTGACTCCAAGGACCTGAGACTATAGAGACAACACATTGGACTTCTATCTACAAGACATGACAAATAGTACTCTCAAACTGAGCTGTCACTGCTGCCTCAGCTGTTGTTCCTCCTCTGTAGAAAGGTCTCCACCGGCTCGTGCATGTCCACCTAAAAATTGTGGATCCCACGGGGTGAGACAATTGTCCCAACGAGAGATATAACTCTCCGCTGATCATATTATTACCACAGTTTGACATTAGAAAACTAAACAACAGTTCTTTTACATTAACATGCATGATTAATCACTGTAAGAACAGAATACAGTAATCTCCTTACTTAAGGAGAATGTTGCATCTACCCATGGTAGGGTAATAAATCATCTATCTACTTTAAAAGGAATGTAAAAAAACATAAATAACTAAGATGTATAACTAAATTGTACATTAATCAATGTTTTCCATATTTGATCCTTAAGCAAATATGCTACATGGCTGAACATATTTTTAACAATCACACTTATACCCTGAGGAGATGCAACATACCCCATTCATCTCCAACCGACCACAAACTTCTCACAAGTCGGTACCATACAAGGTCAATGGGAGATTCGGTTGCCATGACATCACTTATCTCGGTCAGTACGAGACCACTTAGGCTTAGTAGGACATCTTGTGTCAGCTGCAAAATAGCTGTGCCAGGGTACAAAGGCATCCTCACTTAGAGCTAAAACATCAATTGTGCTCTCTTAGGGGAACATCTACTAACAACCGTGCCCAGTTACTGAGTTATGGTCACTTAAGCACCATACTCTGAGATATGGTCACATAGGCACCATACTCTGAGCCACGGGCCAATTCACTATGCTCTATTGAGACATTCACTTTGAGTTCGTAAGGGGATCAACTCATATTTGGTCCTCCTTACTTACGCCCCCACATATTCAAAAATATACATTGTGGGTTATGCCGCGGGGAACCCGTTTCACCATTCAGCAAATTCTGACGTTGATGGATCTATGGTTAGGGAAATGTTTTATGGTTTTTAGTGATATATTAAGTGCATTACAACATTCTTTTAGCTTCAACCAAGTTATCATTATTAATCACAACAAATGCTACAAAGAAAGGTGTAATACAGATACATGATACTTGGGATCTCAGTCCCTTATCACATTACTAGGAATTCTCATCCCTTCACATCATCATTATCATGATTACTGGATCTGGGTATTCAACCCTTAGATCATCACATAGCATTGTTACCTTTATAACAGGTAACCATTTTCATTAGGTCCTCAAACCAAGGTATTCATTTCACTTGTTGTACAAGTATTCCACATAGCTCACATAGTTTAATTAGGCATCTTGTCACCTCTCATTAGGCAACAACTTATTCTCATGACTCATAAGGCCATTACACATCTTGTCACCTCTCATCAGGAAACAACTTATTCTCATGGCTCACAAGGCCATTACACATCTTGTCACCTCTCATTAGGCAACAACTTATTCACATGGCTCACAAGACCATACACATCTTGTCACCTTTCATTAGGCAACAACTTATTCACATGGCTCACAAGTACATACACATCTTGTCACCTCTCACTAGGTAACAACAATTTCTAGGTCATAAGACATGTATAGACATTATACTTATTATACAAGTATTTAACAAGGCTTATTTAATATCAGAAATACAACCTTCCCATTATTAGGGTTAGGGTTTCCCTTTATAGCCAAAAAGGGTTTTATGTTCATGTTATTAATCCAAACCCTAATTCATTACTCCACACATTTAGGAGCATACATTGATATCATAAGTATTCAATCATATATTCCTTTCTTCTTATCCTAGCCTTAGGTCCACCAAGCTTCCATGCGCACTCTGATTCTAACCTGGATGGTTGGGGTCATCCAGCAAGAGAGAGATAAAAGGTATGTGTTAATAAAAAGGAATAGGACAAATAATAATAAAAGTCTTTGCAATATAAAAGATTATCCACAAGAAGTGATTTCAAAAGAAATGAGACAAATATATGAATATGAGAGAGAGAATCTGCCACATTTAAATATCAACAATTATCACATTTGCATGAATATAAATTATGACACAACGTCCTATCAATGTAGGGTGAGGCACCTACCGGACCTCACCAATGGCAGGGGGACTAAAACCCCAGTGCCTAAAAAGTGGCAGGGGGAATAAAACCCCAGTGCCTAATATATAAAATGGCAGGGGGACTAAAACCCCAGTGCCCGGCAGGAGGACTAAAACCTCAGTGCCCTGTGGGTGGTTTGTACTCATGTACACTACATTGTCAATTGGCCAATAACTATATCATGCATAAACATTCACTTGGCAGCATAGTGAAAAGTATAACAAGGTGCAACATAAACATTGGGAATAAAACCCAAATAAATAATCTTAATCATCATGCCATCATAGGCAACATCATTATACAAGAATTCCAACAAGTAAAGGAGTCAACAAGGAACAACATTATTCAATGTTTCCAAATATCTCAAAAGGATGATCCACATAGTCAAATAACAAGATTAAGGAATTACACTCAAATGAGCCACAAGATCAATCACAATATATATAAGATTTCCAAGTATTTCAAAAGATGAGCCAACATAGGCAACAATAAGATTCACATAATTCAACTGAATGAACCACAATGGCAATATAAGCATAAAATAAGTAAAGAGTCAATAGATATAATTAGAGGGATAATCAGGCTAACACAATCATGAGTGTGGGGTTGGAAAAGTTCCCAACTGAGGAATAGGTAGTTTGCACAATTACAATAGGATCCACATACATAAAATATGCTTCACATATTCAAATAGGGGCACATACAAAATAGGGCTCACATACAAAAATAGGTTTTCACATACTAAATAAGTTTCACATACCTTAGATATAAACATTACCATCATATCCACCAAACAGATAGCAAACCATCCATATATCCTAGTTATAAATATAACACATGTATTAATTTATATAAAGACATAAAGCATAGGAAAAACCCTAATTTTACAAAACTACAATTTAGAGCTCAAAACCAAGTCCAAACGATTACTCATAATCTCCTGATTAATAAAACATATTTTATTATATAAAACAGAGTTAAAATGAATTAATTATGTATTTTAAAACATTTACATACTAAAAATGCCATTCAAAGAAAACTTCGGAAAAGAAATCCAAATCATGTCTCAAAAACCATAAAATCAGATTCTATGTTAAAAATCCTTTCCATCGACTATTTATTCATATTTTTCTGATAAAGGATCGATTTACTATGAATTAAGTAAACCTGACCAATCAGAATTTAGGAAAACTATAGCGTGACATGTAATTAAATCAAAATGTAACTCGATGTCAATAATAGGGTAAAAGACTAAACTACCCTTCCATAATAAATCAAACCAAATAAAATACGAGGGCATATCAGTCAATGTACAATTCCATTGCTTTGCCAACGAGAAACAAAAAGAGAGGGGGAAAGGACGAGATTGCCCCAGACCGAAACAGAGGCTCCATGGCCGGGGCATGGGTGCCTTGGTCATTGCCTGACCAGGCATCTTCCAGCCCAGGTCATGGTGCGAGCAGGGCAGCTGGGAGCTTGGCTCCATGGCGCCTCTTGCCATCAGGGCACGCAACTGGAATTGGAGACTTGGAACGAGTCCAACGGGACCAGGCGAAGCTGAAGAAATCCTTGCCACAGGGCGGGGACTCTTGCAACCACCATTAAGGCTGGTGAAGGTCGGGAAACAGGGGAAGGGAGCCGGAGGTGAAACCACACAAACACGCCAGCACATCCAAAACCGAGGTCATGGTAAGCTTCGCGGAGTCAAGGCGAACCGAACGGCGGCGGAATTAAGGTCGGAGGAGCACCAGAACACGAAAAGGCCAGGTGGTGGCGGAGCTCGTCGGCGGCCCTATAGGGCAGAGCGATCAGGGCCATCGCGAGATAAAACAAAGAGGCGAAAAGGTAGAGGGGAGGTCGGTGATGCTTACTGCTCAGGTAATTGTAGTGAGGTGGCCGGAGGGGCGAGCAGCAGGCCGAGATCGCCGGAGAAGAAGAAC
Source organism: Alisma plantago-aquatica (assembly GCA_963693085.1). Taxonomy (NCBI): domain Eukaryota; kingdom Viridiplantae; phylum Streptophyta; class Magnoliopsida; order Alismatales; family Alismataceae; genus Alisma; species Alisma plantago-aquatica. The sequence continues at coordinate 320,953,684 of OY856410.1, forward strand.
GGAGTAGGTCAGGGTGGCTCGTGCATGTACAGGTGAAATTCGATGAGGAGGAAGCTATAGCGGGGGATGAGGATGGTTTTTCCGACCTTTAATAGGCGCTAGGGTGGGTGAAGGTCCCACTGTGTGTCCATGGTGGAGAGGAGGAGGTAGCCCCGATTGGGCGTTTTGCAAAAACGGCAAGGGGGTTGATGAGTTGGGGCTCAAATGAAGCGTCTCAATGAGAAGGACTCAACGCACAAGAAATCTCGCACAGAGGTGAAGGAGGGAGAGAGATCAATGCTGAGGAACCTAGCTGTCGGGTCTGTCCTAACGGCTGGAGGATGAAGGAGACCTCCTCACCGTTGGATCGATGGTCTAACAAGCCAGAGCCGTTGGATGGCTCGGTCACAGAAGGGGGCGCGTGACAGCCCAAAAATAACGGAATCTTAGCGTTACACTGTGAATAAATGACATGCGATTAAAGCATTATAGTCATAATATATTGAAAGCTAATAAAAAGGATTTGAAGGGTCAAATCAACTCCAAATAACACCAAATTTGAACCATAGGCTTATAATGACGAAAACTACAATGCTATGCAATTAGATCCACGTTTAATTCATAATAAGACCATTAATAAACACATAGCTCATAAAAGAGTATAATAATACATTAAAATCAAGGAATTATAAGAAAAGCCTATTAATGAGAAACATGTGAGTAAATTCGTCATATAAAACACATTAGGGTACAAATACTCATTACTCAACAAAATAACATATTATTATGAACTAAAATCATATTTTGAGGAGAGAGAAACACTAAAGGTTAATATACACATATATGAACTCAAATACACATTAATAATAATATATTTATCCAAAAAGCTCCAAATAAATATAATCTACTATATTATCCCATTAAGGACCAAATTACAACATTAACCCTAACTTATCTCCTAATGTGGGTTATTTGTGCAAACACCCCTCAATTATCATGAAAGAGGGTAAATAGTGATATCAACCTCAGATTGTGCTCAAATTGCACAAGGAGTCCAAGAATGATCCAAAAGGATGGGAAATTTATGGAAAAGGTCCAAATGGACTAAAAGGCAAAGAAAAGCTCAAGAATGGGTAAATTGCAGGGAAGACCCTGAGATTCAGTATGTTACATCACACCACCCCTTAAAGAGGATTTCGTCCCCGAAATCACAACAAGAGAAAAGAGAGGGTGAGTGTGTAACATCCCAACCATAAACAACTAGGTTATAACCCTTAATCTAGGGTACCACATAAATCTACATAGGTGAGGTGTTACTAAGGTTTCCACAAAACCTATATCCATTTATCAAACTCAAACTAACATCTTGTTGCATAAACTCTATCATGAAAAGGAAGTATATCTATTATACTAACACTTGTGCCACATTTTATCCAAAACAATTTTATCTCAATATTATATCATGGGTATCTCCCTCATTAAGGGTTTTAAGCACAATTAGGGTTTACAAGGCCATTACAACATATATTAAACCATTCCTAACCACACTAATGTATTAGGTCAAAACCTAAATAACTCAACATTATTACCCAATAACTACATCATGTGGGATTATGCCATATAATATCATCCAACCAATTATTACCCTAATAACAGGTCTAAGGGTATATGGCTTATCTCCAAGCTACATGTTGGCACAACATCTAACATACTCATAACCATGACATCACTAATCATTATCTCTCACAACACTAATTACTATGAATTAACCTCACATTATATGAATCTAATTACTCATCATCTTATTACTGATTTTATCCATAAACCAATAAGATGATCAATGAGATGTATTTTAGTCAACAAGGTGCTATGCCTAACATGTGTTGATAATTAGGTCACAAATATGATTAAGTGATTTACATGCATTAAGGTATATCATGTGATGACACCTAATGTCACTAGAGTATCAAGAAAGGCATGAAGGGTATATATGTACATATGTTGTCAAGGCTAGATGATTACATCTTAGGGTTTAGGTCAACATGACCCTTACATATCAAAGCATCCTTAGGGTGTATTCTACCATACACATTTTATCATTAGGGTGACTTAATCCAAACTATGTATATCTACATATGAACAATTAATGATTATGTGCATCAAGAGTATATTAAGGTTCAAGCATAAGGATTATGTGACTTATCCATTTGTTCATAAACAAACAAGATGAATTACAAACATATTAGGTTTATTAAACTCTAAACACCTAAGCTCTCTATTCCCATGTCTAAGGAGTTAAGGTTACTTGATTTCAAGGCATTGAGGGACTCCCACCCCCTAAAGAGGATTTCGTCCTCGAAATCAACAACTCCAAAACCTATCAAGGTACTAACACTACCTTTCCACTCAAAAGGTTGACTAAGTCAAACTACTCTAAGGGTATAAGATCCAACATGAAAGTCTTACTATCCACTATCCTCCACACTAAAGGTATAACATAGGGCATAGGGTACACTAAACCCTAAACATAGAAATCTAAGGCTCATATAAGATACTTAAGGATTACAAGATGATTTTTGTTTGAGAAAAGAAATCAAATCATCATATAAGGGTTTCTAAGGTTATTCAACAATAAGGCAATATGTCTAAGGGTAGACTATTTCGAGTTGTCCATTTCAGATCAGGCCAGGCCAGGTCATATGAGCTCAGGAGTCCTCGTGACCAAGCTAGTGGGGCGGAGGAAAATATTGCCAGCCCCCAAGCTCTGACCCTTTCTAGACACCATCACTTTCAACTTCTTGCTCTAATAGTTACTCAATAGGCATTTCACCAAAAAGTTGACAAAATTTATTTCTAATTAATTATTATGATCCTAAATCAAACATTCTTTATAGGTCAACTCTAAGGTGAAAAACTAACTAAAGAGAAACTATATAAGATAAGGGTTATATCTAGAAGACAATTTTGAACTAGTCAAGAATCCGACTACCTTGATGCTCTGATACCATGCTGTAAAGACTAAGTCTCTACTAAAAATCATGATAAACAAAACACCAATGGTGTGGCAGCGGAAGAATTAAATCTTGACTTCATTCAAAATGTATAAAGAGTACAATATAAAATTTCCCCAAATGGGAGTACAACTTTATACAAGCATACAAGGATCTAGGTAGAGGAAGACTTAGACTAATGCAACATTGTCTCCAAACCAACAACTATATAACATAAAAGCAAACATGATCACTCAAGCTATATATTCCTTTCTTCTTATCCTAGCCTTAGGTCCACCAAGCTTCCATGCGCACTCTGATTCTAACCTGGATGGTTGGGGTCATCCAGCAAGAGAGAGATAAAAGGTATGTGTTATTAAAAAGGAATAGGACAAATAATAATAAAAGGCTTTGCAATATAAAAGATTCTCCACAAGAAGTGATTTCAAAAGAAATGAGACAAATATATGAATATGAGAGAGAGAATCTGCCACATTTAAATATCAACAATTATCACATTTGCATGAATATAAATTATGACACAACGTCCTATCAATGTAGGGTGAGGCACCTACCGGACCTCACCAATGGCAGGGGGACTAAAACCCCAGTGCCTAAAAAGTGGCAGGGGGAATAAAACCCCAGTGCCTAATATATAAAATGGAAGGGGGACTAAAACCCCAGTGCCCGGCAGGAGGACTAAAACCTCAGTGCCCTGTGGGTGGTTTGTACTCATGTACACTACATTGTCAATTGGCCAATAACTATATCATGCATAAACATTCACTTGGCAGCATAGTGAAAAGTATAACAAGGTGCAACATAAACATTGGGAATAAAACCCAAATAAATAATCTTAATCATCATGCCATCATAGGCAACATCATTATACAAGAATTCCAACAAGTAAAGGAGTCAACAAGGAACAACATTATTCAATGTTTCCAAATATCTCAAAAGGATGATCCACATAGTCAAATAACAAGATTAAGGAATTACACTCAAATGAGCCACAAGATCAATCACAATATATATAAGATTTCCAAGTATTTCAAAAGATGAGCCAACATAGGCAACAATAAGATTCACATAATTCAACTGAATGAACCACAATGGCAATATAAGCATAAAATAAGTAAAGAGTCAATAGATATAATTAGAGGGATAATCAGGCTAACACAATCATGAGTGTGGGGTTGGAAAAGTTCCCAACTAAGGAATAGGTAGTTTGCACAATTACAATAGGATCCACATACATAAAATATGCTTCACATATTCAAATAGGGGCACATACAAAATAGGGCTCACATACAAAAATAGGTTTTCACATACTAAATAAGTTTCACATACCTTAGATATAAACATTACCATCATATCCACCAAACAGATAGCAAACCATCCATATATCCTAGTTATAAATATAACACATGTATTAATTTATATAAAGACATAAAGCATAGGAAAAACCCTAATTTTACAAAACTACGATTTAGAGCTCAAAACCAAGTCCAAACGATTACTCATAATCTCCTGATTAATAAAACATATTTTATTATATAAAACAGAGTTAAAATGAATTAATTATGTATTTTAAAACATTTACATACTAAAAATGCCATTCAAAGAAAACTTCGGAAAAGAAATCCAAATCATGTCTCAAAAACCATAAAATCAGATTCTATGTTAAAAATCCTTTCCATCGACTATTTATTCATATTTTTCTGATAAAGGATCGATTTACTATGAATTAAGTAAACCTGACCAATCAGAATTTAGGAAAACTATAGCGTGACATGTAATTAAATCAAAATGTAACTCGATGTCAATAATAGGGTAAAAGACTAAACTACCCTTCCATAATAAATCAAACCAAATAAAATACGAGGGCATATCAGTCAATGTACAATTCCAATGCTTTGCCAACGAGAAACAAAAAGAGAGGGGGAAAGGACGAGATTGCCCCAGACCGAAACAGAGGCTCCATGGCCGGGGCATGGGTGCCTTGGTCATTGCCTGACCAGGCATCTTCCAGCCCAGGTCATGGTGCGATCAGGGCAGCCTGGAGCTCGGCTCCATGGCGCCTCTTGCCATCAGGGCACGCAACTGGAATTGGAGACTTGGAACGAGTCCAACGGGACCAGGCGAAGCTGAAGAAATCCTTGCCACAGGGCGGGGACTCTTGCAACCACCATTAAGGCTGGTGAAGGTCGGGAAACAGGGGAAGGGAGCCGGAGGTGAAACCACACAAACACGCCAGCACATCCAAAACCGAGGTCATGGTAAGCTTCGCGGAGTCAAGGCGAACCGAACGGCGGCGGAATTAAGGTCGGAGGAGCACCAGAACACGAAAAGGCCAGGTGGCGGCGGAGCTCATCGGCGGCCCTATAGGGCAGAGCGATCAGGGCCATCGCGAGATAAAACAAAGAGGCGAAAAGGTAGAGGGGAGGTCGGTGATGCTTACTGCTCAGGTAATTGTAGTGAGGTGGCCGGAGGGGCGAGCAGCAGGCCGAGATCGCCGGAGAAGAAGAACGGAGTAGGTCAGGGTGGCTCGGGCATGTACAGGTGAAATTCGATGAGGAGGAAGCTATAGCGGGGGATGAGGATGGTTTTTCCGACCTTTAATAGGCGCTAGGGTGGGTGAAGGTCCCACTGTGTGTCCATGGTGGAGAGGAGGAGGTAGCCCCGATTGGGCGTTTTGCAAAAACGGCAAGGGGGTTGATGAGTTGGGGCTCAAATGAAGCGTCTCAATGAGAAGGACTCAACGCACAAGAAATCTCGCACAGAGGTGAAGGAGGGAGAGAGATCAATGCTGAGGAACCTAGCTGTCGGGTCTGTCCTAACGGCTGGAGGATGAAGGAGACCTCCTCACCGTTGGATCGATGGTCTAACAAGCCAGAGCCGTTGGATGGCTCGGTCACAGAAGGGGGGGCGTGACAGCCCAAAAATAACGGAATCTTAGCGTTACACTGTGAATAAATGACATGCGATTAAAGCATTATAGTCATAATATATTGAAAGCTAATAAAAAGGATTTGAAGGGTCAAATCAACTCCAAATAACACCAAATTTGAACCATAGGCTTATAATGACGAAAACTACAATGCTATGCAATTAGATCCACGTTTAATTCATAATAAGACCATTAATAAACACATAGCTCATAAAAGAGTATAATAATACATTAAAATCAAGGAATTATAAGAAAAGCCTATTAATGAGAAACATGTGAGTAAATTCGTCATATAAAACACATTAGGGTACAAATACTCATTACTCAACAAAATAACATATTATTATGAACTAAAATCATATTTTGAGGAGAGAGAAACACTAAAGGTTAATATACACATATATGAACTCAAATACACATTAATAATAATATATTTATCCAAAAAGCTCCAAATAAATATAATCTACTATATTATCCCATTAAGGACCAAATTACAACATTAACCCTAACTTAACTCCTAATGTGGGTTATTTGTGCAAACACCCCTCAATTATCATGAAAGAGGGTAAATAGTGATATCAACCTCAGATTGTGCTCAAATTGCACAAGGAGTCCAAGAATGATCCAAAAGGATGGGAAATTTATGGAAAAGGTCCAAATGGACTAAAAGGCAAAGAAAAGCTCAAGAATGGGTAAATTGCAGGGAAGACCCTGAGATTCAGTATGTTACATCACACCACCCCTTAAAGAGGATTTCGTCCCCGAAATCACAACAAGAGAAAAGAGAGGGTGAGTGTGTAACATCCCAACCATAAGCAACTAGGTTATAACCCTTAATCTAGGGTACCACATAAATCTACATAGGTGAGGTGTTACTAAGGTTTCCACAAAACCTATATCCATTTATCAAACTCAAACTAACATCTTGTTGCATAAACTCTATCATGAAAAGGAAGTATATCTATTATACTAACACTTGTGCCACATTTTATCCAAAACAATTTTATCTCAATATTATATCATGGGTATCTCCCTCATTAAGGGTTTTAAGCACAATTAGGGTTTACAAGGCCATTACAACATATATTAAACCATTCCTAACCACACTAATGTATTAGGTCAAAACCTAAATAACTCAACATTATTACCCAATAACTACATCATGTGGGATTATGCCATATAATATCATCCAACCAATTATTACCCTAATAACAGGTCTAAGGGTATATGGCTTATCTCCAAGCTACATGTTGGCACAACATCTAACATACTCATAACCATGACATCACTAATCATTATCTCTCACAACACTAATTACTATGAATTAACCTCACATTATATGAATCTAATTACTCATCATCTTATTACTGATTTTATCCATAAACCAATAAGATGATCAATGAGATGTATTTTAGTCAACAAGGTGCTATGCCTAACATGTGTTGATAATTAGGTCACAAATATGATTAAGTGATTTACATGCATTAAGGTATATCATGTGATGACACCTAATGTCACTAGAGTATCAAGAAAGGCATGAAGGGTATATATGTACATATGTTGTCAAGGCTAGATGATTACATCTTAGGGTTTAGGTCAACATGACCCTTACATATCAAAGCATCCTTAGGGTGTATTCTACCATACACATTTTATCATTAGGGTGACTTAATCCAAACTATGTATATCTACATATGAACAATTAATGATTATGTGCATCAAGAGTATATTAAGGTTCAAGCATAAGGATTATGTGACTTATCCATTTGTTCATAAACAAACAAGATGAATTACAAACATATTAGGTTTATTAAACTCTAAACACCTAAGCTCTCTATTCCCATGTCTAAGGAGTTAAGGTTACTTGATTTCAAGGCATTGAGGGACTCCCACCCCCTAAAGAGGATTTCGTCCTCGAAATCAACAACTCCAAAACCTATCAAGGTACTAACACTACCTTTCCACTCAAAAGTTTGACTAAGTCAAACTACTCTAAGGGTATAAGATCCAACATGAAAGTCTTACTATCCACTATCCTCCACACTAAAGGTATAACATAGGGCATAGGGTACACTAAACCCTAAACATAGAAATCTAAGGCTCATATAAGATACTTAAGGATTACAAGATGATTTTTGTTTGAGAAAAGAAATCAAATCATCATATAAGGGTTTCTAAGGTTATTCAACAATAAGGCAATATGTCTAAGGGTAGACTATTTCGAGTTGTCCGTTTCAGATCAGGCCAGGCCAGGTCATATGAGCTCAGGAGTCCTCGTGACCAAGCTAGTGGGGCGGAGGAAAATATTGCCAGCCCCCAAGCTCTGACCCTTTCTAGACACCATCACTTTCAACTTCTTGCTCTAATAGTTACTCAATAGGCATTTCACCAAAAAGTTGACAAAATTTATTTCTAATTAATTATTATGATCCTAAATCAAACATTCTTTATAGGTCAACTCTAAGGTGAAAAACTAACTAAAGAGAAACTATATAAGATAAGGGTTATATCTAGAAGACAATTTTGAACTAGTCAAGAATCCGACTACCTTGATGCTCTGATACCATGCTGTAAAGACTAAGTCTCTACTAAAAATCATGATAAACAAAACACCAATGGTGTGGCAGCGGAAGAATTAAATCTTGACTTCATTCAAAATGTATAAAGAGTACAATATAAAATTTCCCCAAATGGGAGTACAACTTTATACAAGCATACAAGGATCTAGGTAGAGGAAGACTTAGACTAATGCAACATTGTCTCCAAACCAACAACTATATAACATAAAAGCAAACATGATCACTCAAGCTATATATTCCTTTCTTCTTATCCTAGCCTTAGGTCCACCAAGCTTCCATGCGCACTCTGATTCTAACCTGGATGGTTGGGGTCATCCAGCAAGAGAGAGATAAAAGGTATGTGTTATTAAAAAGGAATAGGACAAATAATAATAAAAGGCTTTGCAATATAAAAGATTCTCCACAAGAAGTGATTTCAAAAGAAATGAGACAAATATATGAATATGAGAGAGAGAATCTGCCACATTTAAATATCAACAATTATCACATTTGCATGAATATAAATTATGACACAACGTCCTATCAATGTAGGGTGAGGCACCTACCGGACCTCACCAATGGCAGGGGGACTAAAACCCCAGTGCCTAAAAAGTGGCAGGGGGAATAAAATCCCAGTGCCTAATATATAAAATGGAAGGGGGACTAAAACCCCAGTGCCCGGCAGGAGGACTAAAACCTCAGTGCCCTGTGGGTGGTTTGTACTCATGTACACTACATTGTCAATTGGCCAATAACTATATCATGCATAAACATTCACTTGGCAGCATAGTGAAAAGTATAACAAGGTGCAACATAAACATTGGGAATAAAACCCAAATAAATAATCTTAATCATCATGCCATCATAGGCAACATCATTATACAAGAATTCCAACAAGTAAAGGAGTCAACAAGGAACAACATTATTCAATGTTTCCAAATATCTCAAAAGGATGATCCACATAGTCAAATAACAAGATTAAGGAATTACACTCAAATGAGCCACAAGATCAATCACACTATATATAAGATTTCCAAGTATTTCAAAAGATGAGCCAACATAGGCAACAATAAGATTCACATAATTCAACTGAATGAACCACAATGGCAATATAAGCATAAAATAAGTAAAGAGTCAATAGATATAATTAGAGGGATAATCAGGCTAACACAATCATGAGTGTGGGGTTGGAAAAGTTCCCAACTGAGGAATAGGTAGTTTGCACAATTACAATAGGATCCACATACATAAAATATGCTTCACATATTCAAATAGGGGCACATACAAAATAGGGCTCACATACAAAAATAGGTTTTCACATACTAAATAAGTTTCACATACCTTAGATATAAACATTACCATCATATCCACCAAACAGATAGCAAACCATCCATATATCCTAGTTATAAATATAACACATGTATTAATTTATATAAAGACATAAAGCATAGGAAAAACCCTAATTTTACAAAACTACGATTTAGAGCTCAAAACCAAGTCCAAACGATTACTCATAATCTCCTGATTAATAAAACATATTTTATTATATAAAACAGAGTTAAAATGAATTAATTATGTATTTTAAAACATTTACATACTAAAAATGCCATTCAAAGAAAACTTCGGAAAAGAAATCCAAATCATGTCTCAAAAACCATAAAATCAGATTCTATGTTAAAAATCCTTTCCATCGACTATTTATTCATATTTTTCTGATAAAGGATCGATTTACTATGAATTAAGTAAACCTGACCAATCAGAATTTAGGAAAACTATAGCGTGACATGTAATTAAATCAAAATGTAACTCGATGTCAATAATAGGGTAAAAGACTAAACTACCCTTCCATAATAAATCAAACCAAATAAAATACAAGGGCATATCATTCAATGTACAATTCCATTGCTTTGCCAATGAGAAACAAAAAGAGAGGGGGAAAGGACGAGATTGCCCCAGACCGAAACAGAGGCTCCATGGCCGGGGCATGGGTGCCTTGGTCATTGCCTGACCAGGCATCTTCCAGCCCAGGTCATGGTGCGAGCAGGGCAGCCTGGAGCTCGGCTCCATGGCGCCTCTTGCCATCAGGGCACGCAACTGGAATTGGAGACTTGGAACGAGTCCAGGCGAAGCTGAAGAAATCCTTGCCACAGGGAGGGGACTCTTGCAACCACCATTAAGGCTGGTGAAGGTCGGGAAACAGGGGAAGGGAGCCGGAGGTGAAACCACACAAACACGCCAGCACATCCAAAACCGAGGTCATGGTAAGCTTCGCGGAGTCAAGGCGAACCGAACGGCGGCGGAATTAAGGTCGGAGGAGCACCAGAACACGAAAAGGCCAGGTGGCGGCGGAGCTCGTCGGCGGCCCTATAGGGCAGAGCGATCAGGGCCATCGCGAGATAAAACAAAGAGGCGAAAAGGTAGAGGGGAGGTCGGTGATGCTTACTGCTCAGGTAATTGTAGTGAGGTGGCCGGAGGGGCGAGCAGCAGGCCGAGATCGCCGGAGAAGAAGAACGGAGTAGGTCAGGGTGGCTCAGGCATGTACAGGTGAAATTCGATGAGGAGGAAGCTATAGCGGGGGATGAGGATGGTTTTTCCGACCTTTAATAGGCGCTAGGGTGGGTGAAGGTCCCACTGTGTGTCCATGGTGGAGAGGAGGAGGTAGCCCCGATTGGGCGTTTTGCGAAAACGGCAAGGGGGTTGATGAGTTGGGGCTCAAATGAAGGGTCTCAATGAGAAGGACTCAACGCACAAGAAATCTCGCACAGAGGTGAAGGAGGGAGAGAGATCAATGCTGAGGAACCTAGCTGTCGGGTCTGTCCTAACGGCTGGAGGATGAAGGAGACCTCCTCACCGTTGGATCGATGGTCTAACAAGCCAGAGCCGTTGGATGGCTCGGTCACAGAAGGGGGCGCGTGACAGCCCAAAAATAACGGAATCTTAGCGTTACACTGTGAATAAATGACATGCGATTAAAGCATTATAGTCATAATATATTGAAAGCTAATAAAAAGGATTTGAAGGGTCAAATCAACTCCAAATAACACCAAATTTGAACCATAGGCTTATAATGACGAAAACTACAATGCTATGCAATTAGATCCACGTTTAATTCATAATAAGACCATTAATAAACACATAGCTCATAAAAGAGTATAATAATACATTAAAATCAAGGAATTATAAGAAAAGCTTATTAATGAGTAACATGTGAGTAAATTCGTCATATAAAACACATTAGGGTACAAATACTCATTACTCAACAAAATAACATATTATTATGAACTAAAATCATATTTTGAGGAGAGAGAAACACTAAAGGTTAATATACACATATATGAACTCAAATACACATTAATAATAATATATTTATCCAAAAAGCTCCAAATAAATATAATCTACTATATTATCCCATTAAGGACCAAATTACAACATTAACCCTAACTTATCTCCTAATGTGGGTTATTTGTGCAAACACCCCTCAATTATCATGAAAGAGGGTAAATAGTGATATCAACCTCAGATTGTGCTCAAATTGCACAAGGAGTCCAAGAATGATCCAAAAGGATGGGAAATTTATGGAAAAGGTCCAAATGGACTAAAAGGCAAAGAAAAGCTCAAGAATGGGTAAATTGCAGGGAAGACCTTGAGATTCAGTATGTTACACATACTTATATATATTCTCATCATTTATCATTAAATGATTATCAACGCAAAGTATGTGTTTCTCTCTCATCCTCACTAGGATATCGAATACATCATAATTTTGGTTCAATCCTCCTCTTTGAGCAATATTAGTCTATCATTAACCATTCATAATATCTTTCATTAAACACCATATTCAACATATGTCACTCAATCAATCACACATGATTGAAGTGTCTCTTCCATATTGGGTATCAAGATATATGTATTATCATATTAAACTTTAAACCACATCCTTTACTTAATGTCATATATTCATATCGGGCATGTGGTATAACCACATCACCATGTCATGGTTGAGGATGTATTCCCTGACCAACATATCATAAACCCACATCAGATGGACTATCACTTAGATCTTATCATTTCAAATTAGCTTTGTATCGGGTATGATCTAGGTGATTGACCCCATATCAGGTATAAGATATGTACTTGGTGTCGTATCATGCATAAGGTATGAACCATATCGAGCATAGAGTATATGCCTCATCATGTATCATTTAAGTGGTATATATACAAGATACCAACTTAGTTTCCCACCCAGGATTATCATATCAGACATCCATGTTGGGTACCATATCGGGTTACCATGTTAGGTAAACTCTTAGACTCATGATCCCTTCATTCCTTCAAGGATCAACCTCATCATACAGTCCATTACACTAAGGATAGGGTATATCAGGTTTCAATCCATTCTCTAGGACTCTACACCATATTTGGTGGATTATTCCATATTGTGCATAAAGTATGATTTGAACCTCATATTGTTCACAAGGTAGGAGTAGGTGTTATTCTTAGCATCCAAGGGATATCACTCATATCATACATGTGGTATCATTCACCACTCATCTTGATTTACCCATCATCTTCTGTTTCCAACTCTATGTTGATTAGAGTGTTCACTACCTCTATATCGTATAAGAGGTTTAGTCTAGACTTGTTTCATGCATAAGGGTAAGTGGGTATCTCTCATATCGTGCAACAAGCATGACTCATATCGTGTATGAGTTAACATCTATCCCTATATCGGGTTAACCCCCATCTTGGGTTTCATATCGGTTTGAGGTACTTTAACCATATTAGGTTACACTTTGTTCTTGAATCCATACTTGATATTATGCATAATTGTTTACTCAATCATTCATTTCGTGCACCATATGTGTGGTTCAAGGTATCATGTTCCAGGGTATATTACATAATCATATCGTGCAAGGAGCACTTGTTAATCTCACTCATATCAGGTTACCCATTTTTAGGGTTTTATATCGGCTTACAAGTATACCTTAGACCCTATATCGTGTATAGAGTGAATACTTAACTTCCTATCGTGCAAGCATATCGTGCAAGCATATCATGCAACATGTCATGCAAATGATGTTTAATCATACTCATATTGGGTTAGAGCTACTTGTGTGTGTACTTGAACCCGATATCACTTCATAAAGTGATACCATCTTCTTCAAGCTCTAAACATTTTTTCTAACTATTATAGTTCATGGCAGCAGGTCTAAGCAATTACTAGAACTCATAATTTCATCAACTATTTCAGAAGATTTCAGAATTAAAAGTAATTCATTTAAGTATAGCAATTAAGGTGATGAATAATAACATGATTGAGTTCAAGTTATATAACCCGCCTTGTGAATAGCTTCAAAGCTCCAAGCTCCAAAGCCTCACATCCTAAGGTTGAAGAAGAACTTCTCTAAGATCCAGGGCTCATTCACAATTCCTCCATAGACAAGAAATCACCATAGTTAAGCACTTGGTGAAGAAGGAAAGAAAGAAGTATTTATAACCTGATATCTGATGCAGGGTTTTTGAGTCACATTTATAGGCTAATTTTGTACTTATTTTATGCGTTCGTTTGTCATCTTTGTGACTATAATGGCATGATTTAATTCCTTTAGCCTATAATCATTGTATGCATCAAATTTATCTTATTTTATTATATTTTGAATGAATTACTAAATGCCATGGATTGACTTGTGTTTTTCTCTCTATTTAAGGTACTTTATATTCTAGAACATGTCGATACCATAGATAGGTCCATCGATACTATCAACATCGTAATAGTAACCAAGGAAGAGGGAATGCATCTAGGTCGATACTATCGACGAGATCGTCAACAGTATCGAGAAGTAATCAGGTTGATCTTACTTTTGAAGAAACGGAAGTGCACCCTAAGGTGTCGATAGCATCAACACCCCATCGATGGTATCAACACTGTCAGATCAGGATTTTGTTCAAAATTGCCACAATCGAATGGTTGTGATCTTTTGGCAGCCGTAAGTGATACCTATACCTAAGAAAAGGCGGCCCAAAGTGAAGGATCACGTTCTAATGATCTGCAGAAGTCCCAAAGGAAGGAGAGTGAAGAATGGAGCCCAGAGTTACGCCCCATATGATTCTAGAGCCGTAGACAGATGATTCTACTGCCAGAAGGATACAAAACATACATCTCGCACCGAAGATCATCTGGATCTTCTCCGTTTCAGGGGTTACATCATATTCTCATTCGTTTCCCCATGTTTTCCTCTTTCTTCTCAATGTATATCGTTGAGATGAACATGCAAGGCTAATCTCCATTGTCCTTAGGACTGGGAGTAGCCCGGAGAATTGCTGTGTGACAATTTCCCATTGATTATCATAATTTGTCTCTATTCTCCCTGATATGTTATCATGTTTCTATCGCAATTTGCTATGCCTGATCACCATAGTTGATTTGTAATACTGTTAATTGCTCTTGATGGAGGATTAGTGGCTGAAAAGGCATGATTAACACATTAACCAATAAATTCCTTAGACAATGTAATGTACAGTTAATGTTGGATTCCCAGAGAATTTATTAAAGCACTTAGATCTAGGGTATAAGTTACTACTGGCGTGGAACTGACCTAGAACTAGGTAGTAAATTGTATTGCGGAAGCAAACAATTTTAACTACAGGACATAATCAGGGATAAGGCACAAATTATGTTTGTTGTGTAGAATTGCATGCAGCGAGACCTCGTGGTGAAACCATAACCCTAAGGATTCCCATTCCATTTGATTAAAATAAACATTTAATCATCGCTCATTTTTGTTTTCTCTTTGTCTTATTTTTATTTTGTTTCAAAACCAACAATCAACTTTTCCAATCGGTCTAGCTGATCATGACCAGTTAGTAGTAGTCCACTAAAATTTACGTTTCCCTGAGTTTGACTTGGGCCTCACAAGGCCTATATTACTTCGATACGTACACTTGCGTTTAATGCACGGTCAAGCGTGTCAATATCCTACTTCAACCAAGGTTGAAGATGACCAATACCTTACCTAAAGATTTGTGCTTGATCTCTTCTTACTCCGTAAGCTTCTTTGCACGATACCTAAGGGGTTTTGCACGATATCTCCAAGGGATATGGTTATGAGGATTGTAAACTTTCATAAGTTGGTGAAAGGTGAAGTATATATACTTAGATTCATGAGATGAGGCATATAAGAGGTGTCTTCACCTCATGCTACTAGATGAAACGTGGCCATGCATGGTTGACATATGGCCATGCATACACACGTCTATATGTGTATACTTGGATTCATGAGATGAGGCATATAAGAGGTGTCTTCACCTCATGCTACTAGATGACATGTGGCCATCCATGGTTGACATATGGACATGCATGCACACATCTATATGTTGCCATGCAAGAGTCTTGAGTATAACCTAGAGATAATATCTCAGACCTTACTTATCTTGTTGGGCAAGTTATCCCATCTTTATCTCATCAAATAAGCAACCTGATACACTTTTTGTAAGGAACTTGCAACCCATCATGGACCACCTCCTTGAGGTGCTCTACCCGTCATGTCCTTTTCTAAGGCTCAAAAAACCAATAGGAGGCTGCTACTATGGCTTCTTGGCCAATAGGGCTCCTATTTCAAATCTATAACCTGATACAACACATATAAGGCTTTTACCTTCAACTCATTCTTGGTCTTTCATCACCAAGAGTATCATCACTGAATGGTGATTCAAAAATAGTGACCCCTTCTTTTCTATTTCTTCCAAAAGATACATAGAGGTAGTAGGGTCACTTTACAGGTGGTGATTTTGCATTTCAACCCCATATATTTGGTTGATTACAAATTGTACCTAACATTGGTGCACAAAGTACTAGCATTGTTCAAACAAGTTATAACTTGGGATTTAGGATTTCCACAAGCCACCACTTAGCATCATTCTCTTTATTGTGATAATAAAACACTTAGAACACATTCCACATGTGACATTTTGCAATGTAGCCCCTCATCTTGGGTAAATTGCACTTTTCACTCAAACTTTCATATAATGCACAAATAGTTTGCAATTAAGTTCAAACTTGAGAACAAACTTCACAAGAAGCCTTAATTACTTTTCAAGAGTTTAGAACCAGCTGGTAAGTAACTTATTTAAGAAAAACTTCTAGGGTTAAGCCATAACCTAGGTCAAGGGTATTACAGTGGTGGTGACCCAAGTGGTCGAGACCCCACCTAGGTTGTATCATCATTTAGTGTATGCATGGTTTAAGTGGTTGCATGTTGGTTTCTTTGGTTCCTTTAGATGTTGATACATCATATCCCTCTTACTTACCTCCTCCTTTGGATATATAACCCCTATACTCTCCATGCAAGTTATCTTTTTTGGTCATACTCTTTGTTTTTCCCTTATGCTCGTCCTTGGAGCTTGGTGGAGCAAGGAAGATGTTGTTCTTTATTCTTTAAAGGTGGATCAAACTTGCATGTGGTGCCTTGAAGATCGATCTTATTTCTTGTGGTGGTTTCTTTCCTTGGTAAGTAGTTTTATCATATTGACCACATTTTCCTTTGGAACCACCATCTTCCCCTTCCTCTTTCTTTGGCCTAAGACTAGGGTTCCACCCTAGTGGTCACCTTGAGAGAAACCCCTCTCCACAAAGGCCCTTAGACTATAGACTACCCATGGTAGTACTAGTGGGAGGGTGTTTTCTTCTCTTTCCTCATTTTCTCTTTGGTTCGGACTAGGGTCCTTCTTGCCCTTTTCTTGAGGTATCTTTGACCAATGTGTTCTTTGTTTCGGAGGTGACCTTGTGGCCGAAGTGGTGACCTTGTGGAGCTTCATTCCTTCTCTTTGGATCTTGAGCTTGGAGCTTGATTTCTCTTCAAAATCAGGGGGTAATATAACTCTCTACCTCCTTCTATCATTAACACCTTACTTTTATGCTTGCATGTTCTTACATCCATATCTAAAATATGATGATAAGATGGTAGATGAGGATATTGTAATTTACGGTTAAGTCTATGTAGTTTTCTCATGAAGATAACACTCTTTCTTGAACCCTAACTCTTATGTGCACATTTTCTAAGTGTTCTTGAAAGGATAATCTCACATGATTTTTGAGCTTTGGTTTTATCACTATGATCTAAGTTCGACCACCATGTTTCCCTTGGGGTTGGATGTTTTATCACATGTGTTGTGTTTCATATTTCTCTCTCCTAAGTGGTTTCTTGATGATTTTTGTGGTGCTTGTTCTAAAGATTGATGACCTTAAATCCATCTATTTGTTTTCTTGATGACGGGTGGTTTTTCTTACTATTTGACCTTATTACAATAAAGACATATGTGGGTCTTGATGTTTTGGGTTGAGACATAGACCCTCTTGTTGTGTTGGGAACATGACACTCATGTGTGGTATGAGGTCGGACGCCTATGTGTGGTTTTGGGTCGAAACACCATCGGGATGCTTTAGGTCAAGGCTCTTTATCTTGAGTGGTCAAGTCATGTGTGTGTGGTTTTATCTCGATCGTGACCATGGTGGGCTGTGTTTCGATTGCGACCAGGGGTGTTGTTTCAGTTGTGACCGTGCACCTATTTTTCATTGTTTTGGGTCGAAACCCTTAGATGGTTGACACATGTTTGTAGGTGGTCATGACCGTGATCTATTGCGGTTGAGACCAAGTTCTATCGCGGTCGTGGCACCTACCATGGAGGGTGGTCGAGACACTTTGTGTCATGGTAGTGACACCTTCCATGGAGGTGGTTGAGACCTCTACCTTCCTGCTTGGACATGACACATACATCATACCATGAAATAGTACACACATACACATATAATGATGGCGATTCTTAATGTTGTGATGTGATGATCTAATCATAACTCGACTAATGATGTTCAAACCTAACTCAGTTCCAAGAATGTGGGAGGTGACTCAATTCAGGTTTACTGCTATACTCATGATGTAAACCCTAATTGTCTAAGTGTATTAACCCTAGCCCTAGGATATGTTATACTTTTTGAACATGTAGAGATGTGTATCATGTGATCATATTCTTTCTCTCTCCTACTTGTGTGCACCTAACCTTGAATGTTGATTCAATATTATGGCTAATTGAATGCTATGGTAACCTATATGTAATATAGGGAGATGATCATGCACATTGTACTTGTTGAGGCATGATGTTATGTTGATACACAAGACTTATGTGATTGGTTTCATGACCTAGTGAAGGTTTGATGCCTAATGTGAGGTGTTGACCTCCAGTGATGTGATGAAGAATTATTATCCCCAATAAAGTTGTAACAACCCTTCTTCTCGGTAACCCCCAATTAAGGGAGACCAAAAAGTCAGAGGCGTTATCCCAAAATAGGATCAGTAGTTTTGCCAATAATAAAAAATAATTAATAAATTCTACTAAAGACTAATCTAAAAACTGGAATAAAAATTTTCTTTTAACATACCTTCAAAATTAGGTAACTGGGACTTCTACCCAAAGTAAGATTCTATCTACCTAAATACTCCTTTATTATTTTAAATTTAATCTTCACAGGTGCCACTTTACTATTTGTCCAACTTCAGATATTACCTAAAACGCTGACAAACAAAATGGTGGTTAGTATAATGAAGTATACCGGTATGTGGGGGAACTAATAATCTTGCATTTAATTGTAACAATATATTGCAAGCAATTATGATTTCACAAAACAAACTTTACATTTTAAACATGACTACTCAATCCTTACATAACTTTACATTTTAAACATGACTACTCAATACTTACATAACTTTACATTTTAAACATGACTACTCAATCCTTACATACCCTAGCCTCTGTGTTGTCCCTACACTGGACATGGATACTACCTCTCATGTGGTAGCTCTCAACTAAACCCCATTGTAAGGACCCTGACCTCCATTTAGGGTTTACCCTATTTGCTTTGCTTAACCTTGATGCTTTGATGCTTGTTAATCACCTTTGGTGGTGATTAGGGTTTGTTGGTGCTTTGTTGAGAGTTGGTGGGGCTACTTGAAATTAACCCAAGTCTAGGGTTTGTAGGCAAGTTTGTCACCTTATGTGGTGTTACTCCCTCTCCTTGTTTCCTCTAGTGTTGAGAGGAAGGTTTGGGCTTGTTTCTTGGGTTCCTTTGGGCTTGGTTGAGCTTGTTGGGCCTTGAGGTGCCTTGCCTTTGTTTGGTTGAACCTTGTATTGGGCATGAGGGTGCTTGTGTCGCCCAAGCTGTGTTACCCAGGGCTGTGTCGCCCATGGTGGTGGTGTGTCGCCCATAGACCTTTGACCATCTTTGACCTTGTTTGTGTCACCACTAGTGGACACTTGGTGCTTGGTGTGTGCATGTGGCGAGGGCCTTAGACATGTGTTTAGGGCTTGCTAGAATGGTGGTTTTTGCACATGGACAAGTGTCCCTAGGAGGGCGACACCTTACTTTGCCTTGCTTTGGTTTCTCCTCCATCCCCTTCTATATATGTGTTCCCTTTCCCTTGCTAAGGATCCCTTTAGTTCCTTAGTTTCTCCTCTACCTTGGTGCACGACACACTCTCTTCTCTTGCAAGCTTGGTGGCCGATCCTTCTTGGAGTCTCCTTCTTCCTTGGTGGTGCTTGGAGCTTGGAGCTTGCTTAAGGTGGGTTACATAACTCCGAACCCTAACTACACTACCTTCTTTCTATGTTCTTTTATGTTGCTAGTTAGTTCCTTGCTTAGTTGTTCTTGTTGGCCGAACCATGTGTTCTAGGGTTTCTTGGTGAGCAATACTCCCTTCGCTCCTTGGTCTAGAGGAGTGAGCTTGGGTTCTAGTAGCATGGGAAATACCCCTCTCTCGTTTAAGTTGATAGGTGAGCTTGTGTTCTAGTAGCTTGAGCAACACCCTCCTCTCACCATGGACTTGAAGGGTGAGCTTGGTGGTAGTTGTGGACCTCGTTTAGGGTTGTTCTTTGTGCTACCCAATTGAGTTTAAGAGATGTGCAAGACCCCTCTCTCATTTAAGTTGAGAGGTGAGCCATCTTCTTGACTATTTAGGGTTTTGTGCCCTTGAGCTTGAGGTTGGTGATGACCCTGTCGGGGTGCACCTTGCCCGTTATGGTGTTGGTGGTGTTGTTGCCCGATATCCTTCCCTTGGTCTGACCTTGGACGATATGTTGTGGTTGTGGTGGACGATACCTTGGTCCCTGACCTTGTGAGGAGTGTCACCCCACCAGTCCTTGTTTGTGACGACTTGGTATCGTTATAGCCTGTTGTGGTAGAAACGTTGCTAGGCATTTCTGTGACGGGCGTCACACTAGTTCTGTGTGTGTCGGCCGATAGCCCTACACCTGACGGGCGTCGCGTGACACTCCAGTGCCCGACACAAACTATTGCCCGATAGGTTTGGGTGCACGACATATGACGCACTGTTGCACGATGCGCCGGTTGCTGAGCTGCACACATGATCACATGTTACACCCTGCATGACGCCACATTACGTGACACAGATGTGCACGACATGCGCTGCACGTTACACTTGAGCGCATGGGATGGTCTGGTTTCTTTGTTGCCTGATACCACCTCTAGTGAGAGTAGTGGATGCTTTTAGTGAGGGTCCCATCCCTTATGGAACCGATATGTTGTCCTTGCGTAACGTTTAAATTTTGATAGTAACCCTAGATGTGCACGATATAGTAGACCACATCTATGCTAAACCTTGTGCATGTATCACATTTAGTCATGATGGTGGCCTTTGATATACTTAATGGTAATCATTATGGTATAACTCATTTATGTAATTTACATGACTTTACCTAAGTATGTGATCATCTTGATATTATGAATAATGCTGAGCAAATGATAAGCATGTTGAATGCCTTGCTTAATGATGTAACCTATGCTCATGATCACAAGTGGAGGCATGAATGATAAAGCATATAATCATCAATGTCACCCTATGTTGATAATATGAACTTATAAGCTATTCATGATGATTATGTATACTAACCATGCAGGTATCATACAGATGCATAGCCAGGTAAAGGGCTATGAGGTATATATGTTGAGTAACTCTGCTGTGATGGTTATTCTGGATAATGAGATAACTTGTATGATGTATTTGGCTAAAGTAATTGGGATTGCTATCCCATGTTGATGATGTAAGCCTTGAGAGGCAGTGGCACTATGTGATAAGGGATTGAGATCCCATGGTATGTGATGATCCTTG
Source organism: Alisma plantago-aquatica (assembly GCA_963693085.1). NCBI lineage: Eukaryota > Viridiplantae > Streptophyta > Magnoliopsida > Alismatales > Alismataceae > Alisma > Alisma plantago-aquatica. Next base: position 320,975,336 of record OY856410.1, read on the forward strand.
AGATGGATCTACATGATTGGCAAGAGGCCAAGTGGTAACATATAATGTTGGATCCTTGTGATGGATCAGGATGATGTTGATTACACTAAAAGCATAACATTAAGTTTTATGTTGTTTATTCTTGTTATAGTTTGCATGTTATAAAACTTGGGTGAATCTTGCAATCCACATAAAAGATACTAATTAATCACAGTGGAGTATATCATGTAGTTTGCCCTGGCCATAGACCATCATCGTCAGGAGTTGGTGATGGTGAAACAGGTTCTCCTGTGGGTTAACCTGGAAGCGCATATTGTTGAATATGTGTGGTTTCTCCTAGCCTTAAATAGAGAGGGAATCGAGTGCAGCTACAGTTGTAGACTCGAGATATATATGTATATGAGCATGGTGAACAGGCCCATGGCTCAGTGTGTTAGAGCATGAATGCGTTCATGGCTCAGAGCACGGTGAATAGGCCCGTGGCTCAAATATACTAGCGTTGTGACCTGTACCAAGGTGGGCTAGAGGATGGGTAGCCTATGAAGCTGACCCTGTGGCTGAGGCCACTTAAGCAAGAGACTGCGGTCCTGCTTGTGTTGTACTCGTGCACTGACCACGAGGCGGAGAGGTCGTGGAGTCCGGCTCTATCATTGACCTAGTATGGCACCGGCTTGGGTTTCGCAACCGAAGGTTGGATTTGAGCGGTACGGATCACTTCCTCAGGGCATAATAATATGTAATCCATCCATTTAGTATTTACTGCTTAAGACAAACACAAAACATTGGTTGAAGCCTTGCTTGTGTAGTTAATTTTGATATACCTACAGTTACTTATACTTTCCTTCAGATATGTGGTAAGATCCTATAAATCATATCGTGTCAATCATGTTCCATAAAGAAATACTTGGGTATATGCCTTTCGTACATCTGGTAAGCTTAATAGTATGAATATCCTTACTTTATTAACTACTCTCATTATACTTCTTATCAGTTATCTGCTTTGTCTTACTGAGGTTTTGTAGTTTCGGCGGGGAGTTATGTTTCTCGCTGGGACTCTGTGTCTCACCCTGCTGGTTTACACCCTTTTTAGGTGGTCGAGCTAGGCATGGTGGTGGTTGCAGAGTTGCGGCCGAGCAGCAAGAAGAATAGTAGAAGGCAAGCGATGGATATGCTGCTATTTTGGATGTTTTGTAGTAGAGTCTAGAGTCATCCCTGTACTCTTAGGTCCTTGGAGGTGTTTTGACGTTGTTTCATGATGTATAAATGTTAATGTTTTGTATATCCTACTGCTGGCCGAATGTGGGCCTTTATGTACATATAAATAGGTGATGAACTCATGTGATGGTTGGATAGTTGTTCCTCTAAGATGTGGACACGTATCAAGGTTGGTATATGCTTATATAACTTGTTTCCTTGCAGGATGTGGACTTAAATGTAATAACTTCTCAGTTCTTCCACTTTCAGCAATCGGTTTTAATTAAACTGTGTTTTTCATAATCTGTGGTTATGGTGATTTCCACACATTTTCGCGTAACACCTCGTTGTCTATGTGATAGCGGGATGTGTTGCCACACCCATGATCCTACCTTACATGTAGATCAATACATAGGGTCATGGAGTCGTATGGTCCTACCCAAGGGTAGACCAACACATCGACTCATGATAACCTGATGATCCTACCTCGTGGGTAGACCATGTACTAGGTCATCTATCTCATCATCATCATAGATACAGAGGAGGACCAGGATCTGAGCTAGTCAAGCTCATATAATTATGGTGATAGTCATAGTCACTTTATAGTTGCATGAAATAAAAGTCAATCAAGCAATTATTTCCAAGAAAATGTTAAAACCTCAGGAATCGCTAGGAAACTAAAGAGATTTAACCATAAGCGTAACCACATACCTGATTTGAAGCCTCAAACATAAATTAGATATCCCAATCCAACTAGATGTCCAATAAAGCAAGGCAAGCAACCAAATCAAGCAACCCTTGATACTGAAAACATGTATAACACCTGGTTGTGACCATTACATCCCATACAACTCATTATGGACTTGGGATACCTTTCTAAGGTTTCTAATCTGAATTAGGGTTCATTAGGGTTTCTTAGATCTAATTCTCAATCTTTATCCTTTTTAGGTCAACAAATCCTAAAATAGCTTTTCTACTCATAAAAACCCCTAATTACTCAAATTATCCATATTAAGGGTCTTTTATACTAAAATTGGCTTTGGACAACAAATCTATGTCTTATTCATGGATTTGCACAATTAAAACCATTAAAAGTCATAATTACCAAAAGTAGGATTTTTAGGCCCATTAATGCATATTCATGTACATGGAACCTTAACTTAAGCCAATTAGGCATACATATCATCTTTTTAGATAAAAATCTTAATTTTATTATCAATAGGTTTATATTGGCTTAGATTATCCAAGTAACATTATTAAATCCAGTAATTATCAAAATTTAGGGTTTTCCATTAATAACACCATTAAAGGTGACATCTTTAAGCACTTTTTGAACTATGAACCGATTCAGGCCTCAATATTTTTAGTACGTACCTTGAATTTTTCTGATCAATTTTCATATACAATTTGTCATGATCAGAGCTAGAAATAATTAATTATGATTTTTGTAAGGTTAATTACCTTTGGGCCAATCTTTGGTCGCCACGTCAGCCAATCGAGCCCTTTTTCTTTTTCATGCGGGGTGGGCCCAAGCAACATAGGAAAGACACTCCTTCCCTTTTGCTTCTATACTAGAGTCGGGAGAAAAGGGGTCTTTCCCCCTTTCTCTTCTTCTCCCTCGCGACGGTCCTCGCGTGCGGAGCAATTCCCGTGGATGGTCAACTCTTTAGTTGACTATGCTGTTCTCTCACCCTACTCACCAAGTGAAATATGGGTATCCTCTGCCATGCCCCTTTGAATCCATCGAGGGCTCCAATTACACTGATTGCAATTAGAGGCGGAAGAACCAACTTCTAACCCTCCGGTAAGGTCCCTACATCGTCAGGAGCAGCAGCCATGGTCCAATCCGAAATTGCTAGCACTATCTTACCTCCAATGCTTGGCAGAAGTCAAGGAACCTATTTTCTGCTCCGTTGGGGGTCCAAGGCCCCATATATACATGCCTCCCTATGTCTGCCATGAACCGTGGAGTTCTAGATGGGAAAAAGTCCTAGACATGAGGAAACTCTGAGAAACGAGGGGTAGATCAACTCAGATTGATCCCCAGAATCTATTGGGAACGTTTTTGAACTCTGATGTGCCTTGGTTCGCAAGAAAATCAGTGGGGAAACTTAGTTCCCACTATTTCTATTTCCTATTTTAGTGAGAGCTAGGGGATGACTTGTCCCCCATTGATCTTCTAATCAATGGTCATGATTATCCGCACCATTCCTTATCCGAAAATATATCTTGGATATATTGTGACATTTAATACGATTTAAGGATTATCCATTCACTTTAGGAATTATTGCAAAAAGTATATCTCCCAAACCACATGTCTAATTAATACCATATTTTAAAGTAAAGTCCTTGATGACTTTATCTACTTTTGTACCAAGTTTGGGACTCAAATTCGAAAGTATGAGATAAATTTATTCATATGCAAGTTATCTATTAATGAGGCACATTTTATACATATTTTCTCTCTCCTGATCTTTTGTTCTCTTTATTTAGATTCCTTGTATCCCAAGAAACCATGCGGAGTTTGAAATATCATCCATTATGATCAATCACACATCCTTCCACATATTTCTTGTATTTTCACCTTTATTTCAAATTTCATTCTTAATAAAGCAATATTTGATTTCTTCTTTTCCTTCTAATCATATTGGACTCATTATCATATTATGATTCATGAAATCACATGTTCAAAGTAAATATTGCAAAGGGAATCCATTCAATACATATAATTCATACAATTCCCATAATCATACATTTATTGGGGAAATTGCATTTCCAACCATATAAACCAAAAAATTGGGGTTGTAACAAAAGTGGCCATGTTGAATAGCCTAATATGACAATGTTAAAAGGTGACGATGTGGATAGACTTATTTAAGACAATGAAATAGTGATGCCCGTAGATGATGTGACATGTTCACACTTTATACATTTTATATCTTCTGAAGTTGCAATACAGTCATGCTTGCTAGATTGAATTAGGGTTTTGTATATCCACTTGTATGATGAAGCCTTAATTCACCCAATTGGAATAATGAATAAAGTGAAACCCTAATCATGTAGTTTCCCTATGCCATAGATCAATTCTAGTGTCAATTTTATTGTTGGATGGTGAAATGAGTAACTCCTATGGGAAACTCAGAGCACATATTGTTAAATATACGGGAGTGCAAGTTGAGTGGATATCCTTGCATCCACAATTGGGATATATGGAGGATGGTTGCGGTCATGCCTCAGTGATTGTGATATGTGATGGCAGCACTGCAATTGCATAGTGCCTTTTTATAACAACCATGCATGATCCTGTTCTTCTAGTGTTGTAACCTTTAACTAGGCAGGCTAGGTGATTTATTAGGATGGCCATGTGTGAGCCAATCCTTCACCTTGATTAGATGTTATTGTTTGCAATTGATAGATATGTCTTTGTAGTATTTTCTTGTACCAACCAAGAGGTGTTGGAGAGGTCGTGGAGTCTGAATCTTCCATAGACCTTATATGGCACTAATTTTGACTTTGTAGTGGTCAGCTGGGTTTGGGTGGTATGACTAAAATCCTCAGGGCATAATAATAAAAGATGGAACACAACCGTGTAGCATATTTGTTTAGGGACAAATATGAATAATATTAGATGAGCCACTACCTTAATCTTGTACTATTTACTTTCTAATAGTTATACATGCCCTTCATATTCCTTCAAAATGCATAAAATTGTTTATTGCTTTGTTGTAGATACCTAAACTACTTAAAAAGTGTCATTACCTTGTTCTTAGCATTTAGTTGAATTTGCCTATCTGTTAATAGTATAATCTACTACTTAGCTTATATGTGCTTTTAATAGACATTGGCAGAGAGTTATATCTCTCGTTGGGACATTTGGTCTCACCCCTTTGATTTGCACATCTTTTAGGTGGTCGAGCAAGAAGGTGTAGAGATTATGTTATTGGTGCTAAGAAGCAAGAGGACCAATAGTTGTTGAAAGGTTGGACATGTTTCTTATGTATATAAGTAGGGTCCTATGTGTCGTCCATGTACACCGAGGTCCTTGGGGAGGTTTTTTCTATATGTATCGACATGAGGTTTTGATTTTATGCATGTTGTTATGTAGAGATGGCATATATGTATATGAATAGGTTATCATGTGTAACAGGATGTAGCTAGATAGCCAGTGAACAATATCGTATGTAATCTTTTAGGAAGATGATGTAATATAAGTGGCTTTTGTGGAGTCATGTGCAATATGTTGCAGTTTCTATGGTTTGATGGAATCATATTTAATTTCTTGTGTTTTTTGGTAACCTATATGCTTAGTTTTAATTCCACAGTTTGGTTTTGAGTAATATCTTTTTGTGGCGCGTCAGGGAATCACACTTTGATTGGTATCAGTGATTTAGGTTTGTTGACTCTACACAGACATAGGACTAGGGTTTGTGTCTGTTCTAGTGTCCTCTAGTTAATCTTATGGTTACTTCAGCTTATGCAAAAGAAGAAGAGTTGAAAAGATGGTTGGAGAACATGAAGAACACGCTGCTAAGAGTAGTGTTGCTTCACCTAGAGGTGGAGCAAGAGGAAGGCTATTGAAGAGAGGACACACATGGCAAACATGATGCCTATTCCCCAGTCTAGGGAAGTTGTTCCCCATGTAGAATCCTTGAGTATTGAGAAAACCTTCTAGAGGTTGAGGCATGTAAGAGATATGGAGTAAGTTGGTACTGCAGATCCAGCAGATGTAGATCTTTGTCTGACAAAGTTGGAGAAGGATTTCAAGATCCTTATCATCCCTGAGGATGACAAGGTGAGGCACACAGTGTACCTTCTGAAGGGGAGTGCTGGCCATTGGTGGGACATTGAAGAGGAGAAGAGGTCAGGTGTTGATATCAATTTGGAGGATTTCAGGCAAGAGTTTGTTAATTGGTACTTCTACCATACCTATCTTGATGAGAAGATCTCTCAGTTCGAGAAGATCAAGCAAGGAACCATGATGGTTAATGAGTATGAGGCAATATTCATGGAGTTGTTGAGGTTCTATCCTCACATGGCATCAATAGAGGGGGAGAGGATTCGATGTTTTGAGAAGGGTTTGAACAGTGAGCTGACAAAAATAGTGACAACCTTATAGAATCGTGAGAAGATTGCATCATTCTTGGAATCTATAAAAAGGATTGAACAGTATGTGGTGGGAAGCATGACATGAAGGACAAGAAGAGGCATGCACAATACTAAGGGTAGTCATCTGGATGCTTTAAGAAACCTAGGTTTCCAGCATCGTTGACACAACAGAGATCAGCAAGTCCGTCATAGTGGTCACCAAGAAGAGGCAAAGGTCATAGCTTTCTTCCTGTAGGAGCCCACAATACAGCTTCAGTGTCCGTGACAGGGCCATCTTGGCCATGGTATGAGAGAGGAAAATGCTACAACTACGGGCAAGCATGTCATACCAAGTTGTATTTCCCTATGAAGGATGATGAGGTGTCCCAGCAGTCGAGGCAGAGTCAACATGGCTTACAGAGACAATAATACAATAGTAGAGGAGGATGAAGACATGGATAGGCATCACATCCTGGTTCTTCAGGATAGGCCAATAGGGGACAAGGATGTCAGAAGGTGACATCTAGATTCTACGTGATGAGTCAACCAGATAGAGTGGTCAACCCACGAGTAGTGGCAGGTCAGATGGAGTTATTTCAATCTAATTTGTCTTCTTCTTACATCATATCAGTTTTGGTTAGTCTAGGTTCGACACACTCTTTTATCACTTGTGAAGGTATTTCTAGTAGATTTTTCCTGTTAGATGTAGATGTGATAGCGTTCATTTAGAAATCATGTTGGTTGTTTCTGCAGAGTTGCGGGAGGTGTGTCCTTCTTTTGTTCTTTCATTTTCAGTTAATATAATTCAAGTGGATCTCATACCACTTGACATGTATGGATTCAATGTGATCCTTGAATACCTTGGAGAAGTATCGTGTGTTGTTGGACTGTAGTGCCAAGGTGGAAATGTTTTAGGATCGTGATGTGATGTGGGTCTTCTAAGGAGATAGGAAGATTCTCCCAACATGTCTGGCATCAGCAATGGTGGCAAAGAAGTTGATGAGGTAGTGTAGTGAGGTGCTTTTAGCCCATGTAATGGATACTAAGGTGAGGAGTCCTAGTATCCAGGAGGTACTAATTGTCTACAAATTTGAGGATGTGTTTTTAGATGAGTTTCTAGGTGTTGTCCTTCCTCAAGAGATTGATTTTGAGATCAACCATGTCTCGGGTACCCAACCTATAGCCCAGGCGCCGTACAAGATGTCACCAGTAGAGATGGAAGAATTAAAGGAACAGTTGTAAGAGTTGCTTGAGAATGGTTTGACCTAGTACATCATCATGGGGTTCTCCAATGCTATTTTGTAAAGAAGATAGATAGATCCATGAGATTGTGCATCAATTATCGGATGTTGAACAAACTGACGATAAAGAACAAGTATCCATTATTGAGGATAAATGACCTATTTGATCAATTGTGTGGCACCAGAGTATTCTTAAAGATAGACTTATACCATGTTATCACCAGTTACGGATCAAGGAGTATGACATACCTAAGTTACCTTTTAGGACTCGGTATGGTCATTAGAGTTTGTTATTATGACATTTGGGCTAACCAATGCTCCATTAATGTTTATTGATCTGATGCATAGAGTGTTTAGACCTTATCTGGACCAGTTTGTGGTGGTTTTTATAGATGATATCTTGTTCTGCTCTAGGGACAACCAAAACCATGAGCTTCATTTGCATCAAGTATTAACCGTGTTGAGACAACACCAGTTGTATGCTAAATTCAGTAAGTGAGAGTTTTGAGTGAAGGAGGTGTCCTTCATAGGACATATGATATTTGCTGAGGGTGTTCGGGTGGACCTTAAGAAGGGTAAATCTATGATAGAATGGGAGAAGTAGAAGACATCGACAGAGGTTCCCAATTTCCTTGGTTTGGCGAGATACTGCACGAGGTTCATCAAGAACTTTAGTGTTACAATTTTAGCCCTAACTAAGCTAACAAGAAAAGATGTTCCTTTCATGTGGGATGACAAGTGTCAGTGTGCCTTCCAATTGTTAAAGGAGAAATTGACTTGTACGCCAATGCTAGTTCTTTGAGTAAGGGAAAGGATACGTAGTCTTTTATGATGCGTCGAGGAATGGTTTGGGTTGTGTTGCTGATGTAGGACACGAATGTGATTTCTTTTGTTTGTGACAACTTAAGAAACATGATGAGAACTACCCAACCCATGATCTGGAGCTAGTCGTAGTAGTTCAAGCCTTGAAGATTTGGAGGCACTACCTTTATGGCAAGAAGTGTCAGATCTTCACAGATTACAAGAACCTAAAGTATATCTTTTTATAGAAGGATCTGAACATGCTAATTGATCACCATCCAGTAAAGGTGAATGTCACGGTAGATGCACTGAGCAGGTAGTCTTCTTCATCATCTTCTGTAGACAAAGCACAAATGTGCTCTTTGGTGTGCCACAAGAGAGACATGTTGGTCTCCTTATGTCAAATGAATGTTTAGTTGGAGGTGTCTATGTTGGCAGGTCTGTTGGTAGAGTTATAGTTGAAGCCTACATTGAGGCAGTAGTTCTGTGATGCACATTGGGATGATACTGTGATACTAAAGATACGAGTAATGTTTAAAAGGGAGAATTGTGATGGCTACCATGAGGTAGAGGATGGGACAATGTGTTATCACAACAACATTGTGATTCCTGATGTTGATGATTTTAGGTTGATGATTTGGGAAGAGGCCCACTCTTCAATGTACACTATGCAACCAAGTAGCACCAAGATGAACCAAATGTTAAAGACTGGTATTTGTGGTCTGGCTTGAAGTGTGATGTGGTAGAGTTTGTTCCAAGGTATCCAGTGTGTCAACAGGTTAAGGAAGAGCATGAGAAGCCTTTAGGGATGTTGCAACTGCTGCCTATACCATAGTGGAAATGGGATCATTTGATTATGAACTTCGTGGTTGGTCTACCTAAGACAACGAAAGGTCATGATTCTATTTAGGTGATTACTGATAGGTTGACCAAGTCAACATACTTTTTTCTTATGAAGACCACATATAAAATAGAGAAGCTTTCTCAAATATATGTTAATGAGATCATTCGCGTGAATGGCATCCCAGATACTATCATGTCAGATAGAGGTCTTCAGTTCACTAGTCATTTTTGGGAGCGCTTGTACACAACTATGTAAACTCAATTGAAATTCATCATGGTGTTTCACCAACAGATAGACAACCAGTCTAAGAGGATAATACATATGTTGGAGGATCTATTGAGAGCCTATGCGTTATAGTTTTTGGACAGTTGGGTTGTACACCTCAGTTTGATAGAGTTTGCCTACAATAATAGTTGTCAACCAAGCATTTATATGGCACCTTATGAGGAGTTGCATAGGAGACATTTTAGGTCACCGCTGTGCTGGTCTGAGACCGGTGAGTATAACTTCTAGGTCTTGAGCTCGTGCAATAGATAATAGAGAAGATCAATGTGATTCAACAGTAGTTGAAGGCAGCACATGATAGACATAAGTCGTATGTGGATAACCAACATAGACCCTAGGAGTTACAAGTGGGAAACAAAGTGTATCTTGAAGTCTCTCCTTAGAAATTTGTTTTGAGGTTTGGAAGGAAGGGTAAGTTGGCTCCCAGGTTTATGTGACCTTACTCTATGGTGGCACGCATTGGGAAGGTGTCTTATAAGTTGGAATTTCCACCTGAGTTGCACATGCTGCATTCAGTGTTTCATGTTAGGATGTTGAGGAAGTGTTTTCATGACACAAAGAAAGTTTTATAGCATGTAGAGGTGGATCTTGATGAGGATGTGTCCTATGTAGAAGGATCTATGTTGATTCTAGATAGGAGGATCAAGAAGTTGAAGTAGAAAGACATCATTTTGGTGAAGGTTCTATGGCATCACCGTGGCATAGAGGAAGCCATGTGAGATCTTGAGGAAGAGATGTGGAGGAAGTACCCGTCTCTTTTCACATAGGATTTTGGGGGTGAAATCCTAGCTAGGGGTTAATGGTTCTAAGGACCCTAACCTAGCTTAGTGCTTGCACATGCTTTCTTTGCTTAATAATGATGCTTAGAACCTTTCTCTAATCCTTTGAGATGTTTGGTTATCATGTAACATGCTTATGTTTAAATTTTTGCCATGTTTGGATGTTGTTCGAGCTATGTTTGTTTGTTTTGGACCAAATTGGAACTTACCCAAGTTGAAGGGTTATGTTGCAATTTGTCACATTTATATTTTTCCCTTAGTTCCTTGGCATCTTATCAGAGAGAAATATTCATAGGGGTGCCTTTTCAGGACCTTGGTTGATGGCGTGGAATCATGTGGTGATGCTAGTGTTTCTAGGGTTTGCTTGGTGTTGACCTTTATTGAGCTTGAGTGTGGGTAGCGACCCTTTTCTCAACCATGTTGATGGTCTTGGGAGTGTCTTGTCTGAGACACTTCGCGTGGGTTATCTTGGCTGTGATGGTCTAGGGTGTGTCTTGGGTCAAGATAATGGTCTACTTGATGTGTGTCTCGACCTAGTGTTGATGATCCTTCTTGTCTCGGCTGAGACAAGTTGCCTTGTTCTTGTTTCAACCTCCCTTGATTTGTCTCGAACGAAACCAGGGTGGTGGTGACCAAGTGGTTTAGACCCCACCTAGTTTGTATCACTATCTCATGCGTTCATGGTTCAAGTGGTTGCATGTTGGTTTCTTGGGTGGGCAAGTGTTCCTTTGGTGCATTTAGGTGTTGACATGTCATCTCCCTATTACTTCCCTCCTTCATTGGGTATGTAACCCCTTTTCTCTCTATGCAAGTCATATTTTCGTCCATCCTCTTTCTCTTTCCCTTGTGCTCATCCTTGGATATTGGTGGATCAAATAAGGTGCAATTCTTGGTGCTTTGGAAGTGGATCAACCTTGCATGTGGTGCCTTGAATCTTGATCTTCTTCCCTGTGGTGGTTTTTTCCTTAGTAAGTAGTTTTATCATCTTCATCATGTTTTCCTTTGGAACCACCATCTTCCTCTCCCTATTTCCTTGGTTGAATACTAGGGTTCTACCCTAGTGGTCACCTTGAGAGAAATCACTCTCCACAATGGCCCTTAGACTATGGACTACCCATGGTGGTACTTGTGGAAGGGTGTTTTCTTCTCTTTCCTCCTTTTCTATTTGGTTCGTCCTAGAGTCCTTCTTGCCCTTTTCTTGATCTATCTTTGACCAAAGTGTTATTGTTTTTGAAGGTGACCCTGTGGAGCTTAATTCCTTCTCTTTGGAGCTTGACCTTGTTCCCTGATTTCTCTTCAAAATTAGGCGAGTTATATAACTCTTTACTTCTTTCTATTAGTAGCACCTTACTTTTATGCTTGCATGTACTCATGTACATATAGAAAAGATGATGATAATATGGTAGATAATGCTATTGTAATTTAGCATTATTACTATGTAGGTTTCTCATGAAGATAACACTATTTCTCAAACCCTAACTCCAATGTGCACATTTTCAAAGTGTTTTTGAGAGATGCTTTTTGAGCTTTGGTTTTATCACCAAGATCTAAGTTCGGTCACCATGTTTCTCTTGGGTTTTTTTGGATGTTTTATCACATGTGATGTATTTTGGCTTTCTCTCTTCTGAGTGGTTTGCTTGTTGATCTAATAAGATGTTCAATTGCATGAATTCAGAATGTATGTGCCAAATTAACATGAGTTTGGGTTAATTATGAATTTTTTAATTGATGATTAAAGTTAATATTAGTTTGTTAATGATAAAAGGGAGCATTAGGAACAAAAAGGATGAATCTTTACATGTAATCTGTTTAATTTAGAGTTTTTGTGTGTGAATATACTTTAATGGGCCTTAAAACCCTAATGTTGGCAAATTCGACTCTTAATAGATTTAATTATTCAAAGTGGTGAATAAATATGAGATATAATGATCCTAGGCTATTTCGAGCATTAAAGTTCCTAATTTGTTGATAAATAGCCTTAATATTGAAATTAGGTTTTTTGAATGAATCAAGATAAAATTAATGATAAATAACATTCATATGAGTATTAGAGCATAATGAACTACGAATTAATGATAAACAGGCATAATGACCTTGTCATGGGTCAAAGAGGATAAAAATGGTAGCTTTAATGAAAAGAGGCTTAATGGACTTATATAATGGTTGATTATGCCTTAAATCCCAAAACCGAGGAATTAGATGTGGAAATAATTAGGGTTTGTGATCAATTGCGTTAAATTAGGGTTTAAAATAGTAAAAGATGAAGGGAAGCCCTAATTGTAAAAGAAACCCTAAAAGTGAATTAAAAACCCTAGGAAGCGAGCTAGGTTTAATGGATCTTGATGACATGAATAATAAAAAGGGAATTACGTTATTATTTCAGGATCTTGTTGAAAATGCTTACTTGCTTGGATTCTTATTTGCATGGATATTTCTGTTCAAATCGTCAGATCAGGTATGTGGTTAATTATGAATAACCACCTTAGTTTCTCGAGGATTTTCCGGATGGTTAATCACATTGTATGAAAATGATCAGTTTGGATGTTCATACTTGCAAACTATAAAGTTACTATGATTATCACATTAATAATAGAAGTATGGATTCTCGCACTTACATGCCACCCTGATGGATGATGCTAAAGGTCAGGCCCAGATGGGTAGACCAATGGACACCTTGGGTGGTGACCCCAGGCACCAAGCTCGGGAATGAGAAGGTGGCCTATGATATTGCATGACTAGTGGGCACCATGAGTGGTGACCCCCAAGCACCAAGCTCGGGATTGAGAAGGTGGCCTTAAGTCATTGGTAAAGGAAGCCCTAAGGTGGGTATGCCAGGGTTAAGGTAAAAGCGGTGGAGAATGTGATACTAAAAAGTGTAAATTGGCTTGTTAATTAACTTGATTGTGATAATTAGATTGTTATCCTTATGTTTAAACTTTTGGTTGTTCCCACATACCAGTATATTTCGATATACTAACCAACATTTTGTTTGTCGGTGTTTTAGGAACAACAATTGAAAGAACAAACAGTAATGTGACACATTGTGGAAATAAGAAATAAAGTGCAAGGAGGATTAGATAGAATAATTCAAGCTTTGGATAGATAGATTTCCAAAGTTTTTAAAGGTAAGTAAAGATTTAATTTTATTCCAAATTCTAGTTAGTTAGTAGAATCTCATAACTATTATTGATTATTTGTCGAACCTTTGATCCTGTTAATTGAATAACGGCTCTGACCTTCGGGTCTCCCTTAATTGGGGGTTACCGGGAGGCGGGGTTGTTACAATTGGTATCAGAACATAGGTTCCTCAATTAATCTTTAATAATTATTAAATTTTACAAATTCCTTAGAACCTAAGGGAGTTATTAGAGGATTATCTGAAAGATAGAGGTGTCTAGAAAAAGATCACGACTGGGGGCTGGCAATATTTTCCTCCACACCTCTAGTCGGAATACGAGGACTCCCGGATCCATGTGACTACCTAGCCAAAGTCTTAGGGTATGAATCGAAATAAGATACCTTTAGGACTCTCTCATCTTGTTCATCCCTTCGCAACTCAATTTTTGATAAGGACCTTAATGATTAGGGTTTCCTCTCTTCTCCTCACCCTCTTGAGGTATGGGTAAGGTTGATAAGGATTAAGGAATCCTCCACCAAACTAATAAAAAGCATGTAAATAAGATGTCATGGACATAAGCTTAGCAGAGTAAGCGTAAAACAATAGATACATGCTTAGGTCGTATGACACGATTTGTCATTGCTCTCAGGAGAAACCTGAGGCTAGACCTCCTTGTCAGGAGGATGAGTAGATAGAGTTAGTCTTGGGAGGTAGAGACCTCCATTAAAAGTAGAGACCTAGTACATCCTTTGAGGATGATGTTAACCCTAACCCTAAGTGAAGGTTAGAGAGAGAGATGACATGATGAGTTAGATGCCATGGTTGACTAGATGTTTGGATAGACATGCCTTTGGATTGCCATACGAGCCATGAGAGGTTGTATGACCTAAAACCTTTGGCAACCCCACCCTGGGAAGGGTCGTGCATGTTTGAGCAAAGGATAGCTCCCTCTTGGATGAAGTTAGAGAAGAACCTATAGAAACCCTATGGGCTTGTGAAAGTGGGGTATAGCTTACACCCAGGGTACATCAGTAGTACTGACAATAGGATGAAACCCCCATCCAGAGATCAAGATGGATGGCTTATGAAATAAGCATAAAGGGCTATGGATGGTCTTGAGAAAACATAAGTTCGAGCATATGCTTCACCTATGTAGAGGATGCTTGTGAGCTTGATCCTTCATGGAGAGAGGACCTCTAGTTGTAAGGCTGGATGTGAAGTTAGCTCTGGAGAGAGAAAGCGGGACCCAAGCAAAAAAGGTTGGAAACTTAGATTCCAAGACATGAGGAACAGTGGGAGTTGAGGATGATGCGACCTAAGTGGATGATAGTGGGTGCCTTATGCTTGACCCTAGAGGCTGATGATGTCTTGGTTATCTTGAGAGGAACCAAATCCTCGAGAGAGGATGTTGCTTCTGGTACCTATGTGCCTATGGTATAAATGGTTACATGTTGAGATGAGACAAAGGGTGCCTTAGACCCTGAGGAGGTTTAAGTAACCAGTTGTGAGGCATTATACCTAGTTGGTTGTCCTTGAGGAGGACTCCACTCTGATGTTCTTCCTATATAAAAGATCATGGAAGTACATGACATACCTTGGACATGCTTGATTCATGGTTAAGAGATTGAACATGCAGTTGGATACCTAAAGGTGGACCTAGGGTTCCTAGGCCTAAGAGGGGAAGTAGTGTATCCGATTCTCATAATTTGATTTGAGTCTCTATAGTTTCGAGCACGGTACTCCTCGTGTTTATAGGAAAGGAAACCCCTTAAGTTAAGGGTATGTTTGATGAACCCCTCACAACTAAGTTGATCTAATGTTGAGGATGAGAACAAGTGTGACCTAGCATGGGTTGGTAAGTATCTTCCTATGCCTTAGTAGCTTGCTAGGGCTAAGCATGTTCATGTGGATGTATACCCTAAACATAAGGACGTTTATGACTGCTGTTATCAGGTGTAGTTTCCTCCCATCCTGGGAGAGGGACCCTTTTGTAGGGTGTAAAATAGTTTTGTTGGTTTAGAGGTAACCTAAAGAGGTTTCAGAGGATCTTGAGAAGCTAGATGAAAAGTACATGGTATGAGAATGAACCTGTAGACCCATAAATAGCCATCTCTAAGTGCATATGGATGTGTTACCATGGAGGTAACCGGTATGGGGCCTGACCAAGGTAGGCAGGTTGCCATGACCCCTATGAAGGGATGAAAGTCAGTCAAGAATGCAGAGAGAGATGAGGAAAGATTGGGTAAGGTTCTAAGTTGAACATGTACTATAATGGAATCCTAAGTATATCCTAGGGTCAAGTAGGGGTAAGACCGATGGAAGAAGGACTTTCCTAATTCCCTATTTGCACATGACCATAGGGTCGGGAGGTAACAACTATCATTGTCTAAGGGCCATGGGTTAGGAGATTGATCACCTTCATGAACTCATGGGACCCAAAGGGCAGATGAGTAGGGAACTCTCTAGATGCATAAGGGAAGATGGATAACCCCAAAAGTGCCAGCACCCTATAGACCTAGAGGAGATGACTAAGGATTGTGCTTGGACCAAGTAAGTTTGAGACCAGTTTTCCATGGAAGTAATTTTGATATCATGATGTTTGTGATGTATATACATAAGTTGCACGTTCTAACTGAGATTTAAAGGTGTACTGGTAAAGAGGTTTGTACTATCTCTACTCTTGGAATAGGAAGAACTCTATATTTGGACGACCGCCAAATGCTTATTTCTTCCTGTTATGGGAGTGAGAGATAGGATAGTACGCATGCCATACACCAATGGTAAAGATGACATGAGTTGGAACGTTGCTATAAGGAATGAGGACAAAGATGATAACATACCTTGGTGGAATGAATGATACATGGAGAGGTACAAAGGATAAAAGTATTAAGATAATCACCTTGAAAGGATGTTCCTAGTAGAAGCTTTGTGGAATTTGCAAGTTATACAAGGTTGAGTTTGATCACCATGTGGATGAGCTCAGAGTTTCTTGATGAAGATAAACTTAGAGTTTGAGATGAGATGATAAGAATAATACATGGAGGTGTATGTTACCTAACACCTAAGGATAAGAAGTGGTAATGAATGCTCTGGTTGAGATATAGTGCCTAATTTAGCTGGAATCTTAAAGAAGTTGAGGTTGTTAGGCTAACCTTAAGTTGAGAAAAAAGAGATAAATTTGGATAACACTCAGATATAACGAGATATGTTGTTTGGTTAGCCAGCATAGGCTTTGATGAAAGGATGGTGGTAGAACCTCAGATACACTTCTTTAGATAGGAAAGTGATAAAACCCTATTGAGAGTGGTTTAGTGTTTTTGAGGAATTGACCTTGAGGAATCATGACATACATGAGATTATGATTTTATGATCACCAAACACCGTGAAACTACAAAGATGGTAAGTGATAGTGGCACTTTGGATGCTTAAAACAAAGTTGCATGTAGCATGTGGCCATGCAAGCTAGGAGGTGAAGGACGAACACCAATAACCCAGTACATGGATATAAAGTATAAAGAGTTCCTGAGAGGGAATGAGAGTTCTTCACTTTGGATGTTGTGAGTCTCCCCTGGACCAAGGAAGGCCGAGATCCAATATGGGTTATGGTAGATCGCCTTACCAAGATGACATGAGAAAGGAAGAGTAATGTCACATGACAGATTCAGTTGAACTACTTAAGAGAGAAAGATGGTTCAACTACACCATGATGCGAGTTCAAAATTTCTTGAGCATGAGCTAAAAGTTCACTTCCATTAGGTGGAAGTAGTTACATGAAGAACTCGATGATAGTATAGTTTATCACCCTAACGAATGGTTAGTAAGATCCAGACTAGAGGGTTTGATGAGAGCAAGTGTGCTTGTTCAGGGTGATACAAAGAGATAGTTCTTAAGATGTGATGTTAACCACCATAGCCTTATCGGGATGCAAGAAGTTTTATAGAGAGGATGTGTCGGTCACCGCTTCATTAAGATGATGTTGGTGAAGGAGGCCTCACGAAGGTCAGAAAAGAACCACAGTGTGTGCAAATGAAGTCGCTTGATCGTGCAATGGCTGAGAGAGAGCCCATAGGTGACATGAGTCGTGAGCGGATGCAAAGTAGACTGACATGCAGTTCACTGTGGGAGAGTATGTGATGTGAAAATATGACACCCCTAAGATACAGTTGAGAAAGCTGAGTCCCCGATATAGGGGTCCATTTGAGATGGATCGGCGGAGATGGTTATGTTTAGCCTTACCCCTCAGGATAACATGATGTATAATGTGTTACATAAGTCCAATCTAGAGCACTATGTGAGGTACCCAAGCCATGTGCTGAGCCCTGAACCTATTCAACTTTTGAGAGGCTGAAATGTCCTGAGTCACCTATGAGGGTATGATATACCAAGGTAAGAAAGAACTCAGATGGAAGAATATGAGATGATGAAGGTTCTTGGGAAGCACCAGGGAAAGGGTAAGGCCACATGGGAGTCACGATGGACATAGGAAAGATTTATAATGATTTGTTTGTTTTCTTGGTGGAATTTTGAGGACAAAATTCTTATAAGAGGGGAAGGATGTTACAACCCCAAATTTTGGGTTCATTGGTGAGAAATGTAATTTATCACATTGAAGATATTGG
This sequence comes from Alisma plantago-aquatica, assembly GCA_963693085.1. Lineage (NCBI taxonomy): Eukaryota > Viridiplantae > Streptophyta > Magnoliopsida > Alismatales > Alismataceae > Alisma > Alisma plantago-aquatica. The sequence goes on from OY856410.1 coordinate 320,993,281, forward strand.
AACAAATAATGATATAATTTGTTTTGAATAAATAGATTTTGTTTACAATAGCCTTGATGATTGGTGTTGTGGGCTTTATTGGCTATTGGGCCCAATAACAAGGAAATTCAATTAATAAATGAATAATTGAATATTTGAGAAAAGAAAAATGTGGAAACCTCTAGAAGGCAAATCCAAAGAGGGATTTCGTGCCTCTTGGGTTCCTTGGGTTCCAAGGAGTCCAAAGTTGCATAAAGAGAGCAATAAAAAAAGAAAATATCAATTAAGTATTTCTTTATTAAGAAAAAAAATGAAAATATTGATGAAATGTGGAAAATAAGTAAAAAGATGTATAATGGAGTTATACTTGGTGGAATTTCGTATCCCAAGGATTCCTAATGTTAAAAGGAATACCAATGAGGAAAATAAAAGAGAAATAAAGAGAAATCCTCAAAAAGAGATATTTTAATGAGAAATAAACAAGATAATGTGAAATAATGCATTTAGATGCATCTAAAAGGATAATGAGTATCCAATAAAAAGTATTTCGAAATAATAGAGTTTCTTGGGATCCAAGGAGTCCCAATGAAGAAAGAGGAAAGAGAAAATACCTATAAAGCAAAATAAGAAAATAATGTGATACATTATTGATTAATTATGTGGTATAGTTAAGAAGAAAGTATTTTCTAATAAAGGAAAATAGGATTTCGTGATCAATGAATTAGAATCAAATAATAAAGATAATAGTTAGATGAGTTTCGAATTCTTAATTACCCAAGAAAAGAGAAATATCAAAGGGATAGTAAGAAGATAGAAAGCTTGCTTCCTAATGAAGGAATTGGTTCCCTAATTGGAAAAGACCCTGCATCTTTGTGGATGCACATCTTGGGGTGCGAAAACCCTCCCCTATATAAGGGGTTGGCCTTCTGGTTCGAGTTCCAAAGAGATCTCACACGTATCTCTTCTTATTTTTCTTCATGTTCTTCCACATTCAAACCCTACTCGAAAGCATGATCGATCCATGGAGAAGAACGACCGTGGAAGAGTTACGTTGGGGCCATGCTGCTCCCACGACAAAATGGGGAAGCTCGGTGGACGTCCCTTCCTCCTAGCTGTGCGCCGCTGCAGTAGTATGACTGCATAGGTCCACCATGGGTTACAGATCGCCACGCCCAATTCCAGCCACCATGGCTCTATCTTTGAGTTTGTATAGGTACGGTGGAGGGAGGCAGAAGCATTGGGACCATCGCTGACGTCCTGGGCTTGGAACAACTCTGTCCATAGATCTACAAAAGTGTTGCGCGTGCAGCAGCAACCACGGATGGGTTTGCGCTCATGAACGGTGGTGCAACCACAACTTGGAGGAGCTTTGCGTGCTCTAGGGTATGGCAGGGGTAGGAGAACCCTCCGTGGTGGCCGTCGAAGCCAAGAGAGGTGAGGAAGAGTGCGCCAAAGCTGTAGATCGGCGGCTAGGGCGATCGCAACATCTGTTGCTCGAGGCTGAAGAAGGTTAGATGTGTGTTGGACAATTCTGCCCTCGACGTATCAAAGGACATGCTACTTAAGTGGAGGGCAAATTGGTCATTTCGAAATATTTCTGAGCAAGCAACGTTGCATGGACAAAGACTACGTAGCGCCTCCCTATTGGCCAAAGTAAGTAGATTTTGTAAAATTCATAGTTAATTATTCGTAGCTCGGATTAGCACGCATAGAATATGAAAGTTACTAAAAAATGAGGGGAATACATTAAAAATATAATTGAAGCCTGATTCCTTTTGAAATTCGAAAAGTAATGGAAGATATCAACTTTAATGTACTAATGTTTAAAGAACCCTATTTTGATATGATTAATGTGATTAGTAGGGTTTAATTGATGATTAAAGTTGATATTAGTCTATTAATGATAAAAGGGAGCACCAGGAACAAAACGGATGAATCTTTGCATGTAATCCGTTTAATTTAGAGTTTTTGTGCGTGAATATATTTTAATGGGCCTTAAAACCCTAATGTTGACAAATTCGACTCTTAATAGCTTTAATTATTCAAAGTGGTGAATAAAGATGAGATATAATGAACCAAGGATATTTCGAGCATTAAAGTTCCTAATTTGTGGATAAATAGCCTTAATATAGAAATTAGGTTTTTTGAATGAATCAAGATAGAATTAATGATAAATAATGTTCATATGTGTATTCGAGCATAATGAACTACGAATTGATGATAAACGAGCATAATGACCTTGTCATGGGTTAAAGAGGATAAAAATGGTAGCTTTAATGAAAAGAGGCTTAATGGACTTATAGAATGGTTGATTATGCCTTAAATCCCAAAACCGAGGAATTAGATGTGGAAATAATTAGGGTTTGTGATCAATTGCGTTAAATTAGGGTTTAAAATAGTAAAAGATGAAGGGAAGCCCTAATTGTAAAAGAAACCCTAAAAGTGAATTAGAAACCCCAGGAAGCGAGCTAGGTTTAATGGATCTTGATGACATGAATAATAAAAAGGGAATTATGTGATTATTTCAGAATCTTGTTGAAAATGCTTGCTTGCTTGGATTCTTATTTGCATGGATATTTCTATTCAAATCGTCAGATTAGGTATGTGGTTAATTATGAATAACCACCTTAGTTTCCCGAGGATTTTCCGAATGGTTAATCACATTGTATGTAAATGATCAGTTTGGATATTCATACTTGCAAACTATAAAGTCACTATGATTATCACATTAATAATAGAAGTATGGATTCTCGCACTTACATGCCACCCTGATGGATGATGCCAAAGGTCAGGCCCAGATGGGTAGACCAATGGACACCTTGAGTGGTGACCCCAGGCACCAAGCTCGGGAATGAGAAGGTTGCCTATGATATTGCATGACTAGTGGGCACCATGAGTGGTGACCACCAAGCACCAAGCTCGGGATTGAGAAGGTGGCCTTAAGTCATTGTTAAAGGAAGCCCTAAGGTGGGTATGCCAGGGTTAAGGCAAAAGCGGTGGAGAATGTCATACTAAAAAGTGTAAATTGACTTGTTAATTAACTTGATTGTGATAATTAGATTGTTATCCTTATGTGCAAACTTTTGGTTGTTCCCACATACCAATATATTTCGATATACTGACCGACGTTTTGTTTGTCGGCGTTTTAGGAACAACAATTGAAAGAACAAATAGTAAAGTGACACATTGTGGAAATAAGAAATAAAGTGCAAGGAGGATTAGATAGAATAATTCAAGCTCTAGATAGATAGATTTCCAAAGTTTTTAAAGGTAAGTAAAGTTTTAATTTTATTCCAAATTCCAGTTAGTTAGTAGAATTTAATAATTATTATTGATTATTTGTCGAACCTTTGATCCTGTTAATTGAATAACGGCTCTGACCTTCGGGTCTCCCTTAATTGGGGGTTACCGGGAGGCGGGGTCGTTACACTTGCTTCTTCCAATCACCATATTCCCTCCTTACAAATGGGAAAAATAGAAAAAGAAAAGAAATAAAATAATAGATATCTCTATGTAGTAGCATCTTAAGAAAAGAAAAAAATGTGCACTCCAATACAATAGCACTCCACTCCTTTTACAACCATTTATTATCTTTTTATTCCTAGTAGGGCTAGGGAAAATCAACTCTAGCCCACAAACCCTTACACGATCCATGTGGTTCATGAAATGTGAAGTGAAGTGTATGATTGGATTCTAGAAAATGAAACAAAAACATAAATCATTTTGATGCATGTTGTGAATGATACGGTCTACCTGAAGCATTGCAAAAATTTACATGACTTATATGTGTGTTTGGTATCCCGTATTTGAAGTTCTTGTGCTCTGTTCTTGAACATATTTAGTGCCTATCCGAGAGGTACTACATGATTGGAATGGAATGAGTTCCTTGGGTTCTTCCATAGATAGTGTGTCCCTCAATCTGTGCTCATTCCAAAAGAAATGGAATTCAATTCCATTATCCAACATAATGCCTTTGTACACTAATTCCTTCATCACTTCACCCTTCTAGAAAAGTACATAAATGGTAATAGCAAAGAAAGATCTAAGTTTCTAGGGAATGACTCAACTGAAGTCTGAGTGATAGCTTGGCCCCTCAGATCCCTCTGAAATTTCATCAGTTGGTTTCTAAAGCACAATACACTAAGATGTACCACAAGACTCAATTCTTTCTGCACCCTCAAAAGTAATAACAATAACCAAGCAAGCCATCAACATTGTAGAAATAATAGCAATGGAAGAAATCAACACCGTAGTAACAACAATCATGGAGGCAATCAAAAACATCATAATAATTACAACAACAAGAATCCTTCATTGATCACAGATCCATTATACAAATATAGGAAGAAGCACCATAGAGAATGCTACCATCCTTCACCCCTTTGGTTCAACTACTTCAAGTCAGATCACCGCAATGCAAATTGCCCTAAGACATGGTGAAATAGTAAAACTCCTCTTATAAACTCTTAAAATACCCTAGGTTAGGAAGAAACACTAATACATGCATACTACTGCTTAAAAGCCTACATTCTATGAGAGTTCAAGATGATGGAAACAACAAATGAATTAATTGAAGGTATGAATTTTATTGCTGGCCTACCCATGAAGGCCCTTTTCAATTCTAGATTCATTGATTTTCTCTCTACTTGAAATATGAAAACCACCTATATAACGTCTAGTGTGACTATTAGAAACCCTAGGGTTTGCATAAAGACAAAATATCATGGTTATTCCTAACACACTTGCCTTTGAATAAAAAGGACTTTCTAGTAAACCTATTTTCTTAACATAGATATTCGTCATTGCTCAAAGAGTTAGAGATGTTTAAGGATGTCATATTACCTCTCCCGCTTTCCCATGTAGAGCCCTCAACACATAGGCAAAGTGAGAGATGTATATTAATACTACCCTTATAGTTTCATTTAATCCTAGATTTTGGGGCAAAATCCCCTTTTAGGGGAGGTGAGTTGTAACATAACAAATTTGGGTACTAGATTTACTTTTGAGCTATATGTGTAATACTATAAAATTGAATTTCTCTTTTTATAAATTTACATTCCTATTTACACTTCATTAACATATCTTGATATTCGAGCAACAAAATAAATTTCTCCTCATTTTTATCTATTCATCCTATGTGGGATCCACAATTGAAAAGTTTAACTCAATGTTAAATTCATGACTTTTGAGTCACTTTGAAAGATATTATTTACTTTTAGATATTCATATTTGAACAAATTGTGAGAATATGAATTTTGGGCCATCTTCGACTCATGAAATGAGTAAGTCAGCATTTCAAATATTTAGAGCAAGGAAAATTTAGTATCTTGAAAATTTCAAAAGAAATGGATTTGTAGATTGGGAGACATAAAATCAGCAAGGGATAATGCAAATTTATGAAAATTTAATTTAATTTTAATTAGTAGTCTAATGATGTGATTGAGTAGGATCCATAAACGCATGGTCTTTCATAACTTGCATGCATGACTTTCCTCCACTGACTTACCTCATTATAGAGAAATTGAGAGGGGGCATCTTGCCATCCTCATTCCATTGTCCTTCCTTTTCAATCTCCCCCACTTCATTCCCTTATGCCCAATCACTAGAAGGAAAAATGAAGAGAAACATCAAGGGACATTAATGGCCAGTGATGAAGATTTGACGACCAACAAGCCATTGTTAAGTTCTTGTTCTACCTTGGATCAAACCAGAAGTACCAGGAGAGTTGCCTAAACCCCTGCATGTGAACCCTAGCACCATAGACTCTAGAAATACCCCCAGTCACCCAAAAACAACATGCAACCTCCACAGTTGTTGCACATCTTATTCTTCCTCCTCTTAACCTTTAGGAAATCCTCCAATCTCCTCTCTTGCTCCTTTAAGACTTGTAGTACATATTAAATTTGTATCCTAACGAATTCACCTAATCAATAATCCTTTCTTGTCTTCTCTTCCCTAGAGTTGTTGTGTTGTCAGCCTGTGTTGGACCATGCTAGCTGCCATCACCATGGTGACACCATCCACACCTCTAGTTCACAACATTACTGGTCTATAGACACTGTGACCAGCTGTCGCAAACCATAGACACCACCACCACTGTAAAAACACTCCCATCACCACCCCACACCTCTAGCTTGTCGCGACACCTTCAATAAGAAAGGAAGACACACCATCTTCAACCAAGTCTAGGGACAACTACTAGAAATCCTATAAGACAAAGAGGTACATATACCCAGACCTTTCTTCCTTGATTTCTTCAACCCACAATGAAACATGAGGATATGCATAGTGAAACCTTAGGTAAATTGTTAAAAAACCCACCATAGTTCAAACCTACACAACATGTTCTAGATGATCATACTGAATAGTAATTCAGAATAGTTAGACGCTTTCCCCGAGGCACACATCTAGGCTTGCAGCACAAAAAGTGCCTGAAGAAAGCTCTAAATAACACCCCAGGGCTCAGAACATGGTTTCCACCCTTGACAGACGTGGAAGCACTGCCAGATCCATCACCTCATCGAACAAATCCTTCCATATGTTTGTGAAGTTTGAAGGATGAGGTCCGAAGACCTTTCCCGCCGCCCACTGCCGGGCTTCTCTAACCTCTTTGTCGACTACATGAGAGTTAGGAACATGCCCTCTACATCAGCACACCAACTTCCAATTAGAGAATCTGATCCATATACCTTGCCTATCAGAGGCCATAGTTGGTGTATCTTCTTCTCCCTGAAGTTTTTACCTTCCTTCATCCCTTCCATTCCTTCTGTTTCCCTTCTCCATGTTATACAATACTTGTATTTTTGTAATGCTAATCATTACCATGAGTGGATAAGAACATAGCTTGGGTTGGGAGTAGCCACTAAGGCTCGCCCAACATGTATATACTTATGTACTTGAATATATGCTCTTAGTAATGATTATCTCCATACTCTTGGTCTTAATTCTTTTCTTGTATGATTAGCTACCTTGATATAGTAGTATTAACCATATCTAAGTGTTATGGATTTGCATGAATGCACTTTAATGATGGAATGTTTAAGCTAATAATCATGGATATATTGCAATTGTTTGTTTGCCATCTCAAGAGAGAGCCAACCTTATAAACTAGATCTATCCCAAGCTCGAGAAAGGAGGGACTAGACATGTATGATTATTTATTCTAAACTTGTAAGGGTATACAATGTGAGTGAGTGTTGCATGTTAGTGAGAGACCTTAGATGGTAAAACACAATCCATGTTCTCCATCCACACTTGATATCTTACTACTTGATTTGCTTGTTCTTTTATTTATTTATTTTCTTTACTTGTTTCACTTTACTTGTTTCATGAAGTACCCTTGTTCCATAAGGAACATAAAACTTGGCCTCACTTTTTGGTTGGTGTAACTAAGACAAGGCTCTACGTTATTAACACATACCACCCTTGTCTTTGTGGATTGACCCTGATTTGCTACAACGAACCTCATATAATAGTTATGGGACCCTGAGTGTCAGGTTATAAATTTAAGAGTCTAAATACTCTAGATATGCTCCTTTTTTGACGTGTGATTTAGGCCAATCAACTACCTCTGGCTATCATCTAACCTCTCACTTGAGGAAAATAGTGGAGACTAGATAGAGTTATGTCAACATGACCCTGCCTTGTCTCCATTGTCCAGACTATGAGAAGGAGTAGGAGAATGAGAGAGGGAGTAGAGGAGAGGAAAGCACTTAGAGATAAGGAGTATGGCAGAGAATCATCTTTACGATCATGCAAAGATAGAACAAAGTTTGACTTGATCTTGGATGCACTAATGCTGGCTGCCAAATCCCATCTCACCGAAGAAGGTGCAAAATTGGGGAAGGCCTTTCTGGGGTTTCCTGCTACAATTAGGGATCTAGTCATCTCAATTCCTAGGAACGTGGAAGGTCTTGGAGGAATTAGTAAAGGATTCTAGAAAGGAGGAGGTGAGTGTGGACGATCTCCTACCAGAGGAATTCCCTAGGGTGACATTGATATCCAGGACAATGCGCTCTAGACTAGTATCCTAGGTGAAAGATAGTCATGGGGATCTAGATGATGCAGACGAAGAAGAAGGTTGTATTTTGGTCTGATGAGGAGCAATGCCATTGTTGGAATTTCTCATTGGAGAGAAGCCTACTGGAAGCAACTCCTATTCATGAAGGAACATGACCTCACTCACGCAGGAGTTGAGAAGAATGTGAATGCAATGAGACATTTAAATGGTAGACTGGGTCCAAGTGATGAACTAGCCAACTCAAAGTAGTAGCACGCCCATAGCAGACACATGGTGATTCCTGAGTGGATGAAAAACGAAAATATTTTAGCAAATACTTAAAGCTTTGATAATTCATAGAAAATTAGTACATTTACCCAAACATACAAATATACTACCAAAATTCTTAGGAAAAGGAGTAGAACAACATGAAACCATAATATCATTGTCTTACTGCTTAAATATCATTGATATCATGTACGATATGTATACGTGTTTCATGAGAAATAAATATCAAACAATGGCCTGGAATTATAAGAACATGTCACTAAATCCATAATCATGTTCATAATCCTTCTTATGTCATTGATTATATTGTTGATTCACAAAATCATATAAAATACTTCATATAGCTAGTTAGGGCTAATAACCGTAATTGAAATGCAATAAATTCATTTATGATCAATAAATGATGGAATATGCACTATAAGGTCACATCAGAATATGGAACCTGATGTGGAAGCAAGATATATGTCTTAGGCATTGCATCTATGATAATATGATAATGGTTCATAATACATGACTTGTAACCCTAACATGATTAATTAATGTGACATAAGGTCAATATGGACACATAATGATGTGAAATAGAATTAGTAGAGAATGAATCATAATCTGGAACACAATTAGTAAGTAAGATTAGTAAGATAACTATAAGAAGATAAGATACATACTGATGGGAATGTTTCTTGATAAGAGAAGTAAAACCCTAAATGGACATAACTAGGGTTACAATGATGATATCTAATGCATGACATGTCATCTTGTCTTTTTTTGTTTTTTGTTTTTTTAAAATTCAAAAATCATCTTATGCATCCCATATTACGCTATGGGCCAATCACCAAAGAATACAAGTGTATCAAAAGTTGTTAGACCTCATTCATCTGATGTAAGTGTAAACTATGACCTATAGTTTGTACAACTGCTCACCCTCTCATCATGTATCTTTTCATCTGGTGAGAATGCGAGGAATACCTCTCTTCTCCATGATTATCATCCCTCTAATGCACAAAGAGAGTGTGGCTTGATCCGTTCATATCCTTCCTTCTTCAAGAAGTGTACCTTATATGCCCAGGTATCTCGGCGTGGATTTTATGATCTTTGAGACAAAAACTCCTATGATCGCATCTTATTCAATGACCTGCCTAATCTCCTTAGTGAATGGTCACACCCTCCACATTCATGCTGCCTTGCCCCATAAGTTATCATAAGTTCTCTGATCATCCACCTCTATGCATGAGATTGTCAGGTTATGGTCACTGTAAATCTTCAATTCCACCAAAAAAGCTTACATGTAGGCAGTTGTGTAGTCCTTCTCTCTGAGCCAGTATTTGAATGCCAATCTCACATATTTGTGCATATTCATAATGACTCCCGCAACCCACCTATGGTTGATACCCATCGGGTTCATACTGGTTCCGATTTTCAGGTTCATCTTCAAATTAGCCATGTCTAGAGGGTTCCACCTAATGAGTTTAATGGATCTAATCTTCATTCTGTGGGAATCAATGCCTTTGATTGCAAGCTTCAGGTGGAGGCGAGTGTCTCCCTTCATAGAAAAGGTTTTGTGTTTTAGGCTCCTATTAATGATGAAGCATATTTCATCCCACAACTTCTCTGGTCTAAAGTTCTTCTGCTTAAACACATGTCACATCGTGCTCTCCATATTGTCCACACTATGAGAATAACTATTTGATTTTTGATCCAGACTTCAATTGATGCAGACAACCTTAGATTTTGTAGCTTTATAATGGTGGTGGGAGTCACATTCCCTCTAAAAATGTCAGTAAGGTGTTCCCACATGGACATGGATAACTATCCCGCGATGAGGAGATAATGTAGGGTTATTTCCTCCAGTTGTTCAAAACATGAGCATTAGATACCATAGATGATACATGTCAGTTGAAGGTGCAATTTACCTCTTAATCAGGGACTGACCAAGGTTAGAGTGGACTCAAGAATTTGATGATTAGGATTATATTGGTTGAAGGCACACTTTACCTCTTACTAGGTCTACTCTTTAGTATAGTTGTATTATGTATCTATAAATACTTGCCATATGGTATAGAATGAAATAATTGTTTGTGTATGCCACCTTGCTTGATTTTCAGTATATATAATCATGAATACCTGAAACATAATATATCTATTCTAGTTGGTCAACGAACTTCATCTCTTTGGTAGTAAAGTGTTGAAAATTAAAGTACTTAAGCTCTTTGGTAGTCAAGTACTTGAAAGTGATCCAACTCTTTGGTAGTCTAATCACATTATGAAATGATCCAACTCTTTGATAGTTGATCATAAGGCTTTTAGTGCATTCAATATTCAACGTTCAGTGCATGGATAACATAATGGATAATGAGCCTAAAATACATGATCTCTTTTGTTAATAAAAATAATTCTTCAAGTATGCTTTTGTTATTTATATTATTGCCAAGTATTAGTTTTATCTTATTTCGAAGTATTAGTTTTATCCAATTTCCAAGTCATAATATGCAAGAGGTATTTGAACACATAGGCATACAAAATATATTAGTATATTGTGTTGATGTGTACCACTTGTAATATCTTTTTTAGGTGAAGTGGACATATGATCTTGAAGACCTTGATAGTTGGGAGTTGTGTGGTGAGCAGATGTAGAGGTGGACCAATTTTCTAAAGATTTTAATGTAGATGAAGTATATGCCTATATAAAAGTTTATTGTTCAATATGTAATCTCCACAGTTATTACAATTCTTTTTGTAATCATATGTTGAATGATGAGCTTGTGTTTGTATGGTTTATTTATTGTTCATGTATACATGTTGTTGTTGTTTCCTTTTGAATCCCTTGATTTTCTTCTTCTTGGCCTAGTGTGTGAGTTTGAATTGGGATCTTCACTGAGGTGAGGGTTTCAATTTGGATGTCACACACATGGTCAATGTGTTGAAAATCTAGGGACGTCAATGTAACACCCCTCCTTATGATATATAATATAACTGAGCATAAGCTTTCATCTTGAAGGGGGGATGTCACATTTATGTAATCATAGAAAATAAAAACATAATTCACCATTGGGATTCATACATTATTATTTTGATTAGTAAACTATAATTAGTGCTATAACATGTCTAAACATTTCTAAACATGGAAACTATGCATAAAAACATGATTGGATCTCCTATTATGGATGACACCCACCAGTTGGCTATTGAAGGTCTTCTAATCCTTGCGTGCTCCTCGTGAGTTCTTAGTTTCTCCAATTCCTAGGGACATCACGTCCCCAACCATGCAAAGGGGACAAACAACACATCAGTAAATGGTCCTGGTGCACATTATAACATAAGCAAAATAAAGTATACTTGACAAGTAAGAAAAAGTAGACATGAATTAACTATAGAATTCTTGAATCATTTTTAACATAAAGAATTGAATAGTAAATTTATGCATCCCTCTATAATGCCCCCTTAGGAGCACATCATTGCTAGGAAAGCCCTTGATGCTAGGAAAGCCCTTGACGACCCCTTGGGGTCCTTGATTTGGGAGCATATAAAGACTATTTCAATTCCAATTAACTTGCTCGTTAACATGACATCAACATTAACATTAACATGATCCTTGAAAATTTCACATGGTGAATTGGAAATGTAGATATATGCCACTTCTATTAATGCCCATATGAGTCCATGATTGCTAGAGAAGCCCATAATGCTTAGAAAGCCCATAACGACCTTTTCAGGTCCATAAATGAGGCACATATAAAAACTTATCCAATCCCTTAATCTTCATCATTAACTTAAATATTGACTTAAACATTAAACAATTCTTATTGTTAATGTTGAACATGGTGGGATTTCTCCCTCTTAACATGATCTCTTGATATGGTGGGATTTTTCCCTCTTGGACATTAGCATGAGTTTCATGAGTCATTAATCATAAATATTAATCATGATGAACATTTTAACCATAGAATACAACATATAGCAATCATCAAGCAATTTGATATAGTGAACATGTTTTAAACATTAAACATGAAATCATAATGTCTACTTATACTTAACATTAAATTAACCATAAATACTTGTGCTCAGTAGCATGACTCGTTAACCTTGGAGCAATGTAGATCCTAAGATAGTCTTCTTGATACTTGAGTCAAATCTAGGTCAAATCTCCCCTTGACTTTATTAGGCTCTAAGCACCTATTAATAAACATCATTAATCAATGCATTGTGTTGATCTTAGGTTGAATTAAGGTGAACTAAGGTTTGGGTGCATTAGGATTAGAGTTATTGATTAACATCATTAACTGGGGAAAACTAGGTTAGATTAGATAACCTTAATCATATGTCGTACATGATTAGGGTTTCACTAGTCTAATTATGGTTTCTAATAAAACATCAGAATAGAAAGGTAAATCATTGATTGAAAACCTTAAAATCATATTCCTCTCAAAAAACCATTTCCAATGACTATTTATATATTTATATTTTAAGCATACTACAATTTACTATGAATATTATAAAATGACCAGGGGTAGCTCGGTCATTCAATGAAGTGACCAGGGGCAACTCGGTCACCTTACAACTTGGCATCTTCCTCTCCATTGTCTGATCGGATGCAGCGCTTCAAGGCTCAAAGCATGAGTAAATCTCAAGCTCTATGGCGATCAATTCTGGGAAACCATCCCATTACCTTCAATGACATCTGACCGTCAAGATAAACCTAGGTTATGGGTACTAAAAGCATCATAATGACTATGATGAAATCTATAAAAATGGAGCTCAAAAGAGGAAGTACTAGAAGGATGTAAGTAAGGAGAATTTGGGTGTTTTTGAAGACTCACTGAGGTCTATAGGATCTAACAGAGCATTCCCATGGTCGAGAGGGCTCTGAGTGATCACCATGGTAGCTCACCGATAAGGGTTCTCATCGAGTTATAGGACCTGACAGTGGGACCATCATGGTGCAAACGGGAAAATAGGGACCCAATATGAGGTGGTGTGGATGCTTACAAACACTCCAATTGAGCCAAAGGAGGAAGTGAGGGTCATGGTAGGCTGGTGGAAGTCAGATATGGAAGACGAGTAGGAGGGGTCATCTCAGGTCACAAGGGGTGAAATTGAGAGTGGAGGAGAAACATGTGGGTCCTAGAGGTGATTTTTGCACCCATAAGTAGTTGTGGGTATCATTGTGAAAGTGACTGTAATAGAAGTATAGAGAGGGGAGAGAGCACCGCTTTGGGTATTTGGTGCACAAGGCAAGACAGGGGATGAGTGAACTACCATTCAAATCAGGGAAGATAGATGAAATCAGTGGAGATAGAATTTTGTGAAATAGATGAGAGATGAGGGAGTGAGATGGTGAGGGAGGAAACACAAGAGAGTAACTACTTTCTATGAAATGGCCGAGAGGAAGGTGACAGTCTATGAACCGTCGGATCATGGTTCACTTAAATCATGGTCGTTGGATGGTGTGAGAAGAAGGGAAGAAATATAAAGGGCATGCGACTGGAGGGTAAACTGGAACTATAGGTTAATCAATGCATTAAAATAATTTGTATTCATGCCTTAGTCAAAACTATGTGGTAAATTGTTTTATTCATTTGGAGGGTCAAACAAAGTCATAATGACTTGAAATTTGAACCAAGGATAATTACAAGGTCTATAATATTCTTGCAAAGCTAGATTTCGTTTTTGGTCATATCTTGGTCTATAACTTCTATCATGACCATTAAAAGACATTAAAAGTATTATATTTTGAAAAGGGATTTTATTATCAAATTATTGTTAATCTTTTTCTATGCTTTATGGCCATTTTAGAGGAGAGAGAAAATCAAAGAGGATTAATATGAATTAATTGATCTACATAATACATATTTGAGAGAAAAAGTGAAATTGAGTCCTAATTTAAGTTTCTTTATCATGTTTTCATATAATGACAACCATTATTGGTCTTTTTGCATTTAACCCCTCAGCCATTACTATTTAATAAAACAACATTCTATATTTTAAATTGAGCTTGAAAAATTGGGATGTGATGATTCTACCTTAGGGTACTTCCTACCTTAGGGTTTTATTTACTTCTTCACTTAATGAAAGTATTACTAAAATTTGCATGAAAATGTGAATGTTTTTCATAAAAGGGTTCAAATGGACACAAACTTATTATTACGTCATTCCTCACTTTATCAACTTATACTTAGGGATTATGAAACCAAACCCATCTTTACACTTAGGACACCTACCTTCACCTATCGTATATTTATAACGTTAGGTGTAGGTGACTATCTACCCTTAGGTCTTTAGGTACCTACCACATTACTAGATATGTGTCGATTAGGTGCATGCCCAGAGATTTGGGATCTTAACATGCTACCTCTCACTAACCTATTGATGAACATGTCCCATACCCCATGCACTAGTGAGAAAGGATAAGCGCATAAAAGGTTTCATGCTCATGACATTCCTCTTCAAGTCTTGATTGGCTAACCATAACCAATGGGAATGGAGAGATCATTTCATTAGCTAGGGTAGGTTGACACTTGAGATCTAAACTAGGTAAACATTTATCTCCGACCTCTGTCTGTTCTAAGGTGAAAACCCTAATCATTGTAGGTTATAGTATCTCTCTTTTGGAAATCTATCCCTAAACTCATATCTTAATTCTAGGGTTACAACTTATGAATTGGGATGCTTCCCGGTGTCCATCCATTTATTGGCTCTGATACCATTAATGTAACACCCCTCCTTATGATATATAATATAACTGAGAGGAAGCTTTCATATTTAAGGGGGGATGTCACATTGATAAAATCATAGAAAATAAACACATAATTCACTATTGGAATTCATTCATTGTTCTTTTAAATAGAAAACTATAATTGAGTGTTATAACATGTCTAAACATTTCTAAACATGGAATCTATGCATAAAAACATGATTAGATCACCTAGTATGGATGGCACCCCACCAACTATCTTTTGAAGGTCTTCTAATCCATGCTTGCTCCTTGTGAGTTCTTAGTTGCTCCAATTCCTAGGGACATCGCATCCCGAGCCATGCGAAGGGGAAAAACAACACATCAGTAAACATTACTGGAGCATTATAGCATTAGAAAAATAAAGTATACTATACATGTAAGAAAAAATTGACATGAATTAACTATAGCATTCATCCCTCGATAACGCCCCTTAGGAGCACATGATTCCTAGGAAATCCCTTGAAGCTAGGAAAGCCTTTGACTACCCCTTGGGGTCCATTATTCGGTAGCATATAAAGACTATTTCATTTCCAATTAACTTGATCATTAGCATGCCATCAACATTACATTAACACGATCCTTGAACATTTATCATGGTGAATTGGAAAAGTATATATATGTCACCTCTCTTAATGCCCCATAGGAGCCCATGATTGTAAGGAAAGCCAATAATGCTAGGAAAGCCCATAGCGACCTTTTTAGGTCTGTAAAAGAGGCACATATAAAAACTTATCCAATCTCTTAATCATCATAATTAATTTAAATCTTGACTTAAACATTAAACATTTCTTAGTCTTAATGTTGAATATGATGGGATTTCTCCCTCTTAATAATATCTCTTAACATGGTGGTATTTCTCCCTCTTGGACATTAACATGAGTTTCATGAGTCATTAATCATAAATATTAATCATAATGAATATTTTAACCATAGAACATAACATTTAGCAATCATCAAGCAATTGAATATCACAAACATGGATTAAGCATTAAACATGAAATCATAATATCTATTTATACTTAACATGCAATCATACATAAATACTTGTGCTCAGTAGCATGACCTGTTTACCTTGGAGCAATGTAGATCTTAATATAGTCTTCCTGGTCCTTGAGTTAAATCTAGGTCAAATCTTCCATTGACTTGATTAGGCTCTAATCATTACCTTCAGTCATAAAACTGATCTTTACTCATTCAATAGTCACATTGTCACCTTGTTAATCTTTTTCTATGCTTTATGGCCATTTTGGAGGAGAGATAAAATGAAAGAGGATTAATATGAATTAATTGATATACATAATATGTATTTAATAGAAAAAGTGAAATTGAGTCTTAATTTAAGTTTCCTTATCATTTTTCCATATAATGGAAACCATTATTGGTCTTTTTGCATTTAACCCCTCAACCATTACTATTCAAGAAAACATCACTCTATGTTTTAATTTGACCTTGAAAAATTGGGATGTGACAATCATAATATCCACCACCCCACTCCTAGTAGTATCCATATATGGGAGGAGGGTACGGGGTTCCACCACTTGTATACATGGAGTAACAACAATCAGACAACTAGTAGTACTAGTGGAGGCCATATGTCAGAAGGCTACCATAAAGGAACCCACTACCATAAACCCCATCCTGCTTGAGATCTTACAAAAGATCAAACAACTATAGGGGAGGAAGACAATGGAAAAATGTTCAATAACTTTTTCCACTTCCCCGACGCAAAGCTCCCTAACAACTTCAACATGGTAGAGTTCCATAATGAAGTTTTATGAGTGTATATGTATGCTGAACCAACAAATAGACATCAATCAAAAAAATTTGTAATCTACAATCTGACAAGTCTTTGGATTGATGAGAAGCCATTTTTACCACCTATATATACAGTTGTTCATTATCTCCTTTCATTTGTTTGACAAAGCATCAGTTACAACTAGAGGAGCCTGAAGAGAATCCCTGGGAGATTGACAAAGGCCCATCAAGGCTTGTTCAGCTGCCACTCTTAGATGCATTTGCTAGATCGAGTTTTCCTTGGATGACCATCATGGCTTGTTGAGTTGTTGTTCTTGAATGCATGTGCTAGATTGAGTTTCCCTTAGACAATTAGAAGGATTTCAATAGCATTGTTGTTTTATCCATGTAAGATCTTCTTTCATAAATCAATTTTCTTGTTGGTTCTACTTTCTCTCTCTTTCTTCATGGTTGAGGTTCTTGGTAATCCGTTCTGGAAACTCATTCATGTGGATGAAGAATTCTCTTTTCTTCTCTTCTTATTTTAGAGACACTTTGTTCTTGGAGTTTTGGTGGACCATGATTGGTCCCTTGTTACTAATTTTGAAGTTTCTCCTCTTATATCTTGATTTCTTATCTACCAAGGCTAGTGATATAACTTCAAAATAGTTTCTTATGTACTTTCTACATGTAGGACTACAATCTTATTCTAGAAATTCATTAAATGCGAAAAGATGATCTTTTAAGCTCAATTTTGATATAAGAAATATCATAATACAAGTCTTTAAGTTGTATTTAGACTCTAGAAACATTTCTTTCTACAAAGTGAGCTTTCCCTTGAATTTGATAAGTCTAAAATTCGTGATACATATGTAAGACCCCTAAAATATGTCATACATGTAATATTTTGACGCCAAATGAACATGAATCCAACCTATATGTTATCCCTTTATATTTGGTTGTTATTATGGTGTTAAAAAAACACTAACTTACTATTGTTATGTAGTAATAACAGTTGGATGAAACCCTAATATTGAAGGTAGCTTTACCAAATAGGTTTTGGGAATATGATTGCCTATTTCATAACTCAAACATCCATTGTATCTTTATGATGAAATTTTGGGTGTTGTTTTTCTTATGAATCATTAATCCCTCTATAAAGTTTCAATTGTTGGTGATACTCCTACATGATATTATTACTATTTTGGGTCTAAGCGTCCTAATGGGCTTTTATGTGTCCAAAATTGTGGCTTGTTTCTCTTGATGACCAAGGATGGATACCTATGCTTAGATAGAGTGATATGAAACTATTCTATATGTTTGATATCTTCTGAGGTTGCACACCCCAATATTTTTGTAAGAACTCTAAAGTGTTTGTATATAACTTGATTCATGCAGTAAATTTGTTTTATCAAACTTAAGTAAATAAGTGTAACCTTAATCATGTAGTTCCATGTGACTGTAAAACTATCCTAGTGTCCAAACTTGCTAGATACTGAAACGGGTAATCTAGAAGGAGCTCAGAGTCATATACTTTGGAGTATATGTTGGGAGAGGGAGGGCATATCCCTAACATCCTAATTTTAAGGTTTTCAAGAGAGGTTGATGCCATGTCTAGGATGTCAATGTCATTGAGAACGACTATGGTCATAACTATAATTCAAGGGTTTATACCCTATTTACTATTGTTGTGATATGTGTACCCAAGAAGATCTAGGTTTTTTGGTAGTTGGGAAGATGTGCAACTATATTTCTTACTCGTACTGACTGAGGGGAAGAGATTGTTAGTATTCTGGTCATCCTAGATCTTACGCGGGGATGATTAAGACATTGCAGTTGGTCATCTAGTAGTTTGAGTGGTACCCCTCAAACTACCCAAGGTTCAATAAAATATGTAGTGTAGTATAACTATTAGGTTTATCTAGCAAATCACATTGGATGATAATCGTTGCTTTTCTTTTCTTGCCAGCCTTTATTTGTGATTCCAATCTTAGAAAATGAGATTAGATGTGCTTGATCTTTTTCTACATAGCCTTTCAAATATATTACAATGTTTGTCTTAATATCTTAAAGTACATAATCTACTTGTAAGCAATACATGTTTTTAGCGGCTATATCAAATTGTTGGGACATGGACTCACCTCATGAGTTTCCACATCCTTTTTAGGTGACCAACATAATATTAATAACCTTGGTTGTGAGGAGGCACAGTTTGAAGGCATGTAGAGGCTAAGAGGTTGGTTGGGTTGTGTACAGTTATAGAATCCTTCATGTAATCTCAGGTCTAGTTCGTTTTTTACAATGATGTACAAGCAACTCAATATTTTGGTAATACATCTTGTACTATGTAAATGTTGTAAGTTTTGAATAATATCTTTTGTATACAGGGTGTAGATGAGACCATGGAGCTCACGAAAAGTTACTTGTATGAATATATATATATATACATACATATATATATATATATATATATATATATATATATATATATATATATATATATAGACACACAAACACATATATGTATATACATACATATATGTATATATATATATTGCGGAGTTGGACCTTTGTATAAATGCTTTATGAAATGTTGAAGGTTAATTCAAATTTAGTTTTGTACTTTTTGGTAATATGATTATTTAGTGTTTGATCCGAGTTTTTGTTTTGAGTAATATTTTTTAGGGTGTCGGGACACCACACAAGATCTCACATATCTATTTCTTTCCCATGAATCTGAGTTCTAAGAACCAATATGTGCATACAAATCGAGGGATACCACCCTACTTATAGGTCTCAAATAGGAAAAACTTGTTTCTCTATGTCAAGGGGACTTGATGTCATCTTTTCTGATGGAATCGAGCAATCTGCTGCATACATCCACATCAATAATCAGCACAGACACGTATCACGATATAGAAAGACTCTGTGTCCCACAAAATCAAAAGATCACCCCATCTGCCACCTTTCAGCATGAGGATTGAGGCAATATGCTAATCTACCAGACATCTTCCAAAGATCCAACTCCAGAAATCTGATTCCAAATCAAAGATCACAAAACCTCATAATTTTATTTAACCTAGAATTTAGACTTCTATTTGAAGTTAAAAGAGTCTTACAAATACTAGCATAGCTAATACATGGTTTTTCTTATGGGAAAGGAAAATACATAATGAAATGGAAATGCTAAAGACAAATGCTACTTATTCAATTTTTTCTTCAGATACCCCATCAAGCACTTATCCGAAGGCCTATGATC
The DNA here is from genome assembly GCA_963693085.1 of Alisma plantago-aquatica. NCBI lineage: Eukaryota > Viridiplantae > Streptophyta > Magnoliopsida > Alismatales > Alismataceae > Alisma > Alisma plantago-aquatica. The sequence continues at coordinate 321,013,270 of OY856410.1, forward strand.
AATGGAATAAGACTCTAAAAAATGATTCTCCCTGCTCATGTCAGAGCAAATACTGCTAGTGGACCATAGACTACCAAAAGAGGACCTCCTAGAAGACAACGTTAGAACTGAGGCATGTTCCTATAGTTAGAGGAACCTTCTTGATCGGCCCGAATCACGCATCCAAAGAGGAGGTGGATTCGGAAGGAATCGAACCTTTAAATTTATAACCCAAAACCTTCAAAGACGCTGACAAGTTTTATTACGGGGTCTAATTAGATATACGGGGTCGAATACAGGGATGTGGTGACATTTAAGATGATGGGGATTTCATTCTTTTGTCAGATAAGCCAAGACAAAATTTGAGGAAAAGGTTGAGCTAAAACCAGTCTAGAGGGTTGTCATGAATTAAAACAAAACAAAGAAAAGAAAACAAGACAGATTCCGCGGGATTCTACTCATGAGAGAGAAGGAGTTCCTGGCTATCTAACCACAAGTTAGGCAGTCTATGCACCTGTTCTCGGGCATAGACAACCCTCAAACTCCTCAACAAGAAACCTACATCCAAATGTAACACGTACCGTGGTATCTATTCATGTGGGGTCATCCCACTTGCTCTCGTGAAGCATGACTAAAACCCATCGATGGTATGAAACCTCTCTCGAGGATGACAAACCAAAATCCTAGGATATTCTAGATACCCTCTTAGGTCTAGAATATTCTAGGATGTTAGGAATAGATGACCTTGAACCATCCTCATATCATATTCTGATCCAAACTATCATCTCTTGTCTATTTCTACAACAAATCTCTTGATATAGGTATAAATAGTAGTTCAAGCAAGAAAAAGATCAACCAAACTAGCAATCATAACCACAAAGAGAAGATATAACAGAAAACATACTAGATCTAGATTAAATCTACTTGCTTAAGGCAAAAGTACATAGATATACCCAAAACAGGCTACATAGCCAAGAAGGGGCTCAACTAGCCATGGACAAGCATAGTTGGCACCGAACAAAGATGAAAGAACATTAGTTGTACAGAAACAAAGGAGAACAGTAGAAGAAAGGGGGATGCGAAGAGAATTAGCCTGTAGAGGAGAGGTGGATCTCACTCCCAAGCCTCCGTATAGGCCGGATCTCATCTTTTGGGTCATCCTCCTTGATGCTCTAGATTCCTTGGCCTCCTTTTTCTCTAGATCCGCTCTGAACAACAACTTGGTTGGTGGAAGGTAATGGTGAGGGCGTTCTTCTTCTCTCTCAAAGAAAGATCCTCAATTTTCTCTCTCCTCAGCTTCTGCCTTTGAAGAGTTGAGACTGAAGGGTGGAAGATGGTGGGGAATGTAAGCACACTGAAGAGGCATGTGTAGGATGAGTTCTTCGGCCTTCTCAGACCTCTAGACTCTCCCACGGTGCTCTGGGAACCTCATTGGGTCGATACCAACAACTGAAAAACTCCCCAGATCTGAACCCTTCTTCAGGTGGAGAGGGGCAGATATTTATAGGAGGAGTTGTCGTAGTTCTAAATTGGATCGTAGCTTTAGTTACACTGGACACGGTGATGGTTGCGAGTCGCGGTTTGTGGTCGAGGTACCTCCTGCAGTCACGGTTGAGGTCGACGAATCACGTTGGTCGAGGTTGGATCACCGATCGAGGTGTAGGCCTCAGTTGCGGTTAGTTCAGAAGTTGCGGCGACAGCTTGGATTGCGATCAAGGTGTATTTCGAGACTGCAGTCACAGTGGAGTCAATTACCGCGGTCGTAGTTGAGGTGTAACCTATTGACCGTGGTCGCGGTATAGACATAGCTGCTGCAAAAACACATGCATTTGGGAGTGTCCTTTGGAGAATAATTGTCCTTTCATGTTCGGTGCCCGCAAGTCTGAAAATGGGCTAATTCGATCAACTTTATCTATGTAAGGGTTTATATTATTGAAAGATAAGGAACATGGGATAAATAGAGCATATTAGGGCTATAGTGATACAAAACCACATATAAATTCTTATCATAAACACATAAATATGGGTGTTATCAACCACCCCAAGCTCAAACATTTGCTTGTCCTCAAGCAAATCTGTTCTCAAAGAACAAAAAGATAACATCCAAATTAAGATTGACAATAAATGCTAAGGCTAAGAAAAATAGATTAAAACATCAATTTTCCCGATCCATTTCATTTGATAACAAACCCCCACCAATCGAGCACAATCCTACCAAAGTAAGATCAAAGAGCAACCAGGCAAGATTAAGCTAGTCCACTGTAACCTACCGATACTCATGAGGGTTTGAATCATAATTATACAACATAAAAGTTTTGTCAAATAGATGATCACGCGAGTGATGGGCAATGAGAAATCATCATGTATCCATGTAGACCAATATGGGAAAAAGTGCCTCTCACTTATTCAGGTCCTAAGAAACAAAGCAAAAAGACTCTAATGACTTCTGAGGATCCTGATTTGCGTCAGGCTGGTCCATGTAACGAGCAATAGTCCCTACAGTCTAAGCCAGTTGGCCAAGAGCAGTGAGACGAACTCCTCGTACTGTGCTCGAACCAACCCTACTACTGGGATGATCTCATAGGTCTCCTGTGGGCTCCTAGTGACTCTCTAATGAGCTTTTGGGGTGGTACTACCAGGCATGACATATCCACATTCATGAGAGCAGTCATACACCGGCTAGGCACCATCCTCAACTCTCCTAAAAGAGAAAATAAGTGCTCATTTATTCACACTCAGACTTTTATTCTCTGCATTCTAATTTATAGGCCTGGGTGAGAACTCTTTTGATATTTTTGGGGTTTTGTGGGCGACCAAGCCTCTTTTGCAATTTTTTTAATTTTTTTCATCTTTTTGTCTCAATCTAAGGTGAGAAGGTGTGTATTCCATCAAGGAAAACTTTTCAACTTAACTATAGCTTAAAACTCATCATTATCTGCTTGACACTTGTGTGGAAAAATAGTAATTATGATTCAAGGATCCTTGGAATAGAGGCAAGCTTGTGAAACATCATCTAGGAGCCTTTGATCATTCTTTAGCTTTTTCTAACAGTCCCGAATCATAGATTTTTCATTCACAACATAGATCGAGGGAATAAAGTTTTAAGCTATGAAAAATTTACATAACCTTAGATTCATTATCAAACTTAAGGAAAGAGTCAATGAGCAAGTCAAGCAAAAGATCAAACAGTTTTAGATGAAAACATTTTCGACATAAAGATAAGCATTTAGCTATAAGATTTGTAATGCATGGACTTTAATTGCCAAGCTACAATTAAGAAATAAACTTTAACAAAGCTAAATGCAAGGAAAGGGAAGAATGCATGCATGCTATGGAAGAAATAGAAGTAAAAAAAATAAAAATAAATAAATAAAGAAAATAAAGGGGTATACACCCTGACCACCACCCCAAGCTTAAATTTTTTTCTCATCCTCGAGAAATTCTTCTAGCTTTGAGAGGAGTGGTAAGAGGTTGCTTATTGGTAGTCGCTATTCAGATATTGATCTAGGTTGTCTAGACCACTCAGTGCATTCTCATAGTTCTGATTTGGATGTTGCTGAAACTGAACTTCCTGGTCGAAGCTTTAGGGCGACTGATAGACATGGGATCTAGGTTGATAGAAGGACCCAGGGGGTTGCTGGAATGGTTGTTGATAAAATGGTTGATGCTCTGTAGGAAAGACCATGTCAAACCTTTCTCTGAGGTAATGCACGTCTTGCTCCAATGTATCAAACCGTCTTCCAGAGTCAGCTCTGAAGCCTATCATGAACTCATAGAAGGTCTCCTGATTATCATTTGGTGCGTTTGGCCACTGTGGAGGGGGTTGTGAATAATTTGCAGTAGGCATCTCTATGTAGGGCCCTCCCTGAAAAGGTATGTTGTGGAAGGTTGCCCCCATCAGCTTCCCACCCTCTTGAGCCTTTGGAACTGGTGGTGGAGAAGAAGAAGCTCCTGTAGCTCTTCCTGTATGATGAAAGCTACCCTGGGCATCCAAAAGAGAGACGTCCATAAACGATGTTCGACATGCAAAAACTACATTCGATGGCAATAAAATCTTGTGCTTGTAGTGACCAAAGATGTACAGTTAGCCAGTGTTGCATTGTTTGATCACTCCAGAACGAATCAAGTGGTCTAAGTCTAACCTTGACCAATTGGCAATTTCTTGCATGAGTGCCAACTGTTCGTCTCCATTCCCCAAATGGCGTGCCATAAAGTTATAATTCCCGCCATTGGCATGAATTGGACTTATTTCTTGAAAGAGGTGTGAATGTGGTGAATTATAAAATTCCCCACATTCACTTTCTTTCCTACCACTGCACACCATAAAATGTAGAGGTCAGCTGTACTGAGCACTCCTTGATTGTCTTGTTTTTCTAAGACGCGGTTTGCTATTACCCGATGTAGATAACGAATTGTCGGGTTGTGGATGTGCGAGGCTTTGGAGCTTTTTGGGACGTACTTATCTTCCCCCGTAATCATTTTCCATTCTTGGACAACATTAAAGTCGTGGTCCCATGTCTCCAGCCATCCCTGAGACATCTTAGTGCAATCTTCAGCAGACCTTGTCAACCAGCTATTGCTTTTTTCCATTGCAACCTCATGGGTTTGGTTAAGGAGACGAAAATGTAATGCAGTGTATTGGTGGTCCTTGCCAGTCTCTAGTGTGGAATAAAACTCACAAGTGAGTCTATGGTAAGCATTGCACTGTGTGTTAGGTGAGCACATCAAGGCCGACAACTGTAAGATATCTATTGATTTGCTCTTGGATCCCGAGTCTAAGTAGTGTTCCTGGATCAGCGTACCTTGGTCTCGCAAGTCTGCGTTTGTCTCTAAGAAGAGCATCAAAATTTTGCTTTTGCTTTTGCTTTATGCATTGAAACAAAGGAGAGGGGAGTGAGCTTTGATCGACACCGCTATGAGCTGCTTGGAGTATGTTCCCCTGGAAAGAATCTCGTGAGGAAGTTGACCTTCATAAGTATGTTGAACGTTCTGTCGACCGTCGATGTTGGTCTCCTGTGGATGAAGCTCTATGAAGAACTGACGGGCCTTCTTGATACCCATTCGAAGTCTAGAGTTCAGTGTCACGACGTTCTATCCACGTCCTTTCACTTGATGCTTCTTGCACTGACTCACTACTGTGGGTATCCATAGGTGTGCCAATAAGGCTGCAGTAAATAGAGTCGAACTCTTGTGACCCAAACCCTAATGCATAAAGCATAACTTCATCTCCATATATTGGGTTCGTAGTTCAGGAGGTATGTTGTGGGTAGGGGCTCCCGTGATTCGATGGTGATGTGGAGCTCCCTTCCCCTTTCTTCCTGGTCATGGACTTTTTGAGCTTTTTGAATCCACTCTTTATGGCGTCCATGGTGTCAATTCTTTTGATGTAGACTCGATAGATTTTATTGTGTCTAATGTCGATGTAGATGCTTAAAAATGTACCAAATCAGCATGCAGTCTGAATCATGAAAAAGTTGAAGACTACGATCGCGGTATTGAAGACTACGACCTCTATGAGTTATCTCAGTACCATGACATAAGTGATCGCGATCAGTGAGACTATGTTCACGACGTAGACTGGGATACCACGATCTTGACTTTTTGATCACTACGATCGCGATTAAGAAGGCAACTGCAGTTTGAGGAACCGTGACCGTGAAGCAGACTTGATACCCCTGGCTCACGTATGTTGGATACTGTAACCTGGTGAACAAGGTGACTTTGACCTTTAGGACCGCGACCATTCTCGCCAAGGTGCTCTGATCGCCGACCCACTCGTTACAAAGGGGACTGTGACCAGGACTTCAGGTCTTGGCGCTTCCTGAGGCGTTTGGCTGGCGAGCTACTAGGATACTACTCAACGACCGCAGTCATGGTCAAGCTATGGCTGTAGTTGTTGGTGCTGGTGCACACACTCCTTTCCTATCATCCCATAGTGCGAGCAAGGAGAAGAAGGAAAAACAGGTGGAGAACAATGTGGAGATGAAGGGAACTTGGTGTTTTAGGCAAAGGGGGTGACACCTCGACCGTGGAGGTATTTATAGACCAGCGTCAGGCCCCGCCCTTGCGTAAAACACTTGGAAGTCGTGGACAAAACACCGGAAAAACCGAAAAAAGTGAAAAAAAGCTCGGTCAAAAGAGCAACAGTCGGTCAAAAATGCAGAGACAACCCAACATGTTGGTCAGGCCAGGTCGAAAAAGCTTTCTCGGGTCTTGCATAACTGCGATCGCTATCTCACTCATGCAAGACCGCAGTCGTGATCCTGGCCTTCAGAATGCGGTCGCAATTCTTACTAACAAGTCGCGATCGTGGTCTTGATATCAGGTCATGGTCACGATACTTGTCTTGAGACCACGGTCACGGTCCCAGCTAAACCATGTGGGAAACATGAGAGTCTACAAAAGACAAAACATAAAATGAACACCAAGGTGGGGTAATCAATGAAGGATGATTGAGAAATGTACCAAAAGAAGTTGTAAAGGTGCGAAGATGGAAGTGCCCGAAAAATTAGGAGAAAACTAGATGATGCAAAATAAACTATACTTCTGGAATATAGGGAAATATAAAAATAAAATAAAATTGGCTTTATTTGTATATGAAAAGAAAAGTAAACATTTAAAGGAAAATTGTGTAGGAAATAGGGGGTGTCTGCCCTACAATTCCTATACTAGGATCCCAAATCCTTAGTTTTTGGGTTCCTCTTATTTGTATCTCAATGCTAGTACCCATGGTGTAGTGGTAGGGCATGAGGAAAGGTGCTCCCCTCTGACTCTCGAGGAGAGGGCTGAAATGGCAACCTGGAGAAGTCATCCCTATGCTTAGGTTCAATTGAACTGAACGGGGGTGAATTCTTCGACAACTCATATTTAAGGAAGCCTTCAAGGTATGGATATGAATAGGAAGGCCCTAGGGTGTCGACACAGGGGAGGGGTTGAATGACTTCTGGGGGATTCATCTCTTCCCCTTTCACCTCTATACTTGAGGTTGGATGCTCATATAACTTTTTATATACTATCTGAGTAATCCAATCATCTTCTGAATAAGAGGTACTCCTAGAGAAACCTATTTCTCGTTCTTCTACCTCAAGCTTGTCACATTTTGTGGGGCCCAGGGTGTCCTCATGTTCAACAGCCATGTTGTGATAGATTGTCTATCATTTGCCTTTGATGTCCATCAAACCTCGTGAAGGGATGGTGGTGAATGACGACTCGTGCTGTCCCAACTCGTCTTTATCAATATACTCACTGCTTCAACTCAAATAGATGTCATCGTCATCATCCTCGAATATATTATTCTGGACCATAGTAGGTGTGTGGGTGGTGACTAAGTGACAAGTGTCGATGTAAGAATTATCACCTTGGTCTGGATCGATTTCTGATTTAGGTTCTTTAAACTTACCCCCTTGTTGTGAGGTTGTCTGTCATTCCTGGTGAGGATGGGAGTCATCGTCATCATCACTTAACCATTCATGCATGCCACTAGTATCTCCCATTGGTTGATCAACTGAATCATCTGGATAAAATTAAGGGTACCCCCAAGTTAGCGGCTCTTCACAGAAAAATCACGATGATTTGAGTTGATGGTATGAATAAGAAGGTAGGACAAGCTCCACTTTAGGCCCACTACAATGGATTTGATGACTATAATCTTTATGATCTTGTGATGGAGTTTGTAACTGGATCATAACCAAGTTGATGAGATCTTGGAGCCTCCTGCCTTATTCAACATCTTTATCATGAAGTTGTTGTACTTGGGAAACAATGCTTTCGAGACTCGTCAACTCTGCTATACACTTTTGATGGAGATCTGCTATTTCAAGATGATGTTTCCGGGTGAATCCTTGTATGGGCTTAAGAGTGACAAAATAAAATCTTCTAGGTGTGTAAATGTGGAAGACCACGTGCCCAACAATGACACCAAAAAGTTGATCGGCCCGAATCGCACGTCAAAAGAGGAGGCAGATTTAGAAGGAATCGAACCTTTAAATTTATAACCAGAAACCTTCAAAGACCCCCACAACTTTTATTACAGGGTCAAAGTAGATATACGGGGTCAAACACAGGGATGTGGTGATGTTTAAGACACTAGATATTTTGTTCTTTAGTCAGATAAGCCAAGACAAAAGTTGAGGAAAAGGTTGAGCTAGAACTAGTCTAGTGGGTTGTCACGAATTAAAACAAAATAAAGAAAAGAAAACAAAATAGAGTTTGCGGGATTCTACTAATCAGAGAGGAGTTCCTGGCTATGTAACCACAAGTTGGGCAGTTTATGCACCTGTTCTCAGGTGTAGACACCCCTCGAACTCCTCAGCAAGCAACCTACATCCAAATGTAACACGTACCATGGTATTTATTTATGTGGGGTCATCCCACTCGCTCTTGCGAAGCGTGACTAAAACCCATCAATGGTATGAAACCTCTCTCAAGGATGACAAACCAACATACTAGGATATTCTAGATACCCTCTCAGGTCTAGAATATTCTGGGATGTTAGGAATAGACGACCTTGAACCATCCTCCTCTGAAATTCCGATCCAAACTATCATGTTTTCTCTATTTCTACAACGAATCTCTTGATATAGGAAGATATAGCATTTCAAGCAAGAAAAGATCAATTAAACTAGCAATCATAACCACAAAGAGAAGATAGAATAGAAAACATACTAGATCTGGATTAAATCTACTTGCTTAAGGCAAAAGTACATAGATATACCCAAAACGGGCTACATAGCCAAGAAGGCGCTCAACTATCCATGGACAAGCATAGTTGGAACCGAATGAAGATGAAATAACATCGGTTGTATAGAAAGAAAGGAGAACAATAGAAGAAAGAAAGGGGGAGGATAAGAGAATTAGCCCGTAGAGGAGAGGTGGCTCTCGCTCCCTAGCCTCTGTATAGGCCAAATCTCGTCTCTTGGGTCGTCATCCTTGATCCTCTAGACTCCTTGGCCTCCTTTCTCTCTAGATCCACCCCAAACATAAGCTTGGTTGGTGGAAGGTAATGGCAAGGGTGTTCTTCTTCTCTTGAAGAAGAAGGATCCTCAATCTTCTCTCTCCTCAGCTTCCGCCTTTGAAGAGTTGAGACTGAAGGTTGGAAGATGGTGGGGAATGGAAGTACGTTGAAGAGGCGGGCGTAGAATGAGTTCTTTGGCCTTCTTATACCTCCATACTCTCCCACGATGCTTTGGGAACCTCACTGGGTCAAGACCAACAATTGGAAAAATCCCCAGATCTGAACCCTTCTTCAGCGGAGAGGGGTGGGTATTTATAGGCAGAGTTGTCACAATTCTGAATGGGATCACGACTTCAGTTACCCCAGCCACGGTGATGGCCACAGGTCACGGTCTGTGGTCGAGGTACCTCTCGCGGTCATGGTTGAGGTCAACGAATCACCTTGGTCATGGTCGAATCCACGGTCGAGGTGTAGGCCTCGGTCGCAGTTAGTTCGGAAGTTGTGACAACGGCTTGGATTGTAGTCAAGGTGTATTCAGAGACCGCGGTCACGGTGGAGTCAATTACCTTGGTCATGGTTGAGGTGTACCCTATTGACCGCGGTCGCGGTGTAGACCTAACTGCTGTAAAAATACATGTGTTGGGGAGTGGCCTTTGGAGAATAAATGTCCTTTCAAGTTCGGTGCATGCAAGTCCCAAAATTGGCTAATTCGATCAAATTTATCTATGCAAGGGTATAAATTACTGGAAGATAAGGAACATGGGATAAATAAGACATATTAGGGCTATAGTGATACAATACCACAGATAAATGCTTATCATAAACACATAAATATGGGTGTTATCACTTCTCCTACTCCAACTGTGGGCAGATCTAAAGTCTGAACTGGGATGTCTAAAGAGAAGCCTCTCACAATCTGGCTATGTATGTAGCTCAATGGGATACTTGATCTGAAGAGTCCATGTGCTGAATGTGAAGCCTCATCCACTCTTTGGAAGGATGAGGTCCAACCAAAGTCACTTTGGAAGTGACACGAGCCTCCCACACTGAAATCTAGATGAGGGCGTGACTTGGAGAATTCATTAAATCCATGAAAAACAACAAGAGGATAACGTAGAGCCCCAAGAGAGGAAACCACCTCAAGAGGGTGTGGAGAATGAAACTCATACCCCTGACCATCCTAGTCCTTGGCTGAGTCATAGTCAATCACCTACATAAAATGCATGTCAAAGATAAATACAAGTAGATAATGACAACACCACACCCAGATGATCACAACTAGAGGATGTTGATGTTGATCGTACACCACTATGGAAAAGAGAGCCAGATGTCTACGACCATATTTCCACTCCAAGTACTCATATTGTGTCACTTATCCATACATCATTTGTCTAGAATACTGACAAATTCCAAGACTAGGAGGGACCATCCCTGACAAAGGGTCAAAAGTGCTCTACCAGCCACCATCACACTTATGAGAAAGACACTCACCTATCTCGAGCATGCTCCTAGACAAAGACTTCAACTAGATTCTCTTGTTATGTATGCCCAGAGAGCCAATCATATGATGATTGTAATGGTATATCTTGTAAATGATTTGATTAATAATAAAGGAAATCTTCATCTATATGTTTGTTCAATTATGATATAAGGGTATAACATGGTAGATGTCCAAAGAATGATGTTACTCAATGACATATATCTTCAGGTTGAGGGCCTGAACAATGAGTTCATATTTATGATAAGCAGAAATACATCTTTTTTATGTCCCTATCCAGATGTTATTGTGGAAGCTAATAGACAAAAATAACACATATGACTAGAGTGTGTTTTGGTTGATGACAAAATCTCATTATTCACTGTGAGCGACATATATGGGATTTGTCCCTCCTATTGGATTTGATATGCTGGCCACTTGATAAGTGAAACTGAGAAATGTGTGGCCATATCAATATATGATATGTATGCTCGCATGTATCTCAAAAAGTTTTCTCTAGTTCAAGGATCATGGATTGAATGTGAGAGTATAATGATTCCATTCCTTGAGTTCAATCTAGATATCAGAAACAAAGGAACTATAGAATCACTATAACACTAATCACATATTGTATTTTGAAGTTGTTCTTCAACTTTCCAATTACTTGGGTAGAAATGATATGTTCCTAGATATCACCCATTACTTGTGATGTCATAAGTTATTGTGCAACAACAAGTCATGAGCCAATATCCTCCTTCCTTGAGTTATGATGACTCCCATAGTGATCTTGAATCTCATTAGTCCACAGGAAAGCACTTTATGGATAAACCCTTCTTCTCATCTATTCCTAGAAGATATGTGTGGACAAAAGGGGAACGCCAAGAACTCATTCCCAAAAGCCAAGAAGTTTCACCCTAAGGGCAGCAATATAAAGAAGGAGGAATATCACAAGGAAAGTAAATTCAATAATTAGGACAATAAAGATAGGAAAGGAAAATATGCAACCCATGTCTCTTAGGAAGAGTCTTTCTAAAATGATTCAAAGTCAAACGAAGGTGAGTGCCTCATGGATCACATGGCAAGCACAAGTGAGGAAGTGGTTGGAGTAAGTAATGTAAATCTCAATGAACTTTTAAAAGATGATCCTATTGATATGATTCATGCTTCCCATTCTTCTTATTTTAAATACAAGTCTACAAATAAGAGATTGGGAAAAATATTGATGACAATTATGTTAGAATAGAAGTTCATGAACAAAATGAGAATACTCTGAAATGTAGCACTAATTCTCTACAAGAGAAATTTCTAGATATTGAACTTCAATATAATGACTTTCATCTTTAAATCCATTAAATTACTTAAGATAAACACCATTATCTCAATGAGATTGTTTTTCATAGGATTGAAAATGATAGACTTCTTGTTAAAGTTAATGATATAGAATCTAGGCCTATTTTTCCTATCAAATAAGTAGCTGGAATTACTCTTGAAAGAGATTCTTATCTAACTAAAGCCTTCTATTTAGAGGCTGACTTATCACATGCTCAAGATGATCTTGATAGTACTTATATATCATTATTATACTTAGTGATGACAATCACATGCTTTGAGTTTTCTTGCAAAATTCCTCAAATGGAAGAAATCCCTTAATGAATTCTCAGAACAATCTAATGAAAAAGTGAGTAGAAGTGGTTTGGGGTATGAGGGAGGCCAAAAGGGAAAATGCAAGACCATGCAAAAGGGCAAGGGACCTCCAATATACCATGGATATTATTATGTATCTAAGGAAAATATGGTTTGTTATCATTGTAAATGTGATGCACATTATTCTAACTTTTGTCCTTATAGGAAGGGTCAACCCAAACATGAAAGAATTCATCAAGATAACCCTAGATATTTAATTTTTTATTGGACACCGGACTTTCCTTTCCTTGTTGGAAAACGAAAAATGGATTGTTGGTAGTGTTTTCTCTAAGCACATGAATGGTGAGAAGAGCCACTTCAACACCTTTACAAGGAGGAAAGGAGGTTTCGTGTAGGTAAAGGTAATGTATGTGATTCACTATGCATAAAGAATGCACTTATTATGTATTTCCTACATAAAAATATAATTAGTGTTATACAACTTTGCGATAATGGTTACCTTATTATTTTTTACATTAGTACAATGCTTTCTTCTAGATTCCCTCACTTACAGTGTCATATATAAGGGAACTAGAATTGGTAATCTTTATACTATTGTTTTAATCTATGTTAAGCCTATTGTTGGTAAATGCCATGTAGTTGATCAAAACAATATATCTTTATAGCATTGTAATCTTGGTCATGTATATATGCAACAATTGAAGAAGTTAAGAAAAATGGAATTGATTAAAGGACTTCCTAAATTGGATTTTGAGAGGGATGAGGAATGTCAAACTTGTACACAAGGAAAGAAAACCAAGTCATGTTTTATATTAAAATAAGTCCTTAGCACCAAATGATCTCTTAAGATTCTTCCCATTGATCAATTAGGACCCATGAGAACTCGAATGCTTCCTAGTAGCTAGTACTACTGGGTGATTGTCTATGATTTCTCTCTTTACTTGGACTTCATTTTTGGTTGGAGAAAGTGATACTCTTTCTATTATCTCTCCCTTTGCATATGGATTGCAAACAAATCTTCTTATCGGGTTGTCTTTATACATAGTGACCATGGTGGAGAGTTTAAAAATGTTTGGTTTGAAAAATTATATGAAGAATATGGTTACATGATCAATTCCCCCCCGGTACACCTCAAAAAAATTGTATTGTAGAGGAAGAATAAGTCCCTACAAGAGATGGCTAGAAAAACTATCAAGAGTATGACACTCCCAGGAAGTTTTGGGTAAAGTTGTTAGCATCGCTTGTTTTGTACAAAACTGGGTTTTCACACATCCTTTGCTTAAGAAAACCCATTATGAGTTATGGTGTTCTAGAAAACCTTCAATTAATTTCTTTCATGCACCAAAGATCCTCTCTACAAGTTTGATGCCAAGTTTTTCAAGTATTTCTTTCTTGTCTAGTGCTCTATTAGTAGAGCTTAAAATTTTTTTAACATTGGATTGTCTAAAGTATAAGACTCTATCCATGCTAAATTTGTCCAGACTAATCCCTCTTTTTCAATGAAGTTGTTTGTGATGATGTTCTACATGAAGTACTCCCTAGATTGAAAGAGAAAGACATCAAAAACAAGGATAAATAGTAGGTTGATGTATAATATCCACAAGAGAAGGACAAGAAGGATTTGTCTCTCCCCTTTTTCAAAAGATCATCCAAAAGAGCTCATGATAGGGAATCCCTTTGAAATAGTGAAGAAATGGGCTGCATTCAACAAAGAACAAGCCAACAATGCATTCATCTCACAACTTGAGACAAATAATGTCAAATAAGCTCTTGAGGATGATGAGTGGATCCTATCTATGCAAGAGCTTGAGATGTTTTAAAAGAACAAGGTGTGGACTCTAGTGCCAAGACCTAAGGATAGAAAAATCACTGGGATAAAATGGGTCAGTCGGAATGAGCTAGATTAAAGTGGCAAAGTGGTAAGAAACAAGGCAAGGTTAGTAGAACAAGTTTACAATCAACGAGAAGTTACTAATTTTGATGAAACCTATGCTCATGCTACTAGATTAAAATGTATTAGAATGCTACCTGTCTTTGGTAGTCATAAGAAATTGTTCGCATTGTCAAATGAATGTTAAAAGTGTGTTTCTAAATGGATATTTAGAGGAGGAAGTCAATGTGGATCAATACCTTGGCTTTGAACAAGACAAGAATGGTAATCATGTTTGTTTATTATACAAGGACCTTTATGGACACAAACAAACCCATAGATCTTGGTATGAGAAATTAAGGCTATTTTTAATTGATAATGGCTATGTCATGGGAAAAAATGTTTGTAGTCTCTTTCATAAACACAATTCAAGAAATTTATTGATCTTTAAATTTTGCATTGGTTATATATCTTTGGCGGTACTAATATTAATCTTTGCAAGGAGTCTAGTTCCCGCATGCATAGTGAATTTGAGATGAGCATGATAGGGCAATTGAATTTCTTCCTTGGATTTCAAGTAACACAAACAAAGGATGGGGACTTCATCAAACAAGATAAACACAAAAGTGAACACTTGAAGCACTTTGGGATGGAGAACAGAATTCCAATTGATACTCCCATGTCCAGCACCACCAAACTTGATGAGGACAAAGAACATGAAAAGGTACATGAGAATCTTGATAGAGGTATTATTGGTAGCTTACTATATTTAAGGTACATAGACGAAACCCTAAATTTTGGACTCTTATATCCTAAGTCAAGGGACTTTACTCTTATATCCTATAATGATGATGATTATGCTAGGTGTTTGGTTGATAGAAAATGAAAAAATGGTACAAGCTTCCTCCTAGGATCATGTTTGGTTTCTTGGTTTTCTAATAAGAAAAACACAATGGTTGTATCAATGACTAAGTTTGAATACATTGCTATAGGTAGTTGTTGTTCCTAAGTCCTTTGGGTGAAGAAAATGCTCCAAGTCATTGTTGTTCTCTATGATTATTATACTATATATTGTGACAATACTTGTTCAATTAACTTGTCATACGATCCTATATTCATGGTAGAGCTAAGCATATATTGCCATCATTTCCTTTTGACATCATTTTAAGAAAGATATCTACATTACTAATGTGGAAACTAAAATCAACTTGCAACTATATTCACAAAACCTCTAGCAAGAGAGAAATTCAATTTTATTAGATCAAATTTTCTTATAACTCCCATTGATGATGCTTCTATGTCACCTATGTAGAGTTTTCCCTTTTCCTAGATCATGTTCTATATTGTCAATCATCAACTAATATTTTGTTTTGATATTGCCAAGTTAGAAATGCCTTTTTGTATTTTTTTTAATTTAAACACAAAAGATATTTCTCTCTATGTTTCAATTGTAAATAGTATTCAATCATGATTAAGATGTGCATATATATACTTTACATATTTACTAGGCTCATTTGATACCATTGCATAGGTATCTAGGATCTAAGAATTGGTTTTGAGGGGTTTTTGACACCAACTGCTATTGGAAGAGTTTACCCTAAGGTAAGTCAACTGATAGGTCTTCTGAGCATTGGACATAACCTATTGAACTCAATCAACAACAGTCTTACACAACTAGTAAAGGTCCCATTTGGCTGAGTTTTCTTCCTCTTACTAGATAAACGCAACCGACTACCCTCATTCTTGTTCTTCCTCAAACCCTAAACCCTTCTTTACCCTAACCCTAGCCTCTTGACCCTTCAATCAACCTTTCTCTTCAACCATTTCCTCATATTCTATTCTTCTTTCTCTCTAATCCATTTCCTCTTGTCTTGATGGCGGCCAACAAATGGAAACACAGTGTTGGAAGCAACTTAGTTGGTGCTCTACATACTGCTCAATCTTCTATAGAGCTTATCTACAATGGGTAACCTTTCATTTGTCATTATTTTGTCAATAGATATAAGGATCTCCTCTCTTGAACTCCCTTACCTTTTCACCCCTACTTAGAAATTGATTTAGAAGACCTAAAGGTGAAGGAAGCTTTCATGGAAAGTCACCTTGGTGCTCTGTGTTATCAAGGCCTTTCTTTTTTCAGTGATCACTACTACATGTTAGAAATTAATGAATTCTATGCAATTTTTTCATGAAATTACAATACCACAGTTCTTGTCCCTGAAACCAAATTGTTCTTTCATCTATGATTACTAGAACCCATTCAAAATTACTGAAGACTATTTTTTTCTTATCTTTGTGGAAGTTCAATGACGTGCACTTGGAACTACACCTACCCACAATTCCTAAATTTTCTCTATCCATATAAGTCCTCTAAAATATTCAAACTTGAACTTAACCTTCCTTGTATTCATAAAGTCCTTAAGAAACCTAACACTATATATAGGAAGAAGGCAATACTCCCATCATCTACCTTGGACAATAGAATATGCCTAATTGCTTTGATAGTAAATTATAATGTTTATCCTAAGAAAAATCAAATTGACATAGCAGAGAACACCATAGTGATCGTGTACTATGTACTATCTTTTGAAGCGGATCAAAGTCATGTGGGATCGCTACATTATTCACCATATGACCTACTTCAACTTTAAGAAAAACACTAAGGACACACATGCCCCCTACCCTGATCTATTATATTGTCGTTTCTGCTTCATCATTGAAAGGTATCTCCTAACTGATTTCAACTATATTATAGGTAGGAAAGGTGTTTCAATTAGTAAAACCTTAGTTAAGAAGTCCTTTCAAAACTCTAGTTTCTCTACCACCCCTAGTGTCTCTTCCTCTCTATCTACCCATCAAAACCAGCCTCCACCTACACCACCAAGACCCATTAGCAATTCATTCTCTACATCCAACGAGTCACTCATCGGGATATATGATGTACCCTAATGCCTACAACATGCAGGTTCAAGACCACCTTTATTAGGATCTGGTTCAAATCATGTCAAATATGAACCTATCTTGCCCTTCTCCTTATCCACCTTACCAACCTTCTTTCTCAAATATTGACTACGTAACATGTGCATATGATTAGTTCTACCCTACAACTCAGTGTGCTCCTTCCGCTTCCCACTCTACACATGTTGTTGTCGGGCCTACACCCATGTCCTTCCACTCATCTTCTAACCTGAATCATCTTCTTGCTCTTCCACTTGGCCTAGCCTATGCTACTCTTGCTAGATTTGATTGGGCTATTGAGCCTACCTTTTAGTAGGCACATCCCTTAGTATCCAAATGAAAGAGGACCTTGCCTAAGATAAATACCAGATGGTCAGCCACACAACCATTTGCATTTTATGTGGTTGTCGAGATGGCTAAAGAGGAGGAGGATGAAGATAATGTTAAGGATGGTGAGGATGTTGGGGATGGTGAAGATGGTGAGTATACGGATGATGAGGTTGGGGACACTAATGATAAACCTTCTACTACCACCATATAGGATCCAATTTGTGATGAGGACTATAGCATTTCTCAGTTTGACTATATCTTAGGTCTTAGAGTGTTTGTGTATTTGTATTTTAGGAGCTTAACATGTATTATACAAGGCACTTATATCTGAAGCTACTATTATCATTAATTTTTGTTCTCTAAAGTTTTTTTCATCATGGACTTTATTTAATCTCGTTGTAATCATCATATTATGTACTCTTCCCTCTATTTTAATTTCTTATCCATGGAGACGTGGACCATGTGCTTTCATTGTTTGGTTATGGCTTGGGGTTATTAGTTCTCTCTATGGCTTTCTGTGTTAGGTGCTTTTGTTTGGTGCATTTTGTTGGATAAGACCTATTGTATTGCTTTTACCACCTCTCTATTTGGTATGACAGAGAGGAAGAAAAGGATTGTCTACACATATTAACATTGATGTAAATTACATATCTCTTTGATTACAAATAATTGGTTTGAAATTGCACATATATGTATTAGTATTTTTTTAAAGAACTAACCATATATACATACAATTGTAAGCATGAAATGAGGGGGAGAAATTTATATATTATATTCATGATTCCCCAAAAATTAAAATGTAAATTACTTAAACTTTTCATCATTTTAAAATGTTTAGGAATTGTTTATAATCTTCAAAGAAGGGGAGAATGTTGATCAAATAGTCATATAATGTCCATATTTTGATGATGACTTAACCAGTCCATTCATGTGTATCTAACATGTATATTTGAGATCTATTTCATATATTAGGTACATTGAAAGGATGACACTAGCAAGGCCTAGTTTTCTGAAGAACACATCCATCTCAACGCAAATTCAAGAATAGAAGAATAGATAGGTTTCCTATTATAATTGTGTTGTATATCATTTTTAATGAATATATGACTTGTAACCAATCTTAATTGAAAACTAGAGTATTCAAATTAAATATATATACACTTTTTGGGTGTTTGTCAAAAGCCATTACATGGAGGCTTTTTGGCCAAGTTTTCCCTTGAGGTAACTCATCCAACAACCCATTTCACACTTTTAATAGAACCCACTATTGATCAATCATGACCAGGGGTAACTCGACCAACAACCAAGCACTGACTAGACAAAAACATCCATTGGTCGATTTTGTTATGAGTAAAAAACTCTAGTGACAACTATTGTTGGCTTAACAGATAGGATTGTCATCTGAGCTAGCCAAAAGGCAACTTAGCCAATAACACTACACTGTCAAGTCCTAAAAAGTGTATGTATCCATTTAGAGGCTTGTAAACATATAAAATACATCCCAAAGAAGCCCCCCAAAAGTGGCTACAAATTCAATCTAAGTTTCTCTACTAGTCGTAGGCAACCTCAACTATATAAAAAGTTGCCCTTAGACTTAATTTATTGTTTGCCTTAAATATTGCCTGTCTATAGTGGAGTGTTTGTGCCTCCAAGATCCTCTAAAATCCCTCAATCTTGATAACTTATCTACATCAAATTTAGTGATCTAGAGTTTTTTTAAAAGAGATAACCATTGTACACTTGTTAAAGCTCTCAACTCTTCTTCCCAATCTCTCTCTAGCAAAGTGGTGATTTGAAGATTTTCTTTCTTGAAGAAGGAAGTGATGGATTCAAGGTTGAATATGTTTTGATAGAGTGGGTAAGTCCTTTTCAAGGATAAATAATGTAGGTAGGTAGATGGTTAAGTCCTTTGTAATGGTTATTGGATCCTCTATCCAAAAAGGAATGCTAGTTTATCCCTTAACCTAGAAAAGTGTAGTCTTATGTTGTAATTCTTATAAGGGAATATAAGGATTGGCACATGGTTGGAAATCCTAGAGATTGACCCCTCTACGTATTAGATGTACATCTCCTAGTTTGGAGGTCAGAACCATTACATAATTCTAGCCTTCCTTGGTGTCATCTCAATCTCTATTTCCCTTGCTTTTTATACTTGCAATATTACCTTTTGATATATCATAAGGTCTAATCAATTTTTTAACTGGTTTTAGCTCTATTCACCCTCCCTCTAGAACCATAGATCCAACATCTTTGAAAAATAAAACCAAACCACAACTACTAATACTGATGAAACTCATATCATGGTGGATCTGGAAGGGGACTATGTGGTTTCTAATCAATAAACAACTATGTCTACTGAAGAAAGCCTACAAGTAATGACAGACACCATGGATACAATAGATAATATGTATGATAGCTCCTTGATGATTTTTAGAAGAATATTAGGATAATGAAATAAAATCACAAAGAAAAACACTAAAGTGGTTTTAAAACCATAATGCCTAAGAAGATGCACCAAGAGAGATATCGAAGAGTAAGAAGTTACTTAAATTATTTGTTAGGTG
Organism: Alisma plantago-aquatica; assembly: GCA_963693085.1. Taxonomy (NCBI): domain Eukaryota; kingdom Viridiplantae; phylum Streptophyta; class Magnoliopsida; order Alismatales; family Alismataceae; genus Alisma; species Alisma plantago-aquatica. Next base: position 321,033,042 of record OY856410.1, read on the forward strand.
TAGGATGCAGCTCAAGTGTGTACAATCAATAATAAAACCTAAGAAAATCAAGATGATGTCCTCCATAGTAAGAATTAACATTAGTAATATCGTACATTTATATCCAAAATGAACCAGTGCATATAACAACAATAATCTAATTTAATTAACTAATGATTCAAAGAATAAATGATGGTTTGTTTTTTATGTCTATGTTATTATCTAATAGTGTAATTACTTTTAGTTTATTCCAAATTAATATGAGAATACTTAGTGCCATGACATGTATAACACATATGATGAACTTATAAAAGGTATAAAGGTAACCTTGTAGTCCTATCAATGGAGGATGTGATTGATTTCCCTAAACTATTAATCAATTCATCTAAAAGGTCAATGTCCCTTAATAATAAACCATGGGCATAGAAAAGGATTTCCTAAATCTTTATGAAAGAAGGAAGATAATTATGTATTATTTTTACTCATTATCATGAAATAAATAGTAAAAGATCTAAAATTATATCCATTAAACTAGTTTTTAACTCAAAATATGCGTTTTGGGAAGTTAGATACCTTTGCCTAGGTTTCCATAAACTATCATGGAAGCGAGAAATAAGGAAAAAAGTCGAAATGTTAGCAAGAGTTGTTCATCACATGAGTTATGGTTACCAAGAAGGAACCATATACAAGGATATTTACCCCATACACATAGCATATTAACACATAAGCATGCCAACCATTTTCTTGACATAATACATGAGTGAATGAGAAGAAGATAAAGGAGGATGAAACAAGATAGTACACTTGTAGAGAGAGATTCTACATTGGAGATAGAATAGAAGATCCTATATGCTATGAGAAGGGAAATCCACTCATTCTTCTTCCTCCTTCTTCCTTTGAGTGTGCTAGAGAGTATAATCACCTCTTTTGTCTCTTTGAGATCCTCTTCTAAGTTTGAAGTTGATAAAATGAAAGACATATGCAAAGAAGTACCTTATGAAACCTGGTATTTTTTTTCATAAATTTGAATAGACACATCACTTCTACATCTATACTTGCTTTGTTGGGTGACAATTGTCAAAGGCTGGCATCAATAATGGCTTGAGACAACATGTTTAAGGGTTGATGTGTAGATAGTTTTTGGAAGTGGTTTTTGATAAGAACGCACGTTGTTTCACTGAAAATTCATAACATATGTTTCTTGGGTCAACTTGACCCATCCTTGCTATGATGAAACACAATGTGATCAATCTAGGCACATCATTTCACCTGCACTTGTCTGTAAGTTAAGATATTGTGAGGTACAATGACAACTTGGCTATGGAACGTCATGTCCTTGTTTTTTATGCTAGATGGAAGATCTTGAGGTAGTCATAATGTGTCCTTGGAAAGACATGTTATGTCATCTATTGTGAGGATGCATCTAGCTTCTAGATGGTTGCATGGTTTTTATGAGAGTGAACACTTCGTGTTTGATAGAGAAACATTTGACTCTTATGTTTAGAAGTCTCTAAGTTGACACTGACGAGTGTAGGAGGTCCATTTGAACCCTATCTTTTGAAAATATCATCAAGATACATCCATTTATTTATAACAATAAAAAGAGATAGTTATAAAAAAATTCATTTACAAGTATATTATGTAATTGAAACCAAGAATTTGGAGCAATAAAGTCATTATAGAAGGCATATAACTTATATGAACTACATTCACTAGCTTAAATAATTACCTGTACTCAAGCAATGTAATACAAGTTTTGTGTCAAAGAAGTCAATCAATGATGAACTAGACCAATTAAAATTCAATTTTGATCAACAACTGCCAACTTGAATGAAAAAACTATTTGTAAATTGTGAGGTCTTTTGAATGACAATCAATCTAATTCTTCCCTATATTAAAAAAGCCATTCTATAAGATCTACTCCAAATAAAAAAACCTAATGATTTCACCGCCCACCTAAGGACTCCTCGTATAAGTACAACTCACCCTCTATTTCTATATGAAAGAATTCTAGAATCTCATAATTGGGCACATTGGACTATTTTTACTTTACAATCAAGGAGACCAACTATCACAAAAAGTTTAGTCTTCCAAACTACGTTGGCATATCGAGCAAAATATTACTGTCTCTTCTTGATTTTAAATATCTTGAATTTCCATTTGATTGTTTTGACAAGACAGCCAATCATAACTTCTTGGTAAATAGTTTAATGTAGGTGGGTGTACCGAGTGGGAAATTTATTGCCTTATTACCAATTGATAGAAATAGAGTTTAGTTCTCCCTAAGGAAAAATTTTCTTAAGTCGTTTAGAATTGGGCTCCTGAATTAAAGTAGTTTATATTGGTTGATTCAAGATCATGAGAGGTAAACATGATTCCTTATCCCGAATAAAATATGCACATTACACATAGTTTTAGCATTTCCAACATTTTTTATCACCATTCATGTCCTAGAACAAGTTCTAATACAATAAATAAGTGAAGTTTCTTAGTTAAATATTCATGTAGAAGTGAGTCATCACTTTTCTTAACACAAAAAATAAGATCAGATAAACCACACCATGATTTAATAAATGGTATGTAAAGATGAACCAACTCATCAAATGAAACGTATGCCATATCGTATGAATAGTTTTTAAAAACAAATCCAATTTTGACATTGACTACATACAATCTTGGAACTAACACTAAAGATGCGTTCTTACACTAAATATAATACAAAATTAATGAAGTAAAATGTGAAATAAACATGTATATATGATTCAAGGAACATAATAATATACGATACAAGTTAATAATAACAAAAATCTACATCAAGTGAAATTTCCACCCAACCCCAAGCTCATTCAATACAAAGTCCACATTGTGAAAAAAAATATTATGACAAGGAACAAATGTATGATCCTTGCAGGAAATCATGTTCAAAGGACCCCTATTATTGGGTTTTCCAAGAGGGACATAAAGTTTCACCCTTCTCGACATCTTGTGAAGGCTCTAGGGCATATGAGTCTACATAGCGGCTTTGGCTGGTATGCCATGCATCTATTTGTCACTTGCTATAACAGACTGAGTTTAAGGTAATTGATATATTTACATTTATAAATCTTGAATGAATTGATTTTTTTAGTCACTTAGATAAATTACATACATTCACAATAATTAACATGATTAAACTAAAATTCCTTCAAACAATTATTTTGAGTAATAACCCTTAAATATTGTCCTTCAATATGCTATTAGATATTGGTTAGACATTTACACTCTTTTAGAGTCATAAAATGGTTAATAAATCCTGAAATTAAATAATGGCATACTCTAACCCAAAAAAAATTGATTAATAATTTATCTGAATATTCCTAGACCTAGTATACAATCATCTTAATTTTAGTCAACATAAGACTTCATTTGACTAGTCATTTAGTTCCTTGAAATGTTCCTCTTGAATTCTATTTATTTGTATCAATGTGCCAATGTAGTTATAATTCTCCACAACAACACCTCCTCTCCATTGTGTGCTCTTTGTGCATTTCTACACCACTAAATGTGGTACATCCATAGAAGCACCCTCCTCTCCACCACAGTTTCTTCTCTCCCACTTCTTCTCCTCTCCCCCCTCCTTCTTCTCTTCTGCTTCCCTTCTTCCTTCCCTTCCTTTCTCTACTTATCCCTTCTCCTACCTTATTTCAGACGCATACAACTGACCAAAAACCTACGAACCCTAGCACTGCCTTATGTCATCTTCCTCATTTATTCCAATGACAACAAGCTGTTGTAGAGGAGTTCCAAAATAGTGCCACGACTACCACTACAAGTGGATGGCAACAAGTGTTGTAACGACAACTTTGTCCCACTATTTTCTTCATCCTTTCTTCCTCCTTCATCTTCCTCCCTTTTCCCTACTACTACAAACTTCTCTGGTAGAGATAAGAGCAATGCATTGCTACTACAAAAGTTGGAAACCACCATGGAGCATTATCCTCCATTACTAGACTACCTTTAACTTGGTGAAAATTCCATCGTCTCATTCTATCATCCTTCCTCTTGGTACTAGGTTGTACCAAGGAAGCATGATCTGCAACATCAAATAGAAGAAGCTTTCATCCAAAGCATGTGACTAGTCTACCGAGCACTAGAGAAATTTTCTAGTCGTACCACTTCTCCCTAGTTTAACTCCAATTCACATTTTATATCGTATTTCATCATTTTCTTCCATAAAACTCTAAAAATGTCTGAGAATGACCCCTACACATCTTTTAACATGGTTACTAATATATATAACTAATTATTGGTTTGCATATAAAACATTTTATCACATGACACCATTTGAGTAGTACACAACCATCTACATGTTTATGATACCTATTCCATACATATTTACTTGTACTTAGTTGGACATACAATTATAAACATCTCGGTTGGATGTGATCCCTCTTATGCATCTATGTGTACTTAATCACTAGATATATTTCCTAAATGATACTAATCGATAAGTTGCAAAAGAAATCTGGATTGATGTAGTATACTTCAATTCAAACTAATCATTTAATCTTGTATCCCTAGCTTATAATTAGATTAAAGTCGTCATCATACCTAGTATAATTGAAAACCTCAACTGTGCCATGTCCTTTATCGCTAACATAAAGTAACAATCATGATTCCTTACTTGATAAATGATAAATTACATGTTTTGTCTATCCTAAAACTCATCGCTTGATGAAAGACATCATTTTTGTCAACCTAGGTGGATTGTTGTAACAACCCCACTCCTTGTCAACCCCCAATTATGGAAGGCCAAGAAGCTAGAGTTGTTATCCCAAAATATGATCTTATGGTTTTGCAAATATAAAAAATAATTAATAAATTCTACCACAACTAAGCTTGAAGCAGGATAAAAAAATTTCTTTTTGCATACCTTTCAAAACATAGGAATTGAGAACTTTACCCAAGAAAAAGATCTAGATAACTATAATCCTACGAACATTATTTAGCTTTGCTCTTTTTCAATTTCATTTTTATTGAACATTCTCTTTCCATAAACGTAACTTCATATTTTCCTAAAATACATACAAACAAAATGTCAGTTAGTATAATGAATTATATTGGCATATCAGGGAAATAAAAGTTTGCATCTATTTGTTACAACGTATTGCAACAAAATTATTACTTAATAGATCAAACTTTATATTTTAAACATAACTACTCAATCCTAACATATCCAAGCCTCTCTGTTGTACCTAAAGTGGACATGGATACTACCTTTATCATATGGTAGATCCCAATAGATCCCTTTTGATCCAACCCTATAGTTAGACCAAGACATAGAGTTGTATAGTCATATGATCCTACCCAAGGGTAGACCAAACATCGACTCATGATAACGTGATGATCCTACCCCAAGGGTAGACCAATAGCTAGATCATCAATTTCTCACATATACTCAAAGCTACAGAGGAGGACTAGGATCTGAGCTAGTCATGTATATATTTATGGTGATATCTATAGTCACTTTATAGTTGCAAGAATTAAAATTCATCCAAGCAGTTAATTTCAAGCAACCAATAAAACCTTAGAAATCATCATGAAACTAGAGAGATTATCCATAAGCATAGCCACATACTTGATTTAAAGTCTCAAAAATATGCAATATATCCAATCCAATCAAGAAGTCCAATCAACGAAGCCAAGCAACCAATAAAGCAAATCTTGATCCTAAAAAGCATTTATAACACCTAATTATTATAATCACATCCAAACATCTTTTATTGACTTGGGATTCCAAGTTAGGGTTTCTAGGTCAAAATTAGGGTTTTATTAGTTTTTGGCTTCCCAAACCTTAATTGTCACTTTCCATGTCTCATTAGGTTACAAACCCTAATCCTTCATTAAATACATATTTTATTTCAAGGAAACCCTAATGTATCAAATTATAGGTTGCTAAATTCAAATAACTTTCAAGTTTCTCTTTTTATTCATAAAATATCAATATTGGATCATCATTATCAATCTAACACATTAAGATCATCAAAACATAGAAATTAGGGTTTTGACTCATTTAATACATTAAAGATATCAACTTTACGTACTGTTTGAACTAGGAGAATATATAGACCCTAATTATATTTTTATTAGAATCCTCACATTCTCCTAATCAATTTCCATATATAACTTCCCTCAATTAGAGCTACCAATAATTAGTTATGATTATTCCAAATTGCTTACCTTTAGACCAATGAGATACCACCACGTCATCAATTCAGCACCTTTTTCCTTTTCCACGTGGATTAGGGCTCAGAAAATTGGCTTCCACCACATAGATGGTTCGCCCCACACAAACAAATCACTGGGCCCAGTGAAAACCCACTTTTATCCTTGCGTGCTTGAGTCTGGGGCCGATTCATGCCTAGGGAAGGATGGTCATTTCACTAGATGTTGATCTCAACCCCCGACTTACACTACCCTATCCCTGTGTGCTACAATCTTGGTCAACTAGATGGTTGACTCACACTTCTACTACTTCCATCACCTAGGAGATCATTCCATTGGCTCCGCCAACCATGGGCAAACTAACCAGGCCCCTTTGCCACCTCCTCTAGCACCTTGACCAACTTGCTACGCAAGCAACCTCACATCGGAAATAGGGCATGAGCCTATTCCTAGGGATGACATCTCTCCCAGGCATGGCAATGTACTCGGTAGGTATCCACCCTTGCAGAAACTATCGGTGACCCTCTCGTAATGCCCTAAGCCTTATATAGGTGGTGGATAGCGAGAAGAGAATATGTTGGTCTTTCATGGAGGTCTGACTCCAAGTGGATTTTGGGCAGAACTCAAATACTGACAAATACACTTGAATCCAAGGATGGTTCAAATCAGTTTCTTTCCTGAATCTATTGGAGTTTTGTCCTGGTGAGGACATGGCTCAGAGAGAGAGAACAACATAAAGAGGAGAGAGGTTTATTGTAGTTGGGTTGCCTAAAAAGGTAAGAGATAAGGGACAACTACTCTACCATTGGATTTCAGATCCAACGTCCCTCCTCATGCGTACCAAGAAAAAGACTGATTAAATCATTCCTAATTAGATTGGAAAAATTGTGATATTAAAAGTTATCCTCTTCACTTTAGGAAAAATTACAAAATTCATATCTCCTAATCTTCTTATGTTTTTTATCCCAAATTTTATGGGAAACTCTTTAATGACTCAAATTACTCATGTGAAAAGTTTGAAAGCAAAACTCAAAAAAAGTGACTTTTCTTCATATGCAAGTTATGCACTCTTAAGGCATGTATTATTCATTAAAACACATATTTTCTCTTTATTTTATATTCTATTTTATTCATTTTGATTCCTTTTTTCTTATTAGAAACCAAGTGGATTTGAAACCTAATCAATTAAGGTCATTCATACCACTTTCTAGAGAATTCTACATAATTCTCACCATTATCTTCATTTCTCTTTCCTTTTATTTACTATGAGATTTCTTTTATCTTTTCTCTCCTTTTGTTACATTGGTCTTATCAAATCAGTATGAACCACAAAAACATACATTCAAGGGAAGTATTGCAAAAAAAAAAACCATTCATTGGACATAAATTATACAATTCCCATGCATACACATTTTATTAGGAAAATTGCATTTCAAACCATAAAGAAAAAATCAAGGTTATTACGTCGTCTCCCCCTTATATGAATTTTGCCCCCAAAATTCAATCAATCAATCAAACAAATTAGGGTAGGTCTTTTCCATGTCCGTCCTCAGCTCCCATGTGTCTTCATCCTCTCCATGGTGTTTCTAGAGAACCTTTATAATCTCTATCGTTTTGCTCTAGAGCTCTTTCACCTTGGTATCCAGTACCCTCACATGTGACTCAGGGTATGTCGGTCTCCCTTGGAGTTCAATAGGTTCAATTCTTAGCACATGGCTCGGGTCCTTCACATAGTGCTTTAGATGGGATGCATGGAAAACATCATGCATCATACTATACTAAGGGGGTAATGCCAAATGATATACAACTTCACCAATCCATTCTAAAATTTCAAATTGGCCCACATATCGGGGACTCAACTTTCCTCTGTTACTAGTGATATCTCAGAGGGGTCAGATTTTCAAAAACACTTGTTCACCCATAGTGAAATGCAAGTTAGTCTGCTTCACATCAGCATATGACTTCTATCGATCCTAGGTTCTCTTCAGCCTTTGATTGATCAAAGCGGCTTTATCAGTATACAACTACAGTTCCTCTGACCTCAATAAGGTCCTTTCATTGACATCATCCCCGTGAAGTGGTGACTGAAATGACCTCCCATAGAGATCTTTATATGGAGGCATCCCTATACTGGCCTGATAGTTGTTATTATAAGAAAACTCAGCTAAGGGCAAGTGCTACTCACATGATCCACCCTAATCGAGCACACATGCTCTCAGCATATCCTCTAATGTATGAATTATCCTTTCTGACTATCGATTAGTCTGGGGTTGATAGGTTGTGCAAAACTTTAGTCTAGTGTGAGTTCTTCTTGCACCTACTTCCACAACTTGGAAGTGAACTTTGGGTCACGATAAAAAATGATCAAACTCAGAACACCATGCAGTCTACTATCTCTTTGATATAAAGTTCATCTAGATGTTTCACTTTTACAGTGGTCTTTAAAGCAAGGAAATGTGCCAACTTCATAAGGCGATCTACCACGACCCATATTGCATCATGACCTCTCTTGGTCTTGGAGAGACCACCACAAAGTCCACGATGATCTGTTCCCATTTCCACTTAGGAATTTCAATCGAATGCTGCAATCCACCAGGTTACTAGTGTTCAACCTTCACCATCTGGCATGTAAGACAACTGGCCACATATGTTGCTATATCCCAAGCCACCCAAAGTACCATTACATGTCCTTAAACATCTTGGTAGTGCCAAGGTGTACTGTTTACTTAGAACCATGAGCTTCTTGCAAGATATGATTCTTCAAAGGTGAATCTTTAGGAACCCAAATATGAATCTTGTAGCAGATTTCACCATCTACTCCAACTGAGATATGGTTATGTGGTTTCTATAACAAACCTTTCATCTTATCAAGCTCTGGGCTGGCTAACTGGGAAGCTACCAATTTAGTCAACAGTCTGGTTTTATCTAGAGTTTTGCCACACATATTCGATCTTCTAACGACTGCGGAGTTCATCTAACAAGCTCTTCTAGTTTTATCCACGAGCTAGACAAGTTAGTTTCACACATGAGCTATTTTCAACTAACAACATCTGCTACAACATTAGCTTTTCTAGGGTGATAGGCGATGGTGAAATCATAGTCTTTCATATACTCCATCCATCATTTTTGTCTCAGGTTGAGGTCCTTCTGAGTTAAGAGATGCTTCAAGCTCTTACATCCATTATTTCAATCACTAGATTCAATCTTATACTTACAGAATCCAAACTCCACTTGATAATATACCCTCTCTTAAAATTTCAACTATGTGATCTCCTTGTTCACCTTGTCTTCCAAACCATTTATCCAATATTCTCTCACGGCGGTGTGGTAATTCCTCCAATTCTCAATAATGATTTCAACTTAAGTATTTATTCCTCATATCATTTCTATTCTTAGCATGACATGCATCTGTCTCATATCTCACACTCACAACAAGATGAAATAAGCATTTGGTTGAAGTCCAAATATAGAGTTCATCCCATTTCCATAGTAGAGGGGGAACCTTTACACATTATCTTTTTATTTTCAATATAAGTTGAATCATCCTCCACATGACTCCAAATCATGAATACCATCACTCCCTTAATTCCACATATTCATATAGGAAAAACTTTTCTCATAAACTTTGAGTCGTATCATAACTCCTATTTACGAACCTTAGCCATTTCCTCAAGGTCTCTAGGGTGCCAATACTTTTGGGGTGATCTTACCCTTATGCATCTAGGATGTGCCTCTCACATTTACCTCCTAGAGCCCCATGAACTCATGTAGGTGGCCAACCTCCTAACCCATAGACCTTGGGAAAACATAGATGTTACCTCCCAACCCTATGGTCTCATGCTTTAAGGGAACAATCAACTCCTATTCCCAATGATCTCATCCCTACTTGACATTAGGATTGACTTAGGGTCTTATTGTAACTTGATTTTATTTCACCACACATTTTTCTTGTTATTCCTTTGATGATATGCAAGCACATTGCATCCTTTAGAATCCTCACCCGAATTTCCATCATCTCCTTGGGCATGCATTCATAGTTTTCCTTGTTTCCCTTCATGGTAAATATGGTGACCTACCTATCTAGGCCTGGCCCCATTCTACTGGTCACTTTCATAATGACTTGGGTCTAAAGATTCATGCTCAATCTATGTGATGTTGTGCTTCACACACTTCATCTCTCAAGTTCTTCTAAGTGACCTTTAAATCTACCTTGATTCCTAAACAAATTTTGGTACTCACTCCTTTAGGAAAGGTCCTTTCCCAGGATAGGAGAGAAAAAATCACTTGATAGCGCTAGGGGTCACAAAAACATTCTTGAACCCAAAGTTTACATCATCATATGTAGGCATATAAACTATAATTTCACCCATGCATGTGGCTAGGAAGTAGACAACTCATTATACCATTCCTAAGTTTTCTTCTATGTTGTACTTGTTCGTCATTTCTTGATGTTGGTCTAGTTTTATACTTACATATGACATCAACTTGTGCGGGTGGCTCATCAAACATATACCTCAGTCCATGTGGGGTTTCCTTTTATCCAAAAATTGAGGGGGGTGCTGTGCTTAATCCCTATAAACTCACTCAACCTCCTATGCATTATATGCACCAAATACCGCTACTTCCCCTCTTTGGTCTAGGAGCCTCGTATTTACCTCCTTTGCATTGGAAATTTAAACTACATGACTTAGCTGCTCAAGCACATACCAAGAAAAAACATGATATGGAATATTCTTCCCAACTTTCTCTTCCTATTAAACAACCCTTAGAGTCCTACACAAGGGCTACCAATCTAAGTCTAAGGCTTCACATCATATTACCATTCCTTAGCTCTCTAGGATCTTGGTACTCTCTTTCCCTCACCTAGATCTATACATTTGTATAAGAAGTCTCTTTCTCTTTTCTAGGGTTTGGTCCATCTGAAGACATCTAGGGTACGACAAGCCTCTATATATCATGCATGAAGCAACTCAACTAATCCACTCAGGGTAGTCTAGTCTAGGATACCTCATACAAATCTTTCTTAGGATTCCTCATGTCCTAGAGTCTAGGTTCCCGACCTTCTGCTTTTGGGTCTCACTCTCTCCTATAACTGGTCCTAGCACTAGGGGTTCCCTATTTGTAGATGAGGTTGAGGCTCCTACAGATGCACTTCTTATTCTCACCTATCCTACCTTATATGATGAAGCGTACATATTTGTATTATCAAATATTATGTACAACTTCAAAACTATAGTCAGATACTCAAATCCAAATGAAGTCATCATAAACCATACCACCTCATTGTGTAATGCAAAGCTCCTCATTATTTTCCTCCAGTATGTATGTCTCATAATCCAATCCAACATGCATCACCACTCTGACTTAGGACTAATTTCGTTGCCAGCCTTGATGTCATTTTCTTCCACGAAGGTGCATGCCTATCTTCTACTTGTATCTGAGTGGGAAAACACCTTTGTTAGAGTTCCCACCTATAGGAGTTAAACCTTTTAGTCATGACTAACCTTCCGATTTATGGTGTTATCTCTCTCTAAGATCTTTTTATCCTTTTCAGGGATGGCCCACCCTTAGGTCATGTTACCCAAAACTAAACGTTTCACTAGGGGTCATGCGACCACTTATTTCTCTTGTTTCCCTTACATTCGCCAATCATCCACGTATATCATGCATGCCTATCCTACATACTTGCATGTATGGACAAACTAAGGTATCCAACTTATTGGGATCTCTCTTTCTCTATCCACTACTAAAGTTTTTGGGTTGAGGTTTGGGTTTACAACTTGCACTTTATGTTTTGCATTTCCCATGACCCACTGGGGTTGTTTTCCATTACCATCCATAGTTCCATCCATGGTTTACCTTTATAGGGGAGAAACACATCAAACATTTTCTCTCTATTATTACGTCCACTTTTATTATTTGGCAGAGGATGCCTTAATCCTTAACACTCTTATCCCCAAAACTCTGAAAGAGGTGAAAAGAGAGAAAACCTTAAGAACTTAAAGTTTGTCTAGTAAAAGAGGATAAATAAGATATGAAAGTAGATGATAAATCCTCAAGGTATCTTATTTTGAGTCAAATCCTCAGATTTTGGCCAGGCAGTCACACAGATTCCAAGAGTTCTCATAAACTGACTAGCAGGGTGGAGGAAAATGTACTAGCAGGCTAGAGGAAAATCTGAAAGAGGTGGAGAGAGAGAAAACCTTAAGAACTTAAAGCTTGTCTAGTGAAAGAGGATAAAGAAGAGATGAAAGTAGATGAGAAATCCTAAAGGTGTCTTATTTCGAGTCAAATCCTCTGATTTTGGCTAGGTAGTCACACGGATTCTGAGAGTTCTCATAAACTGACTAGTGGGGCAAAGGAAAATCTTGCCAACTCCCCATCGTGATCCTTTTATAGACACCTACATCTTTGGAAAACTCTCTAATAACTCCCTTGGGATCTAAAGAAATTTTAAAATTTAATAAATAATAGAGATTATATGTAAAACCATGCTCTGATACCAAATGTAACAACCACACCCCTCAGTAACACCCAATTTAGGAAGGCCAAGAAGCTAGAGATGTTATCCCAGAATATGATCATATGGTTTTGTAAATAATAAAAAATATTTAATAAATTATACAACAACTAAGCTTAAAGAAGGATAATTTTTTTTCACATACCTTTTAAAATAAAGGAATTGAGAACTATACCCAAGACAAATGGGGTGAGTGTCTTAGATCGACTATAGAAGTTTGACCCCCATCAATTCATGGTCAACCAGTTGGGTTTACCCACCCAAATGTCCCCTAAAAAACTTACAAGAAGTTGATCAATCGACTGACTATCCAGTCAGGTGATTTCCAGTCAAGTAATTGGAAACTGCCACAGATGTACTTGAAGAGTCATCAACTGCCTGTGATGGGTCAGTCGACACAAAGATTCAACATGCATCCACTTAAAGTTAATTGACTTACTGGATAATGAGTCGATCAATTGGTGAGGCATACCAAAAAGAAATATGTCACCTTTGAGCCATTCTAGTTAGTTGAAGTGGGTCTGAGAGCAACCCTATATATTGAAAAAGTTGACCTAACTTTAAGGGATCGAACACTTTCCATCTTAATCTCCTTTTTTCTTATAAGAGTGGTGAAAGAAGGAGATACAACATCCTCCCCTTGGAGACTAATAGATTCATGTTGTTGGATCTTGGAGTTCTATTAGAGACTACAAGATCATTCCTCTTTGCCTCTCGAGAAACATGATTTCTTCTTCCCTTCTCTATATTTGTGTTGATTCTGTGGACATGAGTGAATAGTTCTCTCTCTAGGACAAGGGGAATTCTCTAATCACTAGTATTTTGTTCTAATTGTTATCAAACTCATGGATTATTATTTCTAGACTATTTTCCATTCACTTTCTACTTATTTCTTGGATTTATCATTGAACTAACATGTCTAATATAATCTTAAATGTAGATACCATGACATTTAGAATTACGATTATTGAATGGAAGCTATGGACCCTAATGAGATCATAGATGGAGTTCATCAAGATGATTGATTCATGATGTGTGGGTAATGAGAGCTCAGACCCACAAGGAAATTGATCCTTGTGCATTTTGTTCTCCAAAACAATGCAAATTCACATGGTCCCGGTTCAGTTAGCAGTAACCCAATGAGTCATAACAATTAGAATAATTACATAAACAATAGTAGTGAAATCCAATCACCTTAGTTTCTTTATATTGTTTCTTATAGTCCTCTTTTAATTCTTTCCATTTCATTGTAGTCATTAGTGCAATCTTGTTTTATCAAACTCTCTCAGCAATTGGTGTTATCTATTGTAATAATCAATTCTCAGACGATATTTGAATCAAGTTGTCCTTTGGGGTCAACCCCTTTAGATACACTATGACAGTCTTGTTTGCTTCCATGTAAATGACATTGCATGTGGAAAAAGGATTTAAACCTAGGGTTAATCTATCTTAGGGAATTTCTTGTGTAAAAGAACTCACATCACACAAACAATCCACAATTCTCCCAGGCCCGCTCTACCCATAATGTTCATTCTGCCTACCATACCCTACTGCTTCCCTACTATCATTTTACCATATTTCCCTCACTTAACCTTATTCTTCCCAAGCCCCTATAATTTTTTTTTGCAAATTGGAGAAAAAGGTTAGCTCTCCCAAGAATTCATTTTCCACCTACTCTCTCTCAACTACTTTCCACTTTCATTCCACTTCCTCTACCTCAAAACCCCATTTTTCTAGGATTTTAACCATTTCACTTACATTTTATGTGTCATTTCTTCCCCTTGGAGGAGGAGTTAGATCTTGAAGTAGATGGAGGTGAAGATTGGAAATACTTCATCAAAATCCATGAAGTTTCATCTTTTTTCTCCTATTCCTTTTTCATTTTCTTTGAGCATGTCTAGGTACCTTTGTGGGTTGTTTGGGTGTAAATATGTGACCTTGATACAATTTTAGGGGGAATAATTTTGTAACCATTACGATTTAAATTTTGAATGGTTATATTAAACTTATGTCGTATTTCCCAAATTTTCCTATGTGAATGGTTCATGACAACATCTAAGTACTATGGGAAATGGGTGATATGTGCCAAATTTTGACTTTACTCCAAGGTTTAACTAGTGGATCCATATATAGTTATACCTTTTCCTACATATCAATTTAGCCCCTTACCCCTAGATGTGAGATCCAAAGAGCAAGGTGTGTGAATCTTAGTGAAATTGACTTGGTTCTAACTAGAGGCTAGATGGAGATGGCATGAGTTGTAATACATTCACCCCCATCCTTCATTACCACCCTTGGCCCTCATTTTCATATGAATCTAACCCCTAGAAATCTAGACTCGCTACGTCTTAGAGAATTTCACCTAAACCCTAGTCATATTGAGCCTCTCATGGGTAGATGGATGGTGATAGGGACTAGTTCCCCTATGCACACCCCATCCTATCCATGTCCTACTACTAGTTTAGGGAAATTCACAACACTTAACTTAATTTATTGGTTTGATAACTTGAATTAATGAATGATGTTTGCATGTTGTGAACCCCCAACCAAGTTGATTCTCACATTAAACACAAAATCCAACATTCCCCATTAGTTACTTAAGCCTTAATTGCTCATCTTGCTTATCCATTGCTAATTTCATTAGCCTTTTTGCTCGTTATTGTATCCAATTACCTTGATTATGATACACAAACTTTTTTGGAGTAGTTAGTGTTTGTTCTTAGTCACTTGTGTTAGTCCTTGTTTATCAATTGCTAGTGTAGCTATGCAATTTCCCTTTTTGGATAATTGCTAGCTTAGTGCTTTCTCCTGCCTTCTTTAGTAATTTATCATATATATATTATTATGATTGACCTTGTTAGTGTAGTTCTTAGTGTTAGCATCTTATTTCTTGTTCTAATGTAATATTTTTCTTTTCTTATCTAATTAGTTTTGACTACCTAGGGTTAACATCGATTTGATTCTTCCCCTTATTAATTGCCTCTTCACTTCAGCATAACTCAAGTCCATGATTAAACCCTAGAAACCCTAGTAATAGGAACCTAGCTAAAACAAACCTTGATCAAGTGCCCTTACTCTCCTTTAGGTTTGACCCTAACTTTCCATTCCTATACTACTCTCGAGCCTGTGTACTTGCAAATTTCTACAAGTGTGTGTCCAAATGGGTTAAACTATTGAAAGACTCTGGTCTTCCAAAGGTGCATATAGAAACACAATTGGCTAGGGGTCCTAAGGAAACATCACATATCCATCAATGTTAGCACACAAAAGTGAGAAGAATCAAGTAATAAGAAATTGAATCGAGATCCGTCATGTGAAGTATATGTAATGCAACTTGAGTTTACTATTTATTTATGTATTGACTAAAAGGTGTATACATTTTCAAATATAATGTTTTATAATAGAAATTAAAGATATTTAGTAATCTTATAGTTATCAAAAACTAATAAATGTTGTTATTTTATGTTTTTTAAACCAAACTTCAAAAAATAATGTAACATGGTGGATTGATGGTTCTATAGTAGATAATGAAAACTGTTGAATCAAAACCATTTTTTAAATATTTGATTCATTTAATGTCAAAACTACATAAAACATGTATTTGTTTGAGTTAAAATACAAATTTGACTGAATTGTTGAAATTGGATGAAGTCCGAAGGAGGAAAGGAAAATTTGAGAGAAAAATTAAGAACTTATTTATAATATAATTACATTTCAATGAAAATGTTGTGAATGACTAAATGTACTTAATTACTCATTGTTTTTCATATATAGGGTTTCAACTTGTTTAGAACCCAAAAAGATCAACTAGGTTGGTTTTCCCCAGGGTAGTTAAAATCCACCAAACTTTAGAAAGACTAGATGATGTTTAAGGCCATCGAGTTTTGGTTGGGTCAATATAGATTGAGCATGTAATTGGTAGAAGATTGGGAAATCCCCACAAGAGAAGTTATTTTGAACTTTACAAGATGTTGCAAACTTCTTCCTTTATCTAGCTTACATTTTCCTGGACTAGGCATTAGGAGAGTAATCGATTTCTCCTCATGAATAACATTTTAGTGTTCTCACTGTGTGGAACATCTGGGCAGAATAGGATAGTAGACTCATTATCAGTGGTGCGCCTACTAATAACTTCAGTGACCTAGTCAGATGGATTATCAACAACAGGGACAATCATTTGTAGGTGGCTTTTATTGCTTGCTGTCTAGCAGTGTGGATATGTAGAAATGATACTCTATTCAGCTCCAGAATGGTTAACCCACTTATCACTGCGCACATCTTGATTAATTGGGCGCAAAATTTTGTGGACTATAGAAGGGACAACAATGAAAAGGGAAGCTCGGTTTCAGACTGAATGAACTTCCAATGGAAGCCACTGATGAATAACTACATAAAGATTAACGTTGATGCTGCTTTTGACACAAATGACAGAGTTTGTCTTGCTGCTGTTTGTAGAAATCATAAAAGGGAAACAATTGCCATGGCGACGAAGATGTGCAAGTGTAGGTGGAGCCCTTTCATTGCTGAAGCACAGGGAGTCAGGTTCGGAATCAAGGTAGCTAAAGCTCTCAACCTCAACCTGGTGGAGACCGAGATGGATGCTAAGAACGTATGACAAAATCTTCTTTCACCAAGTAGGGGTGTTAGCCCAACTGAGAATCTCTTTGAGGATATTAGGGGATAGTCAAAATTTCTACCCTCTGTTGTTTTCACACACACTCTACGGGAAGGCAATGTAATGGCACACAATTTAGCAAAGAAGGGCTTGGGAGAGGATAGGGAAATGATCATAACTTGTAATTTCCTCATAAATGTTAGAGAGATTTTTGTATCATTTGAAATATAATACAATGGCTCGATGGTTTCATCTCAAAAATAAAAAATAGTCCTTGATGTCATGACCAAAAAAATTTCACCATCCCCACCTCTTCAACACATGATCTCTCCTGTATCATTCACTCTAATTAAATGTCAGCCATTAATGCATAAGGAATGTAAAATATTCAATGTATGACTAGACACATGCACACAAGCACGAATAGGTTGTGGAACTACCAAAAGTTGTTGAACCCGATAACCCTTTTCAATAGTGGAGGGAGGATACAACTTTTATTTTGTAAATTCTAGTTATGATCATGAAGGCAACACATAAGATCCACCATGGTCATCCCCATCCCACCCTTAAATCACTCAGGATACTAATGAAGGTGGACATCCTATTGCAGAAGTCAACGAAAAAGGACTCCACAAGCATACTTGTCCATCACCACTAATTTGGATGCCCACCATCACTAGTCTCCTAATTATAGAAGAGGATGAGGATTTGCATGTGGCCATGTTGTGTATTGCCTTCACTCTTTATATCAACATATTTAGAAAGAACATCTATATGTTTTGTCCTAAGATGAACACATTGACAGGGTTCAACACCTTCTGGTATTCCCACCACTAATTCATGCTTGGGTACATGCATATACTCTTTAATAAGTACTTTATGTTCCCTTTTTATCAATATTCTACATCAAACTAGAGTGTGTGGTAGAGGAGAGAGGATATATTAAATAAATGGAATCATGAATAGCAACAACTGTTGTAAAGGTGATTGTACTCATGTGGTGTTGGTATGGTAATGAACAATAGGATACCAATGTGGAATAAGTTGAATAAGAAGTGCAATATGAAGCCTATGGGAAGGTTCTCTACAAGGTTCATGGTATTAATTACCATTTTAAGATGATGCTCAGAAGTGGATAAGGGAGGCAAAGAGTAAGATGTGTATTTTAATTGATGTGGTGGATATGAAAAATATCTCTCAAGGTTTCTATACTACAAAACTTTCCATTTATTTGCAAGTATTGTATAGTATTACCATGTTTTTATTATATGTTTTGATTATATTCATGTATAGTAATTTCAAACAACTTGATAATTCAAATAGACACCTCCAAAAAATTATAATATGAGCAGATACTAATGTAGTTTCTCAGAGGGTAGATGAAGGGGTCACTGATGGTGTTAATGAAGTGTAGTTTGCCAAGTTTAAAATACAATAAGTTGCAAAAATTTAATCACTCCTTAGGCAAAAGTTGAGCATCAATGTGGCACAACAACATACTCAAAAGATGTAATTGATATGTGGATGATAATTAGTTTGGTATCAATATTTGATATATTCTCAACCTCCTTAAGAATGGAGAACACATGTATACAATTTTCTCACATATACTTACATGTGTATAGGATGTGTTCATGTGTAATATTAATACAAAACTACTTTATACATTTGTGTAATACATAATGCATAATGATGTAACATAAACTTGCATGAACATGATGTGCTTGGCTTATAAATTTTAGAGGAGTATATGAGAAAAATACAACTATTGTGCATAACCCTATGCTTGTCATTCATAGATCATAGACAAACCTCTTCTTTTGTGGCATCATCATATAATGTTGATAGTAAATTGAAGTATCAATAATTAGTTTAACAAGAGTAAACAATTACATTTTTTTTCAACATATTATCATAGGATAATCTTAGCAATATCCAAATATACACTATAAGGTACACTCCGACTTCCTCCTCAACAACTTCTTCTTTCCCCTACTAAATAAGAGGGAGTTTTTTCCCCATGACATAGTCTATAAATTCCATAGTGTATAAATTCAAAAATAGAATATTTTTAAGTGACTACTAAGAAGTACATGTCAAGCATGAAAAAACTTTACAATATTCATTAGCACTTGTAGATATAAAAACCCAAAAAATGATCTTATATAATAAAAATGTTAGTCCTGGTACGTAGAAATATCACGACATAAAATTTCATTTATATACCTACTAAAAATATGACATGTAAGAAACTTCATAAGCAAAAATATATGCAGGGGATATAAATCTCCTTTTTAAAAGTCACCAATATTATGTAAGAAATTATTTGTGTGTAGAAAAAGATTGCATAGTTGGCTATATTCTTCTCAATTATGGTGCTTGCATTCAGAATCCTAGGAATGATTCATCTTGTTGATGTATCTATCATGTACCTATAATTCTAATATAGGTTTCAATTTCCAATATGTATTTATCTTGGTTGAATGGATAACACAAAATAACAAAAAGAAGCATTTTACTACAATGGATGGTGGCAGTCTAATGAATAAACACTAAGGCCTCATACAAACAACAATGAACCACTTAAATTATAGTTGAACTACCCACCTTCATCTCACTTTGTACATCATCCAACACCTAGAATCAAATTTGGTTACCAATCTAGTTATTCAAAGGTTGAAGGATTTCCACATCACATGTCTACTACATGCTTACATGCGTCACTGGCATTCAAAGGGATAATGCAACGAAAGGCTATGTATCATCTAGGATATAAATTATAGGAAGATTTCTTATTTTCTAAGAAAGAGTCTATAAAACCCTATTGTATAAATTATGATTTTCTTAAAGTTTATTAACTTTTTGCTTTTATAGACTAAGAAAATATTTGGTCCAAGAATTAGATATCTCATATATTGACACATAATATTCTAGAACATGTTGACATGAAGATTCACATATGAGATTTCTTATATGTTAAGGAAGACATTGTCAAACCCTAGTGTATAAATAATTATTTGTTTAAAGTTTATTCTCTTTTAACTCTGCTAGACTAAGTAAATAACTTATGTAAGTACTATTATTTTCTAACCTTTCGTCACTTTTTATTAAAATTTGAAAATCACCCCATAATTTGTAATCTAAATCCCACTCACCATTACTCCACCCTCTACAGTTTTCAATTATCTTGTTTTTTCTATAACCATTGTCCATGCACATACATTTAATAGATGTTAGTTCAATTTAGGTTTTTAACTACTTATTTGTATGTACTTCTCCTACAATATGAACATGACAATAAATTGTATTAATTGAATATAGGTAATCTAGGTTTAAGAAAAGCAATTAAAATAAAATTGGCATGGACTCAAGTTTTTTGGTAGAATACTAAATCGAAAACTAGTCCTAGGTCAATAATGTGTAGCCTAGAATTGGTCTTAAAGTAGATAATATTTTATACTTATCTCATGTTCTGGATAAAATACATTCTAACTTGATACATAAAATATTCATGGTCTTATATTTATAGGTTTATTACGACTTATCAGAAGGATATAATAGTGTTATTAGTAACAATAGATCAAAATAAACCAATCCACAATATTAGTATATTTTAGATCATATGAATGCCTAAACTCACTATTTGAGTTTGAGGATTAAAGTTGCACTGGAAAATTTGTTGTTTGTTCAAAACTCAATAGTTGTTTGCTTGTCAGAATGTATGTTGGTACTATTTCCTTCTCTAAATACAACTCATTTGTCATCTATCTGATCCACACAAAAAAATCAAATTGCTACATGTCTAAGAGAAAATGTTACCAACTTACCAACCTGCCCCAAATCATGAGTGTAAACCACCATCTTGAACTCATGAACTCACATAAGTCTAGATCTACAAAATGCATATAGAACCTTAGAATCCATAATCAAGGCCTTTTAAGTTCCCAATCCGTGTGTTGATTCTGGTTTTATTTGGATCCACATCCTTATCAAAAATATTGTGAATGAGGTAAGAAAATAGATATAAGTTTTTGAGATAAAACATATATCGATCAATTTAGTGATTTAGGATTAGAATTTTTTTATTATAGTTATAAGTTCTTAGGTCGTGGCTAGGTATATAAATCTAAAATAGGTTCACAGACAGATGGATTGCTTCCTACAATATCAATATATATATATATATATATATATATATATATATATATATATATATATAAACATAATGTTAACTTGAACATCAACTTTCAAATGTCAAACCGACTAAAATTTGAATCCGCTATTGTTGATCAGAGTCTTGTGACTCTTCTCACATTCTAGCTTTTAACAACTAAATTCGCTACCCGTACGGGTAGCCTGATTTTTCGCTACCCGCACATCTAAAAGAGTAACTATATGATATACAAAAGTAACTCTAAAGATCAAAAGAGTAACTATATGGTACACAAAAGTAACTCTGAGAATAAAAAAGTAACTGCGTAGAAAATATACAGTCAGTAAATATATGGACGGGTTTTTTGATTTTGGTGGGGCAAATGATATTATTTTTGGATGAAATTTTTTAGGGAGCTAGATAAAATGCTCCTCTAAAATTGTGAATTTAAAAAAAATGACGGGAAGGGTGCGTGGGTAGCTACCCGTGCAGATATTAAAGATAATCCATATATATATATATATATATATATATATATATTTATGTATATATATATATATATATATATGTGTGTGTGTTGACATGAAAGTAACTATTCGACTAAAAAAGTAAAACCAAACAAAATACATAGTAAAAATAATGGAACAAATATGTAATTGTTCATTTGTTACAAATGTAACTATTTATATATGTAAAGTAACTATTTGGAAGGTAATGTAACTAACCTTTTACATATGTAAAGTAAAAAATCCTGAAAAAGTAACTAAATATGGAGTTGGTAGCTACTCGCGGGAAATGAATCCTACACACACACACACACACACACACATATATATATATATATATATATATATATATATATATATATATATATATATATATATATATTGTATGGAATGATTAAGAGAGAACGATTTCTCTCCCTATCCCACGTCTGTGGCGGAGGCCGAACGTCCGGGAGGGTGGAAAATCAAGGTGCCAACTAAGATTCGAACCCAGGTCCCTTTTTACAGAATATCGTACTTAACCACTTGAGCCACTCCCTGTCGCCTAGTATGTATGTATATATGTATGTATGTATACGGATACAATATACATCCATTAACAATAGATAATAACTTAGCGCTAATGCAAATATGTATAATAACTTAAACAAGGGGTTAAACTCTCATTTTTTTATTAAAATATTTTAATATTAGTACTAATTAAAATGGTAAAATAACAATGCAGAAAATGATTATATTAGATTTATTTAATATTAATAAAAATGTGGAAAGTGATATATATTAGATTCTATAAAATAAATAAATAAATGCAAAAAGTGATACAAGTTATGGTATTCTTCAGTTTAATAGTAATTGACAGTGCAAAAAAGTGATGCATACTAAATTCGTTTTCTTTGTTAGACATTATAAAACTGGACTACTTACGAGTTCAAGTCTTGTAGACAATCCGAGTGCAAGTCGTGCATATCTGCTTTTCGTAAGCATGGATGAGTTAAACATCTTGCAAAAAACCATTGTACAGGTTGCTGTAGATCGGACTGCTTTGCATAAATATCGATGTTTGTCATGTAATCAATACCTTGGAAATAATCCTAAATTGGTTTGTCCCGTCTTATTGTTTTGTACAAAAAAGCATACTCGGTTGACCCAAACGGACTCATATCCAGTTTTCAGTATGTGCTCATGTTGTAGAAGTATATTCATGTACGGTTTATCAATACCTAAACAACTAAGCATTAAATAAAAGAAGTGACCGAGATGGAGATACTAGAAAAGAAAAGCAGTGTCTGATTTTACAGCTTCGGAGTTAGGATCAGTCTGAATGGAGGGGGTTATTTATAGCATTAAAAACTTTAGGGGTTCCGGGATTTTATACAAAGAAATGTTATTTTTTCTTCTCTAACTACTATCCTCGTTCACCAGCGTTTCAAGGGTTAAACGACAACTATTGTCGGATAAAACAGAAGAATAAACCTAGTGGTAAGGGCACCCTGGCTTCTCTTTCCCTCACATATGCGGATCTTCCATCGAGTGGATTTTGGGTGGCATCAATTGAAGTTGTTTGGTTTCTCATTCCTCAGATGTACCATTCTGGCTTCATCAACTATAAACATGAACCCACTTACTTGATGGTTTCTGAAAGATTATTTTGTTTGGCAGATTTTCGACCCAACTCTCCACATTGGTTATTGTCATTATTTCCCATCATAAAATTATGCCTTGGTTTTGCTTCACCGGACCGAGTGGGATTGCTCCCACACCTGTCATATTTGTGATCAGCCTCCTTGGCTGTCTAGTGATCAAAAGGCAATGTCGGACAGAGGGCAGACCTTCAAACAATTTTGAATTCCATGCCTTCACAGAATCCAAGAATATAATTTTCATAATGGACTATAGTTTAATCTAATATTGATTGTATCTAGTATAGAAACTGACCACGGCGCTGATCACTAAACAAATAAACTAAAAAGTTTCAGCGAAGATAGCTGAGTTAGTGGAATCATACAAAACAATTGATATTTCAAGACTTTTTTTGTAGGTCTCAACCATGATCGGCAATTTTATAGTGGTCAATAAAGTCAGTGGCAAAAAATATAATAAAGGGAAGTTTAGTTTGTTAATTGGATACATTTTCAGAGCATCATGAACATCCTTTTATAGGCCTAATATGTGAGTTCAGGATGTGTTCAGGAGAGAAACTGAATAAATTCTGAGGACAGTAGCATTCAGTCAAAAAGTCTTAACATCTACTCCACATAAATGGAAAACATCGTAAAATGTATTCAGAAATGGAACGTCCCATGGAAGACTCCACGTAAACACTTGAGGGGAAATCTAGAAAACACAATAAGGGCCTGTTTGGTACCATGCGGTACTTTTTCTTGACATTAATTTGTCAGGAATTTGTGGAAGAAAAAAAAACATTTGGTAGAGTGTAATTGCATGCAGTTTGATGAGTTCTAACTCCCACTTGTCTCTCAAAATGGGACAAATTCCGGAATTTATACCGGGGTTTTACGGTGCACCGTCGGATGCTTTTTCCGCATTAGTAGCTGCTGCCAGCTCACGAAAAGCTGCTGAGCTCTCCTCTCACTGTTCCGTGACTGATTTTTCTTTGCTGGCCCAGCTTGCCAGCCATTCTCTTGACCCGGGACCACCAAATAAACTCGGCTCCCCATGTAAAGCTGCATAGCAAACTCGGCAGCTGCTGCGTTAGTTTTAATCTACCAAATAATTACAACCAAAAGTAAGGATCTCAAACCACACCCTACCAAATAAATTACCAGCAGTTAAAAAGGCTTTATTACGTTTTACTGGTTTTTCAATTCACCGAACTGCACCATAGTACATCCTACCAAACAGGGCCTAAATGCAACATATCCTCACTAGAGTCATACAATATGACATTTATGTCTAAGTATCGAATAGGTTGATAATTAAACGCGGTACCCACACCAGAATATGAATAAAATTTTACATTGTTCATACAATAAACGTAACAACTTGTGATGTTTTGAACCACATTTTCAAAAATTATTAGACAAAAAAGTAAGCAAGTGAAAATTTCTCGAGAACACGTTTTTCTTAAAAATTATCATCAATTCATAAGTTCTAGAGAACAAATTCTTCTTAAAATCTATCATCAATTCATAAGTTCTAGTGAACAAGTAGTTGAACAATTTACTAGTATTTAGAAATAAAATAGAACGATGGCAACATTATTACTATTTTCTATACATTTCTTTACCCTTTCGCGTTTGGATTGATATATGTTAAGAACTCAAGAGTTAGATACAATTCTTTATTATAAAATTATGTAGACTTTTTAAGAGCCTAATTTTGTTAATGTTAGTTTCTAAAGTATCAAAAAATGAATCTCATTCTATGCCATAAAAACTCTAAAAATCCATTTATAACAAGTATATAGATTTTATAAAAAAACAATAATAATTATTATTTTGTATATACTAAAAGAATGGTGAAGCTATGGAGCAAAGTATAAATTGTCTACAATGGCATAATTCGCTTGATACAGTAGGTGATACATGTTGATAATCATACGACTTGAATGTGTACAAGCTCATGGATCCATGCTTTAGAAGCATGTGTACAAACTTGTAATGGAGATGCTCTTGATCATGAAGGTAATGATGTTCTCCATGAATTTTGATACAGAGGTCTCTTCTTTGATTGTGAAATGAAAGAAGAGGTGTGCTCTCAACAATTGACCTTACCCTACTCAACGAATAAAGCATAGATTCAACCTAAAAGACTTGCAGAAACAAAAATGGTTAGTTAGATTATTCTTATGAAGGCGTAACTGAAACCTGACACTAAAGTTAGATTCTTCTTCCGAGGGCATAACTGAAACCCTGACACTTCTGCATTTGTTGTGAAAGCCAAGTCCTTTGATGTAAGGAAAGCAATAGTTGGTTCTAAAGACAAAAAGTTGATATGTAGGGGGCTGGTCTCTCTTTGAGAGAAACTTTCTGCTTCTTCCTTATCTGAAGAAACTAAAGAAAGTAAGGTCTGATGTCATTACAATGAACACAATCACTCTTTAGTTGTAGCATGTTAAAGGCTAATTTTTGGACTTGGCTTTCGCAGGGCCATAAAAGCCTACTAAAGGCCAACAATAGATAACATTTGGGTTTTTGAATCACTCTTCACTCTAATTCTTAAGCCACTTTTCAAATGAATAATAAGAAAAAAGCATTTGATTTTTAAGTGAATCACCATGAGTTTAGTTTTCATGCAAATCTAGGATAGATACATCAATTTAGCTATAGCCCAGAGTTTCTGTGTCAGCTATCCCCTTCATCTTAGACCCAAGACCAAGAGCATATATTGGTGAGCATTATGATTCATCATCTGAAGACAGAGTTGACTTTGAGGATTCTCTATCATCTTTTCCAAGAGTAATAGTATTAACATTATCGTATGCATATTGATACAATGTTGTTTCCAAATGTCTGGACCAAGATACATAGGAATAGAGTAGTTTCAAAAATAGAAGCAAAAGATAGAGTCACAACAACAAATATCAACTTTTCCAGCATAGAAAAATGCCAAAAAAAGACAAAAATTATTCCAGGTTTTTCATATCCGGCATAATAAAAAATGTCAGAAAGATGTCATCGAAAAGTGTGACGTAATAGATATTAAGAGGCACTTTACATATTGTCAAAATGACAATAAAATGGCATTGCATACATGATGGGGTTTGATCTAACAATGCTGCACAATATCTCCAAATACGGCATTGAAGCATGACGTATTAGATATTAAGCGGCACGTTACATGTTGCCAGAATGACAATAAAATGGCACTGCATATATGTCGGGGTTGGATCTAACAATGTTGCACAATATCTCCAAATACGACATTCAAGCATGCTGGGACAACAGGTAGGTACTGATTAGATGACTACCCATACCAAGTGGGGTATATGAAAATGGGATCAACTGTATACGTATACAAATACAGAAAGACTATATATATATATATATATATATATATATATATATATATATATATATATATATATATATATATATATATATATATATATATATATATATATATATATATATATATATATATATATATATATATATATGGGCCCATCTTTATTACCTGCGCAGGTAGCTACCCGCCCACCCTTCCGACTACATTTTTTCAAACAAAAAAATCGCAATTGTAGAGGACTATTTTGTCTAGCTCTCCAAAAAATTTAGCCAAAAATAATATCATTTGCCCCTCCAAAATCAAAAAACCCGTCCTTATATATATATATATATGTTGTATATTTTGTAAAGAGTTACTCTTTTATTCGTGTTGTTACTTTCTGTTCACCATAGTTATTTTTTTGACAGCAGAGTTACTTTTTTGGCCAGGAGAGTTACTTTTTTGACTGTCGGGTAGTAAAAATCCAGGCTTCCTGCGCAGACAACGAATGAACGCCATATATATATATATATATATATATATATATATATATATATATATATATATATATATATATATATATATATATATATATATATATATATATATATATATATATCGCAAGTTCAATTATGTATCAGAATGGTGTAGAAAAAATATTTTATTCATGATCTGAAGTAATTTTGATGCAAATGTTTGCTACATGACAACATTACATACATTTACAGAAAACACATACTTTGCTTTCAAGTAATACACCCTACATCACTTTCCCCATAGAGCAACAGAGACATCTCACCTACTTTATGACCGAAATTCATTCTTGCATAAGTCTTCTCACAAAAATATGATCTTAATTTTATTTGATGATGTCATAGATAAAGTTTATTGTCATCTGCTCATGGTCAATATTTATGTTGGCCTTAATTCTTATACTGCTAGTCAAATAACTGAATCAAGCAATCAACATCATCATCTATTGTTGGACACTGTTTTTCTTGGAAAATCTTGTGGCTGGTTCCTTCGTCAACAAACATGATGATTCATCATTCTTGTGCAGTTTGTAGTCATCTAGCTTGGCGTGGGTTGAGCCATTTTGAGGTTTTTGTAAAGCTCGATCTGACAAATCACTAATTAACACCGTAGAGTGATGATCATTATTAGGAGGAAGAGGGTCAATAGAAGTATGGAGGCCACCAAGATCAGCAAGTGGCCTGCTAGCTGCTTTAATGCCGACGTCCTTTCCAAACATCTTGGCCATGTGCATAGGTTTAGAATCTAGTTCACTATCATCACAATAGCTAATTTTAACTGCAGTTTATGAATATATGTGGCATCTAGTGCCCCGCATTCAAGAGCTGTTGTAATAGCGTCCGTTTCAACACCAACATCAGCATCTTCAACTGTGGCCAGTGCTTCAACAG
The DNA here is from genome assembly GCA_963693085.1 of Alisma plantago-aquatica. Taxonomy (NCBI): domain Eukaryota; kingdom Viridiplantae; phylum Streptophyta; class Magnoliopsida; order Alismatales; family Alismataceae; genus Alisma; species Alisma plantago-aquatica. The sequence goes on from OY856410.1 coordinate 321,061,390, forward strand.
GTGCCCCCTCGGGTAGTTTTGTGCCCTTGGTGTCTGCGTGCAGCTGGCAGAGACTGAATGAAATGCGGTGCGAGCTGCAAACTCCAGTTCCCTTGCTCCTCAACCCAGTGTCACTAAGCCGTGAGCAATTTTTGGATCAAACTTGGTCACCTTTTATTTTGACATGTGTACATGCAGATGAAAAATAAATGAGCCCTCAGATGTACATGTGGAAATTGAGAAAGAAAAAAATCAAAGGCAGCATAAGCTGCAAGACTTTGTAAATAAACAAATGCTCGAGAGAGCATTTACCTTCTATCACTCAACAGTGACCCCATCCTTTAAATTTGTTGTTCTCCCATCACTTGCTGCTGATCATGGGTAATGATAATTACGTCCAGCCACTGAGGTGATTGTAACAAGAGCAAGACTGAAGGTGACCATCCACCCATCCGTGTTTCCTCACGGATTAACATGTAAATGCTCGAGAACCCCCACTTAGGTGGTACGACACTACAACAATTATTCACTAATATCCCACTAAGCCACTAAGTGCACATTGTGGTATAATCCCAGCTGGTTCACAAGGTGAATGGAATGAGACAGTTGGAAAGATCATGACATGAGCAGGAGATGACTACCCCACACGAGCTACATACACAGTTCTCATGTCCAACATTCCTGAGTAGGATGTGGCCCTGCATGACTGGAATGGTGCATACAGAGAGGGACAAAAATGCCAACTTGTAGATAGGAATATATGAGGGTGGTTTCATTTGATTATATAGCTGATCATGTAATGGGCCGACTAGTAGTTCGATTGGGTCATATACGTCGGTGATGGATCGATGACTTGGATATGTAAGCTTAAGCCCAGCTGGCACTGCCTGACCCGTGTCTGCTTCTTGATTGCTAGCTTTATTTGTTAGGTATGCTGATGCTCTTCATTAGTAATGTTACTTGAGATGATCAACTAGTGCTCGACCAGTCGCTGATGGTGCTCAATTGAAAAACATGCTACAATAGATTGACGTCGCTGTTATAAATAGGGTCAGAAAATCTAAAAAACATATATTGCTATTTTTATTACTAATAAAGAATGGTTTACACTTTAATTTTTGAAATGGCATGTTTATTAGGCAATGTGTCTCCAAAGAACACGTATTACTACCAGTGATATAAATATAGTGAACTAGCTCCTGTATATGTGTGTATTTCAATTTTAATTAAATTCTGATTATCCTGCAACATTGTGACATACCAGCCCCACATCAATCAGAGTTGCTAGTGTATCCACTTCTCATCTCTCACGTTTAGCATCTGTGTGTGCAATAAATTTGTCGGCATTAGTGCACAACGACAAACAAAACTGATGCATCACTCCATGTGCCATTGTCTCTCCCGACTGATAGATCCAGCAATCCCATCCTGTAACACAAAGGAATAATTAGAGAACTTACATACTATATGTATGTTTAGAATAAACCATTATGACTTTAGTATGTTTCTTAAGTGTAAGTTTTTCATGTAAAAAAATCACCATTCACCATAAGACAATTGAATTATCTAGATATGAAGCCAAGAACACTTATAATCTTATCATTTAACTTCTTAAAGTGCAAATAAATAAACAATCACTATGACTCACAAATGATATATGTTAAGTTTCATGGGAAAAGCAAGTTATTAGATTATTATTTCCACAATAACCACATGTTCATTAAAAAAATATAATATAAATCAACGCAGAAGTTTTGACAAGCAATAAAAGTTATACGCATGTGCTAATATAGAATATAAATCAGATATGACAACATACTCATAACTTCTCTTCAAGCATGCTCACAGCTAGTCATATGTGAAGTGATTCCACAATGTGCATCCTCCACGTGAGGAACTGTTGCAACAACTAAATTAAAGAGCCTTCTAGAATCCCTATCCGAGAATAGTTCAGACTTAGACAAAGTGAGAAGAAACTAAGTCAGGAGAAGTTTCAAGTCTAACTTTCATGTTTTTGTCTAAACATATCTTGTCTTATGAATTATGACACAAGCACACAGTAGCAGCAAAAACTTACAGTATTAGAAGCCACCATTGTCTAAGAGGATCATTTTTGTCTGGCCTGTGTTGCCACCATTGCACTAGACCCCAAAAACATCAATCCAATAAAGCAACAATGTAGTTGAACTTCCTACAGAACAAGGGCAAGCAGCATTAGGTATCCAGGAGCCATCACAGTAGAAGTAGCATACCCAATTTCTGCAAATGAAGATAGAGTAAGACCAATCAATATATTGAGTGTGAACAACTTCTTGATTTCTGCAAATGGAGACATAATAATATCAATCAATATAAGTGTCCCAAGCTATCAATGACGAAAATACCTTCCAGGTTGTTGCCTGCGATGATTGTTGACTGTATGACAAGCCCTAGGTAGATCTTCGCATACTAAGGGTAATCTGCCTTGCATATCCCTTCCATCTATCATATTTATGAGTTTCTCTCTCAAATTAGGCCTAAGGATAGTTCATTAATGAAGTGCAACAACTAAAGATTCTATGTCCACAAAAATAAAGGTTATAGTGTCTTTTGAATTATGACACAGATACACGGCAACAACAAAAACTTATAGTATTGGAAGCCACCATTGTCTAAGAAGATCATTTTCTTCTGGCTAGTTTTCCTACACATCAAGGGCATAGAGCAGTAGGTATCCATACGCTGACACAAATAGAAGCATGCCCAATTTCTACAAATGAAGACAAAGTAAGACCAATCAATATATTAAGTGTGAACATCGTCCCGATTTCTGTAAATGAAGACATAATAAGACCGATCAATATAAGTGCCCAATCTAACAACATGGTTACATACCAAGCTATTGATGATGAAAATTGCTTCTGAGTTGTTGGCTGTGAAGATCGTCGCTTGTATCACAAGCCATAGGTAGATCTTCACAAGCAGGTTGGATAAACTTCACCCAAGGAAAAGTTTGCATAAAAGAGACCAACATATTAATTTATATTTGCATCTATCCTATCTTTCATACATAGGAATCTGGCCTACGATTCAGAAGTAATTCATCTTGAGCTTTGGTCACTTCAAAACCCTTTTATCATGCTCTCTTCATTCCTCCAATGTGGATAGCAAAGAGCCATCCACCTACCACCTAAAGCCATCAGGAACAATTGTAACCCCTCCTCTCCCTAGCAACAATGATGAAGGTAGGAACAATTCATCGTTCAAGTCAAACACCATGACTAAAGTAGCTAGCTTGTCTACAATAGGCATCATTCCTAGACAGGATTCATCATTAAGATGAGTAGCACAAAAATAGACACCCGCAAGATAATACCGAGTATAAATAATACACCTTGGAAATCCACATTGGAAAGGAATCAAGTACAAGATAATTCAAATTTTTGTGAAGGTTATACCCATATAAAGTACACCAAATTAAGAAAATCCAAGTCATCACTAAGATCAATAGAAAGAAACCTTGCACTTGCATAGTATTGAAATAAAAGCACCACTAGAAGATGCATATTTCTGTAGACGAACAAAACAGTTGCTTCACAATGAAGGTCTGGGTTACATGAGTGTGCATCTATGAGAAACAATCCATGCATCTATTATCCAAAGAATCCAAATAGTAAAATAATGCATCGTGGATGATTATAGGAAATAAAGGATTTTCAAAACTTTGAGAAAGCAAAAACCACAACAACAATATCTGGATGAACAAATACTACATATAGTTTGAAAAAAAAACATACACAAGGATAAACCATATAAATAGTTAGTTTACTCTGTTTCAAATATGAATAAAAACCATTATCTATTTATCTATGCTTTGTCTTAAAGAACATCAAAAAAACATCTATTAGGCTTCATGCATGCATTTTGCATTTCAATTTGAATCCCTTCAATCCATGAGTTTCATGGACTGCCATCATACTCCAAATCCTATAAATACACAATGTTGTTAATAAGATCTATGATTAGATAATTTTTAATACATTTTTGTAGTACCTCATCATCAAGGTTGTCAACCTCAATAAGATCTTCATTTGCGCTGTACTTTAGTACATTGAATAACTTTCTAATGTAAAGGTGAGCTTTCTCAGCTTTCTGATTAGCCATGTCAGCTCTAGTTTTGGCCTCAGCTGCTAGTTTTTCTGCTTGTTCATCTCTAGCTCGTGCATCATTTGTTTCTTTCTTATATTTCTCAATTTCTCTTGCATGTGTAAGATTTCTATATCTTTGACCGCCAACTGAACTTCTTAGCATACATATATGTCCCGGTCGTTTAGGTCTGAAGACCCTCAAGCATATCTCTTCATCACTCAGTTCGATTGTTCCTTGTTTAACTATGGGATTTGTTCCTGAGCAATATTTTATCTTGTTAAAAGAGTAATTTTGCAAATTCAGTGCTATATAGGTCAGTGTATCTAATGGAAAAATAAGAATCATGCTTACCATCTTTTCTTCAGCAACATCATCCACAAGCTTCTTGTCTTTTTTTGTTTGAGTCAATTCAAACATCATCAATCGAGATGGCACAACTCCATTGTTCTTGTTAGTCTATAGATTCAAGAAATAAGATTAATTTAGATTAAAAAAATAGAAAACATAAACTATATTACATACTTCTTTATGTTCCACAACACTAAATGGAGTCCTCCAAGTACAGTGAAGCATTGACTGTTTAGAACGGATTATCTTGTTATGGGTCCTAGCATCCTTGAGAACAAAAAAGTGGGTTCAACTAATAGAAATGTAAACATAGTGAAAATTCTATTAAAGAAAACTCCTAATAAAAATGAGTGTGCAACAATAAATAAACTCAAAAAATTTCTTTATATCTACCTGGAAGTATTTACTTTTCCAATAATTTTTTATTAGAAACTCCCAATCATATTTTGTTACATTGAAAGGACAGTTTTTGAGAGCTTCTTCATCAGTGGCGTATGTCTCGTATTTCTTAAACAATTCAATTTTAAATTCATGCCAAGACTTTCCCATTGATTTGTACAATGAACGTGTCATTAGGTCATTTTCCTCAAGCAATAAATCAACATTGTGAATGATAAAATCATCCTACCAAATAGTAAGGTGAATTTGAGAAATGAAACATTGATTATTCTAGAACGTAAACACATAGCAATTGAACAAAACTTGAATTAATTTGAGCATCTTATCCTTCTTTTCAATAGGCATGCGACTCCACCTTGAATAACTACAAGTAGCATTTATTGAATTGCGAACAATCACTCCGATTCAACTTGCTAGAATTTGATTTTGGATTTTATTTATCGAATTACCTTCAGAATTATAATCTATCTTTATTTTATCCACACCGCCATTTCTGAAAGTCCTCAAGTTCAAATTTTTTGTTTTCCCTCGAACCCTTGTTCTCTTCGTTCGATCTAAAATATTAAAAAATGAGTATCGTATTGATACATAAGATAGAATTAAAGAATTATTACCATGGTCGTTATCCATCTCTTATGTAACTTCAATTGCCTCAAGAGTTAGTTGTGAGCCATTGTTCAGAGTATGACATTACATGAATATGGGGCAGATCAAGGAAAGCTAGCAATGCTTAGGTCATGTTATGGCAAATTAAGTCTGACTTAGACATATATAAGGAAAATTAGGTTAACTTAGGTCTAAATTAGTCTCATTTCAACCAATATAGAAAAAATTAGGAGAAGTTAACTCTACTTAGGTCATATTATGTAAAACTAAGTCTGATTTAGGTACAATTAGGTTTAATTTACTATAAAATACACAAATTTGGGCAAATTTGGTTATTGTGGATCATGTGAGGTGTGATATAGTTCAAGTTATTATTGATTAATATTGGGGTAAATGAAAGAAATGTACAAAGTAGTGTATCTATTTGAATATAATTAATTATTTATGTGTTAAATTAGGTTACATCTTTATGAAAAATGCATAGAAACACCTACGAAATAAATTAGATATTATTTATACCAAATCAAGTTTGCTAAATATAATGTCTCGCATAGGATTTAGTACAAGCAAAAAAAAGATCTTATTTAGTACCTAATTAGGTTTGATTAGGGAAAATCAGGTGCATTTTTTGTCAAACTAGTGGAGGGAAGTAGGAAGAACCTAGCTACACTAGTTATGACCTATACAACATCACATCTCTACATATCACATGTTGTCATATCTGAAGAGAGAATAAATGCAAAGTAAGCCTTCACAGAGCCTACAACTACTCCATCTTATTCTTTCCAGGAAATAAATTTGATCTAGGGTCAATTAAATTTTAGTATACTCAAATATAAAATCTCTGAGATTGTATATATGTTTGCATTGCACTAGGCTTAGGATTTCTCTTCCCAAGTTAGGAGAGGGTTCTTACAACGCATAATGTGTCTCAAAAGCTTTGGATTGTGCTCGTCATGATTCTATATCATCTTTGGATCATTAATATTTCATATCAAGTACTAGACATTGGAGAAACACACATTTGAATGTGATGGATTATAAATTCAAAGAAATAAAACTTTGACTTCAAAGTGCACATTATATCTAGATATGTCACACCCATGTATGATTTAAAAGGCTACAAATTCAATGTATATTCTGGTATTTGTCACTTGTATTACTAATCAATTATTCTCTTACGAGAACATCATTTATAAGGGGTTTTTACCCTATTAAGAAAACAATAAATCTTGGAGAAAGATGTTGACTTTTTGTAGCTTTCTGTTGGCTCTTTTGTAGCTGCATATCTCTTATTTCCAAAAGAAGTTTTCTTCTTCTTTATTTATTGTGTTGCATAGCCGTGTTTTATTGTATTTTAAAATTTTAATAACTTATTATATGCACTCATTGGTATCATATGACATAGTGAAATTTGTCCTTCGGTCTTTTTGTGAAGTTAGCAATTTATTATAATTTTAGAAATATTCAATTAGATAAAAATGGTGGGGGGTACTATTATTTTAATATTCAATTTTAGACCACTAAAAATTTAGGCGCTATTACTTCCCTCCACCTAAATAGGTAAAACTTTTAGGAATTGTGTCATCATTAATACACTTACCACCTTTGGATTTTTTATCCATGATTGCGGAATTATGTTCTTGAGATGGTCTTGTGTTTTTATTATGAAGTGTCACATCCTATAGTAAAAACTCACATATACACTTTTTGATAGAATGGGTTATCGTTATTTTCCCTTTATTATGAAGCAAGGCCAATGAATGTATTATTCATTCATTCATTTTATCTTAATAATTTACAACATTTTATGACGATCCACTTAAACGAAATATTCTAGTTTCTTAAAGTGGAATCTTAGATCAATGTCGATTTTGTTTAGAACTTATAGTAATGATTCATGAACGTCTACCTAGGCAACTAATAGGTTGGTCATAATCTATTTGCGATAGAATAAAATTAAACTAGATGTGTAAGATAAGAAACTTTCTTATGTTATCGTATACGACATTAGAAATCAATACACGTTGAATGACATACAAAGAAAAGAAAATGCAATGTTGTCTGAAAAGAAACATGGTTGCGATCATTATCTTTATTTAGAATTCAAATAGGGGTATACCTCTTTTCCGCATCTCCAAAATATAATCTAACAAATGGTTCTAATAATTATTGGCCATGGTTCCTTCCTGCATCAATATACAAAAATAACAATAAACTCATCAATACCTTGAGTTACTATTTAGTGGATAGGATTTCAGACCCATGTATTAAGTGGAAAGAAAATTAATCAATCTCTCATATAGAATATCAAGTAGGAAGTAAAAAAAAATTAACTTTTATAGGCATTGATTAGATGGCAAGCAATAAATATACATATTAAATTGGGTTTCCAATTCTTATGGAAAAGAATTTTATTTTTCCACAAAGTTGGTATATTAGTTGTATATATATTTTTTGTTCTTATAGTCAAGATTTATTTTGTATATATTAGTTGTATATTAGTTGTACATATTTTTCTCGAGATATGCAACTAGAACTATGGGCACACCATGGTGACCATATATTGGCCATGGCAAGTATGTGCACTTGGTTAGCATAGTATGATTTTAATTTCTGAACAATACATCTCTAATATATTGGGCATGCACGATGCTTTTGTTCTTGTTGTTGACAACTCCACTAAAGACAAATTCTCAATTTTACAAGTGATGAGGAGAACGAGACAATCTTTTCTAGAGTTGTTCTTTCATCCTCGGCTTCCACTCTTTGTATGGTTTGTTCTCATTTCCTCTATATTGGTTTCTAAAAATTTAAGTCAACTTAAGAAAGAACATGATGCGGTTTTTATGTTGGCAATGTTTCTATCAGTGTACTCCTATATATATATATATATATATATATATATATATATATATATATATATAGTTGATTAATTTCTACTTTCTTATGTTATGCTTCTTTGTCTTCCAAGATCAGTCATTCTCTTCTTCTATACTATTACTAGATCAAATTTGTTTATCCCCGATCCAATAGCTAGGAAGTAGGTGATCAATATGTGTTTCACATTCATTGTACCTTAGAGACTGATAATAGGTTTATACTCTACCACCCACAAGTAATTGAATATTCTAATTTGTAGTGTTGTAGTGTTTGAATTCAAGTGAATGGAAACTTGATGGTTGACGATTTTGTTAATATTCGCCACATTCATTTGCAACTCTATTGGTAACCAGTGACTATTTGTTCCTTCTAATAGTCTGTTGTGAATACTCATATGTTTTCAATTACTAGATAAAGAAACAACTTCTTATTTGTAAGTACATATGTTCATAATGTCTTACATAGATCCTTAACCTTAATGTTTCTTTTTTGAGGCTCTTAGCCACGACTGAGGAGGGCATTTTATTCACAGAAACTTTGTTCTTACCTTTGACTCTATGCTTTCCTTTGAGGAAATGACCTACATAGGGTTAAAACTTAATAACTACATCAAATTGAAATGTTGTTGATGCCTTTAGTTTTTACTACGGTTGTGTTTTGTTGCCAGAGAAGGACTAAGACATTAATTTACATCAGTTTTAAAAACCAAAATAGGAAGAGAATTAATATCTATTAGTCAAGACATGTCTCATTGAGTTTCTAATAATGTCACAAAAACAAGGCTTATGTTTTGTTTATACCAACTCTACGACCATGCTAATTGGGTCAACTCAGATTTCAGCCCATATATATTCCATATTGATAGCATGGTTGTTGGATGCTTTTTGGAATTGACCGTCAAGACAACTAAGTTGGTTCACTATTACACTATCATTGAGGTATGAAAAATTGCTAAATGTTTAACTCTTGTTAATGTTTTATGACCCGGAATGGGATGGGTTACTTCTTTTATTTGGTCCAATAGAATTAGATTCAAGTTTATATAACATGTCGAGCAAGCCATCTCTATTTAAGACTTCATATTAGGTAACCATTTCCTTGCCAATTAATATCACTAAAAATGTTAACAATGAGTTTGGAAGCAATTCAATTTGTTATGATTTTGTGGTAAAACTATAGCGATGAATTTATATATTTGAATAATTTTCACATGTCGTCGACAACTTGGAGTTTGTTATTTGCATGAGAAATTAGCTTTGAGGGGGAAAAATCTCAAGATGCTTGAAAGTTGCTAAGCTACATGTCATATGAAACTGTAGGATAGGCACCTCTATTTTTTATCGTATAGTTATATTGTTTATATATTTGAGGAGCTATGTATCATTTCATCATTGCTGCCATATTTTATAATACAAAATGTTATATAATGCAGGTAAACTTGGTGACTTTAGACAGACAAATCAGCAGTTCAATATGAAACTCCGTTCGTGATAAAGGTATCAACTATGAAGGCAAGTTTTGTTGGTAATATCATCAAAACAAATTATATAATGCACTAGAGTGTGTGAGTGTTTAGTAGAGAGGATGAACTAACGATTGCTTGTCTTCTTAGTCCATCATTGTGAATTAAAGATCACTTGTCATCTTATAGTTTGTCACTGTAATAAAACAAGTTTAATTGTTGTCATCAGTTTGTTTATTAATGTATGACTTTTTATTTCTACAATATAGAAGGTTGGAGTAGAGTTTCCTAGGTGCTACCTATGAACCTATATAACCAGACAAGTAGTATCCTTTACGAGTGAACCTATCCCCTACACACAAGTTGGCTGCCGGGTTGGGGGCTCATCTAGCCTTGTCTCTATAATCTCATAACTGAAAGTTCCAGCTTAGTTGGTAAATGTCTTTATCCTTTTTTTAGGCCATCCCATGTGTACAACTCCTTTTCCAACAGTTGATCTAGGTGACTTGTTTATCATGTTTACAACATGCACTCCACTTGCTCCTTCTCTCTTTCAAATTATAGATCCTCCACCACACTCTTCCTCACTAGCTACCCACTCTACCATTCTCCTACCATCTACCTCAATCGCCTCCATCTTCAAGTTAATAACAATGCAGAAGGGAAGTCCATAGACGAGCCTTTAGAATGCTCCCACCCTCTCCTCATCTCTCCCAGAGTCCCAGGCACCCAAATCCCCATAAGATCCTTCCATCTTCATCCTGCATTGCTCCTACCACAAGCCTGTTACCTCTCTTCTGGCGAGTTTTTTCAAGCTATATCTCAAAAATCTCCTCCCACAAAAACTTAGTCCCACAAAAAACTTCCCCACGTTACTATGAAAGTTTTAAGCTGGTACTACTGAGCTTTTGAAGAAACTCTAGTGCAATTGAAACAGGAAACAAGTTTAGCACAAGTCCAAGTGATGGAAAAGAGTCAACAAAAACCATAACACTAGCTAGCATTCTATATGGACAAGGAATGCTATTATATTATTGTGCCATACAATCACATCGGATTGGAGTGAGCATTTGGGATAAGCGTTGACAACTCCATTCCAGACATATATAAAAATTCATTAGATGGTGGGGAGCTGGAGGTGAGCCGATGAACCTTGGAACTTCTTAAGGCAGGCATGTGCTTCAGCAGGCCCTTCTTCCTAAAAGAACATTATATTTTGTATACTTTTTCCATATATGAACTTTTATTGACGTTTAAACATTAGAACATGTTAAAACTAAATAATAAATTTACTACTTGCACTATATTGTGTTATATTTCATTATAAACATTGAAGTGAATAATGCATATATTTAATACATTTCTGCATATCTAAGTTTACTTTAAAACTAACAATAGTATGTTATTTGTACTATACACGACTGCAACTGTATGCTATTCAATTTAACATATTACAGGTTATTGGCATTATGTATATTATGATGTTGTATGTAGTGTACATATACAAAATACCCAAGTATTTTCTTTGAGGTTATTTTTGAGGTTATATACCCAAGTAATTCATTTACTTATACTGCATGATGCATAATTAAATTTATAATACTAAACAATATCCCAAAAAAAATGGCCACAGTTGCAGCTACTAACCAGGTGTCTGAGGACCGAATTAGGTGCCCAAGGGCCGTGGGAGCTTGAGCCCCCCAGAGGGTGTTTCTTCAAACTTGCATGGCATTGGGCAAACAAAGGAAAATACAATGTTTATATAGAAGCTCAAATGTCTTAATCACTATCACCCATTGGATTTTAGAGGGTGGCCAACTACATGGTTAGGAATCCATTCAATGGATATATCTGATGGGGAATCACACGAGGAAGAAGGCATCCATACACACATTTCATAGAGAAGAATAGAGATAAGAGGGGGGAGATCGTGTACCTTTAGATAGAAGTCCAATTATCAACCCGGACAATCGCATCTAGATTTAGGGCACCAGCAGCCGGAGCCGCGTTCAGGCCCGATGGACCCACCGCTGCAGTAAAACCAGTGGTGGGAGCCACAGTCAGGTTTGATTGAATCGTCGCCACAGTCGAACCTACATCCAGGCACTGTCAACCCGTTCTCGTACCCGTCGCACCAGTGCTTGAAGAGGGGGGAGATCATGAGAGAGGAATTTTCCAGGAGTGGAGAGCCCGTGTGGAGACTAGAAGAAGCATATTGCAAGAGTCTAGGAGATCTATATCCATGAACGGCACGCGTGGTGGAGCACAAACAACACAATGATGGGAGACGTCGGGGGGGGGGGGGTCGTCGGGGGAGTGCAAGGATGGGAGAAGGGGGGTCGGCATTGTTGGGGGAGCGTGGGAGAGGGAACGCGTGAGAGAAGGGGAAAGAAGAAAGAGAACGCACGATAGAGAGAGGCACTGGTGCGAAATTGGATTATTGGCAACCTGTTTAAAAAATGCTGAAATTTAATGTCGTGAAATGTAACATTTGTTGTAGTGAGTATCAACAAACTTAAAACTTATAATTGGTTCTTGATCAATCGACATATCAAGAGTATCTACTCTCATATTCTCCATGAGTTTATGCTTTCAAACTGTCTTCTAAAATGGGGATGGGAAATGGGTTTTCTTTGATCTCCGTTGAACTAGGAGAAACTGAAGCCAAAGTTGTTGTATTAGTAATACCCCCTTCATATAAATATAAAGTTTCCTTTCCATTACGCCCTATGAAACTATAGATGCAACTTCTATGAGTTGAGGTTATGAACCAGGAGATGGAGTTGAAGATCTCGTTTCTTCTTTCCCGACACCTATAATGAATTCGATGCTTTCTAAAGCCCTGCATATCTTGCCGTATAACTTTCCAAGTCACCTCCAAGTAGTTTCCTAACATATGCTTGTATTTTCCTTTGCCTTGTAACAGGTTACAAAATAGTTAATAGACATGATTCTGTCTTCTTTCCTTGTCTCGTGTGTAGAGGGAGTTTTGGCTTATTCTTTTTATATGGGCAAAAAGCACATGAAAGATCTTTTTTCAGAAAGAGGAGTGAGGGTAGAGTTGATGAAGATGAATAACAATTAGTTGATCTTTCTTAGTTGAGAGGTATGATGGAAACATGACGAATAGAGTAGAGTACTGGAAGAGTATCAGTTGTCTTTGTATCTCTTTTCCCTACTCAAGAGTTGATCCGCACACTAGAGTAGCATCTATTTCAACTTCCCCCCCAGAGTAGACCAACATAGGGATTTAGTTATTTTTTATTTTCTCAATTTTTCACCAACATATCAAAATCTCAGTGCTCTTTTCTGTAAGTCACTCTATGTTTGTTCTTGAAACTGGTCATCTTGATTCAAGGAATGATTTGTCTTTCTTTCTTCCATAGGATACGACTTTAAGGACAGTTGGAAGTCATTACCCTCTTATGAATAGCTTATTTTTGATGTGATAGTGGTAAGGATAAAAAACACTACTTGCTAAAGAATTTTGTAGGACTGGTATTTTGTCAGTAAGGTTGTAAAGAAACATGTAGTAAACTGATAAGTTGTTCTTGTCTTCACCTTCTCCCTAAGAAAGGGCAGGCATGAGGTAGGATGAGGATTCTTTTGATAAGTGGATATGATTCTATCTGTTAAGAAAAAAGTGTTTCTCGATTTCGTAGTTGGGGTTTCAGACTTGTCGGATTCAGATCTAGGTGTTGGTCTAGGTCCAGTTGCTTTTCATCTTCCTTTCCTTCTAGCATAAGAGTAGATGGGCTATTGGTTTTTTGAAATGAAGCATTTTTCAATTTGGGGAGGAAATTTCTGATGTCAGACCATATAGAGAGTTTATCAAGTCTGAACCTTCCCCTTTCCATAGGGGATTCATCTCTTTAGTAAGGGGAGAAAGATTGAAAGGAAGAACACTTTCAAGGATTTTTCAATAAGAATATCTGCATTTGTAGATTGAGTTAATGGTTCCTTTTTTTAGGAGGGAGCCAAGTTCTTCAATTAGAAAAAACCTAGTTAGAATATTCATTTATAAGTCAACATTCCTACTGTAATGACCCATTTTCAAATTAGTCATCTAATAAGGGTTTACTTGGATGATTGTATGCTTAATCGGATTCATCATTGTTAAAAGATTGATTAGTGGTAGTACTTTAATTTTTATGTTCTAATGATAATATTTAATCATACTTTGATTCACATAATTAGGGTTTAAGAATTGAAAACCCTAATCGATCAAAGCTAGGGTTTTGATGGCATATTGATCTAGAATTTGGTTTTAAATCTAATGGTAAATGATTTTTAGTATTTTATATACAACTCTAATTTATTGAAATTTGTATATGATTTGGATAAATCAAATGTGAGAACTCTTTAAAAGTATCAGAATTTTGAATATTTGTATGACATGTTTGTCAGTTGAGTTTGCCCAGGACAAACTCAGCCGATCATGTATTCAGATTGAAATATAGCACTGTAGTAATTAAATTTTATCTTTTTATTCATACAATCAATTGATCTCAAATTTTAACTTCAGTTGGAAAAACTATAGACATCCTATTAAAGTTTCACAATTTTTGGATGATGTTTGATCACAATAGAGAGGGGTATTAGTCGAGTTTATAACTCAATCGATCATGCTACAAACTGCAATATAACAGTGTAGCATTTGATTTTTATTTATTTATTGGTAATTTTGAATGATCTAAAATTGAATTGGAGCTCTTTATCTCAATTATAAATAATATGTTAATTTAGATTAATCTTTGGAGGAATTATGACCTCTGAAATAAATGATTTACAATAACAATGTTAATGTCGAAATAAGAGAAAGTATAGTAAGGGGCCAATGTACAAATTACCTAAGCACCTCAATTGTTCTATATGATAAACATAATAGACTAATACCTCTCATAATTCATGATTCAGTCTGGAGAGATGAAATCCTAAAGAGAGAGAGAGAGGGAGAGTTAGGGTTTGAGAGGAGAAAATGGTGGAATTGCCGATCTAGGGTTTTACTATCCGAGATATGATGAAATCAAGTAAGTTTAGCTTCTTTTCATAGCCTTTTATGGTGATTCTTCTCTCACATGTCAAGATTTCGTCCCTCCTCTAATTTGATTCAAAATTACATCAGATCATTCCCTTTTCTGACTCTTTCTCTTCTAATATCCATTTCTAGGGTTTCTAAGTTGGGAAGAGGAGGAAATGGATTCAATTGCTAGAATTGATTGAATTTCTAGTAATTTAGAGTGTGACCTACATTTTTAAGGATTTTGTCACCTTAGGTGAGTGTTTTTCTCCCTACTAAGTTTTGTATTTTGTTGAAAGCCTGATTCTATCCAGCTAAAATAATTAGAAACATTGGTTATATCTATATGTGATTGGGTATTGATTTGGAAAGATACGAGGGAATCAAATTCTATTGATTTTGATTATTTTCTCATTGCTTGGAACTTAGTTCCTGATATATTGAATGAGGATCCATGGAGAATCCTATGGATAGATGACTATGCTATTTCATGTGAATATTGCCTACAAAAATCAGCCCAATGGTCGATGTGCTTAGGAATTGAATTGACATGTTAGTATCATATTTGAATTGTATTACAATGAATTATACAAGTGTTTTGCTGAGTTTTACCAAAATTGACTATGATATATACATAAGGATCATATGAGGTCATTACATTCCCTATTTAGGGTTCACGTTGAAGGATTAAATCAAATGAGTTGATTAATCAATGTATACCTATAATTGATTAACAAAATATGTGAAAATGGAAACTAGGTTCTCCATATTAGTGAGTAACCCTAATGAACCCCTCTGCATCATTATTGGATTAGTGAATGATATGATTCTTATGATATGTTGAACTACGGAATGACTTCTTAAAAACCCTAAAAGTTTAGTATTAAGACGATTATGAGTGATTAAGCTAGAACTTGTGTATAATGTTGTAAATGTGATGAAATCGTGAAGTGTAAATATTAATACTTCAATTGAATATGATGACTCTTAATAATATGATCTAAGTGTAATGAATCTATTTTAATATAACTTATGAAATGATGAGTAAGTGCTCACATGAATGGGGGTCCTTTCTATACAAGCTACATAACAATGAATCATGAAGGCTGATTAGAGTTTATGGTGCAAGAAGATGAAACCTAAACCATTCTTTTAAGCTAAAGTGAGTAGTATAATAAAGAACGTTCATTGTTGATTATGGGAATGACATTATAAGTCAATGACATGGTACCCTTATCTAAATAGAAGAAACGATATGAACAAAAGTATACTGAATGGTGATGGCAAGTTAAAGAAGAAACTAATGAAGTTATTATCATGAAGTCTTTCATCTTTTATTTTTAATTACATGTGGATTAACACAAATTGAATGAAATATACTAAAATTGTACTTTGATGGATGTCAATGAAAGAGAAGAATTGTATATCAAGTTAACTAAGAATGACTGGTTCCAATAATGTACTGAACATGACATGAAAGATGTTGACACTAATGAATATCAAATGAAGGAAAAATATGAGAACTAGTAGATGAGTCGAAGACCCTAACTCTAATCATAAAATGATGAGTTAGATGATGCTAATGAATAATGATCTCAAATGAGGGATTAAGGAATGCACATAACTATAGTTGAATTCAATTAAAAGATGAGGATCAAGCATATGGATTTATTAACAAGAATGTGTTCTTGGATTGTGATTGTTATATAGAATATTGTGCTATGAGGATGGACTATTTTGATGGATTTCAAATGATATTCAACATGGGTTTATTTGTAGCTTTAGTTGAAGAATGTGAAATAAAAAAAGAAGAAAACTAAGTGTGTTATGCATTTTTATGCATGAAATTCATTTGCATCATTTGAAATTGGATGGAACAAGTAAATTTTGTATAATAAATCTATTCTGAGTATGATGAATGATACAAGATATATATATATATATATATATATATATATATATATATATGTTGTTAGATCTAATGTCTCTGTGAATAATTTTTTAGAACTATGATATAGAATGAACTGATAGGAAATATTGAGATTGAATTTAACATGCACTATTATATTTGAGAAACCATGATGACTGTAAATGTTATATGATGACATTATGTCTCAGGATGAAAGCCCAGTGATGATGATAAAATAATGATGCGGTAAATGCTAGATAGTGAGATTATGTATGGGGCAGAAAGCCCACTGATGATGAGTGCTATGAGATGATGTAGAAAATGGAAATAATCATATGTGTTGCAATCTCCATATTTATTTTCTTCTTGCTTTAAATCATTGTATTTTGTTAAGCCTAACCTATTTGACGCTATCCTAGTTACGCGATAATTCACACATATGATATATGATGATTTGAATACTTTTAAGATGAGAAAAATAGATTAATAACAAGTGGAATGATGAAACATTTAGTTAGGTGCCTGAACATCATGAATTTCCCTTAACGAATACACTGGGGAAACAAAATGGATCTCCTATTAGTAATCGATGAATTATGAGAAGGATTTCTAGAGTGTGGATCAAGACCTTAACGGTTAGACACCAACATTTAGGAGTGACTCATCTGGAGTGGCTTTGGCCCTAAATCCTTGCTGTGAAAGTCTCTGTCCAGATGAAATAGAATTTGATGAAACAAAATATGTGAAATGGGGAAGTATGTGAAATGTTGTGATATGTGATATGTTGTTTTGTAGGTTCCTATCTCATGTACTCGAGATGAGTACATGAGACTCTTTAGACAACCCTGAGATGGCCATAGTCTATTGTTGGTATATTAGGATGGTCGGATAAACCCAAAAATAGTGATTGTGATTCGTTAATAGGAGAATCAGGTGGTATGACTTCTACTTGGTGAGGTACAAGCCAAGTAGCTTCAGGGCAAATAAATAAAAGAATACAAGCCATGTAGAACATTATTTTAATGTTTGTTACTTTCCTTGTACTACTAGTTGATGATTTATCATTGTTGATTATGTTTCTTGTTGTGGAAAATAATCACGTTGTTATAGAGATTATATGTAACATATTCTTATTTGTCTTGTTGACAAGTGGTAAATGTTGGGATTTAAATATCCACTCTGAATATGATTTGGATTGCTTTCTATTTGAGAAGTACTATTTGGTAGACATGTCTTATGTGTAATTAAACTTCAGGACTATAGGATGTGTTCCTGGTCCGGCTAGTAGAGTGTCATAAAGATAATGTTATTGTTATGTATTGATTCAAAATGCTTAGAATTTGACTCATTACTCACAGAAGAATAGTTAATATGAACTAAGAAGTATCTATTTATTTGTTTATAGACATGCTCTAAAATATATTTTTTAAGTTATAATTGGTTTAAGTGATTACCTTATCTATTTTATTAGTTTTCCATTGTAAACTAAATTTGACTTATGCTAGAACTATATGCTAGAATTTTCAATATCTGCATGTTTCTTTTAAGTTTATTATATATAATCTTATGTTGATGCATGTACCTAGTTTGAGTACAAGGTATCCACTCACTAAGTCTCTATATGAGTATCATGAGGTTGTTTCAAATGTTTTTAGGTATAATTCTATTTAGTGGAGAAGTCATGAAAAATAAGATATAAATAGAAGAATAATGTAAATAGAATAGAATATCCCTATACAATCTCTTTCCTTAGATGGGTACTATACAAAGTTTATTGATTCACGTACATGTATCTATTGTCAACTGAACTACATAGGGGGCATAAGAGTTTATTCTGGTTTTTATGGAGTTGAATGAGATTTGTGTTATCTAATTATGAGGTCCTTGATGTGATAGTGGTTTGTGTGAATTGTGAAGAAAGAAAAAGGAAAAATTATCTACATTTTTGTATATTTTGTTTATCGTATTTGGCGACAATGTAGTGTTTTGTTGCTTAATCTGGGATTAGGCATAGGGATTCTGTCTAATGGTTGACATTTGTGTTGATTAAAAGAGAGAGGTATCGACACCCACCATCCCCAACTAATTGAATTTGTTCATTCCATAGAGCAAGATTTTCTACTTGACTAAGAGATTTACGAGTTGATGGAACCCCAACTACGGGAGTAGAGTAGAGGAAGAGTATCGAATTTCTCTATTTGATATTTTGCTTGAAATTCCTTATAGTTTAAATAATAGTTATGTGGAGTTTCTCTCTCCTCTTCTCCAAGATAGAAAGTTTGCAACATCCCAAATTTTCAAAAATTAAATTTAATCTTTAGAATAAGGTTTTTCTTAAATAATAATAATTGAGGGACTTAATGTAAAAAGACCATGAAAAGGAATTTCTTAAAGGATAATAAAGTGAGAAAATAAAATGAGTCTCAAAATACTTTTCCTCAATATACATGTGTTTTATGTGTTGCAATTAACTCAAAGAGATAAATGTTGGTTTTCCTTTTCTTTTTCTCTCTCTTACCCATTAGAATGTTTGAAAAGAAATAAAAGAGAAAGATAAAAAGGAGTAGAATTCAAAAATATGCATGAGGAATAAAAACCTTTGCCAAGATTTTTTTTAATCTTTTAATATATGGAGGAAGTATAATTATTCACTATTTCTCTCTCCTCTTTGGAATACCCAAAAAAATAAATAAAAGTTCAATGCAATTATTGGATTAACTTTAAATGCATGAAAACTATTATCCATCAATCACATGGTGTAGATATTACTTTCTTTCCCCTATCAAATACATGTAACACTATCTTCTCCATTGCTTCTATTTCAATAAAATTCTCCAAAAGATATACAAATTTTAAATATGGATAAACATTGAACATCTAATATGTTTTTGATTCAATGAAATAATTAAGGAGAATATTTTTATATTATTTCACATTTTAATGCATGAAAATGAAGTAAATAAAAATATGGAAATTTTGAATAAAAGATAAGAAAAACTTACTTTGTTATATAGGAAGGATGTACACTACCTAATTAATGTCTTTGGTTATGTATCACCACTCAAATAAATGTAAACATAATGGAAATTCATTTTACGCATGCCAACTAAAATAATGTATTGATTAATTGTTGGTCAAAATTAGTCAACATGGAAACTATATACTTGAAATAGTAGAAGGGAAGCTGGAAGGAGAGTTTGATTATTTTCATTTTAACATTCCAATGTTTGAATAATTGAATACAATGTGATCAATATATTAATTTGAGAATATAAAAATGTGGGTTTTGACCCGTCACGATTCCAACACAACTCTGTAGTGTGATATGAAACAAAAATGTCATTATGGATGAGAAGATGTTTTTGTAAGTCAGAAATAAAGTTGATATATTTAATATGGACAATTAAAAATGGTTTATTGTTCCATACTCATAACATCATTTCAAATAAATATGCATTATATGGAAGTGAGTACCGACATTCAACAATTTTTTAGTAACATATTAAAATCATGTTTTATGTTCTTTCTATACAATTAGAGCACATAGATGTAAAATAAAATTCTTTTTCTATTTCCTCCATTTTGTGATTTAAAAAAAATTAAATAATGTATATTGATCTTAGTTCCATGCAATTAAGACATTATGGGATTGTAAAAGGAATGGTACAACTCTTCTCTCTCTCTTTTTACAATATAATGTAATGGTGATTTAGTTAATGTTATACTTTTGATAAACAAATAAATGTAAACAGTGGTATATTTTCTCTTCTTTGTCTCTTTCCTCTCACCTCTAAAGTAACTCATTGAAAATTAGAGTAAAATATAACAAAGTAAAGTCACAAAAAAGAGATAATTAGTTTTACCATGAAGTTGGACTCTAGTAATTAACAAAGAAAAAAATGTTTCACTTATTCTTATTATTTAATACATTTAAATTAAGATAATGGCTAATGTTAAATCAAAGGACAAAACATATTCAAAATTTTAAATCCAATTGGATTGAAAAGTTGTAAAATCGATAAAAGGGACCCCATGGTCCTAGCATATCAAGGAGGAGCACTAGCCTATGTTCTTGCAGATCACATCCAAGCACTGCCTCAATACTTGATCGACATGGAATTTTGTCAGCTTTTAGTCAGGGTGATTAGATCTCCATTGACATAGGAAGAAAAGTAGGATCTCCTATATGATAAAGGTATGTGCTCCATGTGAATTTTACATACGTAATGTTTACTTTTATGTATGTATGCATGAATGCCATGAAGGTATTACATATTATTTCAATTGTTTAAAGTCAATGAATCTATAATGAACTGAATGTCATGTTTTATGTTCATATGATTGTATCACCTTCATGAAAATTAAAGATAAGATTATAAGTAAGATCCAAAGAAAAAGTTAAGAGTTTTAAAGAGAAAGATAATGATAAAATATAACTTATATAAGATCCTCATGAAGAGGATCCTCAGAGCAAAAACTAAGAGGCATTTTGGTGCATAAAAGCAGAGGCACTTTGGTTCATAAGAGAAGAGGCACTTATATGCAACCCAAGGATTCTTATATAGATAAAAGAAATTAATTTGTAAGAAATGTTGTCTCCTTTTCAATGTTTAATGTTCAAAGTGTATTTGTAGTTTATAAGTTTTCTTTAGTCTATAGCATGTCCAATTCCACTTAGCATTGATTTGATGCATGATTGGGGGTGCGATGCCCACGGGTAAGGAGCAATCTTAGGAGGAAGAATCTATCTGGCATGCACACACTAGTACAAGGAACCTTCAAGAAGGAAAAGTCTCGATGGGGCACCAACTATTATTTGCTACAATTTCCTTTCACAAGAGTTATGTCTTGTTATATATGTGAACTTTGTTAAGGATTTGAGTATTAGAATTGTAATTATTACCCTATGATGGTTTATACAAATATTATTTTGATCTATGAATATCATATTTGTGATACCCCCCTTGAAGTGAATAAAAATAGTTGCTTCCCCTCTGTGATGTGTATATTTTATAAGTGGGGTGTTACAAAGTTTGTTTGAGTGTCTTCTTGGGTAAAGTGTGAATCACAAAGAGGAGAATCCCATATGCTTGGGAAACAGTCAAAGTTGAGAGGAAATACTAAAAGGAGTATTGATGTTCATTGTAATGACATCAGACCTTTCTTTCTTTAGTTTCTTCACATAAGAGGAAAGCTACTTTCAAAGAGAGACCAGTCCCCTAAGTATCAATTTTCCATGTTCAGAATCAAGTATTGCTTTACTCATAGCAAAGGACTTGTCTTTTGCAACAGTTACAGGAGAAATATGGTTTGAGTGCTAGAGGTTTTAGTTTCTCGCTCAGGAGAAGAAGCTAAGAAACTAGTCTCGCTTCAACAAGTCTTTTATCTAGTTATGTCACCAATTCATTTGTTGAGTGGGGTAAAGTTAGTTGTTGAGGGAACACCTCTTCTTTCCTGAATGAATCAAAGAAGATCCCTCCTCAACAAGATTCATGAAGAATATCATTACCTTCATGAACAAGATCACCTCCTTCAATACGAGATTGTATACATGCTTTAAAAGAATGGATATATAATGGCATAATTCACTGCATATAGTAGGTGAAATACATGTGACTAATCATAGAACATGAATGTATTATTTATTGACAAAGAGTAAAATAAGAGTTTATATCTAGGATAGGAGATAGTGTGGCCTATGACATGGTCTAGGATCTTAAGTAATCCTAGGGTTCTTTGTTGTGGTCCACATTTTATAGATCCTTTGATACCAGTTGGATAACTAAATTCATGAGTTTGGGTACAAAATGATTAATTTGAATTTATGTGTATATATGAGTTATGATGTCAAATTGGCTCTTTTATGTGAATGTCACGTTAATTAAGAAAGTAGAGGTGCATACATATTAGAAATATCAAAAAATTGTCCTCGTGTTTTAAGAATCATAAAGTGTACAATTGGTTCTTTGAAGATTAAGGGATGTTTGATGTTAGTAAAGATGTTTCATGTTCCCAAATCTATGCCATTTTGGATTAGAGTTGACTGGTCAAATAATTGTTGCTTGGCATCAATTGAGTATGGAATATGGTTCAAATTGTGATATGGATGTGTTTCATGTTCCATGATCAATTGAGATTCCTACTAAAAGTTGTTTAGCTTTGAAATTGGCTAAATGATTTATATGGGGAACAAGGTTATATAAATTGTTATTAGTAGGTTTTATACAATTAGAAGCCTAGTTATGAAATGCAAGGATGTCATGGACCCTTGGTATTTTACCGGATAATGTGGAGCACTCTGAACTATCTTTGAACAAATTGTGTAATGAATGTGCTCCATATGTCACATATTCATTGCATGGAGCTATCCATACCCTGGTATGGTTGTATCAGATGACCATAATTTTTTCTTCAAATTCCAATTAGATAAGACATCTTGGATGAACGGAGTCTACAACTGTGATCATTGATTTCATGTTTGATAGTGGAGTTGAAAATAATCGCACATATGATAATGGTTGCACCTCATCTCAAACAACTAATTGACCATTCCATGGGTTCATTTCATGGAGATATGAGAGAGATCCAAATCCCCATCAAACCTTTTTCTCTTCCAAAACATACAAAAAGAACAAAAGGGTAGTATAAGGAGATAGAAGGTCTAGTAGAAGATCTAGATGAGGGAATACACTAAGAGTGGTCCAAAAAACTTAGTCAAATATCATAATTTTGGGTATGTGGACATTCACATAGTTTTTACATTTGGAGTCATGTTGGAACTTAAAACAACTGAATGGATTGGTTAAAACCCATCCTAGGGCAAGATGACGCCACAAAATCATTCATGGAGTTATTGAGACTATCATGCATGCATCAAGTTGAAGTTTTATTACACATAGGTGCCTTTTTCCATTGCTACAGTGGCAACTCATGGCATCTACCTTATTAAACAAAGAGACTTAGTCAGAGGAATGAAAGAAGACCTTCCAAGACGAGGCCAATAGTGGTAGTTCACAAGGAGTAGCCATATATCATATGCTATTACTAATTAGAGATTCAATTACAAAAATATCACGTGTCACAAAAGAAGAAAAAAAGGACCTGTGTCTAGGAAGTTGACAAGAATGAGAGGATTTGATTCTAGATATCTAGAGATTGGATGGTCCAACTAGAGGTAATCCCAATAAACTAGCTAACTTTTCCTAGTTAGGGAAGCAAGCCCCTACCCCACTCTCCATATAATGTGATGGGGAACTATTTGAGAGATGTTGGACAATCAATCAACTTTTTCCAGTTATGGAAGAAAGCCCCATGCTCCAAATAGTGTGATGTGTACTCTTATCAATCTTTTGGACTCTATCCTAATGACCCTATTTAGTAAAAAAGTTAAAATACCCTATGTAGGAAGGAATAACCATATATTCAGTAGTCCATAAAGTTGTTATGGGTCTCCTATACATAAGAGTATAGAGATACATGGGTACACTTATATAGGTAAGTATATCATCATTTAAGTTTACTTACATAATAACAAGAATTATAAGTAAAATGGCTTAATACATTAACAAATAATGCAAGATAAACCACTTACACTAACAACTCCTCTCAAGCTAGAGAGTAGACATTGTGTAGTACCAGATTGGCACCGATGGAGGAAGTGGCTTAGTCGAGATATCAAGAATTTGAATGCTATTTTGTATGAGACATCACTACCTTCTTGGATTTAAGTAGATCAAAATGGAAATCAACTTCAATTTATTTTAAATGTTCATGGAATACTACATTATTCGCAATATGGATTGAAGCCTAGTTTTCACAAAAAAAATAGATGGATATTTACATGGGATCCTAAACTCAACAAAAATGTATCAAACCCATTGAAGATCACACCATGCATTGTTCATCACATGATATTTAGCTTCAGTACTAGAGTGAGAAACTAATCATTGATCTTTTCTTCTCTAGGTCATTGAGTGATCTCTAATCATGACACAAAAACCATATGTGGACTAGCGGTCTTTGGCATCTCTTGCCCAATCTACATCTGGTTGTCCACAAATAGTAATGATCTTATGTTGAGGCCAGTTGTGGAGTAATCGTCTTGTTGGTACGCTCTTGAGATAGCAAAGAATACATTGAATGTTGCACCAATGTTGTTGGAGCAATACACTCATGTGCTGACTAACAAGTCCCACAACATAGGTTATATTAATTGGAGTAATTGTTAGGCAAATCAACTTTTCAATTACTCGATGATACTTTTGTGGATCAGGAAATAACTCCCCTTTAAGAGGAGGTTGTGGTATGGTAATCAATAGGAGTTGAGACAAGTTTATCACTTGTTATCCTACTATCTTGAAGTAGATATAACACATAGCATCTTGTATATAAATTGATCCAAGTGGATGAGTGAATGACTTCTATCCCAAGGAAATAATGTAGATTTCCCAAATCCTTTGTTTGAAAATGGGAATGTAGAGACTATTTTGATTTACTAATGGTGAGAGTGTCACTTCCTATGATCACAACGTCATCAGTGTAAACAATGATGCATGTGATTTCTCTATTAAATTTTAGTATAACTTAGGCATATTTTCATGAAGATTTCTCTCATAATCATGTCTTTAATGTACATTTTTCCTAAATTGCCTAAAAGAGCTCTTTTGCATCCATTTTAAATATTTTTCATGTATGTGGATCAAAATTATTGCATTTTATTATTGTCTAATACATTGTTTTCTTAATTGAAGAAAAAAATCACACATAAACTGGAAGAAGTCCATACCAATGAGCTAACTCGGTGGCACCATCATGAGAAAAAGAGGTACCAAAAACACAAGTAGAAGAATTGATAAGAAAAGAAGAATAGTCATCAAAGAAGTATCAATACCATATTAAACTAGCAAGTAGGTACCAACGACCTCCAATTTGATGGCACCGACATTTTTTTGACGTTCACAATTTAATTAGGAAACATACAATGTTCTATTGGACAAGTTGTCCCTTGCCTCTTCCTTTATAAACCTAAGAGGGAAGCTACAAATCTCATCTCAACATGGACATCCCATCAGCCATTCTATGAGGGACCAGAGTCCAAGGAGATGAAGAAGAAGAGATGTGGATCAAGGTACTTCTTGAGGAGTTGTTCACAATCACAAAACCATTGGGATATATTTGTCTTTGAGAGGGATCAACCTTATACCGTATTAAATGAGTTTTCTACGGCTTTCTCTTGCTTTTTCCACTCATTTGATTCCATAATGAGAATGAGGGGCTAAACCCCCATTCTTTAGGTACAAAGAATAGCTCGATGTTGCATGTTTACATTTGACTCAATATAAATTGTCTTTTTATTTAGATTTTTGATAATGGAAATGATTTATTGACTTATTTATACTTGATCACAATGAATATGTGGTAGATTGTTAATTGTTGTGAAAGATGATTTAGTAGTTAGAAAATCCAATACCATCATAGTAAATAATGTGTTGCAAATGTAATCTAACCACTATGATGTAAATTTTCTATAGAGAGATTTTATCAGTTTTCTTTCTACACTAACACTGCAAAAAGCAGGTTAGTTATTAGGATAAATAATGTACTACATTGCGGTAGGTAGTATAAGTATAAAATACTCATGTTTTGGGTTCCATCACCCAAAATTATCATAATGGATGAATACAATTCATGATAATAAAACTCTTTCTAAGGTCCAATGATGGGCATATCTGATACTAAATGTCATGCATGGGGATCAAGATCAAGTGATCTAATCATATGGGTCGAATTGTATGACTAGAAACTTATACATATAGTTGATAAGTCCATTCATTTACTTAGTACATTCATGTCACAAGGCCTTTGCCTGACTATAATAATGGACATATGAAGTTAAATCTTATGTTTGACAATAATTGAAGGGGGCTTGGTAACCAATTTTAGCTTTGTAAGCATGGTAACGAGATTATTGAATAAATAAATTAATGGGTTAACAGTGATGTCTTGAACTTGTGCCTAATCAGAAGTTGTTCTAATTTATGATAGAACCTACATCTCAATGTTTTCATGATTTAGATCTATCTTTTGGAAAATTACACTTACAAGTGATCTGCATGCAAAATTGACACTAGATAAGGGATATCATTATAGTTGTGCACATCACAAACATTTACACTTTGTATCTGGAACTAAATTACATAAAAAGGGTAATGACTAATAGATATTACTATCCACATAACATATGACTTTCAGTCTGTTACAACCTCCTCTAGATAAGTGACTTCATAACAAACTTAGTTGAGTTTATATTATGCTAGACTTTGTACACCTTAACACAAATACATAATTTGATCAAATTCCTCATTGGAGTCATTGAGCATAAGCATGGTTGGGAACTCATTAGTGTGTTGTTATAGAGGAATATCCCAACTAGCTTGAAGAACCTAGTCACTTAGAAAGTGAGTTCTTTGGGAATCTTAACCTATAAGTTTGGATCTATTCTTTGTATATAAGAGGCCAGGATCCTTTCACAATCAACATTGATCATGACCCACATTCTTTGTTCTTTGACATGGTGATGCCCACACACAGTGAAAACAAACAACAAGTTGAGAACTCGATACTGCCCTTCAGGATGGGAGAACGGATGAACAGACAAACAGAATGCTCTTCATCTATTATGATAAAACTATACCAACCACTCTGAAGGTTCTTTACTGGTGTTTTGGTTCTAAATATCAAGTTGCACCCAGGATCCACAAGGAACTGACAACCATGAGCCATGATCGTGTGGGTAGGAAGATATGTACCAATGGAGAGGAGATCCACCATGGTCCTCTAGCTTTGTTAAGAGAGGATTTTCATCCAATCATGATTGAGACCAAGCAGGATGGAGGGAGTTTCCAAAGTTTCCTCTGAATGGCACTGAATTGCACCAGGAAATAGAGGGATAAGAATGTATGACATTGGGGATATCTGAGGGAGGTCAGTGTTTTGCAATGGACTAAGGGAGGATTTTCCAAGGAGCAAGATAGCCCAGATGATGATGCAATCTTGTAGGCGCTACCCAATTGCCCTTCTTGCTGATGAGGGGAGGAAAGAAGAAGAGAAGATGGATGCACTAGTGAATTTATGTATGATTGGAGGTGGGGATGGGGTCCTCATGGCCTATGGGTGGAGAGAAGATAGAGGAGTACTCTCCAGGGATTGACAATGTCACCGACAATGTCTTGACGTAAAATGTAGCCAGAAGTTGCAAGGTCACTCATGGAAGCTGTATTGAGAAAGAATATAGAGGGCAGTCAGATCCAAGTTAGGAGTAGATGGAAATCAAGCAAAGATCCACGTACCTCTAAGAAGGAAAATAGAAGAGAAGAAAGTAGAGGGATGAGACTAGTTCCGTGAGCGATCAAGAAATCAATGACTAGTGTTGCTTGAAGAGGTATATTCTTATACTTCTCATATATTCCATTCAAGTATATGATTAGGACAAATAAGGTATAATTAGAAAGATATCAAATATTAGATTCCTATAAAAATGCTAAGTTCATGAATTTGGATGTTTGCTAGCCAAAATATTTAATGGAAATAAATACATATGATAATGATGCTTGTTCTAGAGATTGATGACCTTGAATCAATGAGTTTTTTATCGTGATGATGCCTAGTTATTCTTGTTGTTTGACCTTGTGTCATGGTCCTGGCACTTTCCATGGAGGTGGTCAAGACCTCTACCTTGCTACTTGGTTGTGACTCATACATCATACCATGAGATAGTACACACATACACTTATAATGACGATGATTCTTAGTGTTGTGATGTGATGATCTAATCATAACTCAACTAATGATGTTCAACCCTAACTCAGTTCTAGGAATGTGGGAGGTGAATCAATTAGGGTTTAGTGTTATACTCATTATGTAAACCCTAATCGGCTAAGTGTGTGAACCCTAACCCTAGGATATGTTATACTTGTTGAATGTGTAGAGATGTTTAACATGTCACCTTATGTTTTCTCTCTCCTACTTGTGTGCATATAACCTTTCAAGTTGATTGAATATCATGGATAAGTGAATGCTATGGTAACCTATATGTAATACAGAGAGATGATCATGTATAATGTACTTATTGATGCATGATGTTCTGTTGATATACAAGACAAATGTGATGGTTTCATGACCTATTGAAGGTTTGATTCCTAATTAGAGGTGTTGGGCCTCCAGTGACATGATGAAGGATTATTATCCCCAGCGATGTGGCCATGTTTGATAGACTAATATGATAGTATTAATAGGTGATGATTTGGATAGCCTTATTTAAGGAAGTGAAATAATGATGCCCTGAGATGATGTTACACGTTCACACTTTATACATTTTATATCTCCTGATGTTACAATACAATCATGGTTGCAAGATTGAATTAGGGTTTTGTATGTCCACTTGTATGATGAAGCCTTAATTCACCCAATTGGCATAACTAATAAAGTGAAATCCTAATCATGTAGTTTCCATGTGCGATAGATCCATTCTTGTATTACTTCTATTGCTGGATGGTAAAATGAGTAACTACTACGGGAAACTTGGAGAACATATTGTTGAATATGTGGGGGCGCATGTTGAGTGGATATACTTGCATCCACAATTAAGATATATGGAGGATGGTTGTGGTCCTGCCTCAGTGATTGTGATATGTGATGGAAGTAGTGAACTGCATAATTCCTTTTTAGAACGACCATGTGTGAGCATGTTTTTGTAGTGTCGCATCTTGTATCAAGGTGGTCTAGGTGTTTTATATGGATGTTCATTATTGATATGATCCTTCAACTAGACAATATGTCACTATTTGTAGTTAATTGATATGTCAGTGTGGTGTTCTTTTGTACTGACCAAGAGGTTTTCGAGAGGTCGTAGAGTCCGACTTTTCCATAGACCTTGTATGACACTTATTTTGACTTCGCAGTGGTCAGTTGGGTTTGGGAGGTGTACGACTCAAATCCTTAATGCATAATAATAAAAGATGTGACACATCCATGTAGCATATTTATTTAGGGCCAAATACGAATAACATTGGGTGAGCCCCTACCTAAATCTTGTATTATTTACTTCATAATAGTTATACACGTCCTTCATTTTCTTTCTAAATGCATAAAATGATTTACTTCTTAGGTTTAGATACCTGAATTGCTTAAAACAATGTCCTTGCCTTGTTCATATCATTTAGTGGAATTCTCTTACCTATTAATAGTATAATCTGTTGCTTAGCTTATATGTTCTTTTAATAGACGTTGGCGGAGATTTATATCTTTTGTTGGGACATTTGGTCTCACCCTGTGGGTTTCCACATCTTTTCAGTAGTCGAGAACGAGGGTGTAGAGATTGTGATGTTGGTGCTATGCAGCAAGAGGACTAGTAGATGTTGAAAGGTTGGAAATGCTACTTGTGTGTAGAAGTAGAGTTGTATGTGTCGTCCCTGTACTTTTTGGTCATTGGGAGGTTCTTGTCGTATGTATTGACCTAAGGTTTTGATTATATGCCCTTTGTTATGTACAAATGGCATATATGTATATGAATAGGTTATCATGTGCAATAGGATGTGGATAGAGAGCCATTGAACGATATCGTATGTAATCTTTTGGACAGATGATATGTATAACAGTGGTTTTTGTGGACGTATGTGCAATATGTTGCAGTTCCTGTGGTTTGATGGAATCAGTTTTGATTTCCTATTTTTTTCGATTACTTGTATGCTTAGATTTAATTTTGTAGTTTGGTTTTGATTAATCTCATTTTGTGGCGTGTTGGGGGCATCACACATATATTGGAACACAATACACCTTGATTAAATTCTAGGGGATAAACAAACTTCAAGATAATAATATGATAGAAGGTCCATAAATGCTACAAAAGTTTGGTTCATTCTAAAAATCTAATGTTGATCTTGAAAACCCAGAGGTAGATGCATCTATTTTTGAAAAAGAATACACCTTTCAAAATTAGAGGGATTAAACAAACATCAAGATGAGTGTATCAATAATATGATAGAAGGTACACAAATACTAGATATTGGTGGTTAATACTAAAAATATAATGTTGACGTTGAAAACTTCATGAGAGGTAGATGCATCCATATTGGAAGGCAATACACCTTGGTTAAATTCTATGAATTAAACAAACATCAAGACTAGTCTCCTTTACATCATTCAATTGAAGGGAGAACATTACCAAATGAGGTCAAAATCAAGCTATGTCTCATTTTCATCACTGACTTGAAGGCAGAACATTTCCATATAAGGTCCTAATATCTTTTGTTTTCACACGTACACATTGATGGAAATGACACTCGGTCACAATATGTTTTCGTAAGACATTATCTTCTTTATTATAATGTCTACCACCAGATTTAACAAACTTAGGGTAAGTAGACCCTCATGAATGTTAATGTAGTATAAATCCTCTTATTTGACAAGATTCTAGCATCAGATCTGATCTCAATTTAATTTCTAGGAGTACATGAACCCACCCACCCCTCATACCTGAAAAAGATCGTAATGTTATGTGACGATCGAGTGATCCTGCCAATTCACTTGTTCGATAAAAAACTCTTGTCTATATGTTTGTAGAATTTTGAAATGATCAAAGGCTATTTGGTCAAATTCTACACAAAAATGAAAACATATTCCACTTTCAAAATAGTTGGTAGCTCCTTTTTCATGCTAGGAATAATCAATTGCCAACGAAAGGTCCACAACCCTTGGATTAGGTCTAATACTATTACAATTACAAAATTATTAACATTCATAGTAGCTACCAAGTGATATGCTACACATTGTGAAATGAAGTCACAAAATTTAACAAAAGAATATAAGGAAGAGGCAATGAAACATTAGATTAGATCTTCGTAGAGGACTGACATGAATACTCTCCACTATCATGGTTTTATAAATAGTCAGGTTGATGGACCTTGTACATGAAAAATAACTCCACCACTTTTTGAAGTAAATCAAATAATAACCTATGAAACATTTTCGATGGAGATTATGACATTTTCCAAATAAATTAATTTTAATTCAAAATAAACACTAAAGTCAACATCGATGTTATTCCCTTCAACACCTCATATTGCAAAGAATGAGGAAAGATCTATTCATCAAGATAGACGACCATATGTACATTTATCATTAATAAGGAAAGATCTACAGTCCCACATTTATTTAGGGCACATATCTCCTTCAGCTTATAATTCACATTTATCAAATCCAATATCTAGTTAAGAATTGTTATTAGAAATATCAAACGGTTACCAAGTAGTTTGTTAGTGGCCATACTAGCAATACATATTCTTGAGAAAATGAATGATTAGCTAGAAGATTGTTAGTGTCTAGACCAATAAGGCATATTCTTAATAAAGTGAATTGTAGTATCTTATAAGAAATGAGAACCCAGCTAATGAAACATGAATGAAACTATCCCACTTATTATTTAGAGTCATCTTACTTTCTCTTAAGAATTCATCATACAAAATTTATATGTTGAAGCCTACCAAGTGTTTTACAACATAACAATATATCTTTACATAGAAAGAGTTAGATGTGAGATAGAGAAGGTTGTTAGAGTTAATTAGTATTATGACTAGACAATATATTACCACCAAGGAAAAGCCAACATAGTGGTGGATGCACTTAGCATGAAGTCTTCATTTACAATATTTTTTAATTAAATAACATAGCTTTTCATGGATAACTCATATCACATTCTTTGAAAGAGATGAATATCCTACTTAACTTAGCATAAGATAGGGTTCTAGAACATTTACAAGTAAAATGTTGGGTTAACATTATAGAAAAATTGTGCTTATGAGCTATACATATCGAAAATTAAGATATAAATGCATGTAATTCCATAGATCCTTCCATTCTAATATCAGGGGATCCTAAGGGACCAACTAAGAAAAACCTAAAATTTTATCTAAAAAAATTAAGTATTGTACACAATGAAAAACTAAGCATGCACATGACCATATAGTACATTAACTGATGACAACATAGTATGTATATATTATAATTCATATAGCATGTTACAAACTTGAACTATATATACATAGTGAATATTAAAAAAGTAAATATACAAAGTACCATGATCTACAATAATTTTCTCCTATATTATTGCTCAATTCCTATGTGTCATACTATCTCTCATTCTTTCTATCTATATACCTTAAATCATAAAACCTAAAAGAATCAACAATGATAATGTGTTAAGCATCTATTCTCAAAATTGCTAACCATATTGGATACAATGTCATAAAGTGATTCTTTGCATATACAGTTTGGAAATAAATATGATTTGTTATTAAAAAATATAGTTAAATTTTGTTGTTTCATAGTATATACCTTAGGAGATTAGAGTATATCACAGAGTTCATAAATTCATGGATTCCATTATGTTCAAGAGTCCATGATGTTTCTAATAGTCCATAGTATCTCACATAGTACATAGGAACCCCTCAAAATAGATCAAGGGTTTGGTAATTTATGCACATCTTTTTCAAATTGAGGAAAATCTCACAATTGTAGCAGGAGGATATCAAATTTATCTTCATACTTGTAATCTTATAAAATTTTAATTAAACATAAATCACAAGAATGAGTTCCATATTATGCAATACTATATACTATTCATCCAATGTTCAACCACAATTCAAGAAAATTATTTTGTATAATTATCCATAGTTAAAAATAAGTACCTAATTTAGAATGTTATTAACCTTTAATGTAGTTGTCTAGAGTCTAGTCATCACATGCTCATTCAAGATCACAATTATCATGATGAAATATCGATATTTAACCTATTCTATCTTGTTTTGGTCTACATGAGTTCATTTAGTATTTCCATTGTTACTTCTCTTATAACCTTATTTTATGTTGATGATGTTATACTCTATATGAGGATCATTAAATACTCATTAGGTTCCCATATCATTATGTGCTCATATTAACCCTAGTATAATATACATAAATCAAATTAGGGTTTCATAACATAAACTAAGAACAATCATCATCTAAACAATGACGTCTATGGATCAAACTGATTGCATACGCACTAATTATGGATATATAAACATTGACTCAAGGTTCTTTATATGTTCATCATAGTATGCTTACAATGCATTACAATACATTAGGTTTCATGTTCTTAATTTGTTCATTGATCCCAATTGTTTGATACATTAATCAAGCTATAATTTCAAAACATATATTATGAGTCATGACATTATTAGTATATATTCTTTATGTTGTTTTGTGTGGGTTAGCCTTGTGTGCTTTATCCTTGTCTTGTCTTTAGATTTTCTTTTATACCATATTGCCCACTTATGTTTCTCACTTACTCTCTTATCCTATAAAAGAGAGTACGTTATATTTGTTTTGTACACATTAAATAAAGCTTTTCCTATTGTATATGGTATTAGACGTATTCAAACCCCCTTAATTCTAAGACACCCCATTGACTCCTCCCCCCATCAACCTCCACCTCCACCACCTTCACCTTCACATCCACCATATAATCAACCTCCACCATCTAATCATCCTCCACCATCTAATCAACCTCCACCTTCCAGACCTTCACCTTCATCACCTTCACTACCCATCGACCACCACCATCACAAACACCATCTCCACCCATCTAACTCCACCACTCATCGACCTCCAATACCCCATCAACCTCTTTAAATAGCATCTCCTTATCGATTTCTTTGCAACTTTGACCACCCATCAAACTCTAATACTCTATCAACCTCCCATCAATCTCCAAGCCCATCGACCTCACCCCAATGGCCTCTACATCTCCTCAACTTCCAAAACCCCATGGACCTCCACCCTCCTCAACCTCCAACATCCCTTGACCTTTAACTCATTGAAATCCACCTCATCGACCTCCACTCCTTGTCTACCTCCACCTCCCATTGACCTCCACCCCATTGACCTCTCCTTTCCTTTGTCCTTTCAGCTAATTCCGCAATACCGAGTTAAAGACCTAAAAGTAACACCTTTTCAGCCTATGCCACATGATGAAGTAAATCTCACACTATGGGGAGTAGCCCTTTCCTTCTCCTATCTACTACCCCTAAATGAATTTTGTAGATTTATTGATACTGATCTTTTGCTTCTATCTGCTACCCCTATGTAGGTTTTTCAAATTTGTAGGTCCAGATCTACCACTACTTCTACTACTGTTCTTGTACTTCTTTGTGTGCGTCATTAGTCTGGATTCCATGGCAACTACTGATCCTCCTCAGTCATTTTATGTGACGGTCATGAAACTCAATGGATCAAACTACCACATTTGGTTGTCATCATTGAACTATATGTTAAATCCCAAGATCGTTATCAACATATTGTTGTTGATGCTCTAATCCATCCTACTACTACAACTAATCATAAAGATAAGAAAGCCTACACATAATGGTCTAAAGATGATTTTGGCATTAAGATATGGATGAAGAATAGTGCCAAACCAAATATCATTTAGTCTCTGCTTCACCTTTAGAATGCCAAAGTCATGTGGAATTATCTATCCCATGTGTATTCTCACCATCAAAACACAAACAAGGTCCTCAAGATCTTCAAGAATCTGGCAAAAAAGGATCATTCAAATGATGGATCTGTGAAAGACTACTAAAACCAATGTTCGACACTTTGGGATGAATACAAAGTATACCAACACTCTGGTTCAACATCAAATAAGTTCAGAGGCCATTACTACAGAAATAGTGTTCCATGTCGCCTTTCTAGGCGTCGATTATTTAGGAAAACCGACGCCTATAATATTGGACGTCGGTTATTTATGCAAACTGACGTCTATATTCGAAGACCAGCTAGACATGGGCACCGCTTTGTATTTAGCGTCGGATGTTTATAACAGACCGACGCCTAAAATCGCCCGCGAAATCCAATTTTCGAGCGAAAACATTTTAGGTTACCTACATCGTCGATCTTTTGACAATTCACCGACGCCTATTTAAAATGAAAATTTGCACGAAAAGTCCCACTTTCAGTGTCGGTTATCCTTCGATAACCGACGCTGATAATGGTTCCCTCCAAAAAATTTAGGGTAAAGGTTGTCTAGTTGGGCGTCGGTGTTTTACTATCAACCGATGCTAAATCATAATAGGCGTTGGTTTTATAGATAACCGACATCATTGACCAACTTAATAATCCCGATCACCCGGCTCTTCCCCCTTTCTTCCTGTTTCATCGTGATATTGTTGTGCTGTTGTCGCCGCTCTCCTGAAATCGCCTGACGACCCCGCTGCTGCTTGCCGCCGCTACTGTTGGTGCTTCTCCGCTCGCCGCCGCCACTGCTACTGGTGCGCCGCTGCTGCTGGTGCACCTCTACTCCCCGCTACCACTGCTGCTATGCTCTGCTCTGCTCATTCCCGGCATCGCTGCTGCTGGTTTACCACCCGCCGCTCTGCTCTCTCTTCTTCCGTTGCCACTGCTGCCTCCGCTCGCCGCCGCGCTTTCCATGCTAGCTCCAGGTAGCGCTACCTCTTTGCTTCCTTCTCCCTAGCTATTTACCAACATGCAAGCACGGCCATGGCTGTGTTGGCCTACCACGGCCGTGGTAGGCCAACACAGCCACGGCCGTGCTTGTTGTTGGTAAGGATATGAACAAATTTTTATGTAATGATTTATGTAAATCCTAGGATATGAACAAATTTTTTGCTTGCATATATTTGTGCTTCTAATCCTAATGTTTGACTTAATTCAATAAATTTTGATGCATTTTGATATAAGATTTAAACTTGTCAATTCTAGAATCCTAATTTGATTTGATTAAACCTAATATTGATGAAACACTAACATCAATTGTGATGAAACCCTAACATTAATTGTGATGAAACCCTAACATGTACATATCTATTATTGTGTTTGTTGGCCTAGAAACCCATCCAAGATTTACTCATTAGGAGTAAATCTTGGATAGTCCCCGGTTTGGGACTGTTCTTGAACACCTAATCTCACTTAGGATGTAAGTGTATAATGTGTATTGGGTTTTCGAGAAAATTTCGATAGCATTTCCCCGTTTGTTCTCTAAGTACATATGTACTTAGAGAACAGCGGGGAAATGCTGCCGAAATTTTCTTGAAAACCCAATACACATTACACACTTACTAGTGAGATTAGGTGTTCAAGGATGGGATAGGTGGTACACATTTATTATATATAAGAATGACATTACATGTGTTTGTTGGCCTAGAAACCCGTCCAAGATTTACTCATTAGGAGTAAATCTTGGATAGTCCCCAGTTTGGGACTATTTTGGAACACCTAATCTCACTTAGGATGTAAGTGTATAATGTGTATTGGGTTTTCGAGAAAATTTCAGTAGCATTTCCCGGTTTGTTCTCTAAGTACATATGTACTTAGAGAGCATCGGGAAAATGCTGCCGAAATTTTCTTGAAAACCCAATACACATTATACACTTACTAGTGAGATTAGGTGTTCAAGGATGGGATAGGTGCTACACATTTATTATATATAAGAATGACATCACATGTGTTTGTTGGCCTAGAAAGTTAACAATCATTGTTCTTTACATTACTTGTACATTGGTATAAATTAGAATGAACAATCACTAAATTATATACTATTTGTATGGAGTCCGGATTCATTGTAGATAATAGGAGTAAATCTTGGATAGGATGTAAGTGTATACCCTAATCTTGTCCTAATATATACTTGTTTTCTCTTTGATCATAGAATGGATAGATCATGGATGTCCATTCGCAATCACTGCACCCCAGAGTTTATATCTGGTCTTGATCAGTTTATTAGATTTGCCGAGGAAGATAGGAAAAAACCTACAGATAGGTTCTACTGTCCATGTAGGCATTGCGGTAACAATTTGAAAGTCAACACTGGTGAGGAAATCAAAAGTCATGTCATGTGCAACGGTATTTTACAAGGCTATACAGAATGGCATAGGCATGGAGAGATTTCAAACTCGAAACCAGTAGATGTCGATAGCAGTGCTTGGGTGGAAGAAGAAATTGCCTCCGATGACGTAGATGTGAACGAACCAGTTCCAGTAGACATCGTTGATGTGATGCTGGATAGTTGTAGGGTAGAGCACACTGATCCACCTCCTATCTTTAGAAACATTGTGCATGATGCTGAGATACCATTATACACAGGCTGTGCTAATTTTACGAAGCTTAGCGCTGTGTTGAGATTGTATAAGTTGAAAGCTAACAATAGATGGAGCGACAAAAGCTTCACTTCATTGTTGACTTTGTTGAAAGAAATGCTTCCTGAAGGAAACGAGCTGCCAATCTCAACATACCGGGTAAATAAAATGTTATGCCCAATGGGAATGGAGGCCAAGAAGATACACACATGCCCGAATGATTGTGTATTATTTCAAAAGGACTATGTATATTTGAAAGATTGTCCAAAATGTGGTGCGTCACGGTATAAATTGACGACTTCGGGGGAGTCCAAAACTGGTTCTCCTGCCAAGGTGTTGTGGTATCTACCTATAATATCATTGTTTCAACGCTTGTTTACAAATCCGAAAGATGCGAAGAATTTGAGGTGGCATGCAGATGTTAAGAAAAGTAATGATGGGATCCTACGACATGCGTCTGATTCCCCACAGTGGAAGAAGATTGATCTATTATACCCCAAATTTGGTGAAGAAGATAGGAATCTAAGACTTGGGCTTTATACATATGGGATAAATCTGTACAAGACATTGAGCAGCCAACATAGCACTTGGCCAGTCATGCTTGTTATATACAATCTTCCTCCCTGGCTGTGTATGAAAAATAAATACGTTATGCTGTCGTTGTTGATATCGGGCCCTAAACAACCCAGAAATGATATCGATGTTTATCTTGAACCTCTGATTGATTACTTAAAGAAACTTTGGGCTGAAGGTGTGATGACCTATGATGCTTCAGGAAGAGAGACATTTCGTTTGCACGCTATGTTGTTTTGCACTATTAATGACTTTCCAGCATATGGGAATTTGTCTGGATATAGTGTCAAAGGAGCTAAAGCATGTCTTATATGTGAAGAAAACACTGATTCAATAAGACTAAAACATGGCGGCAAGACTGTATATCTTGGTCATCGAAGGTTTCTTTCAAAATTCCATCTGTATCGTAGGAAGCGTAAAGCATTCAATGGATGGAATGATGAACGGAGTGCACCTAAACCTATACCAGGGGATGTTGTTTATGAAAGAGTAAAAGACATTGTCAATGAATTTGGTAAGAAATCACAATGTAATATGGCCACATGAAGTGATAATTCTTCATTCAAGAAGAAGTTAATATTTTGGGATCTTCCTTATTGGAGTTCTTTGACAGTCAGGCATTGTATCGATGTAATGCACGTTGAGAAAAATGTTTGTGATAGCATCATTGGTACTCTGTTAAATATACCAGGAAAGACTAAAGATGGGATAAAATCCAGACTGGACCTACGTGAAATGGGAATAAGGTCAGAATTAACAAAATTATGTGAAATGGATAATAAAAGAACATACTTACCTCCCGCTTGTTACACGTTATCTAGAAAGGAGAAGAAAGCTTTTTGTGAATGCTTGGTAAATGTTAAGGTGCCACATGGTTACTCATCCAACATCTGTAGATTGGTATCAATGAAAGATCTGAAGTTGATAGGTCTTAAATCTCATGATTGTCACACTCTAATGCAACAAATATTGCCCGTGGCAATTCGATCTATATTGCCGAAGCATGTAAGGTTTGCAATCACCAGACTTTGTTTCTTTTTCAACAGTCTATGCAACAAAGTTATTGACCCTGATACTCTCGATAATTTGCAAAGAGAAGTGGTTGTTACCCTATGTCAGCCTGAGATGTATTTCCCTCCTTCGTTCTTTGATATCATGGTACATCTTGTTGTCCACTTGACTAGGGAAGTTAAAATTTTGGGACCAGTTTTCTTGCATTGGATGTATCCCTTTGAACGATACATGAGCATTTTTAAAGGTGATGTTCGAAACCTTTGTCGGCCTGAAGGGAGTATTATTGAAGGTTATGTGGCGAAAGAGGTTATGGATTTTTTCAATGACTTTCTGAGTGGTAATAACACTCCTATTAATGACAAGAATATTGAGGAGGACAAAGGAATTTTGGGATCACGGGTGAAAGTAATCAGCCGTGAGCAGTTGGAACAAGCTCACTTGTATATTTTACACAACATGGATGAAGTGAGTGTTTATATCGAGGAACATACCAATTTCATCAAGAGACAACATCCTCAAGCAAGTTCAATGTGGCTTTCTAGAGAGCATAATAAGACTTTTACTAAGTGGTATGAAGATAAAGTCTTACATCAACTATCTCAAACACCAAATGATATTACAGAAACTATCAAATGCCTCGCCTTTAAACCAAAACCGAATGTTATGTCTTATGA
Organism: Alisma plantago-aquatica; assembly: GCA_963693085.1. Classification (NCBI taxonomy): domain Eukaryota; kingdom Viridiplantae; phylum Streptophyta; class Magnoliopsida; order Alismatales; family Alismataceae; genus Alisma; species Alisma plantago-aquatica. The sequence continues at coordinate 321,101,573 of OY856410.1, forward strand.
AGGGTTTGACATTAATGGGTTCACATATTACACAAAGCGCCAAGATGATAAGAGTGTCGTCCAAAACAGTGGGGTCATTCTTCAAGCGTCGACTATGTATTTTGCAAGTGCAAAGGATAAGAGTCCACGTGAAGCTAAAATGTCATATTACGGTTTCGTTGAAGACATATGGGAGTTTGACTACATAGATTTCAGAATTCCACTCTTTAAATGTAATTGGGTTGATAACACCAAAGGAGTTATAATGGATGAATTGGGTTTCACTTTGGTGAACTTTGAAAAGATTGGGGAGAAGGGTGAACCATTCATATTGGCATCACAGGCGAAACAAATATTCTATATCGATGATCCTGCAAATGATAAATGATCGGTTATTCTTCATGGTAAAAGACAGTTCATTGAAGATCATATAGATGAAGAAGAGTACTATGATAAGTATGATGGCTCTAGTCCATTCTCAGTTGGGTTGCCAACTCCACAAAATATTGAAGCTAATGATGACTTATATGTGCGCGGAGATCACAATGAAGGATTGTTAATTGATAAAAGATCACAATTTTAGAGACATGTATGTTTATATTTTTTTACAAATGCTAGTTAATACAAATGCTAAATGTTTGCCTTTTTCTGGTAAATACAAATGCTAAATGTTTGCCTTTTTCTAGTTAATAAAAATGCTAAATGTTTGCCTTTTTCTGGTTAATACAAATGCTAAATGTTTGCCTTTTTCTAGTTAATACAAATGCTAAATGTTTGCCTTTTTCTGGTTAATACAAATGCTAAATGTTTGTGTTTTTCTAGTTAATACAAATGCTAAATGTTTGCCTTTTTAATGACATTTTTAGATGGCTGACCATGATGAGCATGATGTCCATGATGAGAATGAAGTCGATGCCTCGCCATGATATCTAGATAGCTAGGAGGCAAAACAAGAAGGGTGAAATAAAGAAGCCCGTAACTGCTGAGGCGGCTGTGAAAAAATGGTAAAATACAACTCTTAGAGCAATCGTTTGAATATTGATTATTTGTGGTGTTAACTTACCAATTTCTGTTGATGGTGATTAGCGGGAGCTGCACGAGCAGAGGAAACAAGGCACGTTCATCCCTCAGGGCACAAGGGATGAATTGACAGTTGCTCTGGTAACCCAGAGCATCCTGGACGTGTTAGGGGTGCAGGCGCTGGTGTGGGCATCAAAGCATTCTTTGTGCCATCCCAGCGCAAACCTAGAGTGGGACTTTCACAAGAAGAGGTAACCTATTCTTTTTTTAGAATGTTACTGCAAAAGGGAATTCAATAATAAGAAGCTAATGTTTCTTTTATCCATGTATAGGAGAATAAGAGAGTCGAGGATATAGTTGCCAAGAAGGTCAATGATATAGTTGCTGAGAAGGTCAAGGAAGAAATAGTGTGGTGGTAGGCATCTCAAGCTTCCAATCAGCCTATGGCGACCCACTCTTCAACTGATGCACAGACTGTGAGTAATCCTGGAGACCCATCGCCTAGCATGTCTGTTGTAAGTATTGTTTATGACATTGTAGCTAGTCTTTTCAAGATGATATGTTTTCAAGATGATATGTATATATGTATAATATTCTTTATGTAAATTTGTAGGCATTGAAGCCATGCCGCTTAAGAATGCAAGACTATGTTGTTGCAGAGGCACAGGCTTACCCTTCCCTTCCTGGGGCAATGTTTCACATGACTCCAATGCCACAACGCTACGTTCGTGTGAGCCCGATACGTGTCTTACCCGATTGGAGGGAAGCTACATTGCCATATCCCCACCCGGATATTGATACACTTGCTGAGGCAGAAGGCAGGGTGATATTGTGGCCCAAAGCAGATGTCGTCTACACTACTGAAATTGTAAGACAAATTTACATTACTTTAGATTGTTAATGTGTATATATGAGGTCAACTGATCTGAAATTATATATACAGGTTAAAAAGAAGACACCCGTAGCACCTAGGCCTCCACCTCCACTTCCTGCATTACCAAGTTGGGTTCCAACTGACCTAAAATATCCGTTAGGTCCTGCTTGTAGGGGAATGGCATGTTGGCTACGGGAACATAATATACATTGCCCTATAATTGTTTCTTTAGAAGTAGATTATGTAGGTCAATCATACGATAGCTCTTTATTTATACAAGATATGATTGTGTTTTTGTATGATTGGCTGAATACATAAATGATAGAGACATGGATAAGGTGAGATCTTTTTTATATATCCATATACCATGTGTAAGATCTGGTGATCTGGTTTCTTATATATTAATGCATACGTAATACATGTTTTGCAGCTACTTAGTCGAAGATCAATGCAAACAATTTGCATTTGATCATGTGGGTTTTTTGATTCCATCATTGATTAGTATGGTAGCTAAAGACCCTGATAGTGTTTAACAATACTGTATAGATGCTTTTAGAATTTTCAGTCAGCAAAAGAAGACGATAATAATAGCTCCATTCAATGTCAAGTAAGTTTACTTTATTTATAATTTGGACTTAAGAAAATTCCATTTTTATTGTGCATTTTGAGTTATTAATTTTTTACTTTTTTACCTCTAGCGGTAGACATTGGGAGTTACTAGTTATTGTCCCCGGGACGTTCACTGTTTATTATCTAGATCCTGCGGGAAGTACATTGAACACTAAAATTGGACACATATTGAGAATGTCATTATTCTGGTGAGAAATATTTCATTTTTATATTCGTTAACATTTGTTATTACATTACTATTTAATTATGCAATTTACTATGTTACATTAACATGTAGGGGTTTAGATGCATTCAAAAATGCTGGAGGAAATGTCCCAAGGAGAAAGAACCAGCCAATAATTTGGGAGAATGTAAAAGTAAGTTCTCGACTCCAATGTATATATTATTTATGTGAACTGTGCTTAGTTGTATTTTTTAATATTTTGTATGTTTCAATTTATAGTGCGCTACACAAGACAACGGCTGGGCATGCGCATACTATGTGATGTGATTTATGCAGATGATTATCTGACATGCCGCATTGGATATTAATACCATACATGAGGTATTATATATAGTCTCATTAGTTAGTATGAAATGTATCAATCTTATTTTTATATTATTACTTATATATATATACATCATTCTCTTTGTAGGTGTTTAAAACTGACCACACTATAGGTAAACGCTTAAAAAATGTACATGCTCCATATACGATGGAAGCATTAAATGAAATAAGAGAAGAATGGGAAAAAGCCATACAAGCAGTGGCGATCGTAAGATATAATTGGGATGCTGATAGCAATGTTGAATGATATTTTGTAAATGAATATTTCTGAATGTTTATACATGTCTGAATGTTTCTACATGTATTTGAATGTTTCTACATGTGTGAATGTGAGAATTGAATTGATGTCTGAATGTATCTACTTGTGTGAAAAAATATTTGTTGATTTTGCAGGTTTGTGGCCTGTTTGTAGGCTGATATCAATGGATGCCGTAAACCTACAGTTCAGAAAACTAAACTGTAGGTTCTCATCCTGCTGACCAGCCACAGCAGGCCTGCAAACTAATAAGAAAAAATAAAATTAAAGTATAGGCGTCGGTTATGTATAGAACACCATCATCAAAGGCCTACATCGTCAGTTATTTGATAAAAACCGACGCCTAATAGAACAAACAACCCGACCGTGCAGGAAAGCACGACCGTGGTGGAAACGGTGTCGCTTATTAGTATAAAAACGATGCCTATAGTAATAAACATGGCCGTGCAGTGAAGCACGACCGTGCTTCGCCATGTCGTCTGGGTGTATGGCATCGGTTGTTAAGTTGTTAACCGACGCAGAAAGTGTCCTAGGTGGTGCTCTTTTTTGTGGTGCGAACCTTATAGACGTCGGCTAACTATATATAACTGACGCCTATATGTCATATAGGCGTCGGTTAGAAATCCGACGCCGAAGAGTTCGACCTTTAGCGGCGCCCACATAGGCGTCGCTTGAAAACCGTCACCAAAGGGAGTTAAACAACCGACGCCAAAGGCTGTTTCTGTAGTAGTGGGCAACACAACAAATTTCAGTTAGTTGAATTTCTAGTTGGTCTCTCTTTATCCATTTTTGATGTTATTGGCCAGATCTTATCTAGTGCTCCCTTACCCACACTAAGGGATCTTCTCAAGTATGTTAGATACCTAGATTCCATGTCTTCACTATCTGCTACTTCTTTTGTTCACTCAGTTCTTGTTGTCTGCTCCTATGACTTGGGTCAAGAACATGGACGTGACCGTGATCATATTCGTGGTGGTCATTCTTCTGGTAGTCCTTGATGTGGTCCTCCTCCTTGCCCTAAATGAAGTCAACATCAACTTACTACCAGATTACTACTCCTTCATCTTTTTTGGATGCACAAACCACACAAAAAAACGTTATTGGAAAAACCATGGTGAACCTAACTGGGCAAACTAGGTATCTTCTACTGCCATAGAAAAATCGACTGTTGCTGCATCCAGTTTCAATGAAGGCCACAGTTGAATGGATTTTCTCAAAGTTTGAGAAACTCCTTCAGAATCGCCTATCCATACCTGCACCTAATCCAAAAGGAGGTTCTTCTATTTTACTTGCATCCCATGCTACTTATGGTAAAAATAAAATGAGCCATCAACTCAGACACATCTACACATATTTCTAGTTGTTCTGATCTTTTTACTGCCTTGTTTAAGACTATACATGTCCCTTCTATGTTTATTGTTGATGGAACTCAGTCTATTGTTCATGGAATTGGAACTATATCTCTTTTAAGAATTTGTGATTAAAATATGTCTTATATGTTTTAAGATTTCCTCTAGTCTTCTATGTGTCAATAAAATAGTTAAGAGCCTTCAGTGCTCGATCACTTTTGATCCTGAGAGTGTTGTGTTGTAGGATCTTCAAACAAGGAAGAGTATTGGTTTGATCCATGATGGACTAGGTGGACTACACTACCTGGATATGCTGAAGTCTCCTGCAACTCTATTATCTTCTTCTGTGACTGGTCTGCGATGGCACTATCGGCTGGGATATCCTTCTTTTATAAAACTAGAATGTTTATTTATTTAATAGAAGTCAGAAGAGCCACTCATTCATCCCACTCTCTTCTTATGGCTCAGTTTAGATGCTAATACAACCATTTTTACCTACATAAAGAAAAGAGACAGTATGTAATGCCCGATCTCACTGCCCAAGGCTCTAGTAGAGTTTCAAGAATGACGATTGTCCCCACAGACCACCACTAGCCTTAACTGCGCGCTTTGTCCTCACTCATGCGCATGTCAGGATCAACTTCTCGAAAGGTCACCCATCCCAGTACTACTCCAAGCTGAGCATGCTTACCTATGGAGTTCTTAGTGATGGGCTCCCAGAAAAGGAGGTGCACCTTGGTGATATGGGTATTCCAATCTTTCCTTTTAAGATCAACATATCTGAGGCCTCAAATCCTGGGATGTTACAATCTCCCCCACTTAGACTCTTGACGTCCTTGTCAAGTCTCAACTATATGGCCTCATAATTTGACCCCATTTCAGTGCAGACCCATAATGGCCCATGGACACCCAGCTCCCGATCACGGAATACCAGTGCAACAGTGGCTACGTCAACCATGGACAACCCTTTTCTACATGCCTGGACGGCACAACTCAAGACTGGCATGTCACATGCCCATGTGGGCCCCACCTACTGGAGGGGTTATGGCTCTGATAACATTTGTAACGCCCGAGCCCACTGCCCAAGGCTCTAGTAGAGTTTCAAGAATGACAACTGTCCCCACAGACCACCACTATCCTTAACTGCGCGCTTTGTCCTCACTCACGCACATGCCAAGATCAACTTCCCGACATGTCACCCATCCCAGTACTACTCCAAGCTGAGCACGCTTAACTATGTAGTTCTTAGTGATGGGCTCCTGGAAAAGGAGGTGCGCCTTGGTGATATAGGTAGTCCAATCATTCCTTTTAAGATCAACTTATCCGAGGCCTCAAATCTTGGGATGTTACATAGTGCTACTACCCTTACATTTGTCCAATAGAAAAAAAGGTTCCACTTTCTCAGGTGGACTACTGAAGTGGCAATCTAAGTAGGTTTTTCTAGAACATTTTGCTAAACTATCAACCGAGAGATTTCTTTCTTGATGAATAAATCACATTTCAACCTTCATATCAGTCTTAAGGATCTCTTGGATCCAACTAATCTAATATGCAACTCTAGGATACACATACTTGTTACCCTCCAATAGCTCCACCAAAATATTACAATCATTTTCGATAATCACTTGCCTAGCTTCCGTGATGTAGCTTTCTTTGACCCCATATATATAGCTTCCAGCTCACCATTCAGAACTGAATTAACCTTGGTCTATTTGGTCCATCTAGTTATCCAGTTACAACTAGCATCTATGGTGATTCCCAACATAATCTTGTGATGTTTTTTCCATGAAACATGTACATTTATTTTGACCCAACCTTCTTTGGGAGCACTCCAATGTATATCCTATATCCGATTAAGAAGTACATGTCCTCTAACATCCTCCTTGCTCTCTAACATGATTTTCATCATCTACATAATGTTCTGATTTGATGAGAAATGGGTACCTCTTTATTTTCAAAGATCCATAAGGTTCGACTTTTCCAAATCATCTATCAACATATCATGAACATAGTATGACGTTGTACAATCTACATCACTCCCCTTTAAACCCATTCTGGAGCAGTAGGTTTGTCATTTCCTCCGCTCAGCCATTTTTCCTATAGACGACACTAAATAGCCTTTGCTTTATCATAGTCTCTGAGAGAATGAAGAGTAGATTCAACTCCCCCTTGCATCGCGGGACCATTGTATCAGTAGTCATTTTCCATTGCTTCTTTTATTTGTCATTAAAGCATCATTAACTACAATTCAATCAAGAAAATTACCTTTTCAAGGACCTTGTTATGCTATATTTTCTTCCACATAGGATCCTGGTTGATCGTTGCCTCGTTCCTTCGAATGTTGTATGTTGATGTTGTGCTTGTTGGGGAATAGGGGAGACATATAAGATAGTGGAAAAAAACTACTTTTGCCCCTATTCCTTTCCACAGAGATCACATCAACAATGTTATATCTAGGAAAGAAGGATAAAAAGATATATACCTTGTCCTGGAGCAAGTCCAATGACTATTATTGCACAATGATGTGCACATTTCACAAGATACATAGAAGCATCTATTAGTGACGACTTACTACTATAGAACCACAGATGATGGTGGTTGTTGTCCTCCTCGCATGGTGGAAACATCCTCCATCCCCTATGTAGTCCATGTGTACCACTGATAAATCCACATTGTTCTACTAGAGCCAACATGAAGGAGTTGTCCCTTCGAACATCAACATGCTAGCATTGACTTGCTCTCCATTCTTATCTCTCCCTTTAATGGGTAAGACTTTCTTGGGCTCTCTATTTATCACAAATGTGAGAGAATAATAATTGTTAGAGATGATATTTGTATATTCTGAAAGGATTGACTATCCCTCTATTTATTGGAGGGTCTCGATCAAGTTTTCTATATCAAGTGTGAGTCCAAGAGACATATTTTCATGACATTCTATCTGCTCCGAATCACAAATCTATCGATTCACTTTTGAAATGGTTGGTTCATATGTGAGTCAGTCAGTTCAACACTTGAATAGGCAGGTTCACATGTGAATTGGTAGTTTCAACATTTGAATCAGTCGGTTCACTATATTTCCTATTTGCAAACATATTGTCTTTCAATGTGACGATTTGTGCACAACATGACATTAACATAAATCCTTGATCCAGTCATACTAATTGTTCAATCGGTTGTTTCACATATGAAATGGTCAATTCACATTTTGAGCCGGTCGGTTCACTTCTAAACTGGGCAACTCATATTTTGAACCCGACGATTCATATTTTGAACCGGACAATTTACTTTTGAACTGGGCGATTCAAATTCCAATTCATCCAATGTACAATCAATGTTGTTTAAGTTGAATACCACACTTTAGTAAACTGGTTAAACCATATTCATGAGTAAACTCCTTTTCAAGGTGCATCCTATGTGTGTGATCCTATAATCCCAAGTTATGTTGGCAGTGAATGTCCATAAAAAAATTATGACATCACAAGTAATGTGTGTTATCTAGAAACAAATCATTGCTACCCAAGTAATTTGAAAGTTGGAGAACAATTTCAACCTACAAACCATGATCAATGTTAACGTCATCATATAATTCCTTTGTCTCTAACATTCAGATTGAACTTGAGGCATGTAATTGTGATCCTTTTCAACCTTCAATCCATGTTTCTTGAACTAGAGCAGTCTGTATGAGATGCATGTGAGCTAACAAATCACATATTGAGTCACATGAGTATGGCCATACGTTTCTCAGTCTCTCTTATGAAGTGGACAAGATATCAATCTCCTTCAGAGGGATAAATCCCATCTACATCACTCACACTTAATCCCCATGTGTCACAACAAACTAGAACACCACCTTTATGGAAGCCCTTATTCAAATTCATGTTGGATGGTGTTGAAGCACGTCAAATGACATGTCATGAGTGTAGTGACTTCAGGTCTAAGAACAACAATCACCACTATCACTATAGGAGCTAATTCTAACTTCCATTTCATGATCTCCATGTATCACTCTCAGGGTGGGTCTATCTGGTACTCTATTCTCTAGGAAGTACCTCCGTTTTATCGTGACTAATGAGATTCTATCATCAACCAACACACACTCTAGTTATATGTATTATTAATATTTATTTTTATTCCATAGTAATATTTGACTAGGGACACAATAAGAATGTATGTACTCTTGTCATACATATGATCTCATTGTTCAAGTCCTCAACTTGAAGACATTTGTCATTCAGCAACTTCATTATTTAGACATCTACCATGTTTGTGTCATCATTTCATGACTAAGACAAATATAATAGATGGAATTAACTTTATCATTATCATATTAGGTATCTAATGTTGGGAAATGTGGCATCAAATAGGTAGCAGAAATATAAAAAAATATTCCATATTCCCCTTTAGCAGACGAACACGTCAACAACTACGTCATGGGATGGGATGGTTTATGAGGTCATACCTGGTACTGGAGCAAGTCAAATGACTATTCCTCATTGAATTATGTTCCTTTCATCAAGTCGCATTAGACTACGTCAACAACGACTCCTGGTTGAACACCACAAACAATAGTTTGACATTGTCCTCGTAGTGAGAAATGCTCCATGCCTCTATGGTAGTCCCCATGAACAACCAAGAACTCCTGTCATTCTAGTAAAATTGACAAGAAGGAGTTGTCCCTCTCTATTGGTGTACTATCACAGTTAACCCTGCCTCCCAGTAACGCCCAATTAAGGGAGACCAAGAGGTCAGAGTCGTTATCCCAGTTTCCGAATCAAAGGTTCAACAAATAATCAATAATAATTATCAAATTCTATTAAACTAAACTGAAAGGCTGTAATAAAATTAAACTTTTCATACCTTTTTCAAAAACTTGGATATCTACTTCTATCCACATGGAGTCTATTCTAACTAATCCTCCTTTGAACTTTAATTTATATTTAATTCCACATATGCCACTTTACTATTTGTTCTTTTCACTTGTACCTAAAACGCTGACAAACAAAATGTCGATCAGCATAAAGCTGGTATGTGGGGGAAACAATAATCGTGCAATTAACCATAACAACATATTGCAGTCAATTATAGTTTAACAAACAACTTTACGTTTTAAATATAACTGCGTGATCCATACATACCCTATCATTTGTGCTATCCTTGCAATGGACCTGGATGCTACCTTCCTTATGGTAGATCCCCATTACACCCCTCATGATCCTACCTAACAGGTGAATCAATTTCTAGGGTTGAGTTACATGGCACTACCCGTAGGTAGCCCACTCCTTAACTCATGGCATGCTAAAGAGTCTCATGGCACTACATGTGGGTAGCCCAATTTCTAACTCATGATAGCCTAGACCTTGATCTAGGTTACCCTTTTTAGCCTTTGCAAAGCCACAGATGAGGACCCGGATCTAATCCAGTTATATATATATTTATAGCGATAATCATAGTCACTCTATAGTTGCATGAAATAAAATGCATCCAAGAAGTTATTTTCCAAGCAATCGATAAAAATGTTTGGGAATCCCCATGAAACTAAAGTGATTATTCATAAGCGTAACCACATACCTTATACCCTTGTAGAAACCATGCAGAACATCATATACTTTATGTGTGTATCCAAACATCCAAGCAACCAAGCGTATAATCAACAATATCTAAAGCATGTATACTACATATGTGTCACCATGTATTTGCATTACATTACTCACATCTAGATGCGCTCCTAAACTAGGGTTTAGGGTTATCTCTCGTTTCAACTAAGGATTAGGGTTACAAACTCTAATTCCATCATATTATGATTTCGAAGATTACAAATTCAGTTATGCATATTAGGTGAAACCCTAGTTATCAATTTAAGCACATTAGATTACCCATGACAACTAAATCACATTACTAACATTAAGATCATAATAAGATGTTCACATTGGTTTCAAAACCTTAAATCTATATGTATTCGATTATTAATCATCATTATCAATGATTCCTTCATTTTACATTTTTCCTTTACATTAAACACATCTAAACATGTATTGCACATACTTTTAGAATAGGAAGCATATTCAGGTTGTGATGATATTTTACTTGGATTCCTCTCGTTTTTCTGAGCAATTTGATATTAACATTTTCTATCATCGGAGTTACCATTAATTAATTACATATTTTGCATGATAAACAAGATCAGACCAATCGTGTGTTGACACGTCAACATCCGCTTCCCTTTATCTATTTACTTGTTTCGGCCTATTATTAAAATAGAAAGACTCTTTTTCTGCCCAACGTTGTGGCTTGGACTACCACGCGCCCAGGGGCAAACATGTCCAAAGACACATCGTCATCATCTTCCTCGCGGAAGGGCGCGCGCACAGCACCGCCGATCCAACCGGGAGCCTGACTCCCGTCCTCTGGACAGTGACAACCACGAGGGCATCCAGGTGGCCCTGCCTACCCCACCCAGACTCAGGGACTCTCTAAACTATGCCGGAGTCCTCACATGTAGAGAGATCCAACCAAGGTTCTTCTGTAGGAGTGTGAGTATGAAAACACGATGGAAGGAGATAACGTCGTACCTGGGCATCGCGGTAGCGATGGCAGAGTACTCTGGAACACCTAGTGACTTCCTTCTCTGTCTTAGGACCTTCATGGTTAGCTATCAGAGCCTGAACTCATCTGCTAATGTTTTTCCGATGTCACCTTGATCTGCGGCCAATATGGCTTCTTCTTGTTAGGTCCGCCTTCAAGCTTACAAATATCTTCTCTTCTGTCTTCCGGTCACACACCCTTCCCATGGTATCGTCTAGCAAGGGTTTGACATATGTTTCCCTTAGTTCGCACTATCCTCCATGGATGCCCACCTGCACTGAGGAGTGAGGTTGCTGCCCAGAACTCCAATCATAGCGAGGTGGAGGAACCAAGTAGCCACCGTCCATGATCCTTCAGATCAACTTCGTCATCCCATAGCTTCCTAGGAGGGAAAGATGATATGGAGATAAGAGGAGAGAAGAAGATAGGCGGTAATGTTGTTAGGGAGAGGAAAGGAGAAGGGCAGGAAATGACCATGGGGAAAAGGATACTCGGTCCCTTAGTGTTTCCACTCTCATATATATATACATACTTACCCTCCTCTACCTCCTTTCTCATATCCTTTTCTTCTCTCTTCCAAAAAGGGCAAGGCATACATATTGGAAAGAATTAACTATATGTCTCCTACATTTTCTCAACTAAGAAGTAATCTCTTTTTCTCTTAATTATCTTCTTAATAAACCATGTTCCTTAGATATTAGGAATTCGAAAATCCTCTCTCTTATTCTCTTTACGATTTCCTTTCAATCCATTGGAATAAATTTATATTTCCTTTTAGTAGAAAATACCTCCTTTTTACCAATGCCACAAAATTCAATAATTATGCATCACATTATCCTTTTATTTTGTATTGTTTTGCATTTTCTCTTTCTTTTTATCCATTGGGACTTCTTGGATCCCAAGTAATTCTAGTATTTTCAAAATTCCTTTTTAAGGATACTTATTACCCTTCGATATGCATCTACATCCTTTATTTCACATTATATTTCTTATTTCTTTATTAAGATATTCTTTTGCAAGGATTTCTCATTATCTTTCATACCCTTTTTCCTCTTTTCATATTTCTTTTATTAGAAATCATATGTAAACGAATTTTACTCAATTTTTTCCATTAATGCCACTTTCTAGATATTTCTAAGTATTTCTCATAAATACTTTTGCTTAATATCCATTATCATGTATATTTTTCCATTAATTGGACTTTTCTTCTTTTCTTCTCTTTTATATCCATTATTGGATTAATATAATAATAGAAACCATGAAATTCCTATCAAAAGGGAGATTTGCAAAGAAACCCATCTTTTGAAACAAAGCATACCACCTTTTCAAACAAGTCCATATTCATAAAATCATTACATTTCAATTATGAAAACATATGCAAATTTGAGGTTGTAACATCCTTCCCCTCTTATAAGAATTTTGTCCTCAAAATTCCATCAAGCACACAACCAATTCAGGATAAGACTTTTCCATGTCCATCATTGGCCCCTATGTGTCTTTACCTTATCCATGGCACTTCCAAAGAACCTTTATCATCACATATTTTTTTCTCTGAGTTCTTTCACCTAGGCATCTATAAACCTCATAGGTGACTCAGGTCATTTCAGCCTCCCTTGGGGCTCACTAGGTTCATTGCTCAGCACATGGCTCGGGTACCTCACATAGTGCTCTAAATTGGACACATGGAACCCATCACACGTCACATTATCCTGTGGGGTAAGGTCAACCATAACCTTCTCCACCAGTCCATCTCAAATGGACCCATGTATCGGGGACTCAGCTTTCTTAGCTATACTTAGAGGGGTCGGATTTTCTCATCACATACTCTCCCACAGTGAACTGCATGTTAGTCTGCTTTGCATCAGCTCACGACTCATGTCGTCCCTGGGCTCTCTTTCAGCCATTGCACGATCAAAGTGATTTCATCTGCACACACTATGGCCCTTTTCTGACCTTCGTGAGGTCCATTCACCAACATCATCTTAATGAAGTGGTGACCGACGCAACCTCCCATACAGAGTGTCTTTACATCCTGATACTAGCTATGGTGGTTATCATCGACTCTTACATAGGACAAGAATTGTCTCTATGTATCATCCTGAATGAGCATACATGCTCTCATCAGACCCTCTAGTCTGGATCATAATAACCATTAGTTAGGGATGATAAACTGTACTAACATTGAGTTCTTCATGTATCTACTTCCTCTGCATGGAAGCAAATATTTAGATCATACTCAAGAACTTTTGAACTTGCATCATGGTGTAGGTGAACCATCTCTCTCTCTTACAAGTAGTTCAACCAGATCTGTCCTTGACAATACTCTTTCTTTCTCATGTCATCTAGGTAAGGCGATCTACCATAACCATATTGCATCTTGACCTTCCTCAGTCCATGGGAGACTTACCACAACATCCATAGTGATGAACTCCCATTCCCTCTCAGGGACTCTTTATCCTCTATATCAATACACCGGGTTATTGGTGCTCGTCCTTCACCTCCTGGCTTGCATGGCGACAAGCCACATGCAACTTCATCCTAGGCATCCAAAGTACTATTGTCACTTACTATCTTCATAGTACCATGGTGTTTGGTGATCTTAAAATCATGATCTCCTATATGTCATGATTCCTCTATTGGTATGTATGCCCTGAGAGCCAATCATGGGATGATTGGTGGGATACATTAAGATTGATTTGATAAGCATCAAAGGCAAGCTACCAATTCTTTCTGGTTCAGTCATATGAGATAATGATAGAACATATTGAATGTCTAGAGAATGACAATACTCAATGATGTATGCTTTCAGATTCAGGATCTGAGCGATGAGATCATACAGATTCTAAGAGTTTGTACATTCTTATCATGTCCCTAGTCGAATGTCATTGTGGAAGGTAGATAGACAACAATGACACACAAGACTAGATCGTGGTGTTGGTTGATGATAGAATCGCATTAGTCATGATATGGAGATATCAAACCAAACACATAGGTACTTGTTAGAGAACAAGTGTATCAGACAGACCCACCGTGAGTTTGACACATGGAACCATGATATGGTAGTCACAGTCAGTTCTCATAGTGATGGTGGTGAGTGTGATTCTTTGACCTGAAATCACTACACTCAACACATGTCGTTGGGTACACTTTGACATCATCAAATGCAGTCCTGAAACATGGGTTGTTATAAAGGTGATGATTGGGTGGCTTTGACACATGGGGCTTTTGAGGGGTGAGTGATAGATATGGGATTTGTCCCTCCTAAGGGAGTTTGATATCCATAGCCACTTGATGAGTAGGATTGAGATGGGCGTGCACGCATGTGTGAATCAATATGTGATATAGCTGTCATACATATCTCCTCCAATCTACTTTGAGATCAAGAAAGTGAATGAACGTTGATAGGATGATTGTTCCATTCCTTGAGTTCATTCGAGATATCAGTGACAAATGAATTATACATTCACTGTAACACCATTCACGGATTGTAGGATTGAAAGTTGTTTTCCAACTTTCCTTTTCACTTGGGTAGCAATGATGTGCGACTAGGCACCACTCTTTGCTTGTGAAGTCATAAGTGTTATGGACTTTCACTGCCAACGTGAAATGGACCTACAGGGTCACACACATAGGATTTAACCTGGAAGAGGAGTTTATCCACAAACAATGTTTAGATTGATTACTAAAGGAGTTTAGTAGTTCAATTAAACACTCAATCAATTGATAGCTCAGTATCATTGTGTTCAAGGTGTTGGACCAATTGATTGGAGTATCGGATTGATTGGAACTGTAATTGACTGATTTACACAGTCTGCTGCTCCAACCGATTAGCTCACAGGGTTGAACTGATCGACTCAGGTTGTTGAACCAATCGGCTCAAGTTGTGAGTTGATCGACTCATGTGTCATGAAACGACCAGCTCAATTGTTGAACTGGTCGATTCGTGTGACCAACCGAGATCGTTTGGAAAGTCATAAGACTATTTTGCAAATACAATTTGTTTCACTTGTACAAATTCGATTTGGACAAGGATTAATATTTGATTAATCGGAAACAAATATGAAAGTCAATTTGAGTTGGACCAGGACCACAAACTGATCGGCTCAACAGTGAACTGATCAGCTCAGGTGCTCCAACTAATCGGTTCAGGTGTGAACCGATCAGCTCAGGTCCCAAACGATCGGCTTAGGGCATGAAACTATCGTTTCATGGTGTGAAATGATCAGTTCAGCTGGCGCAATTGGTTGTTTTTTGGAAAATCTTGAACCCTTCTACTCCTGTTTAAGACCGCATTTCCCGAGGTAGAGAACCATGTTCCATGACCCTCCTATATATAGTGATATTGGGGATTTCTCAGGAACAATAACTTAGAACACCAGTTTCTCTGCAAAGTTGTCATTCTCTCTGGTTGTGGTAACTGAGAGAGCCCGAGCAAGTGCTACCCAGTAAGGGAGGCACAACAAGGGAATGACAACTCTAGAAAAGCATCTGGTTGCAGGAGAGTGTGTTGGTGACTATTACACCGACAGGAGGGTGTGACTCCTTCTGATTCCTTGTGGGACAAGGAGATCGGAGTTCCAGGTGGTCCGTGTGGACTACTTCAGAGGCGGGAGACTTCTGCCGCTCGGAGGACAATTGTCAATCTCGACAGTCCCGGCGAGACCAGGAGCTGCACAGACACCATCTGAGACCTGAGGTGAAGCTTGCTCAAGCCGTGAGGTAACGTCGCCGAGCAAGCCTCGAGATAAGGTATGTCTCCACAAACCATCCTTCCTATTGTATAGATGTTGACATGATTCCTTTATTCTAGATTTGGGAGAAGATTTTTTTGTTTTCGCTGCCTTCTCTGTCTCCCCTAAAACCCAACAGTGGTATTAGAGCCACATCAACTTCTCTATACTTTAGGATTATCGATGTGATCGATTTTGGTTTGTCTCCTTTAATTATTGCATACGATGCGAATAATAATGACTTTATGCATGTCCAATCCTAAATCCACAAATCCCAATATGCATATATGATATGTAATATGAATGCATTCGATATGCGTCACTCTTAAACGAGTTTTGTGGTGGATGTATAGTGTGGTTATGGCCTATAAACCCTATATGTGTGCTTGGTTGTATGTGGTTTCTTGCATCTCGGTCTGCACATCGATTCCCTACCTTATTTGTCCCGATGTCACTCGAGATAACTTGAGATTTATTTCCTACCTTTGCTCCCCCTGAATGTAACTCGGGGTTTCCCAATAAAAATGTAAATAGGATAGATCTTTTTATATTTCCTATTATGTCAAAGAACGGAGGACATCTGACGACAACTGAGACGATCAGTTCAAGGTGTGAACCGATCGGTTGGCGATCCAGACGACCGATTCGAGGAGTGAGATGATCGAGTGGCATCCATGAGGAGATGCACGATGACTAGGCAAACGGATTGGTTGGAGGAGCCAACCGATCGGCTGGCGATAGCCAGACAACTGGCCAGGGCGAGCAGATCATTCATGTGATGAGTTGATAAACTTGGATGGCTATAACACTTCATCATGAATAGGTTGCATGTGATGTAGACCTAGATGACCGTGATTCCTATTATTATAGGTACATATACATATCCAATCACCATAATATATAATACATATCATATACATGCTATATCCCACAAAAAACATGTGAAATGATAAAAGCAATGATTATTGCCATCCTAATGTGATTCCTCGAGCCAAGAGATGGATTTATTTACAAATCTCCCTTTTGCAAACCATTATTGGATTAATATAATAATAGGAACCACGAAATTCCTATCAAAAGGGAGATTTGCAAAGAAATCCATCTCTTGGCTCGAGGAATCACATTAGGATGACAATAATCATTGCTTTTATCATTTCACATGTTTTTTGTGGGATATAGCATGTATATGATACATACTATATATTGTGGTGATTGGATATGTATATGTACCTATAAACCAAATCCCTCATCTAAATATTAAGTCTTTTACGCCTTCCATTAGAGACACACATGAAAAACTTGATCGACCAAGCATACCTTACGCCAAAGCATGGTGCGCTTTCTATCTCGTAGAAGTGTGAAGGGTAAACATATAGGTTCTGCCAAAGTAGGGTGCATGTTTATCATGTCGGCTTTTGGGATAGACTTAACTGGTGATTCTTAGAGCGTCTAAGCCCAAAGGCACTGAATGTTCATGGCAAGGTGTTGTGCATGTTCATTCATCAAGAGTTGCATATGATGCAATTGGCATGATGGCCTACCTAAATAGTCAAGATTGTGGGCGACCAGCCAAAGCTGATTCATGACTTGATGAAATATGGATCTTGACCCACTAGAAGATTGCACGTTGCAATCTTCCAAATTGATGGTGAGGGCTATCAATTTGAACAAAAATAGTGGGAGCGATAATTAATTAAAGTCCTAATTATATCGTTAATTTTTTAAATCAATCAAATAAGTCAAAATTGAGTTTTTGGACTAAACTGCATATGTTTCCTTTTATAGTACAAATGATAACAAACAACAATCACTTTTCATTGCGTTCGGTCCTTGATAAGGACAAGCTGGATGGGACTAACTTCCACGACTGGTTTAGGACATTGAGAATTGTTCTCACTCAAGAGAGAAAGCTCTATGTCCTGGATACTCCAATTCTAAAGGAACCTGCTCCTACCGCACCAAAGGTAGAAAGGGATGCTTATAAGAAGCATTCTGATGATGCCATTAATGCAAAGTGCTTGATGCTCCATGAACCACGAGTTCAGAGATAACATGAGAACATGGGTTTCATTGAGATGATTCAGCATCTCAAGAAAATGTATGAAGATCAAGCACAACAAGAGAGATACAATGTCTCCAGAGCATTGTTCAAGTGTGTCATGATAGAAGGAGATCCAGTTGGTCCTCACATGCTCAAGATGATTGGGTATGTGGAGAACCTGATGAGATTGGGATTTCCCCTGAGCCAAGAGTTGGCTACTGACGTGATACTACAATCGTTTCCAGAATCCTACAGTCAGTTTGTGATGAACTACAACATGAACAACTTTGACAAGCTGTTGACAGAGTTGTTGGGCATGTTGAGGATAGACGAGACACATATGAAGAAGGACAAGCCTAAGTCTGTGATGATGATCAGTGACAAGAAAGGCAAGTCCAAGCGCAAGGGCAAAGGCAAGGCTAAGAAAGTTCTGATGCTAGCCAGCAGCCCAAGGTGTCTTCAGCTCTCAAGGCCAAGCGAAGCGTGACCAAGAGAGGCAATTTCCACCATTGTCAAAATCCAGGACATTGGAAAAGGAATTGTCCTCTCTATCTGGAAGAACTAAAGAAGGAGGCCACAGACGTCTCCACCTGAAGGTGTCATGAAATAAACTTGTAACATTTTTGAGGTATATGATACCAAGATATAAAATGTAAACCACTCAATAAATGGGGCAAGTGTTGCCGCCATAGATAGGAGTACTTTAGTTAATTTTCAGCCTTGAAGGCATGTAATAGAGTTATGAACTACTATTTCATATTTGCCAATGGATAGAAACACTTTAATTTTTTCATATTATATGGCAATGATTGCAATTAATAAAGTTGATGTTTCAATTACAAAGATATGATCTTTATGGCAATGCCTTGTTTATCTTGTGGTACTCAGTATGCATAAGATAAAATGATACCTAAAAGTTATTGATAACTCAACCTATCAAATTAGCATAAATCATGAGAAACTCATTTCTAGTTTCCATATGATGGATAAGTCTAGACTCTTTTGGTTACAGAACCAGTAAGAGACATGAATCTCTTGGACATGATTACTCAATCTTCACTAAAGGTAGTGGGAGAATGATTATCCTATTAGGTATAATACATGAGATGTATTCACATACCTATTGGAGAAAATGCTAATACTTCAAATGGTGAATATCTTGAAGTGTTCAAGAATATCATAGATGAAGTAAGAATTTGGTAAAGTGTTAATTCTTGATGAGATCAATGAATGAAATACTTGAACCAAATGTTTGAGGACCTTGTGAGTGATTATGATAGTTTTTCATATTCAGCTCGTGATTAAGGCATGATGATGTCTAAATCAAAAGGAGTCATACTCTAAGGAGTTAGAGGATGATTATCAAATAACTAATTTCTTCTTAAATAAAGAATACCCCACACTAATAAAGGACATTAAGAATCACAAGGAGTTGTGAGTTCTTATATCCTTAATAGATACACATTGATTATCTATGTCATGAGTTGGTCATGTGATGAATCAACTATCTAGATGAATATGAGGAACCAGATTTTGAGTTATGGTTTATGACCATTACATCCTAAATAACTTCCATGTGAACCATAAGGTATGATCTTGATGGTATCACCCATTGGGATGAAATCCATAAGTGTGAATGAGTCTTAAGCGTTAAGACACATGGATAAAATTTTGAAAAGGATGATGCTTGTTGCTTGCAACTTAATGACTAAGAGATTTGGCATATGGATGCTAAAACTGCATTCTTGTAAGGAATAAAACAAGGATGTGTACGTGACACAACCTATAAGGTTTATGAATCCATTAATGCAAATAAAGTATATAAGTTACAATGGACTAATCAATGTGATTGATTGAGTACAGGCAACTCAGAACTGTGATCTTTATTTTGATAATATAGTCAAAAGGTTTGATTAATATGTCAAAGATAAAGAGAGATCTGTGAATTAGTGGGAATGTATTTGCATTCCACATGTTGATGTGAAATGGAAATGTTCTAGAATGGAAATCCAAAGTGATAATTATCTTTAGGGAAGATAGAGACGTTTCCTATGTGATAGGAATAGAGATCTATAGAGATAGTTCTCGAAAACCTCTTGACCTGAAAAGAGAAAGCATACATTGGGAATCTATACTGAAAGGTTCAGTATACATAGATTCAGTGGGAGAAAACTTGTCCATGTTACATGGAGTTAGTATCCCAAAGCCAAGTGTCCAATTCTAATGAAGAATGGAAACACTAAAAATAGATATGGATTTATCATGTATGTAATCATCCCATTATCTTGCATGAAAGGACATGGAAAGAATAAAATTCATTGATCATCTTGTATGTAGGACATGACAATATGATGTGCTCATCCTGATAACTCATATGTGGGACATGATGAGTGGATATTTGTCTAGTTCCAGTAAGGGTTACTAGAATACCATGAGAACTTGATAAGTACTTGAGAAGTACCAGTTCTATGGAAATAAGGAAGGGTTCACTGTAAAGAGTTACATGGATGTGAACTTTCGAAAAGGATAGAAAATTAATCGCAAAATATATATGGGATATATATAAGTGAATGTTTGTTGAGAGATGGAAACGTTCCAATAAAGATGTTTTTAAAAGGAAATGCCGAGTATCCGTGTGTTATGGAACAACAGTGGATACTATATGGATCTAGGAGTTCATAGAGATGAACTTATAGTTATTCTGGTCATTGATGACAAGTAAGGAGCACTTGGTCAAGCAATGTGGCTAAAGGTTAGCAAAGGAATACTAGATCGCATATTATAACAACTCCATCTCGTACGTGTGACGTACAACGAAGAGATGAGACACATGCAGTTAATACCGACTTTGGCAAGGTGTTGCCATAACTGACTATGTTTGCACTAGAGCACAATAATATGTGGGACATGTTTGAAGATCACTATGAAATGATTCAAGGGTGATTAGCTCGCAGTGCAAGTGGGAGTCTGTCGGTATGTATTCCCTGAGAGCCAATCATGGGATGATTGGTAGGATACATTAAGATTGATTTGATAAGCATCAAAGGCAAGCTTCCAATTCTTTCTGGTTCAATCATATGAGATAATGATAGAACATATTGAATGTCTAGAGAATAGCAGTACTCAATGATGCATTCTTTTAGGTTCAGGACATGAACGATGAGATCATACAGATGCTAAGAGTTTGTACATTCTTATCATGTCCCTTGTCAGATGCCATTGTGGAAGGTAGATAGACAAGTGTGATTGTGGTGTTGGTTGATGACATAATCTCATTAGTCATGATATGGAGATATCAAACCAAACACATAGGCACTTGTTAGAGAACAAGTGTACCAGACATACCCACTATGAGTTTGACACATGAAACCATGATATGGTAGTCAAAGTTAGTTCTCACAGTGATGGTGGTGAGTGTGATTCTTTGACCTGAAATTACTACACTCAACACATGTCATTGGGTACACTTTGACATCATCAAACACAGTCCTGAAACATGGGTTGTTATAAAGGTGATGATTGGGTGGCTTTGACACATGGGGCTTTTGAGGGGTGAGTGATAGATATGGGTTTGTCCCTCCTAAGGGAGTTTGATATCCGTGGCCACTTGATGAGTAAGATTGAGATAGGTGTGCATGCATGTGTGAATCAGTATGTGATATTGATGTCATACATATCTCCTCCAGTCTACTCTGAGATCAAGAAAGTGAATGAACGTTGATAGGATGAATGTTCCATGCCTTGAGTTCATTCGAGATATCAGTGACAAAGGAATTATACATTTACTATAACACCATTCATGAATTGTAGGATTGAAAGTTGTTCTCCAACTTTCCTTTTCACTTGGGTAGCACTGATGTGTGACTAGGCACCACTCTTTGCTTGTGAAGTCATAAGTATTATGGACTTTCACTGCCAACGTGAAATGGACCTACATGGTCACACACATAGGATTTAACCTAGAAGAGGAGTTTATCCACAAATGATGTTTAGATTGATTACTAAAGGAGTTTAGTAGTTTAATTAAACACTCAATCAATTGATAGCTCGGTATCATAGTGTTCAAGCTATCGGAACAATTGATTGGAGTATCGAATTAATTGGAACTGTAATTGACTGATTTGCATAGTCTGCTGCTCCAACTGATCGACTCATAGGGTTGAACCGATCGGCTCAGGTTGTTGAACCGATCGTCTCAAGTTGTGAGTCGATCGGCTCATGTGAAATGATCAGCTCAATTGTTGAACCGGTCAATTCGTGTGACCAACCGAGATCGTTTGGAAAGTCAGAAGACTATTTTGCAAATACAATTTGTTTCACTTGTACAAATTCGATTTGGACAAAGATTAATATTTGATTAATCAGAAACAAATATGAAAGTCAATTTGAGTTGGACCAGGACCACGAACCGATCAACTCTGCAGTGAACCGATCAGCTCAGGTGCTCCAACCGATCGGTTCAGGTGTGAATTGATCGGTTCAGGTCCCAAACGATCGACTCAGGTCATGAAACGATCGTTTTAGGTTGTGAAATGATCGGTTCAGTTGGCACAGTTGGTTGTTTTTTTGGAAAATGTTGAACCCTTCTACTCCTATCTAATCCCACATTGCCTGGGGTAGAGAACCTTGTCCCATGACCCTCCTATATATATAGGGGTATTGGGGGCTTCCCAGGAACAACAACTCAGAACACCAGTTGCTCTACAAAGTTGTCATTCTCTCTAGTTGTGGTAACTGAGAGAGCCCGAGAAAGTGCTACCCGATAAGGGAGGCACATCAAGGGAAAGACAACTATAGAAAAGCAATTAGTTGTAGGAGAGTGTGTTGGTGACTAGTACACTGACAGGAGGGTGCGACTCCTTCCGATTCCTTGTGGGACAAGGAGATCGGAGTTCCAGGTGGTCTGTGTGGACTACTTCAAAGGCGGGAGACTTCTACCGCTCGGAGGACAACTGCCAATCCTGACAGTCCTGGTGAGACCAAGAGCTGCACATACACCATCCAAGACTGGAGGTGAAGACCACACAAGCTGCGAGGCAACGTCACCGAGCAAGCCTTGGGACAAAGTGTCTCCACAAACCATCCTTCCTATTATATATACATTGATGTGATTCCTTTATTCTGGGTTTGGGAGAAGATTTTTTTGTTTCCGCTTCCTTCTCTATATCCCCTAAAACCCAACATCCTCAAGGTCGATTCCTCATAAACCCTAAACCATTCTATTCAGAGTTTCATCACTTTCCTTTCCAAAGAAGTGCATTTGAGGTTCTACAACCATCCTTTCATTGCATCAAGGCCCCGACTGGCTAGCTAAGCAACCACTAACTTGATCAACAGTCTCGTTACATCTAAGTGTTAGCCAAACATATCTTCTTTTTCAAACTTAGGGTTAACCTAACAACCTCTTCTAGCTTTAAACTAAGCTAGGCAGTTGCATCTCAACCAGAGCATCCATTGACACTTCACATCCTTAGGTGTTAGGTAATGTTGAAGATATACACCTCCATGTATTCCACTTATTATCTCATCTCAAACTCTAAGTCTATCTTAATCAAGAAAACTATGAGCTCATTCTCTTGGCTTTTGAACTCAACCTTATATATCTTGCAAATTCCACATAGCTCATACTAAAAAAACATCCTCATAAGATGACTACCTTATTTCCCTTAGTGTTTGTAAACCATCTATGTATTATTCACTCCACCAGGGTATTCTATCATCTCTGTCCTCATACCTCATAGAAACGTTCCAACTCACATCATCTTTATCCTTGATGTATGACATGCATACTGTCCTATCTCTCACTCCCATAACAAGAGGAAATAAGCATTTGGCAGCCGTCCAAACACAAAGTTCTTCCTATTCCAAGAGTAGAGATGGTACATCCCACATTGCCAGTACACCTTCAAATCTAAGTTGAAACGTGCAACTTATGTCTATACATCACAATCATCTTGATATCAAAGTTACTTCCATGAAAAATTGGTCTCGAACCTACTTGGGTCCACACACATTCCTTGGTAATCTCCTCTAGGTCTATAGGGTTTCGGCACTTTAGGGGTCATCCCTCTTTCCTTATGCATCCAGAGAGTGCCCTACTCATCTGCCTTTTGGGTCCCATGAGTTCATGAAGGTGATCAACCTCCTAACCCATGGTCCTCAGACAATGATAGTTGTTACCTCCCGACCCTATGGTCATGTTCAACTAGGGAATTAGGAAACTCCCACCTCCATCGGTCTTATCCCTACCTGACCCTAGGATAGACTTAGGATTCCATTATAGTACATGTCCAACTTAGTTACTTACCCAAGCCTTCATCATCTCTCTCTACATTCATGGGCTGACTTTCATCCTTTCATAGGGGTCATGGTAACCTGCCTACCTTGGTCATGCCCCATATTGATTACCTTCATGGTAATACGTCCACATGCGCTTAGAGATGGTTATCTATGGGTCTACAGGTTCAATCTCATACCATGTACTTTTCACTTAGATTCTCCAGATCCTATGAGACCTCTTCAAGTTTCCTCAAAACCCACAAAACTGGTATACACCCTACCAAAGGGTCCCTCTCCCAGGATGGGAGGAAACTACACCTCTTGACAACAAGGTCACAAACATCATTACAGTTTATATTCACATGAGCATGCTTAACCCAATAGCTACTAAAGCACAAGCAGACCACCTACTAAACCATACTAGGTCATACTTGTTCTCTTTCCTCAACGCTGGATCAAGATCATACCTTCCCATGTCATCAACTTAGTTGTGAGGGGTTCATCAAACATACCTTAAACTCAAGGGGTTTCCCTTTCCTCTAACCATGAGAAGTACCATGCACGCATCTATAGAAACTCAAATCTCATCATGAGCATTAGGTACACAACTTCCCCTCTTAGGCCTAGGTTCTCTTTCTGGGTGTCCAACTGCATGCTCAACCTCTTAACCACGTATCAAGCATGTATAAGGCATGACATGCACTTCCTGTCATCCTTCTATTCGAGTAACACCTCAGAGTTGAGTCCTCCTCAAGGACAATCAACAAGGTACAAGGCCTCACAACCTGTTACTAAACCTCTCCAGGTCTACAGAACTCTTCTTCCTTTCTCAGAAGGTAAACACCTACAACATGGGCACATAGGTACCAGAAGCCCCATCCTCTATCTAGGGTTTGGTTCCTCTAATGGAAACCAAGATATCATTAGCCTCCAGGGATCAAGCATGAGGCAACCACTATCACCCACTTAGGTCACATCATCCTCAACTCCCCACTTTTCCTCATATCTCAAAGTCTAGGCTTCCTACCTTCTTGCTTGGGTCATGCTCTCTCTCTAGAGCTAACTCCATGACCAGCCTTATACTAAAGTTCCTCTGTCCATGAAGATGAATCAAGCTCACAAGCATACCTCTACGTGGGTGAAGCCTATGTTCAAGCTTATGTTTGCTCAAGGTTATCCCTAGCCCTTTATGCTTATCTCATCAGCTATCCAACATACTCCCTTGGCCAAGGTTTCAACCTACTTCTCACACTACTGACATATTCTGGGTGCCTACTATGCCATGCCCATGTAAGCTCATGGGGTTTCCATAACCTCATCAATGAAGGAGCTATCCTTCACTCTAACATGCACGACCCTTCCCAGGGTTGGGTTGCCAAAGGTACTCGGTCATTCAACCTCTCATGGCTCATATGACATCCAAGGCATGTCCATCCAAACACCTGGTCTACCATGACATCTAACTCATCATGTCATATTTCTCTCTAACCTTCACTTAGGGTTAGGGTTAACATCACTCTCAGAGGATATGTCGGGTCTCCACTTATAGTGGAGGTCTCTACCTCCAAGACTAACTTTGTTTACTTATCCTCCTGACAAGAAGGTCTAGCCTCAGGTCTCTCTTGAGGGCATGACAACTTATGTCATACGACCTAAGCATGTATCTATTATTTTAAACTTAATATATTAAGCTTATGTCCATGAAATCTTATTTACATGCTTTTTATTAATTTGGTGGAGGATTCCTTAAACCTTATCGACCTTACCCATATCTCAAGAGGGTGAGGAAAAGAGAGAAAACCATGGTCCTTACAATACTTAACAACATTTGAGTTGAGAAGGGATGAACAAGATGAGAGAGTCCTACATGTATCTTATTTCAAGTCAAATCCTAAGACATCGGCCAGACAGTCACAATTCGGGAGTCCTCATATTTCGACTAGCGATGCCAAGGAAAATATTGCCATCCTCCAAATGTGATCCTTTTCTAGACACCTCTGTCTTTTGGAAATTCCTCTAATAACTCCCTTGGGTTCTATAGAGTTTGTAAAATTTAATAATTATTAAAAATTAAATGAGGAACCTATGTTCTGATACCAAATGTAATGACCCCGCCTCCCAGTAACCCTCAATTAAGGGAGAACAAGAGGTCAGAGTTGTTATCCCAATTTCCAGATCAAAGGTTCAACAAATAATCAATACTAATTATCAAATTCTACTAAACTAAACTGAAAGGCTGTAATAAAATTAAACTTTTCATACCTTTTTCAAAAACTTGGATATCTACTTCTATCCACATGGAGTCTATTCTAATTAATCCTCCTTTGCACTTTAATTCATATTTAATTCCACATATGCCACTTTACTGTTTGTTCTTTTCACTTGTACCTAAAATGCTGACAAATAAAATGTCAGTCAGCATAAAGCTGGTATGTGGGGCAAACAATAATCACGCAATTAACCATAACAACAAATGGAAATCAATTACAGTTTAACAAACAACTTTACATTTTAAATATAAATGTGTGATCCATGCATACCCTATCCTCTGTGTTGTCCGTATAGTGGACCTGGATGCTACCTTCCTTATGGTAGATCCCCATTAAACCCCTCATGATCCTACCTAGTAGGTGAATAAATTTCTAGGGTTGAATTACGTGGCACTACCCATAGGTAGCCCATTCCTTAACTCATGGCATGCTAAAGAGTCTCATGGCACTACACGTGGGTAGCCCAATTTCTAACTCATGATAGCCTAGACCTTGCTCTAGGTTACCCGTTTTAGCCTTTACAAAGCCACAGAGGAGGACTCGAATCTAAGCCAATTATATATATATATATATATATATATATATATATATATATATATATATATATATATATATATATATATATATATATATATATATATATATAGTGATAATCATAGTCACTCTATAGTTGCATGAAATAAAAGGCATCCAAGCAATTATTTTTCAAGCAATCGATAAAAATGTTCGGGAATCGCCGTGAAACTAAAGTGATTATTCATAAGCATAACCAAATACCTTATTCCCTTACAAAAACCATGCAGAACATCATATACTTTGTGAGTGTATCCAAACATCCAAGCAACCAAGTGTATAATCAACAGTATATGGAACATGCATACTACATATGTGTCACCATGTATTCGCATTACATTACTCAGATCTAGATGCACTCCTAAACTAGGGTTTAGGGTTATCTCTTGTTTGGACTAAGGATTAGGGTTACAAACCCCAATTCCATCATATTATGATTTCTAAGATTACAAATTTAGTTATGCATATTAGGTGAAACCCAAATTATCAATTTAAGCACATTAGATTACCCGTGACACCTAAATCACATTACTAACATTAAGATCATAACAAGATGTTCATGTTGGTTTCAAAACCCTAAATCTATATGTATGAGATTATTTCTAGATGGTCTATGTGGACTACTATAGAGGTAGGAGTCTTTCGACTACTTCTAGGAAAATCTAGGTTTTTCCTTTACATTAAACACATCTAAACATGTATTGCACATACTTTTAGAACATGAAGCATATTCAGGTTCTGATAATATTTTATTTGGATTCCTCTCATTTTTTTTAGCAATTTTATATTAACTTTTTCTATCATCGGAGTTACCATTAATTAATTACATATTTTGCAAGATAAATAAGATCAGACCAATTGTGTGCTGACACGTCAGCATCTGCTTCCCTTTATCTATTTACTTGTTTCGGCTTATTATTAAAATAGAAAGATGATTTTTCCCCCAACGCTATGGCTTGGACTACCACGTGCCTAGGGGCAAACGTGTCCAAAGACACAACATCATCATCTTCCTCGCGGAAGGGCACACATATAGCGTCGCCGATCCAACCGAGAGCCTGAATCCCATCCTCTGGATAGAGAACAACCATGAGGGCATCCATGTTGCCCTGCCTACCCCTTCTGGACTTCGGGACTCTCTAAACTATGTCGGAGTCTTCACATGTAGAGAGATCCACCCAAGATTCGTTTGTAGGTGTGTGAGTATGAAAATATGATGGAAGGAGATAACATCATACCTGGGCATTGCGGTAGCGATGGTAGAGTACTCTGGAACACCTGACAACTTCCTTCTCTATCTTAGGACCTTCATGGTTAGCTATCGAAGCCTAAACTCATCTGCTAATGTTGTCTAATGTCACCTTGATCTGCAGCCAATCTAGCTTCTGCTTGTTAGCTCCGCCTTCAAGCTTACAGATATCTTCTCTTCTTTTTTCCGGTCACACACCCTTCCCATGGTATCGTCCAACAAGGGTTTGACATATGTTTCCCTTTGTTAGCATTATCCTTCATGGATGCCGACCTGCACCAAGGAGCGAGGCTACTGCCCAGAACTCTAGTCATAGCGAGGTGGAGGATCCAAGTAGCCAACGTCCATGATCCTTCAGATCAACTTCATCATCCCATAGCTTCCTAGGAGGGAAAGATGATATGGAGATAAGAGGAGAGAAGAAGATAGGCGACAATGTTGTTAGGGAGAGGAAAGGAGAAGGGAAGGAAACGACCATGGGAAAAAGGATAATCGGTCCCTTTGTGTTTCCACTCTCATATATATACATACTTACCCTCCTCTACCTCCTTTCTCATATCCTTTTCTTCTCTCTTCCAAAAAGGGCAAGGCATACATATTGGAAAGAATTAACTATATGCCTCCTACATTTTCTTAACTAAGAAGTAATCTCTTTTTCTCTTAATTATCTTCTTAATAAACCATGTTCCTTAGATATTAGTAATTCAAAAATCCTCTCTCTTATTCTCTTGATGCTTGCCTTTTTAATACATTGGCACGAATTTATATTTTCTTTTAGTAGAAAATACCTCCTTTTTAACAATGCCACAAAACTCATTAATTATGCATCACATTATCCTTTTATTTTGTATTGTTTTGCATTTTCTCTTTCTTTTTCTCCATTGGGACTTCTTGGATCCCAAGTAATTCTAGTATTTTCGAAATTCCTTTTTAAGGATACTTATGACCCTTCTAGATGCATCTACACCCTTTATTTTGCATTATCTTTCTTATTTCTTTATTAAGATATTCTTTTGCAAGGATTTCTCATTATCTTTCATCCCCTTTGTCCTCTTTTCATATTTCTTTTATTAGAAATCATATGTAAATGAATTTTACTCAATTGTAGCCATTAATGCCACTATCTAGATATTTCTAAGTATTTCTCATAAATACATTTGCTTAATATCCATTATCATGTATCTTTTTCCATTAATTGGACTTTTCTTCTTTTCTTCTCTTTTATATCCATTATTGGATTAATATAATAATAGGAACCACCAAATTCCTATGAAAAGGGATATTTGCAAAGAAATCCATCTTTTGAAACAAGCATACCACCTTTTCAAATAAGTCCATATTCATAAAATCATTACATTTCAATTATGAAAACATATGCAAATTTGAGGTTGTAACAATCACCAACTTGCTCTCCCACACTTGTTCTCCCTTGCTATCTCTTCCTTTATTGGGTAGGACTTGCTCAAGTTTTCTCAGTTACCACAAACACAAAAAAACAATTGTCAGAGGTAATTGAGTTGTGTATGAGAATCCCCCAGTACCCCTCTATTTATATGAGGGTTAGGTTCATGGTTCCCAGACTGTGGGAGAAGAAGGGACCAGAATTTCACAAATTTTCACAACCTGTGAGTGACAAAATGATCAATTAACAGGTGAACTGATTGGTTGGCATGTGAGCCAATTGGTTCATCCCTTGATCTGGTCCCTTCAACATGTTTCTAAATTGCAATTGTATTCACAATTAATATCCAATTTAGTGCACAACATGACATCAACAAAAATCCTTGAATCAACCAAATTGATCCACCAATCGCTCAGTTCACAACCCGAGACAGTTGGTTCATGTACCTGAGCCAATAAGTTCACTTCTTGAAATGGTTGGTTCATGGTCTAGAATTTCCAAAGTTGGTTCAATTTATTTGACACATACAAGCGATCCCTTCAACACTTGATTCGTTCAGTTCATAGTTCAGACAGCCAATATTAAGCCAACATTGTTTAAATTGAATACCTAACTCTTAAGTAATAAATTTTAGACCATATTCATCATCAAACTCCTATTCCAAGTGTATTCTATGTGTGTGACCCTATAGGTTCCAAGTTACATTGGTAGTGAATGTCCATAAAAGATTTATGACTTCACAAGCATTGAGCGGTATCTAGGAACACATCATTGCTACCCAAGTAATCTGGAAAGTTAGAGAACAACTTCAACCTACAATGTGTGATTGGTGTTATAGTGATTGTATAATTCCTTTCTCACTAATATCCAAATCAAAATTGAGGCTTGGAATCATCATCCTCTCAATGTTCAATCCATGATCCTTGATCTAGAGCAAACTGGCTGAGATATATGTGACCTAAATATCATACATTGATTCACATGTGCATGAGTATGCTTTTCCTAGTCTCACTTATCAAGTGGCCTAGATATCAAACTCCAGTAGGAGAAATTAAATCCCATCTCACTAACAATCATCCCCATGTGTCATAGTGCATCTGATCATCGCCTTTATGGAAACCCTTATTCGAGGTCACGGCGGATAATGTCAAAGTACATTGAACGACATGTGTTGAGTGTAGTGATTTTAGGTTGAATAACCATGATCACCACCTTTACTATGAGAGATGATTATGACCATCAATTATGGTTTCATGTGTCACTCTCAAGGTGGATCTATCTGATACAGTGTTTTGAAACAACTATCTATGTGTTTGGTTTGATATCATATATCATGACTGATGGAATTTTGTCATCAACCAACACACACTCTAGTCTGATGTGTCATTATTGTCTATTAGCCTTCCATAATAACATCTGACCAGGGACATATCAAGAATGTACATACTCTTAACATTCATATGATCTCATTTTTCATGTCATCAACCCGAAGACATATTCATTTGAGTAATGTCATTTTTAGACACTCATTGTATTTCATCATTATTTCATAACTAATTGAAATAGAATAAATTGGATTATTTCCTTTATTATGAATAAAATCATTTACATGATATGCGATCACAATCATCATATGATTGGCTCTCTAGGCATACATACCAAAAGACTCCCACTTGCACTTAGAGACAATCACCCATGAATCTTATTCTTAGTGATCTAAACATGTGCATCATGTTTCTTCTGTGCAAGTGCTAATCTAGAAGGTTGGCAACATTTTTCCTTTAGTGGGTATATTGCATGTTTCACATATCTTCACTGTAACATACTATATCTCAAACCCTACCCTAGAGCTTTAATCTTTCGAGCATAGCCACACATGGTTAAGGATAGATCTAAATGATGTTTAGTATAACCTTAATGTGTTAATTCATGTATAAATCACCCTAGTGTAACCTAATGTTTTCACTTTAATATTAGGCAAATAATAGACGTAAAAATATGTGATATGAGATAATAATGAATTATATATAAATTTTGTGCAAATAATGAGAAATAATGATAATAGATAAATAATATGATAACCTAAGTAATAATGTGATATTAATGGCCACAAATAATAATTGTGGCATAACTCATTAAAAGGAATCCCAAAAGTGGAATCTAAGTTAAGAATCATGTTCCTTGGGTCCCAATTTCCTTAAGAGTCAAGTTTCACACTATTCACATAATAATAATTAATTTAATTCATTTTGGAAAGAGAAGATCTATATTATCCCCAAAATATAAAATAAAATAGTAAATGACTCCAAAAGAGGAAAAATAATCTTAAATTCATAATTTTCACATTAAATATAGCCTTCGTGTGAATTTTCATTCAATTTGGAAGATGTTTGACTAAAATGTGAAATCAGGAGAGAGAAAGTGTGTAGAAC
Source organism: Alisma plantago-aquatica (assembly GCA_963693085.1). Taxonomy (NCBI): domain Eukaryota; kingdom Viridiplantae; phylum Streptophyta; class Magnoliopsida; order Alismatales; family Alismataceae; genus Alisma; species Alisma plantago-aquatica. The sequence goes on from OY856410.1 coordinate 321,133,786, forward strand.
CTTCAAAGTATTAAATAAATGTATGAAAAACTCCAATATATAAAATTGATGGTAAATTTGTATCAAACACATTAAATATGACTTATGGGTGAAGTTTCATCAAATTTGGAGAATCTTAATGTCATTAGTGCATGAGGAAAGAGAAACTAAGATTTGACTAATTAATGCATCAAAAGTCTTCAAAAGGAAAATATAATTCTATAATCAGAATCTACATGTCTTAGTTGTCCTTTGGGCAAAATTTCACCTAATTTGGATAATGTTTGGACCCTTTATTAAAGAAAGAGAAAAAGGAAATTAAAATATCCATTTCACTTTATTAAATCTCCCGATTTGAATGAAACACATCAAAGTTTCCTTATTTTTCTATTTTCCTAATTTTGGGGCAATTTTTGTCCCTTGGATTTCAATTAGATGATGTACTAGTTGTCTCCTACCTTGAGTAGGAGACATGAATAGGCGACAGTGTTCGTGACCATGGTATTTCGTGAATATCTCAGGAGATTCTCTATCTTTTCTCATGATTTTTCTTGCTATGAATTCGTGGGAAAGTTCCACACACAACAATCCCTCTCACATGTTCTATTTCTTCATATCCAAGAAACGCCCAAAGCTGGGCTTAGAACTCTCTCACGGCCAAGGTGGTTTTGCACTAGGACTTCCCCATATATATAGCTGATTACACCCCCAGTTCCGTAGTGCTCTACCCGGACCTCCTTTTCTCCCAATTGCTTTGCTCATCCTCATTTTGTCAGTTAGCGATCTAGTTTTCTTTTGGTGCTTGTGGTGCTGCTCAGGTGGCTTTGGAGGAATTAGCATTTAAATTGACTCGTCCGGTGAGTTTGTAACATCATGTTCTTCCTTTCTACGCTTCCGGTTTCACAGATTGTTAGCGCACATTGATTCACCCAATTTCCGTCAAGCTTTAGCCAGGATGCATTGCAACCATGGCACAAGTAGGAGAGGGGAAGATGACCCCTCGTGTATTTCCAGTTCTATCCCTCACATCGTCTTCTTTCTTTGTTTTCTCACATATGGGTATAATTGTCATTTCACCTTTTTCTATTTAATCCACATGGACCCACTGATGGTTGATTAGGACTTCTGACCATTGATTCAGATGCCACTGATTGGTCCATATCAGGAAAACCTGGCCCGCTTGTCCTCCCTCTCGTGATATTTTTCTTGAATTACGTGGATTTTTTGAGCTTCCTAATTGGCCAATTTTCAAAAATTCATAACAAATTATTTATTGACCAAAAAGTACAAATAAATACTCGTTGGATTTAGAAAAATAAAATCTATCTTTTAGTATTGGTTTTGTTGCCTAAATCTAGTCTTGAACATATCTAATTTTCATGAATTAATTGAAATAGATAATAATTTGTAAAATCCATAACTAAATATATGTATGTCAGAATAATATAATAAAACATGTTTTGGACTCAGAAAAAGGTAATATAAAATATGGTATGGTTTTAATAACCTAAACCACATGTAAGGTAAAAGGTAATTTTTAGGGTTTGCATAATCAATGTGAAATTGATCTAAAATCAACATATATATTTAATAGGTTCTTTGGAGGCCTAGGCTTGGACCTAGACTTGGTTTTGGATGCAATAGAATCTTAAGAGATGTATGTTTGCCTCTCCTATTCTTCTATATTGAGAAATAACCTATCTTTATCATTCTCTTGGTCCTATGGACATTAAGCTATACACAATCTTTTATTTTAAAAATCATGGTTCATGTGAACTACCCTATTTGATATTGATCTTGTGATCATGGATATTCTTTTGGACTCTCTCTTATGTTTTGAGAATGTTGGACTTATTTGATGATATGTGATTCTTTTCCAACCATGGTAGTGCATGTGTACATGGCACACTATGTGATGATGGATGTTCTTATCCTTCTTATTCTCTTATTATCTTGTATTCTTGCTTATCTTTTGTTACGCTTCATGTGATGAATGCTAGTATAATTTTACATGTTATTTTATTTGGAGGTGAATATTCCCACATATGAGTGCAGAGGTGATAATTCCTGCATATGAAAATATAATCGAGCAGATGTGTATCCTGTCCTGCTCGGGTGGATGTATACAATTTCTAACTACTTCATATTTAGAGAGGATGTCTATAGTTCCTGCTCACCTCATATTTTTGGTAGATGTGTTATTTCCTACCTACATGTTATTATTGTCTAGTATTGTAACAGGTGAAACACATGGATGCTTTATTTTTATACTTTGCTCTGAATTGTCTCTTTATTGGAGATTCATTTCATTTATGCCCAATTGGGTAGTACTTTACTCTTGTATGGGAAGCCTTTTTTAATTTGATGTCCTTTATTCTTTTACATTGCTCAATCTCCTATTTAGTATGTACATACTAGACTTTGTTGATATGTCATCTATTTTTCTCTTCTTGCTGGGGTATGCTTCCAACCCTAGGTGAAGGACTTGGATGATATGGGATGAAGATAAGGACATATCTTAAGGAGTTAAAGCTTGGAGACAAAGTTGTTATGGTTTAGGTTTCCCTCTACTAGATCCTTATGATGTACCCTTTATGTAAACCCTTATGGGAGATGATGTTAAGGTACTATTGTAATCTTATGATAAATTGAATATAGTCAATGTTTCTATTCCGTTGCTAAACTTTGGCGTTATGATACATTCATGTTGAATAAATTGGTTTCATCCCTTTGGAAAAAAAAATATGTTGGTGTTTTGTTTGGGATGATACCTTTTTATTTTAGTAGGGAGTGGTTCCCATCTAGGATCCCACTTCTTACAACATGGTATCAGAGCCCAAGGTAGTCAGAATCTAAGTATTTCAATTTTGTCTCCCTAATTAGAACCCTTACCTTGCGTAGTTTCCCTCTAGGTGAGTTGTTTACCATATAATTAATCTATGTTAAATATGTGATGTGGTTTTAGGAGATTTACCCTATAATTTAGATTAATTATGATTTGTATCTCTTGATGCTATGAGGTTTTGACTTGAGGATGCAATTAGGTTGAAGAGGTAGTAGGATGAAGAGTTCTTGTTATGGATATAATGTGACTTGGTTTTCACATTGAATTTTGGCCAACTTGTTGGTTTTACATCCCAATATTTCTTATCGAAAAAAATATTTTCATAATACTACTATACGTAGAAAAGGTTTCTCTAATTTTCTTGATGATTCCTTGAACTAAGTCACAATATAGAGATATGTGAAGCTTTTCTAGAGAAACCTTGGATATAGTTGGAATAGAATCTTAACCCTAGTATTGAATTAGTGACTCGGAATGATATAATGGTGTAATGGAACTACCCTTTGCACCCTATGGATTTTTGGATCTTAGAGTTGTTAGGTTAGATACACATGGACCTAAAACTCGACCCTAGATGGTATGACTTTTTAGTTGAATACATGACCACACTAGTACAGATACCACCTATAACATCGTTTAAAATGGGATTTTTACATTGGTTTTCAAGCGACACCCAAGTGGGTGACACTAAAGGTAGAATCACACAGGGTCAGTTCCAGAACCGACGACATAGATTTGGCCCTGATTGCAACAAAAAAAAGAAACGACACCATTAGGATCATAATTGTCAGTTATGTCTTAGAAAATTGACATCATTAGGAACATAGTCGTCGGTTGTTGGATATGAAACCAACACTTATCTCCATGCTTGAAGAAAAAAATTGGCCCGGTTTAGAGAATACATGTCGGTCTCCTATATTTAACTGACGTTGTTTCCATTGGTGAAGGTTTTATTTTAAATAACCGACGACTATGAATTGTTTTTCTTTCTATTATCATCTTGTAGGCTTGTTGTCTGACTGCTCAGTGGGATGCATAATTTGTAGTTTAGTTCTGAACTGCAGGTTTACAACGTCCTTTGATTTTAGCTAACAATAGGTCACAAACCTACAACAAAAAGATGATCAAGATTATATATACATCATGTGATTCAAACACGTGTAGAAACACAATTAATTCATTCACATGATTCACACACATGTAGAAACATGCAGTTCCATTTATTCATTTCTTTTCACATTCACACACATGTAGAAGCACATTCATTCATTCATCTTCACATTCACACACATGTATATAGTTCAAATTTAATTAAGATAATTCAAAAAAAGTTATTCACACATGTACATATAAGCTTATCTTTCAAAGTTTAGAAATGTCATCAAATACTAAAATAATTATGACATCAAAGTTTAGAAATGTCATTCTTTATCATCACCACTACCCCAATTATAATAAAAATTGTCTCCCTTTCAAAGGCTTTTGCCCAGTGTTCTCTTATGTCATCTAATTGTTCCATCATATAGGGATCACATACATCTAATAACTTTTTCCCTATAGTGAAGTCACTAGTTTTAAACACCTGAAAAGGGAATGACATATATATAATTAATAAGTTTGACATTTTCATATTATCTAATGAGACTATACTTATATATGATGATCAAGACTATATAATACATGTTGTATGTTTTTGATTTCTTATGCATCATATCTAACAATTAGGTCCATATACCACATCACGTAGTATGCACATCCCTAGCCGTTGTCTTGTACAACACACTATAGATTTCATCATATAAAATGATAAGCATAGTTCACATAAATAATATATGCATTGGAGTCAGGAAACTACTTTCACATTCTCCCAAACTAACGATTTCATTTTCTTGCACATGTATCCTCCAAGTTTTTTGAAATATTTTAAAGCCCTACATGTTAGTGTAAAACATTAAATTTCATTACTAGATAGTAATGTTATAATAGATGTTAACAGATAGAAATATAAAAAATTTCTGATGTGAATAGTGGCATTTTCATTATGAGTCTCGAACAGTCTAATTCCTTCCCCTCAGGGTCTAGATAATAAATAGCGAATGTCTCAGGGACAACAACCAGTAACTCCCAATTCTTGCCACTAAAGATAAGAAAGTTAAAAATGTATAACTCAAAATCCACAATGAAATGTAATTTTCTTAAGTCCAAATATAAGCAAAGTAAACTTACTCAACATTGAAATGAGTTACTGTCACGCTCTTCTTTGCCTTACTAAAATATTTAAAAGTGATAGAGCAATATAAGGTAACTCATGAAGGGACTTTATGTACACACATGATCTAGGATGGAATTAGAAATCCCACATGGGTAAATGAAAATTATGTATAAACCCTATGTAAGTGGCTACAAAACATATATTATGTATGCATTATTATATAAGAAAACAAATCACTGTATATAAAACAAGGTATATAGATATATAAAAAAGATCTCACCATATCTATAGTTCTATCATAGATGTATTCAGCCAAGAATAAGAAAAAAACTCCAAAATATCTTGTATAAATATATTATTATCGTATGCTTGGCCTACAGCCTCCTCCTTAATAGAAATAATCATAGGACAATTTTTAGGATGCTCGTCTATCCATATTGCCATACTCCTGCATTGAGGACCAGACGAGTTGTATAGGTCCTTTGCAATCCAACCAGGTACTTCAGGAAGAGGTGGAGGTGGAGGAGGATGAGCTTTAGTAGATTTCTTCCCTTTGTCCTGTATATATAATTTTATATCAATTGACATGTTTATACATATATACTTTCTGAATGGTAATGTAAATTTACCATACACGATCAGTATAGATGACATTCGTTTCGGGCCACATGACCACTCCGCCTTTTGCTTCACCATGCGTGTCAGCATCTGGGTGGGCATATGGAAATGGGTGATACCTCCAAGTAGTGAACACAAGCCTTTGGCTCACACAAACCACACCATCGGGTACTAGAGTGCCATGAATTGTGTTCCCTTGAAAATGTGGGTAAGCCTCACCCTCTACAACGATGAATTCTTTCAATTTTAGATGGCATTTCTTCAACCCCTACAAATTTACATAGAGTATGTTATATACATAAATAAACATATCATCTTGAAAAGATTAGCTACTATGTCACTTAAATACTTACAACGGACATGCTAGGTGTTGGGTCTACAAGATTACTCCCAACCACCTCTATAGGATCACTCCCAACCACCACTATCATAGGGGAAGAGCAGCACACCACATGTACTATCAGAGTGAAAGACTGAGGTGCCTACCACTTGCTTAATACTTCCTTGACTCTCTTATCAACTGTCTCATCTACCTATACATGGCCAAAAGAAACTCTTTTGGATTCATGAATTCCCTTTCCAATAGCATTCTAAAAAAGAATAGGTCACCTCAGCTTTTGAAATTCCCCCTTTTTGGACATGTTTGTGTTGTGATGGCCTAAAGAACGCTCTTAGGCCCACTCCACCTCTGCAGCCCTAACATGTCCAGGATGCTCTGGGTTATTGAGAGCAACTGTCAATTCATCCCTTGATCTCTCAAGCATGAACGAGCCTTTTTTCCTCTGCTCGTGAAGCTCCCGCTAATCATCATCAATAGAAATATGTAAGTAAACATAACAATCATCAATACTAATTGCTCTAAGAGTTTAATTTTACCATTTTGTAGCCACCTCAGCATTTGCGGTGTTGGTTATATCTCCTTTTTTGTTTTACCTCCCACCTATGCACACATCATGGCAATGTAAAGGTGTAGGAGTAATAGTACATGACTCACCAGTCTCAGTATTAGGAGCAGTAGGATGCTGAACAGAAGACGTCTATAGTTTTTAGCGAACAGTTGCATACCCACCTAGACCCATCATGTGATCATGCACATCCAGTGCATGCCTTTCTCTCTGAGCATCGCTCATAGCCTTGTTAGTAATCACATTGAATTGGTTAGTAACAATCAAGGTCAATCGTGAATAAGTGAATTCATAAGAATGTATATTAATCAAATTGGGAGTGATGCTTAATACCTTGACTTCATTAGTATTTTGTCCTGGCAACAAACGCCTACCACTCAATCTGGTCCAATATCTACATCTTGTATGTATATTCAGTTGAGAGTTGTCCAATAGTTTCTTAGGACCCTCCCATAGTGTTGCATCACCTTTTTGGGGAGCTATTTGGGGATGTCAAACCTACCTAGAATAAGGGGAGTCAGAAGCTCCTCAAGCAGCCGGTGAGCTCCAGCAACCTCAAGCCAGGCCGATCTCCGGTTCCAGTGAGCGTAGAACTCCTCCCACGGAGGTGGCGTGGTGTCCGACAAAGAGCGCAAAGCTCCTCACTGGCGACGGCATCCTCCTCAGCAGTAGTACAGATCTCCTCACTGGTGGCTCTTCAGGAGCAGTTGCTCCACAACATCCTCAGTGACGGCATATCAATAGCAATGTTGCATCAATAACAGCAGCGGCGGCAAGCCAACGACACAGCGGCAGTGGCCAGGATGACCAACGGTGTGGAGGAAGATGATCGGTGGCAGCGACAATGGAATCACCCTAATGAAATCACAATGAAACAGAGAAGAGGAAGAGTCTTTTTCTTGCGGGTGGTATTAAGTTCCCTTTATTCATCAGTTGTTTTCTAAAATTGAGGTCTAATACCAATAGGCGTAGGTCACACGTGAAAAACTGATAACTAAGTGTAATTTTAAACAAAAAAATTTGCACTTGATTAGGGTTTTAGTCGTCAGTTTCTAGGTATACAACTGACATCTATTCACATATCATAACAAAAATTTGTGTTACCATTGTTGTTTGTTTCCTAACTCAAACCGATGTTGAAGAAGCGAATTGGGGGGAAAATGTTTTCACTGGTACAACGCACAAAAACATCTAGTAATGGGTTCTATGTCAAAAACTGATGACTAATGAAGTAATAAATTGTGTCTCGTGAAGGGTGATCAGTCATTGGTTTTCGACAAATAACCGACGACTAATACAGGATAAAATTTTCAGCGGGGCTATGACATGAAACATGTGTCGTTGGTTTTGGTACAACCAATGCCATATTAAAAATTTTGGAGGCAAATGTTTTCCCAGGAAAATTGTATTTCATGGGTAATGTTAGATGCCGATTTTTTGACAAATAAACTGATGTTATAGTAAAAGTGGTACCTATGTCTTTTGTAAATTGGCCAAACTTCACATATTGGTGATTGTTGTAGTATTTAGCTGACGTCGTTGGTTTATGGCGTCAGTTTTTTACATTTAACTGACGCCATCAAATGTGACATTATATAACATTTTTGTACTAGTGCCAACATAAATCTCAAAAAACATTCAGAACAAAAAGATATGTGGGTAGCCCTAAATATTGTTTAGTTTGACTTGTTAGGTTAAACCTTTTAAGAGGTGGAAGGCAGTTGGTCGTTGATGTTTGGATCAATAGATTTTGAGGACAAAATCCTTTTAAGGGGTGGAGTGTTGTAACGTGCAAGATATCAGACCCTATCCTAGAGCTTTGACCTTTTGAGCATTTCCAAACAAGGTTAACGATAGATCTAATTGATGTTTAGTATAACCTTGATGAGTTATTGCATGTATAAATCACGCTAGAGTAACCTAATGTTCTCACTTTAATCGTAGGCCAATAATAGATATATAAAATATGTCTCATGAGATAATAATGAATTACATATAAAATTGCATGCAAATAATGAGAAATAATGATAATAGTGAAATAATATGATAACCTTAGTAATAATGTGATACTAATGGCCACAAATAATAATTGTGACATAACTCATTAAAAGGAATACCAAAAGTGGAATTTTAGTTACGAATCATGTTCCTTGGGTCCCAATTGCCTTGGGAGTCAATTTTCACATTATTCACAAATAATAATAAAGTTAATTCATTTTGGAAATAGAAGATCTATGTTTTCCCCAAAATATCAAATAAAATAGTAAATGAATCCAAAAGCGAAAAAGTAATCTTAGATTTAACATCTACACATTAAAAATAGCCTTTGGGTGAATTTTTATCCAATTTGGAATAGGTTTGAACAAAAAGTGAAATCAGGAGAGTGAAAGTGTGTAGAACCTTTAAAGTATTAAATAAATGTACAAACAACCCCAACATGTAAAATTAATGGCAAATTCATATCCAACACCTTCATTGGAATCCGAGTAATACCATCTTGTCATGTCTAATACATAGAAGATAATGGGATGCTTACATTGTATAACATGCATGATAGATCCAATTGCTAGTGCATATGGAATCTTAATCATGTTTTCCATTCTTCTCAAAGATTGGAATATAAGGTTCTTGAGAGATTAATCACATGTATCATGGACACATTTTCTCCAATTGAATCCGTCAGTCTGAACCCTTTCAGCATCTTGCTAATATTTTTACTCATATTTAGGTAATGAAACTTTTGAAAACTATCTCTGTAGATCTTAGTTCCTACTATATAGGATGTTTCATACGAATCCTTCATTCTAAAGGTATTTTCCATGCTAGGTTTCTATAATTATAGTTTTGGAATGTTATTCCCTATCAATATGTGGAATATGTGTATATGCTCCCACTAAATCTTTTGTAATCACACAGTTCATCTTTTATCATGATTGAAGTCAAACTCTTTGACCATCTTGTCAAATAAAAGATTCTAGCTCAGAGATGCTTATTTCAATCCCATGACAGATCTTTGTAGATTATAGACTTTATTTGCATGAATGGAAGTATAAACCTTCTTTCTGTGTTATGTACACATCCTTTCAAATATTTCTATTAAGGAATGTTGTTTTAATCTTCATATTCCAAATATCACAATCTTAATAAGTTGTACTAGCAAGCATGATGATTGGTGATAGGGAATTCATCATGTTCAACACTTTGAACTTGTTTGAAAACCTTTGTAATCAATCTACCTTCTTATGTTATCCATGTTGGTCTTCCTCTTGAAAACCAAACTGCGCCTTATGGATTTTACCCCTGTAGGTTGTACTACCATGGTCATACTTTGTTATTTTACACAAACTCCTCAATGGCCCTCAAGCCATTTCTCATATTTTGGTCCTTCAATAGTTTCTAGTTGATTGTTGGCTCATCATCTTATGAGCAACTCATCAATATACTAAGTTATAAGATGGAGCATTCTACTAGAACTATGGGTCTTGTGTTACTTAAGGAACTTGAAATTCCATGACAATTTATGACTCTCATTCCTATTTTACCTTCTTAGGTTTAAATGTTTTCAAACTTTTTGAGTTCAACTTTAGTCCCAGTGATTCCATTGGAACTGAGTTATCCTAGTAACAAACACTTTGGTTGTCATATTGGTATTAGAAGTAGTATTAACATTTATATGGACTTGAGGATAAATATTTTTCAAGAAAATCTTTACTTGTGTAAGTTCAAATCTTTATAAAATACATATCGGGACATTCACATATCATATATTATATGGTATCTTTCAAACCATTTTAGATTGTACATGGTTTTAATGTAAATAACTTATCTACAAAGAAATTAGAATATTATATTAAATGATAATCATATCATGACTCATCAGGGGTGATTCATTCATTCTAAATAATTTTATTTCAGATGGAGTTCACCGTTATATACTATCACAGTCTCTCTAGAAGGTTCTCAAACTCTTGATATAAATTATTTCAATATTCATCATATCAAAGTATCTTAATACCTTTATTAAAGTCATTTATGTACTTTTCTCATGATCTTCTTGAACATTTCATCATATTCATGCTGGTATTTCACTAAATACAACTCATCATATCTATTGTAATCATCAGTAAATATAATGAGGTATAAATAACTACCTCTGACATTTATGTTGAAGGTCTTTGTACATCATAATGCACAAGTCCAAATTGAATGCTTGTTCTCCCACTAAACATAGTGAGAGGTGTTTTTCTTTCTATTCATAACTAAGATTTGCATGTCCCTCATTGGTTCAATAACCAAAAGGTGTCTAGCTAAACATCATCATGGATTCTATAAATGCATTTCTCATGCTCTAGATGACAATGCTATAGATATTGATTATTTGAGTTATCGAGTTTTAATCCTTTTGGTATTTACATTATAGACATTTATCTTTGGATCATTCAAACAAAGATCATAATACATTTTGGGACATCACTACTCAAGATCATATCTTTGAAATAGGACATTAACTACTTTTTATTCATAATCATCCTTGTCATACAAGATGCATGAAGTAAATTTCCTTTGGCATAAATGAAATAGCAGTTCATCTAAATCTGTTACATGCCCTATGGGATAAGATGAATTATATATATAGACTAAAATTGTAGACACTCTTGCTTCACACAGTTCATCCTTGCCCTTTTGTAAAGGCTTACTTATGATAAGATCTTGCATATTCAAGCATATGGCATATCTGCATCTGGTAACACATACCCAAGATGACAAAATATTTACATTATCTTATAATATATATACCTCAGGTGGAGATCTCTATCTCCTCCTTCTTCTTCTTTAGTTCCTCTAGGTAGAGAGGAAATTCCTCATCCAGTGTCGAGGCTGGTGACAATGGTGATTGTTGCCTCCCTTATTTATTGCTCACATATCCTTGAGTGTTGGATACTTGGTCTTCTGGCCAGCTTTAGAACCTTCTTAGCTTTGCCTTTTCCTTTAGACTTCCCCTTTAGTTTGTTGATCCTCATGACAAAATTGGGCTTGTCTTTCTTCATTTGTAGCTTAGCTATTTTCAACATGCCAAGTAACTCTATCAACGACTTGTCAAAGTCATTCATGTTGTAGTTCAGGACAAACTGACTGTATGACTTTGGAAGATGTTGTAGTATCACATTACTGACCAACTCTTGATCCAATGGGAATTCTAATCTAGAAAGGTTCTCCACATACCCAATGAACTTGAGCACATGAAGACCTACTGGATCTCTTTCTGCCATATTATATTTGAGAAATGCCTTAGACGTCATATCTCTCTTATCTTGCCTAATCTTGGAACATGTTCTTAAGATGTGTGACCATCTTAATAACATCCATGTTCTCATGCTTTGCAACTCATAGTTCATGGAGCACAACATTATGCATTTGACATCAATGACATCTTGATTGCGCTTCTTGTAAGCATCATTGGTAGTCTTAGGTGCATTGGGAAGAATTTCATCTGGCTTTTGAGTTTCAAGGACATCGAGCTTGCACTCCTATGTGAGAACAAATCTCAGCATCTTGAACCAGTTGTGGAAGTTATTCCAATTTAACTTGTCCTTCTCAAGGTCTGATCACAGAGATATATTTTTTTTGTGTGTTGCCATTTCATTCTACAAGAGAAATTGGCAATTTTTCCAAAACCATTTTTATTTCATTTGATTTGTACACCATTTGATGATGTTCAATTAGGCCTCTAAATTAACTATCGCTCCCACTTTTTTGTTCAAATTGATAACCTTCAATTATCAATTCTAAAGATTGCAGTGCACAAACTTCTAATGAGTAAAGATCCAAAACAATTGGGTTATTACTTGGCCTACGTTAGCGTCCATAATAAATCATTAAGGTAGGCAATGTTTTCCAATTTCATTTTATGCAATTCAAGGATAGATGGTATGTGCATCTTCTTTCCATAGTCATCTGCATGTTCTAGGTGCTTAATCTCATTAAGGATACCCAATTAAGCATGACCTAAAATTCAACATGATATAAATGTACCCCGCTTGGCAGGCCCACATAACTACATCACATTTGCACGAGATGGATAGCGCACCACGATTGGCGTGCCCACACATATCGATCAAGATTTTCAAGTGTTTTTCTAATGCAAAGCATCTTAGACTTAATATAGTTGATTGATGGATATATTATATTTAAAATATATACACATATACATACCCGATCACCACATGCTATAGTATGTATCATACATGATGTATCCCACAAATGTTAACATGAAATATAAAACATTAGAGACAGTTATTGCCGTTCTATAGTAATTCATTGGTGCCACAAGGAATTATCAACACCTAGGTTTACATCACACGCAAGAACCTGTTGTTGGTGTAGATTTGTTCTTGAACCAATCTGGGTTGATTGGTTCAACCCTTGAACCGGTCAGCTCGCCTCTTGGTCGTTCGGTTGGTCATCAAAACAATCATCTGGCCTCTAGTCCAACTGATGTTTGGACACCTCCAAATGGTTGGCTGGCCCACCAATTGATCTGTTCATCTCCTGTAGTTTGTCCTCAAAATTGTCAGCTCATCCTCAAGATGGTCGGTTCGTTTGGCACTGCGTGTCATCTTCATCATATCAAGAAAACAAAACCATTATAATTCTATTGAAATTATTACATGGTAATGAGAAACATCGAGTTACATTCAAGGGGAGCATAGCATGGAAGGAATTATACTTTTACATTTGGGAAGAAGAAGGTAGAGGATGAATATGCAAACCTAGATAAAATAGGAATAAAAAAACCATTTAACCACACACATGTATTAGGGTATTGGTCATAACCATGCTACACATCCACCATCAAAACCAATTTTAGGGTGGCACATGTAAATTACATATATACCATAATATATATATATATATATATATATATATATATATATATATATATATATACATATACATATATACATACATATATATATATATGTATGTATGTATGTATATGAGTTTGATATCACATGTGGTCTTTAATCATATATGCGCATTAATCATTTTAAATATTCACATCATATGCAATAAATAAAAGGTATAAACCAAAATCTGATCATATTGATCAAATCTCAAAATATAGTAGATTGACATGGCTCTGATACCACTGTTGTGAATATGGCATCAAATAGGCAACAAGAACAAAAAAAATTATCTACCTTATTCCCCTTTAACAAACGATCGCGTCAAAAACTACGTAATGGGAAGGAATGGTTTACGAGATCATACATGATTCTGGAGGAAGTCCAACGACTATTCCTTGTTGTAATATGCGCCTTTCTTCAAGTCGCATCCAGATGGTGTCAGCAGCCGCTCCTAGTTGAACACCACGTACAACAACTGGATGTTGTCCTCCTAGCGAGAAAAGCTCCACGCCTCTTTGGTACTCCTTACATAAAACTAGGAACCCCTATTGTTGTATTAAAACTAACAAGAAGGAGTTGTCCCTCTCCATTGATGTACCAGCACCAACTTGCTCTCCCACAATTATTCTCCCTTGGTATCCCTCCCTTTATCGGGTAGGGCTTGCTCGGGTTATCTTAGTTGCCACAACTGGAGAAGACAAACAATTGTTAGAGGCAATTGAGTTATGTCTGAGAAGCCCCCAATACCCCTCTATTTATAGGAGGGTTAGGGTCAGGATTCCCAATCTGAGTGGGAGCGGAATGGACTAAAATTTCACACATTTTCACAACTTGCAAGTGGAAGAATGGTCGGTTCACATGTGAAATGATCAGTAGGCATCTGAGTTGATTAGTTCAACACTTAAATCAGTCATTTAATCATGTTTTCCTATGACAATTGTTTTGGCAATTAATATTTAATTTAGTGAACAACATGATTTCAACACAAATCCTTGAATCAATCAAATTGATCCACCAACTGCTCAGTTCACAACCTAAGACAGTCGGTTCATGTGCATGAGCCAATCAGTTCACTTACTGGACTAGGGTCAGTTCATGGTCAAGAATTGCCAAAGTTGATTCAATTGACCTGACACATTGAAACTATCAAGTCAACACTTGCATCAGTCAATTCACAATTTAGTCTGCCAACATTCAACCAATGTTGTTTAAATTAAACATCTAACTCTTTAGTAATCAATTTTAAATCATATTGATGAATGAACTGCTACTTCAAGTGTATCCTATGTGCGTGTCCCTATAGGTCCAAAGTTACATTGCTAGTTAATGTCCATAATAGATGTATGACATTACAAGCAAGGAGAGGTATCTAGTAACACATCATTTCTATCCAAGTAATATTGAAAGTTGGAGAACAACTTCAACCTACAATTTGTATTTGGTATTATAGTGATTGTATAATTCCTTTGTCACAGATATCTAGTTGAACTTGTGGCATGGAATTATCATCCTCTCAATGTTCAATCCATGTTTCTAGATCTAGATTAGAGTATATGAGATATATGTGACCTCAATATTGTATATTGATTCACATGTGCATGCACATGCTTTTCTTAGTCTCTCTTATCAAGTGGACTAGATATCAAACTCTAGTAGGAGGGACAAAATGCCATCTATATCACTCAGAGTCATCTCAATGTATCATAGTGCATCTGATTATCACCTTAATGGAAACTCTTATTCATGGTCATGGTGGATGATGTCAAAGTACACTGAACGACATGTGACGAGTGTAGTGATTTTAGGTCTAAGAACCACAACCACCACCTTCACTATGATAGATGGTTATGACCACCAATTATGATCTCCATGTGTTAATATCAAGGTTGGTGTGTCTGATACACTATTCTCAAACAAGTATCTATGTGTTTTCTTTGATATCACATATCAAGACCAATGAGATTTTTTCATTAACCAACACTCACTCTAGTCTTATGTGTCATTGTTGTCTATTATCCTTCCACAATAACATCTGACTAGGGACATATCAAGAATGTACATACTCTTAACATCCATATGATGTCATTGTTTAGGTCATCACCCATAGTCATATGTCATTGAGTAATGTCATTCTTTATAGACTATTTATGTTTCATGATTATCAAATAACTGATTGAAATGGAAAAAATTGGAAGATTTCCTTTATTTAGAGAAAAATTGTTTACATGATATGCCATCACGATCATTATATGATTGGCTATGTGGGCATACATACCAACATCTAATGCCCCGTTTCAATCATCTAATAATTGCTCGCTCGGCATACATACCAACATACTCCCAATTACATTTAGAGCCAATCACCCACAAATCTTATTCTAAGTGATCTTAATATGTTCACCATGAATTTTCTACACAAATGCACATGTAGCAGGTTAGCAACATTTTCTTTTAGTCAATTCATTGCAAATATTCACAACTCTTCATTGTAAAATCTCTCGTATGAGATGGAAATGTCGTAGTATGCTATATGGATTCATTTGCCTAACTAGTAGCTTCATTGTGGTCACAATATTTCTATTGTGTCATCAATAGTTGGAACCTTCCACAAGTTCATATAAATGAACACTTGATCCATATAGTATCCTCTTTTACGTTCATAACACCAAGATACTCATCTTCTATTGTAGAATTAATGACTGCCTCTTTCTCTTAACTTTTCCAGCATACAGTACGATTTTAAGGTCAAAAACAAATTTAGATTGTGATCTACTTTGTCATTTCAGAATCTTGCATCAGTGTAACCACTTACACCCAACTCTTCCTTATTACTAAAACTTAATTAACTAATCCTTTTCGTTCTTCTCAAGTACTTAACAATGTTCTTTATGGCAATATAGTGACTCTCACTAGGTTTTTACATATATATGCTTATCATGTTCAATACATACGAGAATGTGGGATGAGTTCATAACATTGAATACATGATAGATCCAATTGTGAATGCATATGGCATCTTATTTATATTTTACCATTCCACACAAGAACTGGGATAATAGGCTCTTGAGAAACTAATTCCATGGAACATGGATAAATTTTCTCTCATTGAGTCCTACATGTTGAACCCTTTTAGCATTTTGATAATGTATGTGCTCTTACTTAGGTCAAGAATCCTTCTAGATCCATCTCTATAGATCTTGATTCCTAACATATAGGATGCTTCTCTTAAACCCTTCATATAGAAGGTTCTTTCTTTCCAAGTTTTAATATTTTTCATATAGGGATGTTATTCCCCATCATTAGGTGGTATATAAATATTCTCTCACTCAACTTTTGCAGTCAAGAATTTCATATTCATTTTGACTAAAATCAAACTCTTTCATGAACCTATCAAATTGTAGATTCCAGCTTTGAGGTTCTTGCTTCAGTCTATGGATTGACCTGTGTAGCTTACATACTTTATTTGCAATATGTGGATTTATAAAACCTTCAAGCCGTGTCCCACACACATCCTAATAATTGTTCTTGTTAAGGAATGCACTTTTAACGTACATATGGAAAATCTCATATTCGTAATAAGTTGCAATGGCAAGCATTATCCTAATGGGTTCGTCATGTTCAACATCTTTCCCTTATCGATCTTCTCCTGGAGACCCAATTACACCCTATTGGTTTTACCTCTTCAGGTGGATCCATTAAGGTCATGCCTTGTTCATGTACATGGAGTCCATCTTAGATACAATGGCTTCAATCCATTTCTCAGACTCTGATCCCTCAATAGCTTCTAGGTAGATTGTTGGTTCATCATCTATGAGAAACTCACTACATTCTTGAGCAAAAATATATCATAATCATTCAATCTCAAGGCATTTCATACTAGATCTATGAGGTTTTATGTTACATAAGGAACTCAAGAATTCACAACAATTTGTGATTCTACTTGTTCCCATTGTACCTCTTCAGGTTCAATGTTTTCTTGTTGGTCTCGAACTTTTTGAGTTCTTATTTTCTTTCACTAATTCCTTTAGAATTAAATTACCTTTAGGAATACAACCATCGTGGAGCAAACTCTTTTGTTGTCGATGGGAATATAAAAGTCGTATTTAACAAAATACCATTTATGTGATTTGTGGACAAATATATTTTTAAGAAACTTTTTTATTATATAAGATTCATTCCTAATCCTCATAAAAGACATATACGGACACTCACCATGCCAATATATCATATGGAGTCTTTTGAACCAATGTAGACAGTACATTGAATTAGTATAAAGCATGTGCCAAAATGGAAATTGGAAGATCTGCTACATTTATTGATGATCACATCATGACTAATAGGGTGCAATACCTTCCTTCATATTGCATCTTTATGTTTTAGGTAGAGTTCATTATGATACACTATCATGATCTCCTAGAAGGTCCTCAAACACTTAGTTTAAAAATATTTCAACATCGATTATATGAAAGTTTCTTAATACTTTTACCTAGATAGTTAAGTACTTAATTCATGATCCCCATGAACACTTCAAGATATTTAGACTTGTATTTCATTAAATACAATCTACTATATGTACTGAGATCATCAAAAAATATAATGAGGTACTTTGTAACTACTTCTAGCATTTGTTCTAAACAGTCTATATACATCAGTATGTATGAGGCCTAATAGAATACTCACTCTCCCACTATTTTAGTGAATGGTTTTTTTGTCATATTTCTCAACAAAAGAAATACACGTCTCTATTGGTTCAATAACCAAAATAGTCTAGATGACAATCTACATGGATCCAAGAAATGCATTTTTCATTTATGTGCACTACTTGACAATGATATAGGAAATCATTATTTGAGTCATCAAGTCGTTCAATGTACATGTAATAAATATTTTTCTCTACAAATATCAAGTATGACATAGGGAACTACCATCTAAGATATTATCTTATAAAACAAAACATAAAAATATTCATAATACTCTTGTCCATACAATATACATGATGTTTTCATTTATGATAGGTACATAATAGAAATGTACTAATTCCATTACATATGCATCAAATAGAATGATATATTCTAACTATAGTGACTACAACTCTTATGTAACACCCATGCCCACTATCTAAGGCTCTAGCAGGGTTTCAAGAATGATGATTGGCCCTACAGACCACCACTAGCCTCAACAGCATGCTTTCTCCTCATTCATGCCCAAGCCAAGATCAACTTCCCGATTGGTCACCAATCCTAGTACTACTCCAAGATCAAAACACTTAACTATGGAGTTCTTTTTGTGATGGGCTCCCGGAAAAGGAGGTTCACTTTGGTGATATGGGTAGTCTAATCATTACTTTTAAGATCATTTTATCTGAGGCCTCAAATGCTGGGACATCACAATTTCCCCCACTTAGACTATTGACGTCATCGTCAAGGATCAATATACAACCTCACAATCTCTTCCCAATTCCATTGTAGAATGGCCCATGGACATCCAACTCCCATCCACGACTACCAACGCAAGGGCAGTTCCATCTCATCTCAATGGATAGCCCTCTCCAACTTGCCTAGCCCGCACGGCTTAAGACTGGAATGCGGCATGCCCATGTCGGCCCCACCTACTGGAGGGGAATCAGCTTTGATACTAATTGTAACACCCAGGCACACTGCCCAAGGCTCTAGTAGAGTTTCAAGAATGATGACTGGCCCCATAGACCACCACTAGCCTTAACTAAGTGATACCATTTGTAACACCCGGGCACACAGGCCAAGGCTCTAGTAGAGTTTTAGGAATGATGACTAGCCCCACAGACCACCACTAGCCTTAACTATGCACTTTGTCCTCACTGATGTGCAAGCAAAGATCAATTTCCCGAGTGGTCACCCATCCTAGAACTACTCCAAGCTGAGCACACTTAACTATGGATTTCTTTAGTGATGGGCTCCCGAAAAAGGAGGTGCACCTTGGTGATATGGGTAGTCCAATCATTCTTTATAAGATCTTTTTATCCAGGCCTCAAATCCTAGAACGTTACAATCTCCCCCACTTAGACTCTTGACCTCCTCATCAAGGCTCAACTATATGACCTCATAATACTTCCCCATTTCAGTGTAGACCTAGAATGTCCCATGGACACCCAGCTCCCGATCATGGAATACCAGTGCATTGGTGGCTACATCAACCATGGACAACCCTTTCCAACATTCCTGGACCACACGGCTCAAAACTGCCATGCCACATGCCTATGTGGGCCCCACCTACTAGAGGGGAATTATCTCTGATACCATTTTTGACACCCGGGCCCATTGCCTAAGGCTCTAGTAGGATTTTAGGAAAGATGACTAGCCCCACAGACAACCACTAGCCTCAACTGCCTGCTTTGTCCTCACTATGCTCAAGCCAGGATCAACTTTCCGATTGGTCACCCATCCTAGTTCTACTCCAAGTTGAGCACACTTAACTATAGAGTTCTTTTAGTGATGGGATCCCAGAAAAGGAGGTGCACCTTAGTGATGTGGGTATTCCAATCATTCCTTTTAAGATCATTTTATCAGAGGCCTCAAATCATGGGACGTTACAATTTCCCCCACTTAGACTCTTGATGTCCTCGTCAAGGCTCAATATACAACCTCATAATCTCTCCCCATTTTAGTGTCGACCCAGAATGGCCCATGGACATCCATCTCCCATCCATGACTACCAGCGCAAGGGCGACTTCATCTCCGTACGTCTTAAGACTGGTATGCCACATGCCCATGTCGACCCCACCTACTGGAGGGGAATTAGCTTTGATACCATTTGTAACACCCGAGCACACTTCCCAAGGCTCTAGCAGAGTTTCAGGAATGGCGACTGGTCCCATAGACCACCACTAGCCTTAACTGCTCACTTTGTCCTCACTGACGCGCAAGCCAAGATCAACTACCCTACTGGTCACCCATCCTAGTAGTACTCCAAGCTGAGCACACTTAAGTATGAAGTTCTTTAGTGATGGGCTCCAGAAAAAGGAGGTGTAGCTTGGTGATACGGGTAGTCCAATCATTCCTTATAAGATCTTTTTATCTAAGGCCTCAAATCTTGGGATGTTACATCTTGCTTCACACATTTATAGCTTACTTCACACATTTATAGCTTACTTCTTCTCAAGTCCTAAAGTAGAGATCTCTATCTATTTCTTTTGCATATTCCTATAAGTGAATAGGACATATTCCTTTTACACTTTCCCATCTTCTTATCTTGGGTACAAAAGCTTTGATCTTCATCTTAGCCTCAGAACATTTCTTGTCCTTGACTTTGTCCTTGGACTCTCCTTTGTTGGTTACCATCACGGGTTTGTTCTTCTTCATGTGTACCTCGACATTCATTAACATGCTAAAAAATGTAGATAATGGTATGATTGAGTTACTCAAGTAATAACACTTGATAAACTAGCTATATGATTTATGGAATGATTATAGAATCATATTCGTGGCCAACTCTTGACCTAAAGGAAATCTCATTCTCTCTAGATGTTCCACATGCCCAATCATATTGATCACGAGGGCTCTATCGGATCTGCCACTGTCAATTTTCACTCAAATAACTCTTTGGAGACGTTATACCTTTCTTGCTTTACATGATTCATAATATATGTTACCATCTCCATGTTTACATGATTTTTTTATGAAAATTATAGTTCATACAACTCAACATAAGGTCTTTGATGTCTACTGCATCATTGGCATGTTTCAAATAAGCATTGATTTCAGCTTTAGGCACATTTGGAGTGGGTTTTTCTGGCACTGGTGTTTCAAGGACATAGAGCTTATGCTCATGATTGAGAACATTTCTCAAAATCCTGAAGTAATTATGAAAGTTATTCCCACTCAACATGTCCTTATTTAGACCAATTGTGATGAAAATGTGTTTGTGTTTGGCATTAGTTTCTACAAATAATTTTTTTAACTGTCAAAACACTTTTGATTTGATTTGATATTATTAATGATACATATAAGGAATTTAATTAATTATCGCTACCACTATTTTATTCAAATTGATATCCCTTACTACAAATTTGGAAGATTGCAACAAACAATCTTCTAGTGAGCCAAGATCCAAGACCCAAGACAATTAAGTAAATACCCAACCAACACTTGTGCTCATTACCAATTATTAAGGTAGGAAACATTTTCCAATTACATCTCATACAATTCTTGGATAGATGGTATTAACAAATCCTTGCCATAGTTTATCTATATGTTTCTAGACACCTAATCCTATTAAGGTCACATAGTTAAGCCTGACCCATATGACAACACAATAGAATATGCAACCTGCAAATAATGACCCACATATCTACCATCACACTTCCACAAGACAGATGGTGCACCATGATAGGGTGTGCCCACACTTAGTCTATCAAGCTTTACTTTGTGTCCCATATGGAAAACATCTTAGACTAAATATTGATTGGTGGATTTTATATATAAGTACATATACATCTCAAATCACCACATACTTATAATATGTATCACATACATGCTATAACCACAAATGAAACATGTAATAATATATCATTCATATGATGGTTATGTCCATACTATTTCAATTCTTTGGAGTCACAAAGAATTAGTACCACCTCAGGTCCATAACTCATGCGGCAACCTGTATTGTGCAACTGGTGTTGGCCCAGTCGGTCGTCTAAACCCTTCAGTCAATCAGTTGGCTCTTCCTATATGTTGGCCTCCTCTGTCCTCCAGTAAGTCGAGTCGACTCATGCAGAACATCTTCTCTTTCCAAAAAATAAATTAAAACTATCTTATTCTGTATTACATTGTAAAAGGGAAAACCTCGAGTTAAATTCAAGGGGAGTATGGGAAAAAGAGCATTGATTTACATTTGGAAAGGAGAGAGGCTCGATATGCAAATTGAGTAATAACATGTAAGAAAACAAAATAACCATGCATACATAACCACAAGGATTTTGTCCATAACCATACATACATCCACCATCAAAATGCTTTTAGGGAGACATGTATAGATTGTATATATATCATATATATGTATGTATATATATGTATCTATTGGGGTCGTATGTGGTATTTAATCAGATATGCAAATTAATCATTTCAATATTCACATCGTATGCAGTAAACTAAATACACATAAATTGATGTGGCTTTGATACTACTGCTTGGGGAATAAGGACGATAGATAAGGCAATGGAAACCTAAAACTTTTTCCCCTAATCCTTGCCAGAGAGATCACGTCAACAACTATATATCTAGGAAATAAGGGTAGAAATATATATAACTAGTCCTGGAGCATATCCAGTGACTATTCTTGCACAATCATGTACAAGCTTCACAAGATGCACGTGGACATCTCTTGGCGATGACCTCCTGGTGTATCACTACAAACAATGGTGGTTTTTGTTCTCTAGCATGGTGTCAACAACCTTCACATCTCTACATAGTCCATGTGAAGCATAGAGGAACTCCCTATTATGCTACCAGAGATAACAAGAAGGAGTTGTTCCTTCAAACGTCAAAATTGTAGCGTTGACATGCTCTCCCTTATTGTCTCTCCCTTTATAGGTAAGACTTACTCAAGCTCTCTAGTTACCAAAACTATGAGAGGAAAATAATTGTCAGAGCTTATTGTTGTATATTTTTAAAGCCTTGACTCCCTCTCTATTTATAGGAGGGTTAGAGTCAGGATTTCTAGACCAACTAAGAATCAAAGAGACAAATTTTCATGAAATTATAGTTGTTTAGAATCACAAATTGGTTGGTTCACTTTTGAAATGATTAGTTTGTATGTGAATCGGTCAGTTCAACACTTGAACTGGTCGATTCCCATGTTAATCGGTTGATTCAACATTTGAACCAGTCATTCACTATACTTCTTATTTGCAAACATATTGGCTTTCAATAAGACAATTAATGTACAACATGATGGCAGCATCAATCCTTGATCCATTCATATCGATCACTCAATTTTTCGTGTCACATATGAAATGGTTGATTCACATTTTGAACCAGTGGGTTCACTTATGAACTTTGCAATTCAAATTTTAAACCAGACAGTTCACTTCTGATCTAGGAAATTCAAAATCTAGTTCAGCCAATGTACAACCAATGTCTTTTAAATTGAATACCTAAACACTTTAGTAATCAAATTAAACCATATTCATGATTAAACTCCTTTTGCAGGTGCATCCTATGTGTGTGACCCTATAGGTCCCAAATTACCTTGGAACTAAATGCCTACAACCAAATTATAACATCACAAGCAATGCGCGGTATCTTACAGCTCATCATTTCTACCCAAGTAATTGGAAATTTGGAGAACAACTTCAGCCTACAATGCATGATCAATGTTACAGTGAACATATAGTTCCTTTGTCTCTGATATATGGATTGAACTTTAGGCTTGGAATCATCACGCTCTTCAACATTCAATCCATGTTCCTTAAACTAGAGTGAGCTTACATATCACATATTGAGTCAGATGAGTATGGCCATATGTTTCTCAATCTCTCCTATCAAGTGGCAAGGATATCAATCTCTAGTGGAAGGGACAAATCCCATCTACATAACTCACACTAAATTCCCATGTGTCACAACATACTTGAGCACCACCTTTATGGAAACTCTTATTACAGGTCACGCTGAATGGTGTCAAAATACATCAAACAACATGTGACGAGTGTAGTGGCGTTAGGTATAGTAACCACAATCACAACTATCACTATGAGAACTTATTTTGACTACAATTCCATGGTCCCATGCATCACTCTCAACGTAGGCATGTTTAATACAATGTTCTCAAACAAGTACCTACATGTTTGGTTTGATATCACATATCAAGACTGATGAGATTCTGTCATCAACCAATACACACTCTAGTCATATGTATTCATTTTGTCTATTTTTCTTGCATAGTAATATTCGACTAGGGACACAACAAGCATGTATGTCTCTTCTCGTACATATGATCCCATTGTTCATGTCCTCAACTTGAAGACATCTGTCACAGAGAAATGTCATTCTTTAGAAAAATATCATGTTTGTGTTATCATCTCATGATTGAGAAAAACATAATAGATAGAATTTCCTTTATCATTATCAAATCAAGAATCTAATGCTCCATTACAATCATCATATGATTGTCTCTCTGGGCATACATACCAAAAATGGTAAAGTTTCCATCTTTATACCTAACTGTCACCATACATTCTATTCGGTAATAAGACTTTCAACAATTGATTTTGATTCTATTCGGTAGGTATTATTTCATGAATTCAATATTCCAACTACCATTGAGATTGACCCAAGTATCAACTGCCATATTATGTAAATACATATGTACTTCTTTGATCACATAGTCTAGAAATGGCTTCTTTTCTATGCACCATTTAAATTCTCTATTGCTCTGGTATTTCTACCACTATGAATAATTCATTTATTATTTTATCTGGTCTTCTACATGACCTGGAAGACACCTCTCTAAAAGTTACTGATGCACTGCCCGCCTTTTGGTCGATGATAACACCAATTTTTGTGATGTTTTTGCCCTTTATTCTATTATCAAAACTGCCCTTATCTGCTATTTTCCTCTCTTTTATTAGTACTTTCGCAATAATTGGCCAAGCAATGCTCTTAATCCAATATTTCCATCTTTTGCAGAGTTTTTCCTCATTTTGATACAATAAGGCCGTCCCAGCCCACAAATAAGTCTAGAGTCTGTTTCGGCCTTCCTGACGCTCGATACGACCTCTGCCCGACAGGGCGGAGCGACACAATGATGCATGAGGAAGGGATGTCGCACAAGAAGAAACTGACGGACGACACGTCTTCTACCTGACAGGGAGCCACGCTTGCCACGACAACCCAAGCTTGTCGGGAGACACAGCCACCCACCGATAGGTGTGCCTCCCGTCACGTGACCGATAGCCGACACCCCTGCACCGAGCGACACCAGTATCGGCCGTCCACCGACCCGCGAATAAGGAGGACACATGGCGCTTCGAGCACCATAACTTCCCCCGATCGCTGCCTATAAATAGCAGCTACAGGAAGCTGAAGAGACAGTTCGGACAGTCGGGGAATTTTGAGCGATCTTCGGAGGAAACTGTGAGAGTAAGAGTATCGCGCCCCAGTGCTCGTGACGGGCAACTCTAGGTGAGCTCTTCCTCGTCCTGAGAGGGAGGGGATGGTTCACTTAGGACTGTCTCGGGCGACACTATGGGCCGATATCGGCCAACGTCGATGAGCGACACAAGTACCCGACAGTAGAATGCGCCGCTCCATGCCTGACATGATATCAAACCAATACGCTTCGCCCATCATAGCGTGCCGCCCGAGAGGGTGCGCCTCCTGACATGAGCGTATCGGCCAGGGTCCTTGAGCGATACAGTCGGCTGTCACGGTATGCCGCCCGACACTGCTGTATCGGGCTAGGCTCCTGACCGGTATCAGACTGGGGAGCCGCAATAGCTTGTCACCCTTCTACATCAAGAAGGCGACATCTATCTTTAATTATGTTATTTAATTCCTTACTTACGCAATGTATTAAGACCTTTAATGTTTATGGGAATGGAAAAGCTCAATTACTTGCTGCTCTATGCTTGGTGCAATATGTTGGATGACTGCTATGTTTGATATCTGAACTCTAGCTTTCATGTTTGGATTGCGTTTCGCTTAGCTACCGAATCGTGCTTTCCCGTCGCAACAAATTCGAGAGTTGTGTTGTGGCTCTCGTGTTTGGTCCGATTTTGGATCACGAGAGTGCCTAGAACGGAGTTGTTTCAGTAACATTCCACTCTAACTTAAGTCCAGCAACCTTGAGAGGGGTGTTATGCTTGGTTAGAGGTACCCGCTCGGAGAGGAGGGGTGCAGGATGTTACTGCTTCCGCTTGTTTTACTGAAGTCTTATCCTTCGTACCTTGCTCTAGCTCTGGTTTTATCTTTCTATTTATGTTGCATGAAAACCCCTAAAAACTGCTAAATGACTAAAACCTTAAATCTTTCTGTAGCTCCAGTTGGAGACAGTTTTCTTTGTTTTGTTTGTGACATCTTACCGTTTCCCTTTCGGGAATTTATTATATCTCTATACCTACCGGAGTGTAGCGTGTCGATTCTGGGTTCTCAACACTACCACCTTTATCCCTGTGTTTGACCCCGTATATCTACTTCGACCCCGTAAACAAAATTACGGGGGGCTAGAAGGATTCGGGTTATAAATGTGAAAGCTCGATTACCTCAAATGTGCCTCCTGATTTAGGACGCGCGATTTAGGGCGGTCAACTTTCTGGCACCGTTGTCGGGGACAAGGCAAAAACGGCACTGTTGACGAATCCGAATCCACTAACTACACTCTCGTGCCTCAAGC
Source organism: Alisma plantago-aquatica (assembly GCA_963693085.1). Lineage (NCBI taxonomy): Eukaryota > Viridiplantae > Streptophyta > Magnoliopsida > Alismatales > Alismataceae > Alisma > Alisma plantago-aquatica. The sequence goes on from OY856410.1 coordinate 321,160,618, forward strand.
TTAGAAATGAGCTTGACAACACTCTTTTTCTTTTTCTTATTGTTATCCTTTGCCTAAAAAAAATTTATTAAAAATTCTATTTTCTGACTTGATCTTTCGTGCCATTTCAGGAACTTTGAAGTGCGGTGATGTGATGACCTGGAATTTGGATACTTAAAGAATTTAGTTATGTTGGACCTAACAAGAGTAATTTGATCTTATTTGAAGTTTTCTTACATGATAAGATTAATCAAGGGAAGTAGATGAAGCAAATTAATGTTTAGGTAAGTGATATTTGAACACTTATGAGGTCAAGGCCAATTTATTAGTCTCCACAAACTCAAGTGATAAATTCATGAACATTGAGGTTTATGATGAATATCTTGGTAATTGTATTGACCATAGTACTCTTATGAAATAATTGATTTGGAGGACATTAGTGATGTCATATGATAGGACCATGGCCCGTTGAATATATAGTACTTAGGTATATATTTTATGTCATGCAGTCTTTACTCACTTGGCTGTACGGCACCTTACAAGCCACCAGCCACAGATCCAGGACCAGGTCATTCTCAACCTCCGAAAATTGAGGATCATAAGAGGGTTGTTGGGGGTGTAGCAGCGATCTGATAAAGGTGAAACAGTCTACGAGAATTTGTTGGAAAACCCATGACCTGCGCAACAGTTGAATCGATAATACTTTCAATTGACGTTGGGTACCTATGGTTACCAATGGACTGTAGTCCTCATGCCCACCTTCTCCATCGTCTCCCTCCAGACCACGCACAGTGTCCATGGAATTCTTTGATAAGGGAGACCAACCTTCATCTCCTTCTTCCTCCTTTTCGGCAAGCAGTAGAGACATCTCATCCCTACCTCCATGAGCCCAACCTCAATCAAGAGGAAAGTGAACATCTCATCCATCGCTGCCCTCACCCACCGAAGCAATCTAGAGGACGCTTCCTTCTTTACTGGAGGTGGCGCTTGGTTCTCCTACAGGCTGGGAGCCTCGGCGGTGCTAGGGCTGGGACCGCTCAGCTAACAGGTCACCTCCGCATGACAAGGGAGGGCCACCATGGCCTCCATCGGGATCCAAGGGCTCTTCCCCTCCCTTTGCCCTGTCCTTGGATGCAGCTGACGCCGCCGGGATGCTCTCTGTTCGGCCCCCTGTTTTGAGCACAGAAATAGGGGAATCCCATAAGGAAGGTCGGCGGGCGGTGGGGGACAGCGCTTGATCAGACACTCGTAGTTGGAGGCGGGCACATACGACCTAGAGTCGCGTGCAATCACATTTGAAGACCCAACCAGCGATCTGTAGATGCTGGGAGTCGCCGACCATCGCGCATGGAGAGGGGCAGCCCAATCGCAGACTACTGCATAGCGTGAAGGTGTGGGTCAGCCCTAGTCGTCAGATCTAGGATCGACGGCCAACCTCAAGGCATAAATAACAACAATGGTAATAACTCCCTCAACTATAGTTTTAAATGTTGATCTTAAAAAAATGATAACTCCCAATTCCCTTGGCCAAATAGGGTAAACCTATATACCATTTTGATCGTATCAAAAAGATATACAACTTGGACATAATTGTAGACCCTAATTCCTTTGTTTGTTCTCTGTTTTTTCAAAAATGCTACGTTTTGATCTTCTTAACATATTAAATGCAATGTTATGATGAATTTGGAACTTTAATGCATATATACCCACCTAAGTATCAAATCAGTAACTCTCATGTCCTTGTATCCCTATTGAAAGTCTTATTCTTCCTATTTTTCTCATAAATGACTCCTTTTTGTACATATGTGACCATATTGGGCTATAATGATGTACATTGCTCTTATAATCCTAACCTTTCTTCCTAATGACTCCAAATGCTTAACCAATCTTGAAATCAATATTTTATGCTCCTGGAACCTTTGGGAAACCTTATAACATTCCTTGTACTCTCGATGACATAAGTGTGCTATTATGATAACTGCATGTATGAGTGAATGTCGATGCTTCATGTTGATAGTTTGATGTCTAGACCCTAGTAGACATCACCCTACTTTGAATGTGTTTCCTATGTTCTTTTCTTGCTGATATAAAAATCATCCCTTATGCTTGACTCTTCTTCCTTGATGATACTTGATCTCGGTTTCTCTATTGTGAGTCTTTTGACCCTAGAATGCATGTAAATGCCTTAAACCTTGATGTGATCATAGAAAGTGCATGGAATGTCATAATGACTTGAAACTTGAACCACACCGTCATGATGACCCCTAGAACAGTATAAGATCATTTAATGAATTTGTAAGCAACTTGGAACCTATCTTGGCCAAAACCCTAAAATGCTTCTAATTAGGATTAATGATGAGAATCTAATGCATGTATGTAATTTTATTATTAATCAGGTGATGACCAGATATGTAGATGATCGAGACCAATATGCCTCCCCACGTTGAACCCCACCATTCTGGAGGCGAACGCCAAGAGAGGAGGCCTGACTCGCCGCCACTCGAAGGTGACGACTGGTACGACAGTAAGGCTCAACAGGAAGATCCAGAATCGGGAGAGCATGAGGAAGTACACCTCCACGATAGACGTCATCGCCAACGGAGACATAGAAGGAATCACGACAATCAGGAATGACGGCATGATGCCAGTGACAGTGACGAATCTGAGGAGGAAGAAAAGACGCTGAGGGAGTTGGCATCCACAAAAGCCAACAACTCCAGATGTCCCGTCATCACCCCGTGGTTCAATGCGGCCAATTTTGAGCTTAAGCCTTCTGTGATCTCTATGATCCAGAATAAAAGCTTCAGGGGAAGTTCGAAAAATGACAACCCCTACCATCACCTCGACGCCTTCAAGAACATCTGCGACACAATAAACATGTGGGGGGTCCCCCAGGAGGTTATATATTGCAAAGGCTTCATCTTTTCCCTGGAGGACAAAGCACTGTCCTGGTACCTCAGGTTACCCCACCGGTCTTTGAACGGATGGGGAGCGTTAGCTGAAGCATTCGTAAATAAGTTTTACCCCACCGAGAGAACGGTCAGAAACCGGCAGAAAATAACCTCCTTCATGCAAAAGCCAAACGAAAGCCTCCATGACGTCTGGGAGCGATTCCAAGAGTACCTAAGGGATTTCCCCCCATCATAATTACAAGAAGGGCTTCCTCATCACCACCTTCTACAATGGCCTGACTCTCGATGAGAGGGTGTCACTGAACATGGCAGTGGGCAGTGACTTCCTAGGGAAGAAGCCAAAGAAGTCCGAGATGATTATCAAGAACATGGTCGAGCTAATGGCCGGTGCTGAGTTTGATCGATCAAGATAGAGGACAAGCAAAGAAGGTAGGTGAAGGGTCCACCCTTGAGTCTAAGGTGCTTGAGTCAATCACTTCACAGATTTAGAGAATTGCTACTGATGTTAAACAATTGCGGGAAGCTGGCAGTAAAGGTAAGAAGCCAGTTGAAAAAGTAATGTAATGTGTTACGTGCGGAGAAGGAGGTCACGGGGTGGACAAATGTGTCTACACCCGAATAGAAGTGGACAATGACTCCGACTCAGAAGACGAAAGGACATAGAATGTCTGCTACATGAACTTCAAGAGGCTAGATCACCCTGGCTTTAATTACGGTAGCAAGGATGCAGCCGAAAATTCGCATCAGCTGCACACCTCGGCCAAACCAGCGCCAACTTTTGAGAAGAGAGGAGGATCCGGTCAATATACCAAGAACAACCAATTCCAACCAGCAAAAGGCAATTTCCAAGCATCGGGAAAGTACCAAGGTCCAAACCGAGAATGGGACAAAGGAGCAAGCCAATCTGATGTGATTGGCCAGTTGTTTGATTTCGTTAAGAAATAGGATACCGTCAATAACCAACTAGCGCAAAGTGCGTTGTCCAATTCTGGTGTTTTGAACACGTTGCAGGTACAATTGGCAGACATGCAGATGCATCAATGCCAAATCGACCAGGAGCAAGCTCAGCTTGCCGAGATCGTAAAGAACCCGTCGGGGAAGATCCCGTACAACACTGAACCAGCCAAGAGATTGGGACAGTAGTTGCGGAGGAAAAGGATGAAGAGGAAGCCAAAGACGTCCAGTTGGGGACGGGAAACTCAGCGCTTCTCAGGAGGCATCCTGAGCTGCATTTTAAATTCCTAGTATAGGGTGTATTTACTTTCATGCAAGTTGAACATTTCAAGTATTATGGACAATTCAGACTGTAATAAGGCCCGAGTCAGCGTATGCGCCACATGCGCTGACTCTTATGTTTTAGGGGTCACCACTTTAGCTCTATTAACCGTGATGGGTAATACTATGTGAGGCTAGGAGCTTAGTCTTAGGCCAATGATGTTTTACTCATCAGCCGCAGTTTAAACCGCTTTGTTTTCATGACGTATCGGAAAGCAACCCAACCGGTGCTATGAATACGCACATATCGGGCAGTGGAATTTCGGATATCACAAGGGTCGTGCCGACGGATGGAGTTTCCCGTCTTACGAGTTGCCCTAACGGCCGACACGCACCCCAGATTTACTTATTTCACCCTGGTTGAGTTTGCTATATAAAGGGGTGAGTTTTTACCGTGTCGGGCTCCTTGTTTTACTGTTTTCACGCTCTCGTGCCGCGTGGAAGTTTAGATCATAGCAAGGTATAGCTCGACAGACCCTATCGCCCGGCAGACCATGCCGACCGACACGTACCTTTCTTTTTAGCAAGTAGCTTATCGGTCTTACGGTTCCTGCGCTGGGAAGCCTTGTATCACCCGATATGGATGTCGCGTAACGTACCTTATATTTATGATTGCCCGATACACCATGTCGGACGATGGCCGTATCGCCCATCTTTGTACCGCCTCGCCTGTTTTTGTTGTCAGGCGACACGCTGCTTTCCTTTCTAGAAGACCTTATCAGGCATCTTAACTGATATGTCTGTATCAAGCGACTGACCTAACGCACGTTCATCACCTTATCGCCCTGTTCATATCGCGTGTTTGATCTTCTGACGTAATGGGCGATACCCATCTCTAGTATCGGACACAAGACTTCACCTCTGAAACCCGTGTGTCGCCCGATACGGGGTGCGGGATGGTCTTTGTATAGAAAATTACCTGGTCGAAAATTGTTTTCTTTACTTTTTCAAGGCATCAACACACTTAATCAAGGTATTTTCTTATTGTCTTACAGAAATGGCCCGCACTAAGACAACTGTTGTCCCTGTTGACGCACAAGGCAGGAGGATCTACCCAGAGACTACTGTGGAAGGGCAGACTGCCAGGCCTAAGCACCTGAACCCAGGACCAGTTGGGGCATCGAAAGTAGAGAAGAGGGCTAGGGTTGGAGAAGTGGCGGCTCCAACACCAACACCAACACCTCTAGCAGTAGATGAACTCATAGAATTCTTGTCAAGAAGTTTCAAGCCAAGGGACGACGAGCACGCTCGCCGATATGCTGAACTAGCGACCAAAGTCTATCGACCGAGCAGGTTCTGCCATCAGGCCTCGTTTCTGAACTAGGGATCGTAGGGAGGCTAAAGGGCGTCCTCACTACAGCAGGGCTGAAGAAGATCTTCTTCAGCCGGTCTTCTTCTTACACCAAACTGACAATGGAGTTTATGTCTTCGCTCCACCGGGTGAAGAATTCTGCGGCAGAGAGAGAAGAATTTGGCGAGACAGACAGACTCCAGGCTCAGCTTTACAACTCGGAGCACCCCATCTCCGAGAAGTTGTTGAATAAGATCTTTTCTTCCAATGAGGAGGAGAGGAATCTCATGGAAAACGGTGAGAGAATCACCGAGGGAGACGGGTTCAATCCCGTGGAGCTCTGGAGCAAGCTAACTGGCGAATCTTCATTCAAGCTGGGAAGAAAGGTGGTGGCAGTGCACTCCTACTTCTGGAGGATAGTGCACAAATTGGTGGCATGCTTGTTGTTCAGCAAGAATGAGTCCAGTAACATCTATATCGAAGAACTCCACGTCATGTGGCACATAATGGAGGGTCGAGTAATCAACCTCGTGCGGTTCTTACTGAACAGACTGCATCTGATGAAAGAAGCCACAAAAGAGTACTGCATGGGCGGAATAGTCAACTTAATCGCAGTAGGGCTCGGGTACCCAAAAGAGCCGCGCAGCCTTTCGAGGACGCAAGGCGATGAGCTGATCGACACCAAGTACCTGATGAGGACCAGCATCATTAGAAAGGAGGGGAGGAACTTCTTCTACAAGTTTTCAAGGACGGACATACTCCTCCCGCTCCCTCGCTGCGCCGCCTACGACGCAAAGAAACTGGTCTTCACTGCCACCGAAATTGAAGCTGTAGCGAACAACACAGCTCACGCCTCCGCCACCAGGGCCCCGGAGAGGGCAGTTCCAGAGCTACCAACGACAACTACTGATAGAATTGTCGTTGCTCTGACTATGTCAGCCACCGCCACATCAAGGACGATGATAGCTGGGAAAGAACCGGTGATCGTTGAGGTCACCGAGACAGAGACTACGGGGGCTGCTGCGATAGAAACGACTGCAGCCCCCGTCTTTGCTTCAAGGCCTGCAGAGGCAGAAGAGGAACTTCAGCAGGACGTCAGCAACAGGGTGTTCGACGAGATCCTGAGAATGGAGCTCGGAGGAACACCAACACCGCCGCTAAAGTCCCCACCTGCAGCAGTTGAGGAGACCGCCGACAGTGCAGAGGTGGAGTAGATTCCGCCCTCACCACGGCCATCTCCAGCTAGACGAGAAGTCAAGGCGGTGGCACCTGAAAAAGCGCTGACACCGGGCCTGGCGACAGCTGGATCGCAAACGATTCTGATAGATTCTACCTCACCGGGTAGGCCATCGCGCGAGCAAGATGTCGCGAGGACGGAAGGGAGAACCACTGAAGCTCCTCCGTCACTCGGAAAGATGCTCGGGCATGAGCTCGATGATTTGCGGGAGGTAACGGATACCAACTCTGCTACTTGTACTTCCCTAACCCGCAAACTTGCATCCTTCCAAGACAGGCTGAATAGCCAAGAAAGGGAGATGCTGACTCTAGCGAGCCTTCCCGGCGGACTCAAGGCTTTGAATGCAATGATGCAGCAAGTTCTCCAATGACTCAACAAGATTGAGGAGAGGCTGGACAGAAGCTACGACCATCCATGTCGAAGGCAACCGAGACGGTCAGCGTCACCCCTCAGTCGTGGCTCTCCTCCTTCTTCGTCAGCTTCCCCCTCGGGAACAGCCTCCTCCTAATCCAGTGGGCAATCCTCAACACCCGAGGAGGGAATGCAACAAAGGTCAGCCGAAGGAGCTCCAGCCCGACAAGAGAGCTCTCTAGGTTTCGAAAGAGGAAATATCTCTGTCCCCCTAGATGAAGCCGAAGATGATAGCGTAGATATCAGCATCGGGGGAGACTCTTCTGATGAGTCTGAGGGAGAAAAAGGGGATGTCTACGTAGTCAATAAGAGACATCTACCCCGAGGAAGGCGCTCGATGGAAGATAGATTCCGAGAGCCATCCGAGATACCATCCTTCGAGATGGCCGACTTCGACGGAAGAGCCATCGTAAACCTGACGATTAGAGACCAGAAGTTGCTGAATAAGGTCTTACGATCGCAGGCGGATGAAGATGACGTCGTCGGACCGATAGCTGCTTCTCCGTGCAACGGGGAGCTCTTTGAAGCATGTTCCATACGCTGGTCATGGTCGGCAAAAGGCTGTTCAGAGTCCTGGAGAATGCGATAATAGAAAATATCGACCGCAGGACAGGTCGGAGGGCACTATACACAGCCACCCCGACCTTGGCAAGAAGGCTGATGAAGGGAGATCCAAACTCCCGTGCAGTGGCCGACATGTTGCAGCACATGGAAGAGCATAGGCCAAACCTAGTGTTGGCCCCGTACAAGCACCGGAACATGTGGTTTCTCTGCATAGTAGACCTCAGAAACTGCGACGTCCAGCTGCTGCGTTGTAGAAATGATGAAGTGCCGCGCTCCGGGGGTGTTTTCTGCCGGAGGACAGGAAGCTGAGACTCCTGCCGTTGCATCTACTACGAGCTATAAAGTAAGGAAGACAATGTCACCAAGGTCCTTGGAACTTCTTTACTCTCCGAGACCTCCCCATCCAGGCAGAAGAGGGGAGTGGGAACAACGCTTTTGCCATCCTGAGTGCCATTGAGGTGCTCAATACATTCGGAAACTTGGGATCCCTCAAGGGCAGATTCTTCTATCAATGCAGAGGCGCTTACGCCATGTTGCTGATCAAGGACAAGTGCTATTTCCAAGACGCAGGGGTACCAAAGCAGCTGCTGTCAGTGACCTGGAAGAAGACTCTTCTCAATCCAGTAGGTCTCCGGAAAAAGAAGAGGAGATAGCTACTGACACCTATGGGGCAGGCAAGAAGTTGGAATTCCTGAAGAAAGTGCACGGGATGGAAGACGCTGCTTCACCTAAAGCTTCAGAAGGGCTGATCACAAATTTCGACTGCTTTTCGTGTGCAACTCTCACACAGGAGCAGGTCAACGTAATCCAGCTGAAGTTAGATGATTCTACCCCATCGGTTGTCGCCTTTCAAGCAGGCAATATCAAAGTCTCGGTCGATGATCTAAGGGACATGGTAAAGGAAGGAGGATGTTTGGCTGTATCTTTTGTAGTCACTTACATCCAGTATATACAGCCAAAGCTAGAACATGCGCACATAGCCCATCCTATGTTGTTCAATGACATTTGCCTCGCCGATGAAATAGGAGCGAAACAAGCATTTCTGCAGGAATTGGCGAGAAAAGTTCCCAGCAAGATCTTCCTCCCCGTCCTACATTACAACCACTGGACGCTCCTAACAATGTACACCCGACAACGAACAGGAATTTTCTACAATAGCTCGGACAGCAACAAGAACCATCCAGTGCCGTGTACATCAGAACCTTTGACATCCATCGAACGCTTGGTCCGAAAATACTACGACGAGGTGGCAAAGATGATCCAACCATTCCTGGATACGCAAGCAAGCAAGTGGCACGAACTCCATTTCTGCCACCATAGTCCGCATCAACTTCCTTTATCCAACGACTGTGGCATCTACGTCCTGGAATGGATGGCGAACAAAGAAACGCCTGACCAGCTCCACCACACCTTCTATCACAGCAAAAGGGGGGAATATGTGTGGGAGCTTCTGTCTGACACAGGCGCAACCTCACTGGAATAAACATTACCTCACCCTTATCTACTTCACAACTCTGGGACAGAGTATGGAGTAAGTTTGGGGGGGTACAATGTACCAGTGAGGGAGGTACAAAATTTTGAAAATTCTAACTCTATTTCTTTATTCCTTTGTCTCATACTCATTATTCTTTTGTTCTTTGTGTACATATAAATGTTCATACCAAAGTTTTGAAAATTCTTTTTGTTTATATATCATCTCCATGCATATGTACAAAGTTGTTATAATAGTGAAAACCTATTGCGACTTCTTACAAGGTTTGTTTTCTATATGCTTAACGAGATGCAAGTTTTGTTATATCTTTTTGATAATGCTGCCTCAAACGAATAAAAGATTATGTTTTTCCATGCCAAAAATTTCGAAAAATATAATAATCTCACAAACAGCTAAGAGACGAGTATGGAGAAGGAAAAAGCTGCCCAAATAGCAGAAATCTCTTTGTTTTCCCTCACCCAATGAAAATCCCAAAAAGAGAAAGAAGCCTTATGAGTGTGAATAAAAGCATGAGAGTTGTGCCCAATAAAAGAAAAAGAAATATATATATATATACACACTTGTTTTCGAAAAGTACCCATCTTTAGGCATGGTAGATCCGGGGCAGTGGTACGTAGGATGTGAAATCACTACTCTAAAGCCAACTGGCTTGGACTGCAGGGACCACTTGCCCACTAACGGACCCTTACCTGGATGGACTGATGGGAAACAAGAAAAAACCCAAAAAGCCTTAGCCTGCCCTATACACAACTTTCTGCCCCAAAAATAAAGTTGTTTGGTGTGTAAGCTAACTTCGGAATCATACAACAAAGTCTTGTCGAAGCTGTAGAGAAACATCTTACTTAAACAATAAGGCATGAAAAACTAAGTCTTTTATTCGTAGTGAGACAGCATTATCTCTAAGGCATTGCGAATCTTGTTTCACCTCTTGGCCTGAAAGCTACTCTGAGCAGAAGAAGCATCACTAAACAAAGTTTAAATATTGATTGAGGACAATCAAAACGCTAAATTTGGGGGAGTTGATAACACCAATTTTTGTGATGTTTTTCCCTTTATTCTGTTATCAAAACTGCCCTTTTCTGCTATTTTCCTCTCTTTTATTAGTACTTTCTCAATAATTGGCCAAGCAATGCTCTTAATCCAATATTTCCATCTTTTGCAGAGTTTTTCCTCATTTTGGTACAATAAGGCTGTCCCAGCCCACAAATAAGTCCAGAGTCTGTTTCGGCCTTCCTGACGCCTGATACGACCTCTGCCCGACAGGGCAGAGCGACACAATGACGCACGACGAAGGGATGTCGCGCAAGAAGAAACTGATGGACGACACGTCTTCTACCCGATAGGGAGCCACGCTCACCACGACAACCCAAGCTTGTCGGGCGACACAGCCACCCACCAGCAGGCGCGCCGCCTGTCACGTGACCGATAGCTGACACCCCTGCACCAAGTGACACCAGTATCGGCCGTCCACCGACCCGCAAATAAGGAGGACACGTGGCGCTTCGAGCACCATAACTTCCCCCGACCGCTGCCTATAAATAGCAGCTACAGGAAGCTGAAGAGACAGTTCGGACAGTCGGGGAATCTTCAGCGATCTTCAGAGGAAACTGCAAGAGCAAGAGTATCGCGCCCCAGTGATCGTGTCGGGAAACTCTAGGTGAGCTATTCCTTGTCTTGAGAGGGAGGGGATGGTTCACTTAGGACCGTTCTGGGCGACACTACGGGCCGATATCGGCCAACGTCGATGAGCGACACAAGTACCCGACAGTAGAACGCGCCGCTCCATGCCCGACACGATATGAAACCGATACGCTTTGCCCGTCATAGCGTGCCGCCCGAGAGGGTGTGCCACCCGACATGAGCGTATCGGCCAGGATCCTTGAATGATATAGTCGGTCGTCACGGTATGCCACCCGAGATGGTGTGCCGCCTGACACTAGTGTATCAGGCTAGGCTCCTGACCGGTATCGGGCTGGGGAGCCGTAGTAGCCTGTTGCCCTTCTACATCAATAAGGCAACATCTATCTTTAATTCTGTTATTTAATTCCTTACTTACGCAATGTATTAAGACCTTTAATGTTTATGGGAATGGAAAAGCTCAATTACTTGCTGCTCTATGCTTGGTGCAATATGTTGGATGACTGCTATGTTTGATATCTGAACTCTAGCTTGCATGTTTGGATCACGTTTCGCTTAGCTACCAAATCATGTTTTTCCGTCGCAACAGCTTCGAGAGTTGTGTTGTGGCTCTAGTGTTTGGTCCGATTCTGGAGCACGAGAGTGCCTAGAACGGAGTTGTTTCAGTAACATTCCACTCTAACTTAAGTCCAGCAACCTCGAGAGGGGTGTTATGCTTGGTTATAGGTACCCACTCTGAGAGGAGGGGTGCAGGATGTTATTGCTACCGCTTGTTTTACTAAAATCTTATCCTTCGTACCTTGCTCTAGCTCTGGTTTTATCTTTCTGTTTCTGTTGCATGAAAACCCCTAAAAACTGCTAAATGACTAAAACCTTAAATCTTTCTTGTAGCTCCAGTTGGAGATAGTTTTCTTTGTTTTGTTTGTGACATCTTACCGTTTCCCTTTCGGGAATTTATTATATCTCTATACCTACCGGAGTGTAGCGTGTCGATTCTGGGTTCTCAACACTACCACCCTTGTCCCTGTGTTCGACCCCGTATATCTACTTCGACCCCGTAAACAAAGTTGCGAGGGCCTAGAAGGATTCGGGTTATAAATGTGAAAGCTCGATTACCTCAAATGTGCCTCCTCATTTAGGACGCGTGATTTAGGTCGGTCAATCGATGATTCTCATATTTATTTTACACTCCCTCATGACACGACACATCTATCTGATTAAGAGAACTCTCTGATGCTATTTATTAGTAACTCTTGACTCCATATATGCATGTCGTCATGCCAAAGCCACCATTGCTTGTGCATTTAGATGCCTTGTTCCAAGCTAATATGGATACGGGACTCTGAGTGTGACATCTTCCCCATAAGAATTGATGTTTGATTTTATCTAAACAATCACATAGATTAATAGAAAGAAAGCATGTTTGCATACTATAAGTTGGTATAGAAGCTAGCACAGTTTTGACCAAGAAAAACCTCCCTACCCTACTAAGGGTTTTGTCTTCCTAGACAGTAACCTTTCCTTCTACCTTCTAAAGAATATTTGTGTAGGCGTCGTTGTTGATTCTCTTGTGTATTATAAGGACTCCAAAATTTCGTCCTAGAGTAGGAAGACTTTGGATACCCACAAACTGACTTATTTGTCTCTTTGCAATTCTTGATACCCCTTCTGAGATGAACAAACTTTTTTTTGATGGATATGACCTGTCGTGACACACTACCAAACAACTCAAAGCTTGTCATAATTTCAACCATATGTTTAAAAAATGGTTGTGCAAACAATATGATATCATCTGCAAAGGCCACATGTGAGATTTTGATTGGGTGTCACTTTCCTTTATTTACACTATCATGAATGATCTGGCTAAGTCTCTCTATGCACAACAAGAAGAGGTAGGGAGATGATCGGTCTCCCTATATTAAAACTCTTGTATCTTTGAAAGGTCTGAGGTTGGAGACCCTCCAAATTACACAAGATTGTCCTCTTATGAAAGAGTGCATCACATACCAAATGATGTTAGTTGCCTACTTTGCCTTCATAGTATCCATTATAAATTGAAAAGACATGCAGTCATAGGCCTTAGCTTGGTCTGCCTTTATAGATACATAAGCAGTCGCCTTGTTCCTCTACATATATGGATTATATCTTGTATAGTAATAATAATAGTTGTGATTCTTCTACCAGGAACAAAGATGAATTTCTCCTTGGATATCCATTCATTCATGTAAGTCTTGACTCTTTCCACCACAATTGTGGATACAAACTTCAAAATCATGTTATTGAGTGAAATCAGTCTTAGCCAGTTGTAGTATTCTGGGTGTACCTTTGGAATAAGTGCAATAACTGATTCACACATTGTAGTTGGAAAAGGAAACCCTCAATTAGCTGTGGTGAGTGTAACCGTAACCAATTCCTTAATGATCTCACAATTTGTATGCATAAATAGGGCATCAAAACCATCAAGTACACTTGCCTTTTTAGGGTTCACAGATTTGAGTGCCTACCCTACTGCTCTCTTGTCGGTGGTCCTACCAATGTCCTCAATTTTTCATTGATTGAGATTGTTGAAGAAGATCGACACCATGTCCAACTAATCCTTGGGAAGATTTCATTTAACAAAACATTGTCTTCTAAAGAAATTATATACTTCCTCCTACTTTGTAGCATCTTTCTCCAACCAATCTTTGTGTTCATTAATTTTGACCATAATATTTCTTTGCCTTCTATTTTGGACTATGGCATGAAAGAATTTACTGTTATTGTCTAAACTATGGAACCATTCCACTCAAGCCTTCTATTTTGGTTAATCTCTACCTTATTCAAAGAGACTTTATATAGTTTCTACTTTTGGTGCAAATCACATCCATCTCTTCTCAGTAATTGCTCTCTAGGTGAAATTATATTGAGGTGATCCCTTTAAGCAGTTTTTCTCTCTCTAGGTACTTGGCTTTCTTGCTTTTAGTGGCCCATTGTTGCATTTTATTCTTAATGTCGTTTCAAGACTCCCCAAACTCATTGTCTTTCTTCCAGTGAGTTTGTAGCATAGCCTTAGACTCTATGCCTTTGTGTGAAAGCAATATTTTATTTTAGTTGTTTGCCTTCTCGTTACCAGAATAGGATTGTGGTATGACCCAATTTTGGAAAGGTAGATAACAAAACTTGATGCATTCCTGATTATCCATTCATAATTGGCAACCTCTCTATCCAATCATTCAAACAACCTACTAATTTTGTATGTGAACTTATGACCACAACAACCCAATTTTGAGAGACCCACTTGGAATAGAGTTTCTTGCAACTAAGATGCTTCTCTAAAGTTAAACAAGCCACTTCCTATTTTTACACCCATATGGGTCATCACATTAAAGTCACCCACAACCATCTAACTTCCATGTATCTGAGTTCTAACATTATCCAAATGCTTTTGAAGAAGTTGTCTTCTCATAGGAATCATGCTACCAAAACAATCGTGATGTATTCATGCCCATTAATGCAACATTGAAGGAATTGTCTATGATTCAAAAGAATTTTATTTTGACAATGATTTTTGTCTCCCAAGAGTTAGATCCTTCCAAAGAATCCATGATATTCAATATTATGAGAGTTAGTCTTTCCAATGTACTTCACAACAACTTCAACTATGGTACCAATATGCCCACAATATGTGGTTTGTACTGTCGAATCAGACTATGAATAAGATTGTAGGTATGGTCATTACCAAACCTATGGGTGTTCTATAATAAGACACTAATCATAAAACAAGATGAAAAAGGGAAAGAAATCTCTTATGCCGAGCATGTAGCCTACTTCTTCACAACATTTCCCGTGTTGTATCATCTCAGAAGACCTTGTTTTGATGGTCTCGCTCGTGTATCTCCCAAAATTTTTTTATTAAGATGTTCATCCTATTTTGGTGTCTCTCTTTGAACTACTTGTTCTATGTTATTATACATTTTGTTGTCATCTTGTGTTCCCCTCACTATATCTTCCACAAAACTTCATGTGATCAGCTCATCCCCATGTAGATATGCAGTCGTATGCTTAGGGATTGACAACCTCTTCCCCTTATTCCTTGAATTCTTTTTCTATCAGTTGTCTTTATCAAACCTTTATTTAGTCACATGCTTGTACATCTGTCTACTCTGAGCTTGTGTCTTCTCTATCCTACGTCCACATTGTCCTTTCATTTGCATTGCTTGTGTAATGCTTTTCTTCTAGTCGTGCTCCTCTAGATTCTGATTCACTACATTCTCATCCACTTCTTCTTTGGTCTAGGGCCTCAAACCTATTTGAGTTGGATAGCATATTACCTTAATTCCTATCCCAATCATGATTCCTCCAATTTCTCTATGGACATGTATATTGTGGCCATATTAAGTTTTCCAATGTTCCTCCTCCAAATTTCATCTCACTCCTATATCAATTTCTTTATTTTGAGCTTCCTCCTTTACCCTTTGTTGTTCAGTCACATTGCAATTTTTCTTCAGATAGCCCATCTTATTGGATGATAAATAGATCTCTCGAATGGATTCATACTCTATTTGTAACTTGTTGATCAAGATATCAAGTTGTATAGGTTTGGACATATCTTGATGAACCGCTATCCTAGCAAACATACACCTTGTTCTATTAAGAGTGTGATTATCTACTTTGATCAGTGCTCTAATAGATTCTACTATCATTTTCAATATGTTCTTATAATATATGCGGGGAGGTGGGCTAATGATTTTAATCTAGGTAGTTATCTGAGGTGGTATTCCTATTGATGGAAGAGAAGTTGGGTCTTATTATCACACCATCAATGGGAACCCAAAAAACGCCTATGGCCCTCCAAACATTACTTTATCATAATCATCTCTCCATGATAGTTGCACTATGTAGTAGCACATTCTAGATTTAAAAAATGTTGAATCTCCCTTAAACCTAGTTCTCAAACATCTAGGTTCTAACTTAGAGGCTAAGTCAAACCTTATTCCTATAGAACAACTTACTAAGTTTCTAAGGTTTAAAGTGAGAGGTGAAATTTAGTTTTATGTTTTGTGGTGAGCAATTGTTAGGTGTAGCTATTGTTCATGCTCTGATACCAACTGTAACGTCCTCAGATTCTGTCGTCTCAAACCTTGGAAGGCCCGAGAGGACAAATCTGAAAACGTTAGCCAATCGTTTCAGAGAGCGATTGTTACAACCCCAATTTTCATATTATTTTGGGGAGAAATGTAATTTATCCTATTAAAGATATATGAACAAATAATGATTTCATTTGATTGAATGCATGAATTTCATTTGTAAATAGCCTTTCTTGGTTGTTTCATGGGCCTTATTGGCAATTGGGCCTAATAACAAGGAAAAGAAAAAGGAAATTCAATTAGTAAATGAATATTTAAGAAATGGAGAAAACAAAGATGTAGATACCTCTAGAAGGCAAAGGAATATTCCCCAAAGGTGGATTTCGTGCCTTTTGGGTTCCTTGGGTTCCAAGGAGTCCAATTTGCAAAGATAATGTAACAAGAAAGAGAAAAGATCAATTAAATATTGCTTTATTATCAAGGAAATTGGAGATAATGATAAAATATGGAATATAAGTGGAAAGATGTTTGATTGAGTCATCATGGTGTATTTTTGTATCCACAAGGTTTGTAATGGTAAAATGAATCCAAATAAAGAAAATAGAAAGATAAGAGAGAGAAAATATGTTTAATATATATCTTATTATTAGATAACTTGCATGGGAAGAAAATACCTCTTTCCTTTTGAGTTTGAGTCCCAAATTTGGAATATAAGTAGAATACATCTTTATAGACTTTCTGTTAAAATTTGGATGAAAAAAGATAAACAGGGAGAGAGATATGGTTTTAGCAAGTTTTCCTAAAGTGAATGGATAATCAAATAATCACAGTAAATGTCATGATTTTATTTCCTAATAGAACTATAGTTGATATGGACACGTGACACCACAGCCATTGGATTTGGATACAACAGTGGTTGTGTTGTCACCTTCCTCGGTCAGATAAGGAAACGAGAGGCTGAGGGGGTGGACTTTACAAAACCAATATCTTGCAAGATAATGGACGAATCATTAACAAAATTAGTCCATTAGTTTCAGGAGAAGAATTCGAACCTAAGAGACATAAGTTTTGGTTGGTTTCGTGGACACCAAGCAAAATGCCCAAATCCGATTGGGATCTCTTCGTCGGCCTGCCCTATATATATAGGGGTCTTACACTGTAAGTCCCTTGAACTTGCTTAATGAGTTGAATGAGCTTAATAATTTAATGTTTAGAACCCTAATATAACCTTTTGATATGTTTTGAAATCATAAGACAAGCTTAAGTTTCAAACTTGGTCCAATTTGGACATTGCATGAGCAAGTTATGCAATTTTATGTACATTATGGACTTTCCTGTAATTTACCCAATTGGAAGGTTTTCTTTGTATGTTTTCACAATACTTATAGTTTTCCTTATCATTCTCGAATTTTTGGGCTATGGGGCTCCTAGTTGTTCTTGGTACCGAGGAATTCCTCTTCAAGGACATTTTAGGGTTTTTCCCCTTTATGGATAAGGATAAAGATAAAGATAAAGATAAATATAAGGATAAAGATAAAGATAAAGATAAAGGATAAAGATAAAGATAACAATAAATATGAAGATGAAGATCAGGATAAGGATGAAGATAAGGATAAGGATAAGGATGAAGATAAGGATAAAGATAAAGAAAAGGATAAAGATAAAGATAAGGCTAAAGATAAGGATATGGATAAAAGAGAGAGTGTGGGTAGTAACTAAGAGAGGTATTGCATGGACATAGAATCTCTAGGCTATTGACACATGGAAAACTCCATGTACACATCAAGCTTAACTCCTTTCCTATCCATGAAGCTATATGTACCCCTTCCTATCCCCAATTCGAAGTCATTGCTCACTCCCTCTTTCCTATAGCTTAGAGAACGGACCTTTCTATGTTTGGTTGCATAACAAAGTGGTCTAAGGTAGAAGAAAACCTGGTTTTTGAAAAGAAAGTCTCCTAGAGCTCCATCTAGCCCTACCTAGGGTTTCTCAGGTCATCTTCTAGGGTTTTTTACCAAGGCAAGTTATTTTCTTCCTTCCTTCTCCATTTTTCTTGATATTCTCCTTCCTTAGACCATCCTCCAAGTCGGAACTCTGATGTTCCATGGTAAAAGTTTCTTTAAGAGCTCAATATCCGACTTTGTTGCTTCTTCTTCTAGGGTTTTGATTCCTTGTGAAGAAGAGTGCCTACTTGGCCGAATTCAGAGCTTCCTCTTTGGTTTTCTACCTTCTTCGCTCGAGTTTCTTGCTACTAGAAGCTTGTTCCTCATAGTATAGGTGAGTTTTATAACCCTCTTTCCTTATATTGGTTACTATAAGTTTGTTAGCTCATGTTCTTGCTTAAAATTGGTGATTTAAGCATTAAGAAGCTAAGCTTGTTTGGGATTTTGATTTTTATGGTTTTCCTTATTTTGTTTCCAGTTCTAGATGAACCTGTAATCATGTACACATTCTTCCTAAGGAATCATATGACTTAATTCAGGTTGGTATCACCACCTATGGTGCTAAGCACCTATCAACCGATGGTCCATATTAGGTTTTCTAGGTTATTTTCTCTTCTAAATACATGACTCGATGGTGTAGTCTTCCTGACAACCGAAGGTGGTAACCAAGGATTATAAAAGATAATGTGAAATGATAATCACACCTTAGGTCAGTGTTATGCTCTCTTGGAATTTCAATGAGCAATGGTTTGATTCTATAATGATGTCATCAATCAATGATGATATTAGCTTAATATCTGATGGTGTTAAATGAATATAGTGGTGATCTAACAATCAATGGTGACTTAATGATCGCAACTAGTAGTGGATCATGTAATCACCAGATATGGTGAGTTAAGGAGATAATTGTAGATTCTACCAAACCTTAAACCAATGGTTCATTAGTTCAATTTATCTAATAGTTAGACCTATACTTCAATTGATAACTTTGAACAATAAAATCGACCCAATGAATGATATTGGATGCTTCAACATCCAATAGATTAGAATGAGTCCATTATATTATAGGTGTGTCCTAGTGATGAGAAGTTGATGGTTTAATATCATTTTGTTGTTATACCTTTGCTCTCCTATAGTTATATTTGATAAATGACCATCATAAGTGGGTGTGTAACTTCAATGTGATATAGTTTGCTATACCTAGACTTAATGTAATTAAATGATGATGATTGGTTATAATCAGCCCTCTTACATGATTAATATGAAAATTTATTACACTCTTCTTGTGTCTAAACCATATGGTAGTGGTATTTGAATATCATAGTACCTTGCCATAATAATAATACCTATGGACACATATTTACTAATGATCTTTTGAGCCATATTTAATGTATGGAATGATGATGATAACCTTACTTGAATAATGTGATGGTCTTAACTATCTTTGGGCATGTTGGAAGCAATGATTGAGGTGAAATCCACTTTATGTTCCAATAAGGGTTAAAACCCTATAACTTGTAATAAGATATTGGTATCTTGTAATAGTATGATGATAAGTGTGGTCCATTAATTTGCAATTAATGATAGGATGTGGTAATGTGATTAAGATTTATATATCAAATGTTTTATATCCTTTGAAGTTATTATACATATACTTTTGTTAGAAAATAATTAGGGTTTGAATTTTATGATGAGTTTTATCAAAAAACTCAATGGGATCAACTTCCCCGCCTATTTCCTTCTCCAACTGTATCATTGAAACAAGGTTATTGCTAACATCATTTAAACGAATGTCTCCAAATTGTCCAATTGGATCACAATATTGTCTAACTTACATCATGTTTCAGACAAGAAAATGACTTGGTTCCTGTTATGTGGCTAACCTTTTGAAATTTTCTACTTGTCTTGTTAGTTATACACTTCCTCTATGAAAAAAAATTGCAGTATTGTCTATAGTAATTATTTTTGAGGTAAATTAAATATCAATTAATAGATACAAAAAATTACCTTTCCTTTATTGCTCCTCCAGTAATCCACAAGAAATTTCCATTGAGACGTTTCCACGCGGGAACAACTT
This sequence comes from Alisma plantago-aquatica, assembly GCA_963693085.1. Lineage (NCBI taxonomy): Eukaryota > Viridiplantae > Streptophyta > Magnoliopsida > Alismatales > Alismataceae > Alisma > Alisma plantago-aquatica. The sequence continues at coordinate 321,180,503 of OY856410.1, forward strand.
GTTCAAGTTGTTGTTCATATGGACTATCTTCTACGAAGTATAGTTTTTGCAACTCCCACTTGTGGTCCTGCCATTTCTTTCCCAGTCTCTTCATTGTCCACTCCTTTAATTCTATGTCCATCATGAATTTACTCTACCGACAATAAGGATATCAATTAGAAGCTTCATTTAACCATTTAAAAATAAATTTTAATATTGTACCTTAACAAAATTCCATATGGATTCTTTTTTATTTGCAGGAAATTGTCTCCAATCCTCATAGTTTAATGGACAAAGATTAGGATCTCTTGCAATGGTTGTCAAAAAACTTGATAAGTGACATTGGTTTTTACCCACTAGTTGTCCAAATTGATTTATCTCAATGGGAATTTGATCGCCGGCCTTTCTTTTCCGGACTTGCAAACATTGTGTTCGGCCACATGTGCGATGTCTTTGACCTAAGAATTCTTTATATATCATTAGATGCAACACTATAAATGCAATGATATGAATAAACTGAATACCTAGCACATCAATAGGTGTTGGCGTAGCATTCAACGACTCATCATGGTGATCAGAGATGTCATTTTGCTCCATGGTTTCTTGAAATGCATTGCTATTTTGGCTATTGCCAGCTCTACTCTCTACTCTTCTTGATTGATTGGACATGCGAACATTGACAATAGGCACCGGGGTTCGATGTCTTTGACCTGAGCATTCATTCATAAAGGATACAACATAAATGGAAATTATATATCTTTAGATGCAGCACTATGAATGCAATGATATGAATTAACCAATTACCTAGCTCATCATGAGGTGTTGTTGTAGCATTCAATGACTCTTGATGGTGATCAGAGAGGTCATTTTGCTCCATGTGGTCATGAAATTGATGGCTGTTTTGGCTATTGGCAGCTCTACTGTCTACTCTTCTAGAATGATTGGACACCGAAGCATTGCCATTAGGCACCCGTGGTCGATGTCTTTGACCTGAGCATTCATTCATAAAGGATACAACATAAATGGAAATTATATATCACTAAAGGCAACACTATATATGCAATGAATTAACCGATTACCTAGCCCATCAGAAGGTGTTGTTATAGCATTTAACAACTCATCATGGTGATCAAATAGGCCATTTTGCTCCATGTGATTATGAAATGCATGGCTATTTTGACTATTAGCAGCTCTATTGTCTACTCTTCTTGAATGATTGGACACTGAAGCATTGCCATTAGGCACCCATTGTCGATGTCTTTGATCTGAGCATTCATTCATAAAGCATACAACATAAATAGAAATTATATATCATTAAATGCAACACTATAAATGTGATGATATGATTACCTTGTCCATCACAAGGTGTTCTTGTAATAGCAGAGCTAGCAACAGTGTTATTGAATTTCCTTGGTCTATCATTTTGAGCATTAGGTGGAAGGGAAGCTAAAAAAAATTTTGGAGCAATTACTGGATGACAGGTTCAAAGCTTTCCAACAACCTTATGGAGTAATGCTAGGTAAATGAGTTCCTGTACAAGAGTCAATGATGTTATTCTGATCATTTCTTGTAGCTATCTTATTATGGAAGCTGTCACTTAACTGTTCTCTCATCCTGAGTATATCAAGTCACACAAAAATGAAGACTACACTTAAAACGTAATTGAACAACATAAAAGGTATTTACTACTCGTTCGGTCATCATCTGCCATCCAACAATTATCCATTCTTAAAAATAGTAAAAAATATAACATTTATGAGTAAGTCTGTCATACAAACAACATATATAGTTATAATAAGGATAAAAGTAGAACATCACTTTGAGGCAATCCTCAAAGAAAAACATCACTCAAAACCACACCAGAGAAAAACATTTGCAAGCCATCATCAAGATCACATTGGATATCTTAAATTCACAGTACTTGATTGATTACTAATGTTCATTAAGTAATACAACACTAATTACATTTTTTGATTATTTCCTAATTTAAAAGTTAAAAAAATTCATCAATAATTGTGACGGCCGTTATGACTGTGACGTGTCCGTTTTCTTGATGATGTTGTGTCGAGGATGGAGTCGCTGGTAGACGAATCCAAACTGATGGTCATGGGGTACAAGGTGGTACCAACGGGAAAGGATTGCACCTTAGGCATGCCGAATTCATCGAATGACGACTCCTCAGATACGGTACAGCCTGGCTTGTGCATATACTGTCTCAGGTGAGAAGGCAAATTGTTGTTTTAGCTATTTATATAAGCATGTATGGTATTGTCACCAATCGGACGAAGCAAAACCTGGTCCGTAGGGCCAATTCCCATTCTCCCAATCCACCCACGCCAATTGGTTGTGGATACCATATTGTCATCACCATCATACTGAACCTCGATTACATTTGTCGAGTTCCCAAACTTTAAGGTCATTTCACCATTCGTGTAGCGTCTTCCATCCAGATGACACCAATGTCTAGGAATGGTCAGTTGTGCAAGTGTGCGCTCGTCTAGGGTGATGTCCAGCTTTTCTGCTTTAGGGAAAAGGAGCGGGGGGGGGGGGTAGACGCCTAGGCCATAGTGACTGTTGTGGGTGAACAGAGACTGCAAAATATTAGTACTAACAATTTTAAGTATATATAATGATATTATATAATGATAGTATATGGAACTGAAGTAACCATAATGCAAAGTGTTTACATTAAAGTAGTACTGAGATGCAGCATGAATTTTCTGCATACCTACATCTTGAAGAAGCTACAAGCCAACACTTATGCTATTTTATTCCATCTACGAATTAATACTAAACTTTACTTACAATTAGTGGCGGAGCCAGGTTTGCAAAGTGGGTGAGGCACAGATATGGGGTTGTATTTCGTACAATCGTAGTAGTAGCATGTCTTTATCTACATTGTTATGTAGTGAGAGCAAAAAAAAGGAATCACCCCCTCAATATTGGCTTACCAGGTTGACAGACAACATAATTTAGTTGTATCATGTGAACATGGAGAAGCATATACCCTATTGTACATATTCTATTTGGCAACTGCATATAATCTAAGCCTAACGATTTTGTTGACGCCTATATGTGCAAGAAGATGGCACTATAGTGTATTCCTTTCCAGATTAGAATGTAATTCTTATAATGGTTTATTAGACAGGAGGTCATAAGTTCATAGCCCTTGATGAACTAATTTGCGGGGAAGGGAAAATCTTTTGCAAAAACACCGGCTAAAGATTAGCTTTGCAATAACAGTTCATATTAATAGACTTTCCATGAATCAGTAACTTGCCACCACGTTATCCTTGCATGGCAAGGCTTCCTCCATATCAACACAACACAAAATCCTACAAAAATGATGGGGATTTGACTATCGTCTAGCAATATCTACGAAAAAGGAGAACCTAAATAAGAAACACCACTTAGTATAATGTAAAAAAGTCGAAATAGATTTGGTTAATGTGCATTGGATAATTGGGAGAAGGAAATTAGTTCTAATGGGATGAACGATTCAAATGTGTGAATATGAGAATCAAACCTATTTGTAGCATGCTCTGTATGCGATTTGCTTAATGACCTGAAGCACAAAGTTGTCACTATGGCCATTGTCGTATATGCTGAAGATCGTCGTCAATCACCCAAAATTTATACTAGGAGTCCAGGGACGTAGGGCACGGAGACACAGATGAAGGCACGGTCTTGCTATTTCTGTAGCCGCACAACAAAATTGACATGGAATGACGACCCAGTATGTTACTTTTTAATGTTACCACACCAGAACTAATTAGAGACTATCGTTAAATTTCTAAAATGTGGGTGAGGCATGTGCCTCATGCGAACCACAAGCGGCTCCGCCACTTCTTACAATGGATGGTCTATTGACTCTATTGATGTGCTATTAGTTTGTGTGGTGCCTCACCTTGTGCAAAATTCTGCCTCCACCACTGAACTGTCACAGTCCTCGCCGTCAAGTCACACGTTGAAGCGGCAGGGTGGCAAACCACTGCAGTCCTTGCCGACAAGTTGGGAGACTGATCTCTTCCTCGGCATCCCCTCCAACCCTTGGCAACGTCGCTGGCACCTTGGAGAAGAGCAAAGAGCATTTTAGCAGGTAGCGTCCACGGTCTGGCAGATTAGGGCGAAAAGGCTAGCTAGGTCGACTTTGCAGGTTCTGTGAGCAGAGAAAATGTCGGAAGTAAATGTCTCTACCCTAACGCATGGAGAAGAGGAACCATTTTGCATGTCGGGGGAAGCCGCGCGGGAACAAAATTTTTTTACTAATTGTGGCCCGCTCATTTGATTTGGCAATTTTGAAATGCCACTAATTAATTATAAAAATGCCTTAGTTGGTAAGTCTTTTCTTTAAACTCCATAATATGTGGTTTAGAGGCATTTAAATTACAAATGCCACTACATTACATAGATAGTGGCATTTTTTTAGAAAAGTCAATGGAATAAAAGCCACTAATGGGTATTTTTTCTATAGTAAGGATAAGGATAAGGATGAAGATAAGGATAAAGATAAAGATAAGGATAAAGATAAAGATAAGGCTAAAGATAAGGATATGGATAAAAGAGAGAAAGTGTGGGTAGTAACTAAGGGAGGTATTGCATGGACATAGAATCTCTAGGCTATTGACACATGGAAAACTCAATGTACACCTCAAGCTTAACCCCTTTCCTATCCATGAAGCTATATATACACCTTCCTATCCCCAATTCGAAGTCATTGCTCACTCCCTCTTTCCTATAGCTTAGAGAACGGACCTTTCTCTGTTTGGTTGCATAACAAAGTGGTCTAAGGTAGAATACAACCTCGTTTTGGAAAAGAAAGTCTCCTAGAGCTCCATCTAGCCCTACCTAGGGTTTCTCATGTCATCTTCTAGGGTTTTTGACCAAGGCAAGTTATTTTATTCCTTCCTTCTCCATTTTTCTTGATCTTCTCCTTCCATAGACCTTCCTCCAGGTCGGAACTCTGATGTTCCATGGTAAAAGTTTATTTAAGAGCTCCATATCTGACTTTGTTGCTTCTTCTTCTAGGGTTTTGATTCCTTGTGAAGAAGAGTGCCTACTTGGCTGAATTCAGAGCTTCCTCTTTGGTTTTCTACCTTCTTCACTCGAGTTTCTTGCTTCTAGAAGCATGTTCCTCATAGTATAGGTGAGTTTTATAACCTTCTTTGCTTATATTGGTTACTATAAGTTTGTTAGCTCATGTTCTTGCTTAAAATTGGTGATTTAAGCATTAAGAAGCTAAGTTTGTTTGGGATTTCGATTTTGATGGTGTTCCTTATTTTTTTTCCAGTTCTAGATGAACCTATAATCATGTACACATTCTTCCTAAGGAATCATATGACTTAGTTCAGGTTGGTATCACCACCTATGGTGCTAAGCACCTATCAACCGATGGTCCATATTAGGGTTTCTAGGTTATTTTCTCTTCTAAATACATGACTCGATGGTGTAGTCTTCATGACAACCGAAGGGGGTAACCAAGGATTATAAAAGATAATGTGAACTGATAATCACACCTTAGGTCAGTTTTAGGCTCTCTTGGAATCTCAATGAGCAATGGTTTGATTCTCTAATGATGTCATCAATCAATGATGATATTAGCTTAATATCTGATGGTGTTAAATCAATATAGTGTTGATCTAACAATCAATGGTGACTTAATGATCACAACTAATAGTGGATCATGTAATCACAAAATATGGTGAGTTAAGGAGATACTTGTAGATTCTACCAAACCTTAAACCAATGGTTCATTAGTTCAATTGATCTAATAGTTAGACCTATACTTCAATTGATAACTTTGAACAATAAAATCGACCCAATGAATGATATTGGATGCTTCAACATCCAATATATTAGAATGAGTCTATTATATTATAGGTGTGTCCTAGTGATGAGAAGCTGATGGTTTAATATTATTTTGTTGTTATACATTTCCTCTCCTATAGTTATATTTGATAAATGACCATCATAAGTGGGTGTGTAACTTCAATGTGATATAGTTTGCTATACCTAGCCTTAATGTAATTAAATGATGATGATTGGTTATAATCAGCCGTCTTACATGATTAATATGAAAATGTATTACACTCTTCTTATGTCTAAACCATAAGGTAGTGGTATTTGAATATCATAGTACCTTTCCATAATAATAATACCTATGGACACATATTTACTAATGATCTTTTGAGTCGTATTTAATACATGGAATGATGATGATAACCTTACTATGAATAATGTGATGGTCTTAACGATGTTTGGGCATATTGGAAGCAATGATTGAGGTGAAATACTCTTTATGCTCCAATTAGGGTTAAAACCATGTAACTTGTAATAAGATATTGGTATCTTGTAATAGTATGATGATAAGTGTGGTCCATTAATTTGCAATGAATGATAGGAAGTGGTAATGTGATTAAGATGTATATCTCAAATGTTTTATATCCTTTGAAGTTATTATACATATACTTTTGTTAGAAAATAATTAGGGTTTGAATGTCCATTTGTATGATAAAGCCTTAATGCATTTCGTTGGCAGTAATTAATCAAGTGTAAACTTAATCATGTAGAGCCCTGTGTCGTAGAGCCATCTTCAGTGTCAGAACTTACTGTATGGTGAAATGAGTATTCCCAAGGGAAACTTGGAGTGCATACTGTTGAGTATGCGGGGGTGGCAAGTTGAGCATACATCCTTGTCATCCACAATTATAGGTTATGGAAAATGGTTATGGTCATGCCTCAGACATTTGATGTGATTGAGGACAGTTGTGGTTGTACCTCGGATTTGAAGGTTTGTATACCCTATTTTCTAGTGTCATAACTTGTACCAAGTACGAACTAGTTGTTATCAGCTGACTATATGTCACTGTTGGCAGTTTGACTGGTATGTCACTGCATTTTACTCGTACTGACCGAGGGGAAGAGATCTTAGGATACTGACACTCCTAGATCTCATACAGAACTGAATAGCACTTCACAGTGGTCAATTGGACTTTGAGTGGTACGACTCAAACTCCCCAGGCCATAATAATAAAAGATATAATACTAGTCGTGTAGTATAATTTATAGGGTTTAATATGTATCACATTGGTTGATTCACCCTTGTCTTGTCTTTACAGTACATAGTTCTTACATGATACAGACTTATTAAAATTTGGTAATTCTACTTGATGCTACATCTTATTTTCTTAATTTCTCAGTATGCTTAAATTGTTCAATCTTTTCATATTGCTTATTCAGTACCCTAACTGCTCAATGAATTTATTGTTAATTAATATGTTATGATCAATATATTTTAGAGAGAGTTATATCTCTTGTTGGGACTGGGTCTCACCCGTGGGTCACCACAATTTTTTTTAGGTGGTCGCGGGCAATGAGGTCAAGGTTGTATTGTGGAAGAGAACCAACCTGGTGATTAATAGATACAAAAGGTTGGTTAGTTGTAGATGTTATTAGTAGAGTCCTAGTGTCGTCCCTGTACTCTCAGGTCTTGGTATGGGATGTGTTTTCTAAATGATATACTTGTATCGACACGAAATTTTAGTCGTATGCCCATGTTTGTATGGCATGTACATGTGAAATATCTTTTGTATGCAGGATGTGACTGAGGTCTTTGGACCCATATGTAAGTACTTGTTACTATATATGAGAATGGAATGATGGACATTTTGTAAATGTTCTAGAGTTTATTCACATTGTTGGAATTGGTTTTACTTATTTCACATTTTTGACTATGTGATTAATTAGTAGTTGATCGTGTTTTGTGTTTTGAGTAATCTCATTTAGCGTGATGAGGTGTCACATACACGCCATCTGGGAGAGCCCAAAACATCTCAATACATTTGTACAAAGCCGGCAAACTCACCATTGCTTCCAATTTGGTTCTTGGTTGTGATCTTAAACCCTACCCAACAGCAGCTTCTCGTCGGAGAAAAGCTTCACCGTCCTGATGATCTGGTTGAGCAACGAAGCAATGGAGGGGTGCCTTGAGTCTGGGATGCCAAGACAAAGATGGAAGTGGTGTTGTCTTGTGCTCAGGTGGAGAAACATGTGAGGTCAACTCGCTAGTTGACCACGGTCTACCTCTAGCTCGCAAGTAGGGCTAACACGAGGTTGAAGATGGTAAGGAAGAAATGACCTCCCTACCCCCCAGCACGTGTGACTCTAGATCAAGAACTCAAGGGTAAAGGTGTATTATCACCCTGACCGAGATGCAAGAAAAGTGAGCTGCGCACTGAGAGGGTTGTCTATGTGGCAATCTCCTATTGGTCTAGAGGTAAATTATTTAGAAAAATCATAACAAATGTTTGGTAACTCAGATTAAAGTATATTATATATGAATGTTGATCAGAAAAATACAAAGAATCCAATAAAAAAACTAGTATAGACTAGTTTGATTCTAGTTCAAAAAGTGCACAAAGTTGGTAACTTTAATGCTTTTTATGAATAAGAAACTCTAGTTTTAATGTTAGGGGATCTAGTAAATTGAAGTGCATAGTTTAAAGGGATATTAACATGTTGTTAATAAAAAGGGAAAATTAGATCAAAAAGGATGATCTTTATGCATTGTTGGTTTAATTTAAGGATTCCATGTACATGAATAAGCTTTAATGAGCCTTGAAACCCTAATGTTAGTAATTATGATTCTTAATGGCTTTAATTGTCTAAATCCATGGATAGAACTGAGATTTGATGATTCTAAGCTTTTTTTTTTATATGAAGGGAATCATATTATTCATCCTGTTCCCTCAGTACAGGCACATCCTCGTTTGTTATTACATGGTGACCCATTGTAGCCTCCCCTTTGACTACCTCAAGGAGAAACTCAGGACAGTGTGACCACCTAGCCTGAATTTCATTTCTACTTCTACCCCATTTCACTAAGAAGTCTGCTACCTTATTACTAGTTCTTCGTTTGAAGCTGAATTCAACTGAATTGAACGAACTTGCCAGCTTCCTGATGTATCTACATTCTTGTTTGCAACTAATAGGGGTCTCCATGCCGCCTTACACCATGTCGATCGCTTTGTTGATGTCTGATTCTACCTGTAGGTTGTTGGCTCGTCCCTTGCACTCCTGAATACCAATGGTGATGGCCCTCATTTCTGCCTTGAGGACATTTGTGATATGGCCCTGATCATAACCTCCTCCCAGCCATCGTCCTGCATGGTCTCTGATAACATAAGCTGAAGCCATTGCGTTCCTCTTAACAGATGCATCCACATTGAGTTTGGTGGCTCCCCTTACCGGCAGTGTCCATGGTGTGTCTACCGTAGGTGTTATCGGTTCCTTCTTTCTAGCAAAAGCTTTCCTACATATCATCACATCTTGCTTGATTGTATTAAACAAAGCTTCCGTGCTAATACCATCTTCCCGGAAGACCACTGCACATCTTCTTCCCCATATCTTCCACATGGTCACTACAACCCAGATGTTCCAATGTGAGTTGTCCTTCTTCCTCTTCAGGTTCGTCTGCAACCATTGCTCGAATGATGTACCAGTCATCAGTTTGGATTGGGTAGCATTCTCTACAAGTGTCCAAATTTTCCTGCTTTCCGGACAATTAACGAATAGGTGCATAAGTGATTCATTGTTTCTTCTACATCTTGGGCAGGGGGAATCCACCATGAATCCTCGCCTCATCCTTGCCTTGTTTGTCATTAATCCACCATGTAGCCCTAGCCAAAGCAACATCTTGGCCCTCTCCGGCACCTGGAGACGCCAAATAGTCTTCCACCGCCCCGGTGTCTTCGTCGAGTGTGCCTGTTGCAGGTTTCTGTAAATCCGCTTTGAAGAGAAGCTCCCTGCTTCGTCTGGCAGATACCACATTTCGTCAGGACCAACTTCCGGATCTGGTGGAGGCATCGACAGGATGAGTCACGCTGAGCTGTCAGAAAACCAGTAATGGACGAACTCCACGTCCCAATTTCCGTGCAAGTCCACCATTGCCTCAACCTTCAAGTCATTAGGTCCGCTGGGACCTCTCTACCTTGCTTCAGTGCTGGACGACAGCCACCTTCCACCCATTTTTCCGTCCATACATTAGTATTAGCTCCTTACATAATGATCCTCCCGATGTCAGTGATCAGCTCATCATGTATCCGTATGAGCGATCTCCACATCCTCGTCGCGCATGTCCTTCCTTTATTTGTTTTATGCCAGTATTTCTCCTTCATCACCTGCTTCCAGACCATATATCTGTTCGACATAAAGTCCCAACAGGTTTTCTGTATTGCAGCTTCATTCTGATCTCTCTCTCGCTTGATGTCAAGCCCACCTTCTCCTTTGCAGGCCATAACCTTATCCCAAGCCACAAGATGGATGCCCTTCTGTTTCATCACCCCTTTCCAAAGAAAAGTTCTGACCACTTGATCAATTTCATCACACACCGCCAAAGGCAAGATTGTCGACTGCATCAAGTAAACCGGTAGAGTGTTAAGCACCGATTTAACCAAGGTGGCCCTTCCTGCTAATGACAAAGAATTGTTCGCCCAGGATGATATACGGTTTTCAACCTTGTGGATAATTTCCAGATATAGTTCCTTCTTAGGTCTCTCATGATTAATCGGGACACCCAGATGTTTCCCTAGATTACTCATTTGGCAGATGCCCGTAATTCATGTAATTGCCCTTCTTGTCGTCGACGGAGTGTTTGTAGAGAAGTAGATTGCAGATTTCTCCTTGGCTAACATCTGTCCCGACGCCCATTCAAAGCTCTTCAGAACCTTCATCATGGTACGGGCCTATTGAGTTGTTGCCTCTCCAAACAAGATGAGGTCATCCGCGAAGTAGATGTGAGAAACTCATGTGCCTCATCGTGCAGCTCTGAACGGCTTCCAGCTTCCCTCCTGTTCGTGTACTGTGATCATTTGGCTTAGCCTATCCAGGCATAAAACGAAGATATATGGGGATAACGGATCGCCTTGTCGTACCCCCCTGGAAGCTTTGAAAGGTGTGAGGTTCTCACCATTCTAGTTGATTGAGATCTCCCCTGCCTTGATAATATTAAGAATGATGGTGATCAAATGCACTGGAATAGCTATTCGCCGTAGTGTATCTTCTATGAATTCCCACTCCATGCGATCATACGCCTTTGAGAGATCGACTTTGATGTCCATGGCAGCATTCTTGCCCGATCTTGTTCTCAATGAGTGAACAAGCTCCTGGACTAAGATAATGTTATCTGTAATTCTCCTCCCCGGCACAAAGCTACTTTGGGCGGGTGAAATCCAATCGGGCAAGTATGGTTTAATTCTCTCCACCAAGATTTTGGATAACAGCTTGAGTCCGACATTGTTCAGGGCAATTGGCCTCAATTGGCTGCAATTTTCTGGGGACTGCATTTTGGGAATTAAGACCATCGTAGCATTTTCTAATTTATCAGAAATCGATTCTCCTACAAAACAATTAAAAATCATTAGCTTGATGGACTTGCCCAGCTGATCCCAGTTCCTTTGAAGGAAACCGGCATCTACACCATCGGGTCCTAGAGCTTTGATGGGGTTCATCTTCATCAGCACGTCTTTGATCTCCTCATTAGTTGGTGGTCGCCCCATACTCTATGTCTCCTCAGCTTGGAGTCACTGGAAGGTGCCTACAAAAGCAGCGATGGCTTATGTTCTTCTTCGCCTCTCCGTTCTCTTGAATAGATTGATAAAGAAGCTCCTCACCATAGTCTTGACTGCACTCTCGTCTTCCTCCCAGACACCTTCATCCGTCTTTAATCTCGTTATCTTGTTTCTCTGTCTTTTGGCTCTCACCAGCGAGTGAAAGTATCTAGTATTAGCATCTCCTGCTTTCATCCAGTCGCAGCGCGCCTTTTGCCTCCATTCATCGCACTCCGCATTGAGGATGTCGTTGTAAGCCACCTGCATATCGATTATCTGCTCATTATGCCTTTCATCCCACCTCGCATTGGTTTCCGATTGCAGTTTGTTTATCCCGTTCAACAGAAATCTTTTCTTTGCTGTGAGCTATTGTCGTTCGGCTCTGTCCCAGTCGATAGATCGGTTCATCATCTTTGCCACTGCCTCGTGGTAGGGTAAGGTGGTATCCCAGTTCTCCTGCAGGAAGCTCGTGAAGGACTTCCTCGTGTGCCAGATGGTACTCGTCTTTGGGTGAGGTGCATACTTCCTAGCTTTGTCATCCATTGTAATAACAATCGGGGAGTGATCCGAGTTAATCCTCGGAAGCACCTCCACTTTAGTTGAAGTGAACACTTCCAACCATGCCTGGTTGGCTACTTCCCGATCAAGCTTCTCCGACAACCACCCCCTTCTAAAGGTCATATTTGGGTCAGAAGCCCCCAATTCCTCGAGGCCGGCATTCGCAAGACCCAAAGAAAATTCCCTACAGCTGCTAGCCGAGACAGGTTCACCTCCCACCTTTTCATCCGCTCGAAGCACAACATTGAAATCGCCCGCAACCAACCAAGGTGAAGGCGACGTCTCTGCAAGAGTTTGCAAGTGATCCCACAGCAGTCTTCTACATGTCTGTTTTGTGCTCGCGTACAAGCTATTTTGAGTATACAACTTTCTAATTGTGGATAAATATCCTTAATATGGTAATTAGGGTTTTCTAATGGATAAATGTGGAATTAGTGATAAATAGAGTTCATATGTGAATTATACCATAATGAATTATGAGTTGTTAATTTGGAAGAAACCAAAGATGATATTTGGCCTTAATGATCATTGTTGACCTAGAGGTTATACATTACCTATATTTTGATAATGACTTAACCATTCCATTCATATGTATCTAATATGTGTGTTTAAGATTATTTGCAGGCATTAGGTACATGAAAAGGATCATATATACAAAGCCCTAGAATAGGCCAAGTGCAAGCCAAAATGGCTACAAATGTGCAATTTAGGATTTCTATGTAAACAACCTTAGAACATCCATGTAATCACTTGTAATGATGAATTGGCTTGTAACTCAGAAGAGAAAAATGTTTGGGACAAAATTCACCAAGTGCTAATCACTTTTATTGCAAACTAGAAAATCAATTTCAGGCACCTGGTCGGTCGTGTTTCCCTAGCCTGAAACTCAACCGATCAACCTTGGTTGATTTCCTGAAGATTGCACCGGTTGAGTTGTGCACTCACAGAACTCGACTGATTGGGTAGTACGCCATTTCTAGTTGAAATGGCCGGTCGAGTTTCCTCAGAACAAACTCGACCGATCATTTGAACATCGGATTTCCTGCTACTTGATCGGTCTAGTTACACCCATTGATACTCGACCGAATGCACTGTATGGAATTTGCAGAAAAAGTAATATGACCATTGGTGAATTGTTTTGGGCAAAAATATAGCTGTTTTCTTGAAGGAAAAATGACCACTTTTGCACCCAAGCGTCCCACAACAAAAAGGGACACCCTCAACTATAAATAGAACCCCTTGGACTTCATTCCAAGCTGCTCTTCCATTGCAAACTTGGTTCTAGCTTAGTTGAGAGTGTTCCAAGCCCTTGAGCCCCTTTCTCTCTCTACCTTCAAGACAATTTCATGAGAGTGAGTTAGGTCCCTATGTATGAGAGCTATCCTTTGTGTTATGTAAAGCTTTCCTTTCTCTCTTCCTACCTCCAAATCCCATTGAAGATTGATTGAAGCTACTTCTCCAAGTGAAAGATGAGTTGTTGTTGTTCTTCTCCGAGTGAAGGGGAAGATGTGTTGCTGATCTTCAAGAGTGAAGATAGCTCGTTGCTCCAGGTCCCTTGGTGAAGGGAAAACGTGGGCAAGCTCTCCAAGTGAAGGAGAGGTGCAAGGCAAGCTCAAGTAAGATAGGTAAATCCTACAAGGCTGAAGACAAAGGTGAGATTGGGTAAGTCCTTTGAAGAAGGCCGAAGAATCTTGCTTTGTGGGTAAGTCCTTGGATAGGTAGAAGATCTTATCTTGAGTAATTAAGCCCTTGGTTGTGTGGTTTATGTATCTTGTAATCTTATCGTGATATATAAGAGGACCAAGTTGCAAATCCTAGAGTCTAACCAACTCTAGGTAGTGGACTGACATCGCTCCTAAGTTTAGGACATAGAACCACTCTAAACCACCTGTCCAAGTGCATGATATTCATTATCTCTTATCCTTGCTTTGTATGCTAGAATAGGATATCAAATTACTGCCTGCATTAGTTTTTGCACTACAATTAAATTGGTGGTCTAATCGATTTTGTGAAGTGTGTGTAGCTCTATTCACCCCCCCTCTAGAGCCCTTTGATCCAACAAGTGGTATCAGAGCAGATCTTCTCCAAGCTACTTCAACAAGTAGGAGAAGATGGGCGATTCAGCTCTTGGGTCACTCAACCTTGAAGGAAGCTTCTCCATGAGACCCCCGGTCTTCGACGGCACAAACTTCTTATATTGGAAGAGGAGAATGCAATTCTATCTCCAAGGGGTGAGTTTCAAAATGTGGAAGATTGTCCATATCAAGTATGAAGATCCAAAAGGGGACATCACCACATGGACGGAAGCGGAGATGAAGCATGCTCAACTCAATGCCAAAGCTGTGAGCATCATCTACGCCACCCTTACACCATCGGAGTTCAACCACATATCCTCGTGGGACACGGCGCATGAGATATGGCACAAGTTGTGTGTCACCTATGAAGGGACCGAGCAAGTCAAGGAGGCCAAGGTCTACATGCTTGGTGGTCTTCTTGAGAACTTCAAGATGGAGAAGAATGAGAGAGTAGCGGATATGTACACAAGGTTAGATGTCATCTTGAATAGCCTTGCAGCCCTTGGGAGTGTCATGGATAGAGGTACAATCAATGCCAAGATCTTGAGATCTCTTCCAAAGAGATGGGAGCCAAAGGTCACTTCAATTGAAGAAGTCTACAAGCTAAGCGAGTTATCAACCGAGGAGCTGGTTGGTAACCTTCAAGCCCATGAACCTAGGCTTGACGAGAAAGAGGAAGAGGAGAAAAGAGAAGAGAAGGAATCAAATAATATAAAGGACACCGCCTTCAAAGCTCAAATTGAAGAAATGGTCCGGCAACAACAACTTGCCATGAAGTCTCCCTGCCCTTCCTCAAGTGAAGATGAAGGTGTCAATGATCATGAAGCTAACTACTCAAAAGGGAAACACTTCGTGAGCAAGCCCTCCTCCTCAACTCCTAGGTGCTATGAGTGTGGTCAAAAAGGCCACTACAAGAGTAACTGCCCAAAGGCCAAGAAGAGCCATCATAAGAGCAGCCACAAGAAGGATGACAAGTACAAAACAGAAGCAAAGTACAAGAGGAAAGACAAGAAGGAAAGAAGATCTAAAGATGCAGCTCATGCGGCATGGGAGTCTTCTTCTTCAAGCTCCTCAAGCTCCGAAGATGGAGAATGTCATCTTGCCCTCATGGCCTCTACTAGTGAAGATGTAATTGAGGTAAGTGAGGTAAGCAAATTAAGTGATATTAGTTTACATGAGCTATCTAAGGAAACTCTTATTGATATGCTTAATGAATGCCAATCATCTTTTGCTAAATGTAAATCTAAAAGGAAAAGATTAGGAAAAATAGTTGATGACCTTTATGCAAAAATTGGCATTCATAATAAAAATGAAAAATCACATCTTGATAGCATAGAATCCTTGCAAGGGCAATTTCTTGACCTTGAACTACAATAGAATGGAGTAGAGGTTGAGAATGGTACATATCTTAAAGCTATTGAAAATCTTAAGATAGAAAACCAAAATTGCATAGATGAGCGTGATACTCTTAAAGCTGAAAATGTTGAACTCAAGCTTATTGATGATGCTAGGAGAGAAGAAATTTATGCTAATCAAAGAGAAATAGTTGTTCTTAAATCTGAAAATGCAAAATTGCTTGCTCAAATAAATGATTTATCTTCTAGACCTATTTTGCCTAGAAATGAAGTTGCTAGCTTAACTCTAGAAAAAGACTCTCTTCTTACTAAAGCCCTCTGTCTTGAGGTCGACCTTTTGCATACTAGAGAAGATCTTGCTAGTCTATCTACTACTGTTGTAAATCTTAGTGATTATAATGCTAAATTAAGATCTACTTTACAAAGGTTTCTTTCGGGAAAGAAATCCCTAAATGATGTCCTAGAGCACTCTACCAAACATGTTGGTACTAGTGGTTTAGGATATAATGGGACTACTCCCAAAGGTAAGAAGAAGAAGGGTAAGAAAAAGAGTGTGGAACCTCCAATTTTCAATGGAGAGTCTTCCGGCTCTAAAAACCCTATGGTTTGTATTCATTGCAAATGTGATGACCATTATTCTACCTATTGTCCTTACAAGCCCAAGGGGACCAACCCAAAGATGAAATGGGTCCCCAAGCTAACCCTGGTCCCCAAAATTTGAGTTGGGTTCCGACATCCTCTTTTCTTGCAGGTTAAAAAGAAATGGATTGTTGATAGTGGCTGCTCTAAGCATATGACTGGAGAAATTAGCCATTTCAACAAATTTGCGAAAAAGAAAGGAGGATCGGTAACCTTCGGGGACAACAAGAAGGGTAAGGTTATAGGTGAGGGTGATGTAGGCAATGAATTATGCATTAAAAATGTATTGCTTGTTGATGGCCTACATCACAATTTAATTAGTGTTAGCCAATTATGTGATAATGGTTATCTTGTGCTATTTACTTCTTTAGAATGCTTGCTTCTAGATTTCCTGTCCTACAATGGTATATATAAGGGAACTAGAAATGGTAATCTCTATGTTATTGTTCTCGATGCTCTTAAGCCCATACTAAATATATGCTTAGTTGTGGATAAAAACGATCTTTCGCTTTGGCATCGTCGTTTGGGTCATGTGAATTTGCATCAAATGAAGAAATTGAACAAAAAGGACTTGGTTCAAGGACTTCCTAAATTGGATTTTGATAAGGATGAGGAATGCCAACCTTGCACACAAGGGAAACAAACCAAATCCTCCTTCAAATCCAAAGGAGTCATGATTACTAAGAGAGTTCTTGAGCTTCTTCATATTGATCTATTCGGACCAATGAGAACACAAACGCTTCATGGCTCCAAGTATTGTCTTGTTATTGTTGATTATTTTTCTAGATATACTTGGACTTTCTTTCTCATTTCTAAAAGTGATACACTTGATGTTTTCTCGATCTTTTGTAAACGAGTTGAAAATGAAGCTTCTTGCCATGTTGTTTCTATCCATAGTGATCATGGGGGAGAGTTTGAAAATTATCTTTTTGAACGTTTTTGTGAAAAATCGGGTTATTCGTACAATTTCTCTTCTCCTCGCACACCTCAACAAAATGGAGTTGTTGAGAGGAAGAATAGGTCACTACAAGAGATGGCTAGGACCATGCTTCTTGAGTATGAAACTCCTAAGAAGTTTTGGGCTGAAGCCATTAGCACGTCATGTTTTGTGCAAAACTGAGTTTTCACACATCCGACTTTCAAGAAAACCCCCTATGAACTATGGCATGGTAGGAAGCCGTCTATTGATTTCTTTCATGTTTTTAGATGTCCTTGTTTTGTTTTAATCACGAAGGATTCTCTCGACAAGTTTGATCTGAAATCATATAAGGCTTTCTTTCTAGGCTATAGCACTAACGCACTTTTAACATCCATTTGATAAAGCAAGAAATTTTTATAACTAGCAAAGGCAAGTAGCATACAGATAGATTCTAATCTAGCAACAGGAGCATAAGTTTCATCAAAATCAATACCTTCCTGTTGGTTGTAACCTTGTGCTACTAACCTTGCTTTGTTCCTTACCACTTTTCCTTACTCATCAAGCTTGTTGTGGTAGACCCATTTGGTGCCAATGATCTTTCTATCACTTGGTCTTGGCACTAGAGTCCACACACGATTCTTCTCAAATTGCTCAAGCTCTTCTTGCATGGCAAGGATCCTCTCATCATCACCAAGGTCAATACACATGAACTACTCAAGCACTTTGGGATGGAGAATATGAAGCCGATGGATACACCCATGTCAAACACCGCCAAACTTGACAAAGATGAAGAAGGAGAAAAGGTAGATGAGAAGCTATATAGAGGTATGATTCGAAGTTTACTTTATTTAACTGCCTCTAGACCTGATATTATGTTTAGTGTTGGCTTGTGTGCTCGCTTTCAATCTTGCCCTCAGAAGTCACATCTCACTGCTGTTAAGAGAATTTTGAGGTACTTAGCCAAAACCCAAAATTTTGGTCTATGGTATCCTAAATCAAGGGATTTTACTCTTAGAGCATATAGTGATGCGGATTATGCAGGGTGTTTGATTGATAGAAAGTGCACAAGTGGCACTTGCTTCCTCCTAGGACCATGCTTAGTGTCTTGGTTCTCCAAGAAACAAAGCACAGTGGCATTATCAACTAATGAAGCTGAATACATTACAGTCGGGAGTTGTTGTGCACAGGTCCTATGGATGAAGCAAATGCTCCGAGACTTTAACATATTTTTTGATGCTTCTCCTATCTTTTGTGACAATACTAGTGCAGTTAATATATCTTACAATCCTATATTGCATAGTAGAGCCAAGCATATAGAGGTTCGCCATCATTTTCTTCATGACCACATTGCCAAGAAAGATATCTATATCACACATGTAGACACGGAAAATCATTTGGCGGACATCTTTACCAAACCTCTAGCTAGAGATCAATTTAATTTTATTCGATATAAATTGCTTATTGTTGATTTGAATGATCTTTCTATGTGATCTAGCTAGTTGTCTCTTCTTTATATGCTTGCTCATGTCAATCTTCACCTTATGTTGCTCATATACATGCTTGTTTGTGCTTAAACTGCCTATCAACATGCTTAGTTTTTGCTTATCTTTGGGTTTTATCGAATTTTGTGTTTGATTGCTAAATAGTGCCCAATGATGAGCTAAATGTGCCTAGGTATGTTAATTATGCATAATAGAATGGAAAAATAAATTTAATAGGCATGTATATGGCTAGAATCTAAGAATTAGACTGCTAGGTCAGGTTGACCTTCGGTCGAGTTTCCACCCTGGAAAACTCGACCGATCAGGAGCCGAGAGCTTGTCTTCAGTGGACCGTTTGGTCGAGTTTGTCACCCTCAAAACTCGACCGATCCGCGGGCTGAGCCAACTTAAAAGTTAGAATCGGCCGACTATTTTCCCTTGCAACTAGAAAATAGCCAATGGATTCCTCATCTCCTAGCCCGTGCTCTCAACCCAAGCCCTAACCCTCCCCCGTTTCTAACCCTAGGGCGACTTAGCAACTTGTTCTTGACCTTCCCGGGCATTTGTGGTGTGTTTTCTTCGGCGTTTGAGGTTTGATCTTGCTTGTGTGCATGTTTTTCTCGTTGTTTCCGTTTCCATGGCTTCCCATAGAAGAAAACGTGCTGCTCCTGGCAATGCTCCAGCCTCCTCCTCCGTTAATCGCTTGATTTCGTTCAATAACACCTCCTTTGTGTCTATTGAGGCAGTAAATCGGTATAAGGATCTTCTTCCACAATCTCCTTTTCCTTTTCGCCCCTTAGTTGATGCAAATCAGTTTCAAGAGTATATCACCTCTGTTTTGAGGCTTCTTGCCAAACACCACTTATCCACCCTAGCAATCGAACGTGAATGCTTCCATAATCAGTTATCAAGCACAAAAGTTGTTCACGAGTTCTACGCCAATCTACGTTGGAACTACGATTCGCTTGTTCCCCCACCGAATACCGAAGTAGTTCTTACATCGATGATCGTCGGTCGTCATTTTTAGCTCTCCGAGGAAACTTTCAATTACTACCTTGCCGGAGACGAAGAAAACACTACTTGGCGTAAGGACTATGACACGTATTTTGATCTTCTTGACACGGAAGGTTTTTATAAACACCATGAATTGACGCTACCAGACATTCATTAGTTTTTAAAGAAACCTGACGTGGCCTACAGGAAGCAGTCAACCCTGCCCTCATCCTCCCTTGACCTCCAGAGGCGCATCTTGGCCCTTGTGATTAACTGCAATATCCATCCCAAGCGTAATCAAACGGACATTGCGGAAAACACAGCGGTTCTTATGTATTGTTTGTTAAACAATATAGGTGTCAAATGGGCTCGTTACATCTTACATCATATGACCTGTTTTGACACCGGCAAGAACACCAAGGGCACCCACCCTCCCTACTCAGCCCTGATCTGTGGTCTTTTTGAGTTCGCCACTGATAAATCACTCTTTTCAGACTTCCATTACCCGGTGGCTAGAAAAGGAGTGTGCACTAGTGAAACCACTCTTCTGAAGGCTATCTCGGTTCCTACCCCTACCCCTGGTGCTTCTGGCTCTGCCTCTGCCTCAGCCTCTGCTTCTGATGCCCCTCCCACCTCCACCCATGCTCCACCCCCGCAGCCTCATCCCCGCCCTAGTCATGTGTCCTTCAGAGCATCAAATGAAACCCTTCTTAGATACATGATGCATGAACAGGCGTATAATGGCCAGGTCTAGGAGCACCTCCATCAGGATTTGTGTTCGATCATGTCTACCATGAACTTGTCATGTGCTTCACCCTACCCTGTCTACCAGCCATACCCAGGTAGTGCCTATGCTTCTTATGCATATGAGCAGTACTTCCCTGCTCCACCACCATATGTTGTCGAGCCTTCCGCTACTGCTCCACCTCAGTATCCCTCTGGTAGCTCCACTCTTGCATATCTGCCGCTACCTGCTGGCCCCCTAGCCTCTCTGCTCACTTCCTTGGGGGACTCTGCTCCGACCTTCCCACAGGCCAAGGAGCTTCTTTCTCTTGGTATGTCGTGGGCCGAGCAGAATGCCCGTTGGCCCGGTCGCTCTTTTGGTCCTGACGACGAGGAGATGCCCGACCAGGCTGAGGATGCAAACGAGGATGCTGATGCTAATGCTGATGATGGTGACACTGAGGATGCTTCTGACGAGGATGGTGATGATGGTGCTGGATCTACTGCTGGCACAGCTGCCCCGCCTTCGGATGGCGATGAGGACTACAACCCAGGCGATGACGAGGATGCAGTTGACATAGATAGCTTATATGTCTAGGAGGTTGTCTTAGCTTTTAGTCTAGCATGTCTATTATATATATCTTTCTAGACTCTTTTGTATAAGCAACATCCTGGTACATTATTTTGAGCTGTACTATTTTCTTATTTTCTGTTTTCTCACTTTTATGGTTGTAGTTTCTTATGAGGACATCTTTCTGAGTTGGAATATCATTGCTATGCACTTTGGCTATTTACTCTGTGTTATCTTATGCTTAGTGCTTGCTGAGCTATATTTTAATTCTGACTTGGATTGTATGTTCTCCTTCATGTTTGTATGATATATGATTTTACATTGCTTCTTACTTTGCATATATGTGTGGTTGAGTCTTGTAGAAGACCTAGTTTTTGCTCTTCTACCCCCCTACCTTTTTGATAATGTCAAAAGGGGGAGAAATATCTCATGGTTTGAGACTCAATCATATTGTTTCTTGTTGTTATACTATTGCTTTCTTGCCTAGGTGATCCTTTTCTTGCTAATTTGTTGTTGATCATGTGACATGCAAAGGATTACATATTACATGGATATTGGTTTTTCCATGTATAGAAAACCTAACATACAGGTGAGAGGAAGCATAGTTTGAGGGGGGGCAAATTCCAATTGTTCTTATCATGAATCCCCCTAATTAACAAGAAAAGGGTATAACTTTCTTATCCTTTTCAATATGTTTGAGGAATGGTTTGTCATTGTCAAAAACTGGGAGAATGTTGACCTAGAGGTTATAAATTACCTATATTTTGATAATGACTTAACCATTCCATTCATATGTATCTAATATGTGCGTTTAAGATTATTTGTAGGCATTAGGTACATGAAAAGGATCATATATACAAAGCCCTAGAATGGGCCAAGTGCAAGCCAAAATGGCTACAAGTGTGCAATTTAGGATTTCTATGTAAACAACCTTTGAACATCCATGTAATCACTTGTAATGATGAATTGGCTTGTAACTCAGAAGAGAAAAATGTTTGGGACAAAATTCACCAAGTGCTAATAACTTTTATTGCAAATTAGAAAATCAATTTCAGGCACCTGGTCGGTCGAGTTTCCCTAGCCTGAAACTCAACCGATCAACCTTGGTTGATTTCCTGAAGATTGCGTCGGTCGAGTTGTCCACTCACAGAACTCGATCGATTGGGTAGTAGGCCATTTCCAGTTGAAATGGTCGGTCGAGTTTCCTCAGAACAAACTCGACCGATCATTTGAACATTGGATTTCCTCCTACTTGATCGGTCGAGTTACACCCATTGATACTCGACCGAATGCACTGTACGGAATTTGCAGAAAAAGTAATATGACCATCGGTGAATTGTTTTGGGCAAAAATATAGCCGTTTTCTTGAAGGAAAAATGACAAATTTTGCACCCAAGCGTCCTACAACACAAAGGGCCACCCTCAACTATAAATAGAACCCCTTGGACTTCATTCCAAGCTGCTCTTCCATTGCAAACTTGGTTCTAGCTTAGTTGAGAGTGTTCCAAGCCCTTGAGCCCCTTTCTCTCTCTACCTTCAAGATAATTTCGTGAGAGTGAGTTAGGTCCCTGTGTATGAGAGCTATCCTTTGTGTTATGTAAAGCTCTCCTTTATCTCTTCCTACCTCCAAATCCCATTGAAGATTGATTGAAGCTACTTCTCCAAGTGAAAGAGGAGTTGTTGTTGTTCTTCTCCGAGTGAAGGGGAAGATGTGTTGCTGATATTCAAGAGTGAAGTTAGCTCATTGCTCCAGGTCCCTTGGTGAAGGGAAAACGTGGGCAAGCTCTCCAAGTGAAGGAGAGGTGCAAGGCAAGCTCAAGTAAGATAGGTAAATCCTGCAAGGCTGAAGACAAAGGTGAGATTGGGTAAGTCCTTTGAAGAAGGCCGAAGATTCTTGCTTTGTGGGTAATTCCTTGGATAGGTAGAAGATCTTAGCTTGAGTAATTAAGCCCTTGGTTGTGTGGTTTATGTATCTTGTAATCTTATCGTGATATATAAGAGGACCAAGTTGCAAATCCTAGAGTCTAACCAACTCTAGGTAGTGGACTGATATTGCTCCTAAGTTTAGGATGTGGAACCACTCTAAACCACATATCCAAGTGCATGATATTCATTATCTCTTATCCTTGCTTTGTATGCTAGAATAGGATATCAAATTTCTGCCTGCATTAGTTTTTGCACTATAATTAAATTGGTGGTCTAATCAATTTTGTGAAGTGTGTGTAGCTCTATTCACCCCCTCCCTCTAGAGCCCTTTGATCCAACAATCATGTCATAACTTAATAGGATAAAGATGGTAGTTTTAGTGTAAAAGAGATATATTAGACTTAATTGACATTCAAGTATGCGTATGATGTTGAAATTAGGGTTTGTGGACCAAAAGGGCATTAAAAGTGATAGATGCATAATGGAGGCTAAAACCCTAATAAAACCCTAAAGTTGGCCTAGAAATCCTAAGGTGGAATCCAAGTCGATCTTGAGAATATTTTGAATAGAACAATGACACTTGGATGTTATACATTAATTTCAGGATATTGTTGATTGCTTGATTGATTGTTCTTGAATATTCTTGCTTGGACATCAAGTTACTCTAGATCAGGTATGTGTTTATGCTTATGGTTAATCACTTTAGTTTCATGGTGATTCCCGGATGTTTTATCGGTAGCCTGAAAATAACTGCTTGGATGACTTTTATTTCATGCAACTATAAAGTGACTATGATTATCACCATAAATATGTATACCTAACTAGCTCAGATCCTAGTCCTCCCCTGTGTCTTTGCTAATGATGAAAAGGGTAACCTAGTACATGGTCTACTTGTTAGGTAGGACCATCAGGTTATCATGAGTTAGGAATTGGGCTACCTATGTGTAGTGTCATATGACTCTTTAGCATAACATGAGTTAGGAATTGGGCTACCTATGGGTAGTGCCATGAGACTCATCAACCCTAAGTATTGATCTACCTGCTAGGTAGGATCATGGTGGTTAATTGGGATCTACCATACGAGAGGTAGTATCCAGGTCCACTGCGGGGACAGCACAGAGGTTAGGATATGTATGGATTGAGTAGTTATGTTTAAAATGTAAAGTTGGCTCGCTAAACCATAATTGCTTACAATATATTGTTACAATTAGTTGCACAATTTTTTGTTGTCCCCACATACCGGCATATTCACTTATGCTGACCAACATTTTGTTTTTCGGCGTTTTAGGTATAAGTTTGAAAAGGACAAACAATAAAGTGGCATATTGTTAAAATAAGAATTAAAGTGCAAGGAGGATTAGTTAGAGTAGTTTCCAATTGTGGATAGAAGTTATATATCCAAGTTTTTCAAAAGGTATGCAAAGTTTTATTTTATTATAGCTTTTTAGTATAGTCTTGGTAGAATATAATAATTATTATTGATTATATTGGCAAACCATTGATCCGGAAAATTGGGATAACGACTCTGACCTCTTGGTCTCCCTTCATTGGGGGTTACCGGGTGGCGGGGTCATTACATTTGGTATCAGAGCATTGGTTCCCCATTTAATCTTTAGTAATTATTAAATTTTACAAATTGCATAGAACGGAGGGAGTTATTAGAGGATTTTTTGAAAGACAGAGGTGTCTAGAAAAGAATCATGTTCGGGGGCTAGAAATATTTTCCTCCACACCGCTAGTCGGAATACGAGGACTCTCCGATCTGTGTGATTGTCTGGCCAACGTCTTAGGATCTGGCTCAAAATAAGATACCTTTTAGGACTCTCTCGTCTATTTTCATCCCTTCTCAACCCCAATTCTATTAAGATTCTAAGGTTTAGGTTTTTTCTCACTCTTCCTCACCCTCCTGAGGTCAGGGTATGTATAATAAGGTTAAGGCATCCTCCACCAAATTAATTAAAAGCATGTAGATAAGATGTCATGGACATAATCTTAATGGTTTAAGCATAAATTAAAGAATAGTTGTATGCTTATGTCGTATGACATGTGTTGTCATGCCCTTAAGAGAGACCTGAGGTTAGACCTTCTTGTCTGGAGGATGAAGTAGAGTTGGTCTTGGAGGAAGAGACCTCCATTATAGGTGGAGACCTGACACATCTTATGAGGATGATGCTAACCCGAACCCTACGTGGTGGTTAGAGAGAGAGATGGCATGATGAGTTAGATGCCATGGTCGATCCTATGTGTGGGTTGACAAGCTTTTGGTTTTGGATACCAATGAGAAATATGAGCTATGTGAGGTTGGTTGACTTAGTGCCTTTTGGGTGACCCAACCCTGGTAGGGTCGTGCATGTTAGGGTAAAGGATAACCCCTTCATTGATGAGGTTGGTGATGACCCTATAGAAAACCTATGGGTTGATATGAGCATGGCATAATATGCACCTTGAGTACGTATGTAGTTCTAGCAGTAGTTCGAAACCCAGGTCAGAAGGGCATATGGGATAGCTTATGAGATAAGCTTAAAGAGATATGGATAATCTTGAGCGAACATAGGTTTGATCATATGTTTCACTCATGTAGGTGTATGCATGTGAGCTTGATCCACCTTCATGGAGAACCTCCAGTGGCAAGGTTGTTTGTAGGGTTAGCTCTAGAGAGGGAAAGCAAGACCCGAGCAAGAAGATTGGAAGCTTAGACTCTGGGATATAAGGAAACCTGAGAAGTTGTGTATGTTCTGACCTAAGTGGATGGTTGTGGTTGCCTCGTGGATGGTCCTTGTGGTTCTTGGTTGCCTTTAGAGGAACTAAACCCTAGAAGAAGGGTGAGGCTACTGGTACCTATGTGCAGATGATATAGGTGCTTACCTTCTAAGGATAGGAAGAAGAGTTCCTTAGACCCTGAGGAGGTTTAATAACAAGTTGTGATGCCTTATACCTAGTTGGTTGTCCTTGAGGAGGACTCAACTCTAAGGTGTCGTTCAAGTAGAAGGATAATAGGAAGTGCATGCCATACCTTGTACATGCTTGGTTCGTGGTTAAAAGGTTGAACAGGCAGTTGGACATCACTTTTAGAAAAGTAAACCTAGGGTTCTTAGACCTAAGAGGGGAAGTAGTAGTACATGGTGCACCTGATGCTCATGATGAGATTTGAGTTTCTATAGATTCGAGCATGGCACCCCTCATGTTTAGAGGAAAAGGAAACCCCTTGGATTAAGGTGTATGTTTGATGAACCCCTACTTATAGGTTGGTGACATATGTATGTATGATGATGGTTCAATGTGATGGAATAGAAACAAGTATGACCTATCAGGGAGACCTAGCATGGTTTAGTAGGTGGTCTGCTTGTTAGATATGTGCCTTAGTATCTTGCTAGGGCTAAGCATGCTCATGCGGGTTGAAACCTTGGACATAGGGACGTGTGTGACCTTTTTTTCTATCAAGAGATACTTTCCTCCCATCCTGGGAGAGGACCCTTTTGTAGGATATGAATCAACTTTTATTGGGTTTAGGGTAACCTAAAGAGGTCTCATAGGATCTTGAGAAACTAAGTGGAGAGTACATAGTATGAGAATGAAACCTACAGACCCATAGATAACCATCTCTAAGTGCATGTGGATGTGTTACCATGGAGGTAGCCAATATGGGGCCTGACCGAGGTAGATAGGTCGCCATGATCCATACGAAAGGATGCAAGTCAGACCATGAATGTTGAGAGAGATGATGAAGACTTGGGTAAGGTTTTAAGTTGGATATGTGTTATGTGTGGATCCTAAGTCCATCCTAGGGTCAGGTAGGGATAAGACCGATGAGAGTAGGAGTTTCCTAATTCCCCAGTTGCACATGACCATATGATCGGGAGGTAACAACTATCATTGCCTGAGGGCCATGGGTTAGGAGATTGAGCACCTTTAGGAACTCATGGGAACCAAAGGGCAGATGAGGAGGGCACTCTCTGGATGCATAAGGAAATAGGGATATCCCTAAAGTGTCGGCACCCTACAGACCTAGAGGAGATGACCAAGGATTATGTGGTGACCCAAGTGGGTTCGAGATTAGTTTTTCATGGAAGTAACTTTGATATCGAGATGATCATGATGTAGGGACATGTTTTGCACGTTTCAACTTAGATTTGAAGGTTTACTGGCAATGTGGGATGTACCATCTCTACTCTTGGAATGGGAAGAACTTTGTGTTTGGATGGCCGCCAAGTGCTTATTTCCTCGTGTTATGGGGGTGAGAGATAAGACAATATGCATTCCATACACCAAGGATAAAGATCATGTGAGTGGAAATGTTGCTATGATGTATGAGGATAGAGATAATAGAGTACCTTTGTGGAGTGTATGATATGTGGATGGTTTACAAACATCAAGAGAACTAAGGTAGTCATCTTATGAGGATGTTTTATCATGAGCTATGTGAATATATGAGTTATACAAGGTTGAGTTTGATAACCAAGAGGATGAGCTCAGAGTTTTCTTGATAAAGCTAGACTTAGAGTTCAAGATAAGCTAATAAGTGAAATACATGAAGGTTCCTGTCATCACCATTACCGAACACATGAGTATGTAAGATGGTAGTGGATTGTCTTGTTTAGCTAGCAGAGAGGTTGGAATAGATGGTGAGACTTTTATAGCTAACACTCAGATACAACTAAGACCCATTGGTTGAGTTAGTGGTGGTTGGGTGAGCTAGCCTAGAGTTTGATGAAATAGAAGGTTGGTGGTAAGAACCTCAGATGCACTTCTCTATAAAAGAAGGTGATGAAACCCATGACTAGAGTGTTTTAGGGTTTCTGAGGAATCAACCTTGAGGAATCATGACTTACAGGGAATCATGAATTTAAGTTCACCATACACCGTGGTACTACTAAGATAATAAGTTTTGGTAGTACTTTGTATGCCTAAGATGAAGTTGCATGTGGCTAGTCACCATGCATGTCAGGAGGTGAAGGACGAACACCAGTAACCCAGTGAGTTGACATAGTGGATAAAGAGTCCCCGAGAGGGAATGGGAGTTCATCATTATGGATGTTGTGGTAAGTATCCCATGGACCAAAGAAGGTCAAGATGCAATATGGGTTATGGTAGATCACCTTACCTAGACTACATGATCTAAGAGAAAGAGAGAATACTATCGGGAGACAGATCTAGTTGAACTACATGTAAGAGAGATGGTTCAACTATACCATGATACGAGTTCAAAGGGTTCTTGAGTGTGACCTAAAGATTCACTTCCATGTGGTGGAAGTAGGTACATGAAGAACTCAATGTTAGTATAGTTTATCACCCCTAACTAATGGTTAGTATAATCCAGACTAGAGGGTCTGATGAGAGCATGTGTGCTCATTCAGGGTGATACACAGAGACAGTTCTTGTCCTATTTAAGATGTGATGATAAACACCATATCCAGTATCGGGATGTAAGGAAGCTCTATAAGGGAGGTTGTTTCGGTCACCACTTCATTAAGATAATGTTGGTGAAGGGATCTCACGAAGATCAGAAAAAGACCATAGTGTGTGCAGATGAAGTCACTTTGATCGTGAAATGGCTGAAAAAGAACCTAGGGATGACATGAGTCATAAACGGATGCAAAATAGATTGACATGTAGTTCACTGTGGGAGAATATGTGATATGAAAATCCGACCCCTCTGAGCTATAGCTGAAAAAGTTGGGTTCCCGATACATGGATCCATTTGAGATGGATAGGTGGAGATGGTTATGTTTAGCCTTACCCATTAGGATAATGTGATATGATGAGTTCCATGTGTCCAATTTAGAGCACTATGTGAGGTACCTGAGCCATGTGCTGAGCAATGAACCTAATGAGCCCCAAGGGAGGCTGAAATGTCCTGAGTCACCTGTGAGGATTCTAGATGCCAAGGTGAAAGAACTTAGAGAAAAAAATATGTGATAATAAAGGTTCTTTGGAAGCGCCATGGATAGGGTAAAGCCACATAGGGGCCAATGATGGGCATGGACAAGTCTTATTCTGAATTGTTTGCATGCCTGATGGAATTTTGAGGACAAAATTCTTATAAGAGGGGAAGGATGTTACAACCCCAATTTTTAGATTAGTTTGGGGAGAAATGTAATTTCTCCTATTTAAGATATATGAACACATAATGATGTCATTTGATTGAATGCATGAATTTCATTTGTAAATAGCCTTGCTTGGTTGTTTCGTGGGCCTTATTGGCTTTTGGGCCCAATAACAAGGAAAAGAAAAAGGAAATTCAATTAGTAAATGAATAATTAAGAAATGGAGAAAAGAAAGATGTAGAAACCTCTAGAAGGCAAAGGAATATTCTCCAAAAGTGGATTTCATGCCTTTTGGGTTCCAAGGAGTCCAATTTGCAAAGATAATGCAACAAGAAAGAGAAAAGATCAATTAAATATTGCTTTATTAAAAAGGAAATTGGAGATAATAATAAAATATGGAATATAAGTGGAAAGATGTTTGATTGAGTCATCATGGGTGGATTTTCGTATCCATAAGGTTTGTAATGGTAAAATGAATCCAAATAAAGAAAATAGAAATATAAGAGGGAGAAAATATGTTTAATATATATCTTATTATTAGATAACTTGCATGGGAAGAAAATACCTCTTTCCTTTTGAGTTTGAGTCCTAGATTTGGAATATAAGTAGAATAAGTCTTTATAGACTTTCCTTTAAAATTTGGATGAAAAAGGATAAATGAGGAGAGAGATATGGTTTTAGAAAGTTTTCCTAAAGTGAATGGATAATCAATTAATCACAGTAAATGTCACAATTTAATTTCCTGATAGAACTATAGTTGATATAGATGTGTGACATCACAGTCGTTGGATTCAGAACCAACAGAGGCTATGTTGTCACCTTCCTCGGTCGGACAAGGAAATAGGAGGCTGAGGGGGTGGACTTTCCAAAACCAATATCTTGCAAGATAATGGACGAATCATTAAGGAAATTAGTCCAGTAGTTTCAGGAGAAGAATCTGAACCTAGGAGACCTAAGTTTTGGTAGGTTTTGTGGACGCCAAGAAAAATGTCCAAATCCGGTTGGGATCTCTTCGTCGTCCTGCCCTATATATAAATATGTCTTACACGCCATCTGGGAGATCCCAAAACATCTCAATACATTTGTACAGAGTCGGAAAACTCGCCAGTGCTTACAATTTCGTCCTTGGTCATGATCTTAACCCCTACCCAGCAGCAACTTCTCGTCAGAGAAGAGCTTCACCATCTCGATGATCTGGTTGAGCAACGAAGCAATGCAGGGGTGCCTTGAGTCCAGGATGCCAAGACAAAGATGGAGGTGGTGTTGGGTTGCGCTCATGTGGAGAAACGTGCGGGGTCAACTCACTGGTTAACCACGATCTACCGCTAGCTCGCAAGCAGGGCTAACGCAAGTTTGAAGAGGGAAAGGAGGAAATGACCTCCCTACCCCCGAGTGTGTGTGACTCTGGATCAAGAACTCAGGGGTAAAGGTGTATTTTCACTCTGACCGAGATGCAACCAAAGTGAACCGCGCGCTGAGGGCCGCCTACATGGTGATCTCCTATTGGTCCAGAGGTAAATCATTTAGAAAAATCATAACAAAAGTTTGGTAACTCGGATTAAAGCATATTATATATGAAAGTTGATCAGAAAAATACAAAGAATCCAATAAAATACTAGTATAGACTAGTTCTGATTCTAATTCAAAAAGTGCACAAAGTTAGTAACTTTAATGCTTTTTATGAATAAGAAACTCTAGTTTTAATATTAGGGGGTCTAGTAAATTGATGTGCATGATTTAAAGGGATATTAACCTGTTGTTAATAAAAAGGGAAAATTAGATCAAAAAGAATGATCTTTATGCATAGTTGGTTTAATTTAAGGTTTCCATGTACATGAATAAGATTTAATGGGACTTGAAACCCTAATGCTAGTAATTATGATTCTTAATGGCTTTAATTGTTCAAATCCATGGATAGAACTGAGATTTGATGATTCTAAGCTATTTTGAGTATAAAAGTTTCTAATTGTGGATAAATATCCTTCATATGGTAATTAGGGTTTTCTAATGGATAAATGTGGAATTAGTGATAAATAGAGTTCATATGTGAATTAGACCATAATGAATTATGAGTTGTTAATTCGGAAAAAACCAAAGATGATAATTCGCCTTAATGATTGTGTCATAACTTAAAAGGATAAAGATGGTAGTTTTAGTGTAAAAGAGATATATTAGACTTAATTGACATTCAAGTATTCTTATGATGTTGAAATTAGGGTTTGTGCACCAAAAGGGCATTAAAAGTGATAGATGCATAATGGAGGCTAAAACCCTAATAAAACCCTAAAGTTGGCATAGAGATCCTAAGGTGGAATCCAAGTCGATCTTGAGAATACTTTGAATAGAACAATGACACTTGGATGTTATACATTAATTTTAGGAGATTGTTGATTGCTTGATTGATTGTTCTTGAATATTCTTTCTTGGACATCAAGATCAGGTATGTGGTTACGCTTATGGTTAATCGCTATAGTTTCACGATGATTCTCAGGTGTTTTATCGATTTTCTAAAAATAACTGCTTGGATGACTTTTATTCCATGCAACTATAAAGTTACTATTCTTATCACCATAAATATGTATACCTAACTAGCTAAGATCCTAGTCCTCCTCTGTGGCTTTGCTAATGATGAAAAGAGTAACCTAGTACATGGTCTACCTGTTAGGTAGGACCATCAGGTTATTATGAGTTAGGAATTGGGCTACCTATGTGTAGTGCCATGCGACTCTTTAGCATAACATGAGTTATGAATTGGGCTACCTAAGGGTAGTGCCATGTGACTCATCAACCCTAAGTATTGATCTACCTGCTAGGTAGGATCATGGGGGTTAATTGGGATCTACCATATGAGAGGTAGTATCCAGGTCCACTGCAGGGACAACGCAGAGGTTAGCATATGTATGGATGGAGTAGTTATGTTTAAAATGTAAAGTTGGCTTGCTAAACCATAATTTCTTGCAATATGTTGTTACAGTTAGTTGCACAATTTTTGGTTGTCCCCACATACCGGCATATTCAATTATGCTGACTGATGTTTTGTTTGTCGGCGTTTTAGGTACAAGTTTGAAAAGGACAAACAGTAAAGTGGAATATTGTAAAAATAAGAATTAAAGTCCAAGGAGGATTAGTTAGTGTAGTTTCCAGTTGTGGATAGAAGTTAGATATCCAAATTTTTAAAAAGGTATGTAAAGTTTTATTTTATTACAGCTTTTCAGTATAGTCTCGATAGAATTTAATAATTATTATTGATTATTTGTTGAACCATTGATCCGGAAAATTGGGATAACGGCTCTGATCTCTTGGTCTCCCTTAATTGGGGGTTAACGGGTGGCAGGGTCATTACAGCGATGCGGAAACACAATACACATACATGAACAGACAACATAACATACACCATAACACATCTCAACATTCAACATGTACATTATTACAACATGATTTACAATTGTATATTGAAAGAGAATTTTAACACAAGTCTAAACATGAATGCTAACTAGGATCTTAGACAATAGGTACAACCTATACAACTTTTTCACATCCTATTCTTTTATCCCATACTAGCTCTGAACCTAGAAAATACAAGAAACAAAAACATCAACATAAATTTGGTACGTGGTAGTAAAAATGTTATACTATGCTGGCATATTGAAAATAGTTGAAAAGAGAATAAAGACAGGAAAACATTATTTAAAGGCGGAAAATCAAGTAAACCCAAGTTATTAATCATATTTCAAATGAACATGCATTACTATGGTGGACTTAGCACAAACATAAATTATTTGGGCCGTATCCCTATGTACCTTGTACCATTAGGGATCTCCCTGCGTACCTTGTACCATTAGGGAGGTGCTAGTCAACATTAAATATTTCCCTCTCTAATTGGGAGATTAATGAACACCATCAGTAACTACATTTCATTATTCATTCCCTTAATGTTCTTTAGTGTTCAGGTAGAATTTGCAATACACATAAATATACATCCATCAATGTATTCAAATACATGCAAGCAGATACTTATAATTAACATCCAACAAAACTAGTCATATACTTATATCCACGTACCTAAGTTCAAAGAATCTTAACTTATCCTTGATCATTTGGAAGTATGGTCATCACCTGATTAATAACAATTAATTATCATTAATAATAGGATCATCATGTAACTTATTATTTAGGTCCAACTAGTGTTTAGTCAGACCTAGGTTCCATATGATCTTAGGATGATATCTGATATTTTTCTACTGATCAGGAGGTCAATTTATCGGTCTGGTCCGATTTTCATATTTTCTGATGCTTACAATATCTTCTAGAATTAGAATAAGGTTTGAACAATCTAATTAGTCATTAATAAAGAAAGACCTATTATTTTGTCATAATAATCAGATTAGAGTTCATCTTTCAGTTCCATATGATAACAGGATTCAGGATTATTTTTCTCAAAATTAATATACATCATTTGTTGATTATAAAAATTAAATGAACCCTAAAAGAAGCATTGTCATCTATATCAGAAACATACATTAATTATTCTTAAAAAGCTTGATCTAATCATCTAGTAATGAAGATGATAATTTCCTGAGGTTGAGGGTATTTTGATCTGTAGACTCGCCTAGCTCATTTCTCTCCCACATGAACCTCGCGATCTCGCATGTGCCCCCAGCCTCGATCTTCTGCAGGTTCCCCTTTGTGCGCTGTCGTGGCAAGAACCCTGGTGAGCATACGAAGTTGCCACCTCATCCAACCTATTCGTGATGGAATCTCCTACACCTGCTCATTGTGCACACCTCCAGTCTCTCCTTCACGTTCTCAAAATGTTTCCCCTTCTCGTGATAGAAGCGCTCCCAGTCACCGCACAAGGAGGAAGCAGTAAGGATGCGCATCGGTTGGGCCCCGGAGTCTAGATCCCAAATGACTAACTTGGGTTGGGATTCACCACCACAGAACACTGGCCCCTCCTTTCTCTCTAGTCATGCGTGATGCTCATGTTCACCAGGTATGACCTCTCCTGCCTGTGTGTGAGAGCGCCGCTGTGAGATATACACCCCGATGAGGGCCACACTGGCATCATGCTGCAACTTGCCAATCCCATCGTGGATCACCATGGAAGTAGAGGGGTTAACAATGTGTTGGTCTGAAGGATTCTAAGACCTCATGTCGTACCTCTTCAGGTTATCGGGGATTCCATTGCTCCCATGATGAGAAGGGTCTCAAACCGTCGAGCTCTCCAGACATGGCATCGTCGTGAGGTAGAGGAACGATAAGGAGTCCCAACTGCTTGAGGTCTGTTCTTGGGGTTCTAAAGAGGCCAAAACCCAACATCTCATTTCCAATATGTTGAAGGATCATTGTCTGGCCTTGAAGACGGGTAGTCCTGAAACTGATAATGCAGGGAAACGCATGTGAATTCCTTTGCTCTACTTCCTCAGTAAAGATCTCCACGTTTGGATCTATGAGGTCCACATGGAGATGGAACCACTCCTAGCGGGTACAAGGCACAGACACTGAGATCTTTCCCTCCAACCTGACTTGAAGTGATAGCAAGGTCAAGGAAGAAGACAGCCCTTGCTCCAGTTCCATCATGATCAATCTAGTCCAACACCCGTATCTTCCTGGTGCCTACCCTCACACAACAAGGTTATGAGGCTTCTCTGTTCACCTCCATCCACCACCAGCGGATAACTTCAAAAAAATTTAAAGAGTAGGGGGATGTCTGTTCTACTACTATGAGGGGTCCCTGCACAGATCCGATGATAGCGGATTATCGGTGCTAGTTATCCGTCTCAAACATAGTGCAACCAATGCATTAGTAGTTGAGGGAAAGACTTGGTCATGGGCCCCGAGTAAAAATGAGCTAAATGATTATCGTTAGGTCATTAGATCAAGAAAATTACATGTGACATAAAGTCACGACATGCATTGTTTCCTAAGTGACTATAGTCCTCAATACACACATGAATAATTAATTGCAATTTTAAACTTAAATAAAATGGTGTGGGTGCATCATTTCTCCATCAAAATTTAACCGTAGTTAGGTCATCATAAAAGCTACTTTCTACCAAAGTATGTTACCAAACTCCAATACTTATTCAACTAACTTAACACCTCAATTAACCTTATAATTAGCTATATAAACCTTGAATATGAATCAATTGATCATCAAACAATGATGAAACATGTTCAATCCATTTATCTTGAGCATTATGCATTCCAATATTTATAATCCAACAATATGGGCTCCTATATACCATGATTAGTATATGAATCCATAAGTACCCGAAAGTGGTACATATATAAAGATATTGGAGTTAATATATGCATCAATTATCCCCCAAAATTATCAACACAAGCCCAACTTATTTAATTTGGTTGCACAACACCTCATGATCCATCCATATCTATTTTACTCTAAGTTTGTCGTCAAATACTAGATTGGGTATCAAAACCCTAAAATCAAAGATCGCATTCACCCCACCTTAAATGGAATTTTGACCTCGTAATTCAACTAATATCATGATTAATTTGATAGCAAGAGTTTCTAATTCCTCCATGCTGACACTTCTAGGTGCCAAATCTATCATACTCTTAGACAAACCCTAAGTTGTCATCTCCAGACATTAATGCATCTAGGGTGTAACCACCCAACCTTATATAGATTGAAGCATAACATTTTTTTTCTTTAAGGAATTGAAGAACCACTTCATGACTTAATTATTATATGATTCACATCCCTTATTACTCTGATAATTAGGGATTTGTTTCTCTCATATGAAGTTAAGGAGGTATTACTTAAGTTTCATCTTTCACCCCACTAAGTTGTGTAAGGTGATATCAAGTGTGCGCCTCATTTGTTTTAGAATCATCACATTTGACATCATTAATGTGGGTTTATGATTGAAATCTTACTGAGATTTGATCATTGTAGAAGGGATTACTTTACATGCTTGAATATAGGGTTTCACCCTAAGGTGTGAGAGTTTTCATCATTCTAAGATTATAGATTTAGAAGCATTGAGGCTAGGCACTATACTTTGTGACCATATAATCTAAGATACAAGGATATCTTTGTTCCAATTTCATGATTTCAACTTATATGTTTCATGTATGATATGAAGGGAAAGAGAATATATTTAATCAAGCTTATCATGATTTCAAGTATGGGTGTTACATCTATGATATATGGAGGGAATATAGAATATGCCAAGCTTCTATGAGTGACTCCTCATATATAAATCATCTATATAACTCAAGTGAGGTTTCTAGCATCATATATTAGAAAAGAGAAGTGGAAGGAACAACATTTATGAATATCTTATACACAAGACATTTTAATCTCTAAACTAGAGTTTCATATATAACCTCACTTGCAACTAATGATGAGTTTTACAAACATAAGCCACGCAATCTAGGACCTAACTTTGTCAATGGATTGACCATCTCATCATGATTTAGTCTTCTACCCTTCACTTTTTTTTACCCAACTATCACATCAAGTATTCAATCATGCAAGAGGACTCAACTCATCCACTCAGGAGTAACCCAACTTAGGACACATCATTTCACATATATCTCATATTTTCATATATTGTAGGGTAGTTCCTATGACCCTATACTTGTGGTTCTCACTCTCTCTAGAGTTCACCACGTATCTTGTCCTAACACTAGGGTCATCCTTTGTAAAACAGCTTGAGGCTCATGCATATTCAACTTTATCTTAACTTAGATTATCTTAAGTAAGAAAAGGGAATGTACTCTCATCATCAAGACTTTATTAGATTATCCAAAATTAGGTTCAAACCTCAAATACAACTTAGATTTTTATAAAGAACTTATACCTCAGAGATCACATTTACATAAGATCATCCTTGCTTATATTATCTATCATTCTATTATCTATTAATCTACCACATATCCTAATAAGGCTCTAGACACCTATTCTAGATATACTCTCTCTTATAGACTGATGTCACTCCCTTTCACTTAGGTTTCATGAACACTAACTACTCTCCGGTTTGAGGGACACATTTTCATATTTACATATATATAATAAAATATTATATAGTATTTCTTTGAGAAGACGGATGTTAGAGAAAACTGTCGAGGCTCGAGCTGATTGGAAAACAAAACCAAGTCAGCAAAATCAAGTGTCCCACACACAGTAGATAGTCCAGTGTCATGTCACCTAGTGAAATGGTGACAACAAAGTGTAGACTAGTGTAGCTACCCAATACATATGAGCTCTATATGGAAAGGGCTTCACACACTTGTCTAAACCTAGTTCTCGAACATCTAGGTTCTAACTTAGAGGCTAAGTCAAACCTTATTCCTATAGAACAACTTACTAAGTATCTAAGGTTTAAAGTGAGAGGTGAAA
This sequence comes from Alisma plantago-aquatica, assembly GCA_963693085.1. NCBI lineage: Eukaryota > Viridiplantae > Streptophyta > Magnoliopsida > Alismatales > Alismataceae > Alisma > Alisma plantago-aquatica. Next base: position 321,217,743 of record OY856410.1, read on the forward strand.
TTTATTTTTATATTTCATGGTGAGAAATTGTTAGGTGTAGCTATTATTCATGCTATGACACCAACTATAATGTCCCCGGATTCTACCGTCTCGAACCTTGGAAGGCCCGAGAGGACAAATCTGAAAATGTTAGCCAATCAATTCTGAGAGCGATGCGGAAGCGCAATATGCATACATTAACATACAACATAACATACACCATAACACATCTCAACATTCAACATGTACATTATTACAACATGATATACAATTGTATATTGAAAGAGAAATTTTACATAAGTCTTATCATGTATGCTAACTAGGATCTTAGACAATAGGTACAACCTATACAACTTGCTCACATCCTATTCTTTTATCCCATGCTAGCTCTGAACCTAGAAAATACAAGAAACAAAAACATCAACATAAAGTTGGTATGTGGTAGTAAAAATGCTATACTATGCTGGCATATTGAAAATAGTTGAAAAGAGAATAAAGAGAGGAAAAAATTATTTAAAGGTAGAAAATCAGGTAAACCCAAGTTATTAATCATATTTCAAATGAACATGCATTACTATGGTGGACTTAGCACAAACATAAATTATTTGGGCCCAATCCATGCGTACCTTGTACCATTAGGGATCTCCCTGCGTACCTTGTACCATTAGGGAGGTGCTAGTGAACATTAAATCTTTCCCTCTCTAATAGGGAGATTAATGAACACCATCAGTAACTACATTTCATTATTCATTCCCTTAATGTTCTTTAGTGTTTAGGTAGAATTTGTAATAAACATAGATATACATCCATCAATGTGTTCAAATACATGCAAGCAGATACTTATAATTAACATCTAGCAAAACTAGTCATATACTTATATCCACGTACCTGAGTTCAGAGATTCTTAACTTATCCTTGATCATCTAGAAGTCTGGTCATCACCTGATTAATAACAATTAATCATCATTAATAATAGGATCGTCATGTAACTTATTATTTAGGTCCAACTAGAGTTTAGTCAAACCTAGGTTCCATATGATCTTAGGATGATATTTGATATTTTTCTACTGATCAGGAGGTCAGTTTGTAGGTCTGGTCTGATTTTCATAATTTTCTGATGCTTATAATATCTTCTAGAATTAGAATAAGGTTTGAACAATCTAATTAGTTATTAATAAAGGAAGACCTATTATTTTGTCATAATAATCAGATTAGAGTTCATCTTTCAGTTCCATATGATAACATGATTCAGGATTATTTTCTCAAAATTAATATACATCATATGTTGATTGTACAAATTAAATGAACCCTAAAAGAAGCATTGTCATCTATATTAGAAAGATACATTAATTATTCTTAAAAATCTTGATCTAATCATCTAGTAATGAAGAGGATAATTTCCTGAGGTTGAGGGTATATTGAGGGAATTTATTGGCCATGGTACCTATTCTTGGTGATTATCTAAAGAAAAAAAAGACATTTTTTCTTGGAATATTAATAGTGATTACATTTGGGGGAGTTTAACAATGGCCGGATCTATTGCATGAATCCACCAGGATGTCGATCTGTAGACCCATCTGGCTCATTTTTCTCCCACATGAACCTTGTGATCTCACGTCCACCCCCAGCTGTGATTTTGTACAAGTGCCCCTTTGTGCGACGTCGCGGCAAGAACCCTGGCAATCGTACGAAGTCACCGCCTCCTCCAGCCTATTCGTGATGGAATCTCCTACACCTGCTCACCGCACTTACCTCCAGTCTCTCCTTCACATTCTCAGAACGCATCCCCTTCTCGCGATAGAAGTGCTCCCGGTCACCGCACAAGGAGGAAGCAGTAAGGATGCGCAGCGGCTGGCCCCAGACATTTAGATCCTAAATGACTAACTTGGGTTGGGATTCACCACCACATAACACTAGCCCCTCCTTTCTCTCTGGTCATGTGTGATGCTCTTGTTCACCAGGTTTGACCTCTCCTGCCTGTGTGTGAGAGTGCCGCCATGAGATATACACCTTGACGAGGGCCACACTGATATCATGCTGCAACTTGCCAATCCCATCATGGATCTCCATGGAAGTAGAGGGGTTAACAACGTGGTGGTCTGAAGGATGCTAAGACCTCACGTCGTACCTCTTCAGGTTATCAAGGATTCCATTGCTCCCATTATGAGAAGGGTCTCGAACCATCGAGCTCTCCAGACCTTGTGCCGTCATGAGGTGGAGGAACGGAGAGGAGTCCCAAATGCTCGAGGTCTGTGCTTGGGGTTCTAAAGAGGCCAAAACCCAACGTCTCAGTTCCAAGCTATTGAAGGATCATTGTCTGACCTTCAAGATGGGTAGCCATGAAAATGAAGATGCAGGGAAACATGTGTGAATCCCTTTGCTTTACTTCTCCAATATAGATCTCCACGTTTGGATCTATGAGGTCCACATGAAGCTGGAACCACTCCTAGCGGGTACAAGGCACAGACACTGAGATCTTTCCCTCCAACCTGACTCGAACCAATAGCAAGGTCAAGGAAGAAGACAACCCTTTCTCTAGTTCCATCATGATCAAGCTAGCCCAACACTCATATCATCCTGGTGCCTACCCACACACAAAAAGGTTATGAGGCTTCTCCGTTCACCTCTAGCCACCACCAGCTGATAACTTTAGAAAATTTCAAGGAGTGGGGGGGTGTCTGTTCTACTACTATGAGGGGTCCCTGCATAGATCTGATGATAGTGGATTATCAGTGCTAGTTATCCATCTCAAACTTAGTGCAACCAATGAATTAGTAGTTGAGGGAAAGACTTGGTCATGGGCCCTGATGTAGGGGTTTTGAGTCACTTTTATAGGCTACTTTTACACTCGTTTTATGCGCTTATTGGTCATATTTGTGGTTAATATCGCATGATTCAATCCCTTTAGCCTATATCCTTTCCTGTATCAAAAATCATCTTATTTTATATTTTTTTATAGATTATTGTATTTCTCAGATTTAATTTGTGTTTTTCTCTCATTTTCAGGCAATTCACAATTCTGGACCCGTCGATACCATCGACGGTCTGTCAATAGCTTCGACATAGCAATAGTGATAGAGCTGGAGAGGAAGCATATATTTTGATACCATCGACACCTTGTCGATGGTCTCGAAGTTCCAACAGCGAGCCAGATATCACTCCATCGATACCATTGACGGGAGCGGTCGATGGTATCGAGAAGGCTTCAGGCGGTTCCCAGAAATTGAAGAAATCATCAGTATAGAAAGGTCAAGGAAGAAGACAACCCTTGCTCTAGTTCCATCATGATCAAGCTATCCCAACACTCGTATCTTCTTGGTGCCTACCCTCGCACAACAAGGTTATGAGGCTTCTCTATTCACCTCCAGCCACCACTAGCGGATAACTTTAAAAAATTTCAAGGAGTGGAGGGTGTGTCTATTCTACTACTATGAGGGGTCCCTGCATAGATCTGATGATAGTGGATTATCGGTGCTAGTTATCCGTCTCAAACTTAGTGAAACCAATACATTAGTAGTTGAGGGAAAGACTTGGTCATGGGTCCTGAGTAAAAAGGATCTAGAAGATTATTGTTAGGTCATTAGATCAAGAAAATGACATGTGACATAAAGTCACGACATGCATTGTTTCCTAAGTGACTATAGTCCTCAATACACACATGAATCATTAATTGCAATTTTAAACTTAAATAAAATGGTGTGGGTGCATCATTTCTCCATCAAAATTTAACCATAGTTAGGTCATCATAAAAGCTACTTTCTACCAAAGTTTGTTGCCAAACTCCAATACTTATTCAACTAACTTAACACCTCATATAACCTTATAATTAGCTATTTAAACCTTGAATATGAATCAATTGATCGTCAAACAATGATGAAACATGTTCAATCCCTTTATCTTGAGCATTATGCATTCTAATATTTATAATCAAACAATATGGGATCATATATACCATGATTAGTACGCAAATCCATAAGTACCCAAAAGTTGTACATATATAAAGATATTGGACTTAATCTATGCATCAATTATCCCCCAAAATTATCAACACAAGCCCAACTTATTTAATTTGGTTGCACAACACCTCATGATCCATTCATATCTATTTTACTCCAAGTTTGTCTTCAAATACTAGATTGGGTATCAAAACCCTAAAATCAAGGTTATCACATCTTTCAGATGCTCTTCTTTGGCATTTCGCATTTGACGGTGTTGTTGATCACCTAAAAGGATGTGGTGACCCAAGAGGTGAGACCCATCTCCCAATGAGATATATAACTTCAAAACATCTATTGCTTACCATGGTTATATATATATATATATATAAAGCAATTAAATTAGATAGTATTACATAGTTGAATTATTATGTAAATTCCATCCACTAGTATAGAAATGAAGTATAATATCACATTTGATGTCGTCAGTTAAAAGAAAAACATCAACGCCAATATACTACGACGTCGGCTTAAAACGACAACTGACACCTATATGTGAAGGCCAACCGATTTACAAAAGACATGGGTACTGCTTTTTCTTTAATGTCAGTTTTTCGACATAAAAATTGATGTTCAAAATCACCCATAAAATACAATTTTCTAGGGAAAATAATTTGCCTCCTAAATTTTCAATTTGGCGTCGGTTGTAAAAACACCGATGACACATGTTTCGTGCCAACCCCCGCGAAAGCTTTTGTCTCCTCATTTGTCGTCAATTTTTTTTTAAAAGAACTGACCCATCTCCCTTAGCAAGGCAAAATTCATTTCCATATTTGTTGTTGGTTTTCTCAGAAGAATCGACGAGGATGTGTGTTCACGCGTTGTCCCTGTGAAATTTTTTTCCTCCCAATTTGTCAAATCAACGCCAGTTTTAGGTTGACAGCTGACAACTATGATTTTAACTCAAGAATAATTTTCTTGTCAACGTCTATTGTATTTAGGTGTTGGATGTTTGTATTAACCAATGTTGATGGTTAACTTAATAGCTTCCGCACGAGTCAGACTCTTTCCCTTCTCTATTTCATTCTCGATTCGCTTACAGACTAAACATGATTTCTTCTGCCGCCTCCACGTGCCACCTCTGCTCACCGCCTACCTTAATGACGAGCTTGAAGCTACTAACTACCCCTACGCGTCTCTAGTCACCACAATGAGGAGCTTGAAGCTGCTCACGCTGGAGCTGCTGCTACTGTCCAGTCATCGGCAGTTGCTTCCACCACCTGCTCCTGTCACTGCCACCACTTGCTCCAGGCAGAGCGAGGAGCCTTCCTCTAGTCGCCTTCAGCTGCTCCAGTCGCCACAACCGGCCACTGCCTGCACCTCCTCTACTTCAACTCCAGCCCGACCACCTTCACCTCCAGCCCAGCCATCTCCACCTCCGGCCGCCGCCACCACAGCCTGCTCGATCCACCAGTGCGGTGAGTGAACACAAAATGGAAGAATATTTGATTAATATTGATTAATTAGGGTTAATGATGAAATTACTATTGATTAATTAGGGTTAATGATACATTAATGAACTTAATTAATTATATTTGCACTTAGTTTCTTTAAGATTGTGTAGTTGATTAATATTGATTAATAATGGTTAATGATGCATGAATGCATTTAATTAATTGATATTGCCTTCTTTCTCTCTTGTTAGTGATGTATTTAACTTAGTTCGACAATTGTTCTTCAAGCTTGTGTAGTTAATTAATAATGATTAATTAGGGTTATGATGAATTCATGAACACAAAATGGAAGAATGAATTGAATTAAATGATGTTACACAAAACATAGGATATGAATGATGAAACTAGGATTGTAGGTATAGGAATGATGATGATGATGATGATGATGGCAACATACATGTATTTTGTTGGCCTCGAAACCTGTCTGAGATTTACTCATTCGGAGTAAAACATGGATAGTCCCCAGTCTGGGAGTGTTCTTGAACACTAAATCTCGCTTAGGATGTAAGTGTATAATGTATATTCAGATTTCATGATGTTTTGTCAGCACTTCTCTGTTTGTTCTCTAAGTGCATATGACGGTGGGCATTTTCCCATGTACGTCGATGTACTTGGAGAACTGCAGGGAAATGCTGCCAAAATTTTTTGAAAATTGAATACACATTATATAAGTACTAGTGAGATTAGGTGATCAAGAATGGGATAGGTGGTACACATTTATTATATATAAGACCCTGAACCCTAATATTTTAGCCCTAAATCCTAATCTCTTAACCCTAAAGCATAATCTTTTAACCCTAAACCCTAATATATACTTGTTTTCTCTTTGATCATAGAATGGATAGATCATGGATGTCCATTTGAAATTGCTGCACCCCAGAGTTTATTTCTGGTCTTGATCAGTTTATTAGATTTACAGAGGAACATAGGAAACAACCTGGAGATATGTTCTACTGTTCATGTAGGCATTGTGGTAACAACTTGAAAGTCAGCACTGGTGACGAAATCAAAAGTCATGTCATGTGCAACGAGATTGTACAAGGCTATACAGAATGGTACTGCCATGGAGAGATTTCAAACATGAAATCAGTAGATGTCGATAGAAGTGCTTGTGTGGAAGAAGAAATTGCCTCTGATGATGTAGATGTGAACAAACCAGTTCCAGTAGAAACCGTTGATGAGATGCTGGATAGTTGTGGGGTAGAGCACACCAATCCACCTCCCATGTTTAGGAACATTGTGCATGATGCTGAGAAATCGTTATACATAGGTTGTACTAAGTTTACAAAGCTTAGCACTGTGTTGAAATCGTATAATCTAAAGGCTAACAATAAATGGATCTATAAAAGCTTCATGTCATTGTTGTCTTTATTGAAAGAAATTCTTCCTGAAGGAAACGAGCTGCTAATCTCAACATATGAGTTAAAGAAATTATTGTGCCCAATGGGAATAGAGGGCAAGAAGATACACACATGCCCAAATGATAGTGTATTATTTCAAAAGGACTGTGGATTTGAAAGATTGTCCAAAATGTGGTACGTCAAGGTATAAAATGATGACTTTGGGGAAGTCCAAAATTGGTTCTCCTGCTAAGGTGATTTGGTATCTACCCATAATACCACAGTTTCAATGCTTGTTTGCCACTCTGATAGATGTGAAGAATTTAAGGTGGCATGCAGAGGTTAAGAAAAATAATGATGGGATCCTACAACATGCGTCTGATTCCCCACAGTTGAAGAAGATTGATTTATTGTACCCTAAATATGGTGAAGAAGTCAGGAATATAAGACTTGGGATTTGTACCAATAGGATGAATCCATATGGGACATTGAGCAGCCAACATAGCACTTGGCCTGTTATGCTTATTATATACAATCTTCCTCCCTGGTTGTGTATGAAAAATAAGTATGTTATGTTGTCATTGTTGATATCGGGCCCTAAACAACCTAGAAATTATATCGAAATTTATCTTGAACCTCTGATTGATGACTTAAAGAAACTCTGGGGTGAAGTTGTGATGACCTATGATGCTTCACGTAGAGAGACATTTCATTTGCATGCTATGATATTTTTCATTGTTAATTACTTCCCAACATATGGGAATTTATCTGGATACATTATCAAAGGATCTAAAGTGTGTCCTATACATGAAGAGAACATTGATTTAGTACAACTAAAACATGGAGGCAAGACTGTATATCTTGGTCATCAAAGGTTTCTTCCAAAATTCCATCCGTACCGAAGGTTGCACAAAGCGTTCAATGGATGGAATGAGGAACGGAGTGTGCCTAAACCTACAGCAGGGGAGGTTGTTTATGAAAGAGTAAAAGACTTTGTCAATGAATTTGGTAAGAGGTCACAATATACCATGGCCACACAGAGTGACAAATCTTTATTCAAGAAGAAGTCAATATTTTGGGACCTTCCTTATTGGAGTTCTTTGGCAGTCAGGCATTTTATCGATGCCATGCATGTTGACAAAAATGTCTGTGATAGTGTCATTGGTACTCTGTTGAATATACTAGGTTAGACTAAAGATGGGATCAAATCTAGAATGGACCTACGTGAAATGGGAATAAGGACAGAATTAACAGAAGTAGTTAGTAGTGATCGGAGAACATATTTACCTCATGCCTGTTACATGTTATCTAGAAAGTAGAAGAAAGCTTTTTTGTGAGTGATTGGTTAGTGTTAAGGGGCCACAGGGTTACTCATCCAACATCCGTAGATTGTTATCAATGAAAGATCTGAAGCCGATAGGTCTTAAATCTCATGATTGTCACACTCTAATGCAACAAATATTGCCCTTGGCAACTCGATCTACACTGCCGAAGCATGTATGGTTCGCAATCACCAGACTTTGTTTCTTCTTCAATAGTTTGTGCAACAAAGTTATTGATTCTAAGACTCTCGATAAATTGCAAAGAGAAGTGGTTGTTAACCTATGTTAGCTTGAGATGTATTTCCCTCCTTCATTCCTTGATATCATGATTCATCTTGTTTTCCACTTGACTAGGGAAGTGAAAATGTTGGCATCAGTTTTCTTGCATTGGATGTTCGAAACCGTTATCGACCTGAAGGGAGTATTATTGAGGTTTATGTGGTGAGAGAGGTTATCAATTTTTGCAATGACTTTCTGAGTGGCAATGACGCTCCTATAAATGACAAGAATATTGAGGAGGATTCTGAAAAAGGGATTTTAGGATCACAGATGAAAGTAATCAGCCATGAGTTGTTGGAACAAGATCACTTGTATATTTTACACAACATCGATGAAGTGAGTGTTTATATCGAGGAACATACCAATTTCATTAAGAAATAATATCGTCGAGCCAATTTAATGTGGCTTTCTAGAGAGCATAATAAGACATTTATTAAGTGGTTTGAAGATAAAGTCTTACATAAACTATCTCAAACACCAAATAATACTACTGAAATTATCAAATCCTCACCTTTAAACAAAAAATGAATGTTATGTCTTATGAAGGGTTTAACATAAATGGGTACTCATATTACACAAATCGTCAAGATGATAAGAGTGTCATCCAAAACAGTGGGGTCACCCTTCAAGCATCTTCATTGTTTTTTGCTAGTGCAAAGGATAAGAGTCCATGTGAAGCTAAAATGTCATATTACGGTGTCATTGAAGACATATGGGAGTTTGACTACATAGATTTTAAAATTCTACTCTTTAAATTTAATTGGGTTGATAACACCAAAGGAGTTATAGTGGATGAATCGGGTTTCACATTAGTGAACTTTGAAAAGATTGGCGAGAAGGGTGAACCATTTATATTGGCATCACAAGCGAAACAAGTATTTTATATTGATGATCCTTCTAATGAAAAATGGTTGGTTGTTCTTCATAGTAAAAGACAGTTCATTGAACATCCTATAGATGAAGAAGAGTACTATGATAAGTATGATGACTCGAGTCCATTCTCAGTTGGGTTGCCAACACCAAATATTGAAGCTAATGATGACTTATATGTACACAGAGATCACACTGAAGGAATGTTAATTGGTAAAAGATCACAGTATTAGAGGCATGTTTTTATTTTTTATATGTTTTTTTATATCGATGTGAACTTTACAATGTTATAATATCTTCTAGTTATGTTAAATGTTAAATGTTACAAGGATTTTATTTTTAGATGGATAACCATGAGTATGATGATCGTAATGATGATTACCGTGAGGGTGAGGATATCAATGAGGCGCCGCCTCACAATGTAAGTTTTAAAATATAACATATATATATATCTATATGTCCATTTATATGTTATATCCTATAAGTGTTTTTTTTACATACCAATTTTTAGGTTGAGGATGTACCTGCTGAAAACCTTGAAACACTTGTTGAGAAGCAAAAAAAATTGAAAAGGTGAGGGGCATCACTATAATGAACAAGTTAATACAAAAAAGGGGCAATAGACCAAAATTGGTTGTGGATTTTGATAATGCAGGAAATCCAGCTGGAGTGAACCGCAACTCATTTATTTCATATCTTGGGGTTCTTACTTTTAGCCATTGTAGTGCTTAATTAGAATGTTCTTGGCATAATGTTCCTAAAGCGAAGAAAGACTTAGTATGGAAAGAACTATGTGTGAGTTATTATCATTTGCAATTATATTTTGTAGAATACTAATTTTTAGGATATACTACTCTATTAAATATATGACATTTTGCAGAATATATTTGAAATGGATGAAAGCCTACATCGTAACAAGGTGATGTAGAATTGTGGGAGGGTCCTAAGGAACTATAGGACAAATCTCACCTGAATATACATTCGAGATGCTGAGAATAGGAAGTAGTCAACCACTGAGCAAAGGAACTACCTTGAACCGAAGGACTGGGATTCATGATTGACCTTTAGTGTTACTAACCAATTCAATGTGCTTACTAACAAGGCTATCATTGATGCTCAAAGAGAAAGGTGTGCACTGAATGTGCATGACCACATGATGGGTCCAAGTGGCTATGCAGGCATTTGCCAAAAACTAATTGTTGTTGCTCCTACTGAGTCTATTGTGACTCAGGAGAATGGTGAGTCCTCTACTGTTACTCCTGCACCTCTACCTCGCCATGTTGTGTGGATAGCTGAGAGGACAAATAAGAAAGGAGATATAACCAAGCCCAAAACTTCGGAGGTGGCTGCAAAAATGGTAAAATTCAACTCTCAGAGCATTCAATATTGATGATTGTTGTGTTTACTTATCAATTTCTATTGAGGGCGATTAGCGGGAGCTTCATGAGAAGAGGAAGCAAGGCAAGTTCATCACTGAGGGAAAAAGGCATGAATTGACAGTTGCTCTTGGTAACCCAAAGCATCTTGGACGTGTTAGGGTTGTAGGCACTGGTGTGGGCATAAAAGCATTCTTTGGGCCATCACATCACAAACATGTCCTAAAGGAGATATTTTCTAAAGCTGAGGTAACCTATTCTTTTTTGAGAATGTTATTGCAAAGGGAATTCAATAATCAAAAGCTAGTCTTTCTTTTTTCTATGTATAGGTAGATGAGTTAATTGATAAGAGAGTCCAGGAAGCAATGACCAAGTGGCAGGCATCTCAGGCTGCCACTTAGACAGTACCTCTATCGTGCCACTCTTCCCCTATGGTAGAGGTGGTTGGGAGTAATCCTGTAGACCCACCACCTAGAACATCTACTGTAAGTATTTTTATGACATAGTACCTAGTCTTTTCAATATGATATGTTTATTTATATGTATATTTCGTCATTGCAGAGGTCGAGGCTTACCCATGCCTTCCAGGGCACACAATTCATGGCACTCTAGTACTTGATGGTTATGTTTGTGTGAGCCTGTGGCTTGTGTTCCCTCATTGGAGGCAGCATCCATTGGCATATGCCCACCCAGATGCTAACACGCTTGGTGAAGCAGAAGGCAGAGTGATATTGTGGCCCAGAAAACGGATGTCATCTACACTAATCATGTATGGTAAATTTAACATTTCATTAATTTGTTAGCATTTATATACAAGTAAATTGATATGAAATTATACATACATGAGAAAAGGAAAAAACCCGCTACAGCTCTGCCTCCACCTCCACCTCCTCCTGTAGTACCTAGTTGGCTTCCAAAGGACCTATAAGACTCGATAGGTCATAATTGTTGGGGTATGGTAATATGCATAGGTGAACATAACAAATTGTGTCCTATACATGTTTATATTTCGGAGGATGATGTAGGCCAATCATATGATTACACTATATTTATACAAGATATTTTGGAGCTGTTTAGGTATGATTGGTTGAATACATCTATGATATAGCTATGGATATGGAGAGATCTTGTTTATATATCTATATACCTTGTTCTATATACGGTGATCTGGTTTCTTATATATTATTGCAAATGTAATATATGTTTTGCAGCCACCTACACAATATCTTTGAAGAATTTTCATTTACCCATGTGGGATTTTGAATTCCATCTTTGATCAGTCTTATAGATAAAGACCCTCCAGCAGTTACCTTATACTGCTCTGTCACTTTTAAATATTTTGGTAAAAAAAGAAGAGTGTGATAATAGCTCCATTAAATGTTAAGTAAGTTTACTTTGCTTATAATTTGGAATTAAGAAAATTACATTTTTATTGTTGATTTTGAGTTATATATTTTTAACTTTCTTATCTCTAGTGGTAAGCATTGGGAGTTATTGTTTATTGTCCCCAAGATGTTCACTGTTTATTATCTAGATCCTAAGGGGAAGCAATTAGGCATACATGGACACGTAATGAAAAGGCCATTATTCATGTGAGAAATTTTTCATATTTATATCCGCTAACATCTATTATTACATAACTATTTGGTAATGAAATTTAATGTATTATATTAACATGTAGGGCTTTAAAATATTTCAAAAGAGCTGGAGGAAATGTGTGCAATATAAAGGATAAACCGTTAGTTAGGGAGAATCTGAAAGTAGATTCCTGACTCCAATGTATATATTATTTATGTGAATTATGCTTGTTTTTATTTAGTAATATTTTCTAAGTTGAATTTTATAGTGTGCTAAATAAGATAACGACAGGGCATGCGCATACTACGTGATGTGATATATGGACTTGATTGTCAAATATGTTGCACATGATATCGATAACAGACAACAATTTTTTATAATCTCATTAGATAATATGAAATATATCAATCTTATTAATTATATATATTATATAGACTCATTTATTGATATGAAATATATCAATCTTATTAATTATATATATATGTCATTCTCTTTGTAGGTTCTTAAAACTAGTGATATAACAATTATATGTACATAGTCCCTATACGATGAAACAATTAGAAGATATAAGAGAACAATGGGCAAAACACTTAGAAGCAATGGGAATTTTTTATTATCACTGGAGTACTGATGACGACGATGATAATGATAAAGAATGACATTTCTAAACTTAGTTGTCATAATATTTTTCTATATTTGATGACATGTTAAACTTTGAAAGGCACACTTATATATACATGTTTGAATGAATTTTGAATTGTCTTATCTATATACATGTGTGTGAATGTGCTTCTACATGTGTGTGAATGTGAAAAGAGATGAATGAATGGATGTGCTTCTACACTGTATGTGTGTGAATGTGAAAAAAGATGAATGAATGGAACTATAGGTTGCTACATGTGTGTGAATCATATGAATGAATTAAATGTGCTTATACATGATCTATATATATATATATATATATATATATATATATATTAAATGTGCTTATACATGTGTGAATCACATGATCTATATATATATATATATATATATATATATATATATATATATATATATATATATATAACATGTAGGATGAAAAAAATCCTAAGATCTCTTCCCCTAAATAAATACAAGTAACAATCTTAGTGGTGTGTTAACCAAACTACTAAATAGCCTAGTCTGCTCAGGGTACAACAGTCAATATACTAGAAACCAAGGTATGTGAACCTCAATCCAGATATACAACTGCAGTCACTCTCAAAACTTATCATCTCTGGGTTGTGACCTTGATCATTTTCCAAAATTTTGGGATCAAGATGACATGGAGATACTCTTACTACACTCGTATGTACTCAACAATATATGCCTTCAAGCTCCTTTCAGATTTCTCATTCCACTATCCAACAAATCTTGACACTGGAATAGTTCTATAGACTTGGGTCGCATTTGGTATGTAAGATTCAAAGTAGGATGGAACTGAAGTCCTACTCATCGTTACACTCCCATGTTTATTTGTGCAGGAGACCACATTGGGATGGTAGTTGACCAGTACTAGATGTCCACCCAAATAGGACTACATGTCCCACATCCCCCAAAGTATTTGTGCAGTATAAACTCTAGCTCCAATGCCCGACATGACTTCCTTTTTAAATTACTCAACAAGGCCTTTGATCTCCCCCTCTAGGTTAGCACCGCTCTAGCTTCTCCTGCTCCAGGGCATCACTCCAGTCTCTTCTGCTCTAGGTGAGCATGTCCCTTCCTGTCACAATCAAAATCTACCTTCGACACTTCTCACATTCCTCCCTCTATTGCCACACAGAGAAATAATATGGGCGGTGAGTCGGTGAGTCCTAGTTTTAGATTGTAGACCATATTCTTATGGTGTCTCCCCATCTAGATGTAGACACCGATCTTTACTGGTGACTCCAACTAACGGGTCGATAGCCTTCCTTTGTCCATCAATGGATGGATCAACCTCATCTCTGTCATGACAATACAATAAAGAAAATCATATTTAACAATCAATATATCATTATGTACATTTATTTTTTAGATATTTGACTTATCATGGTCATTTAATTATAACTTTTGTTGCAAACAAACATAGGATGGGAATCCAAGCATCTTATCCTCTGCGCATACCTTCTTATTCTATCATTACCCACATCCCATTTTTATTTTTTCCAGCATACCAAACATGACCTTAGGGCACTACATGATTGATGTTTCACTTGATAAATTAAGCCAATTTTGTGTTTTTAATTGTATCAATCAAGTTATTTATAGACACAAAAATTATTATTATAAATATAATTGAAATTTACAACCTCAGAAGGTATAAAACATATTTTAACAATTTCATAACACTCCTTAATTGAGTATGTAGTCATCCTTAGTTAGGAAGGAACTAACCACCAACTAGAGTGTATCAAGCCATAAGCATCACGATGGTTTAAGAAACATTACTTTAGGTAATAACACCATCAACAAGCAGTATTTAACAGGTAATAGTTATCCTTTGCATTAGGGTTATCTGTTGGTATGTATGCCCAAAGAGCCAATCATATCATGATTGGAATGTGGCATTAGATACCTAATTTGTTACTGGTCAAGGTATTTTCATCTATTATGTTTGTCTCAATCATGAGATGACGGCATAGACATAGTAGATGTCTAGAGAATGATATTACTCGATGATATATATCTTTTAGTTTAGGACCTGGACAATGAGATCATATGTATGATGAGAGTACATACATTCTTGTTATTTCCCTAGTTAGATATTATTGTGGAAGAAAAATAGATGATAGTAATACATATGACTAGAGTATATGTTGGTTGATGAAAGTGTCTCATTAGTCATAATATCAGATATCAAGTCAAGCACACATGTACATGTTAAAGAACAGTGTATCAGATAGACCCACCTTGAGAGTGATACATGGAAACCATGATATGGTATGCATAATTAACTCTCATAGTGATAGTGGTTCTTAGACCTGAAATCACTACACTCATCACATCTCATTCAATATATTTTGACATCATCTAATGTGACCTTGCATAACGGTTGCCATAAAGGTGATGCTTAGGTGCATTGTGACAAAAGGGGATTGAGTGTGGGTGATGTAGATGGGATTCGTACCTCCTACATGATATTGATATTCAGGCCTCTTGATAAGAGAGACTGAGAAACATATTACCACACTCATGTCAATTAATATATGATATGTGAGCTCACATGCATCTCAGGCAGTATGCTCTAGTTCAAGGAATATGGATTGAAAGTTGAGGAGGATGACGATTCCATGCCTTGAGTTCAATTCGAATATCAGAGACAAACTAACTATACAATCATGGTAACATTGATCATGAACTGTAGGTTGAAGTTGTTCTATCACTTTGCAAATTACTTGGGTAGAAATGATGTGTTGTTAGATGTCTCTTATTACTTGTTGTGTCATAAATTTGTTATGGGCATTCACTGCCAACATAATTCAGGACCTATATGGTCCCACACATAGGATGCACTTGGAATAGGAATTTATCGATGAATGATGTTTAACTTAATTACAAAAAATGTTTAGGTATTCAACTTAAACAACATTTAATCACAATTGACTATCTAGACTCTAAATTGATCGGCTCAAGTATCGAACCAATCGACTGGAGTGTCAGGTTAATTGGAAACAATATTGGCTAAATATTACCTGAGCTGACAAAGTGAAATGACCATTTCACATATGAAATAACAATTTCATGATATGAATCATTTCATGATATTAAACAACCTGATCTAAGGAGAAATGATCGATTCATTATCTAGGAATCCCAGTTCAATGATCAATTTGATTGGATAAAGGATTGATGTTGATATCATGTTTTGCATTAATCTAAAATTTAATGCCAATTTGATTCTAAATAGGAAAGTACATGATCCAACTAGTTCAAGAGATGAACCAGCCGGTTCAACTCTAAGTTGACTAGTTAGATAGTGAACTGATTGGTTCACCGTTCATAGTTTCCAAGAAATTCATGAAAATCTATCTCTTCAACTCCTAGATTGACTGGAAACCCTGATCCTGAGTGTCCTTGAAATAGAGATGTATCGGGGGCTTCCTAGATACAACAATAAGCTCTAACAATTGTTGCCTATCTGGTTGTGGTAACTAATAGAAAGCCCAAGAAAGTCCTACCCGTAAAAGGGATGGATAGCAAGGGAGAGACAATTGGGAGAGTGAATCAACCCTACCAAGTTGCTATTTGAAGGGATAACTCTTTCTGATTGGCTCTGGTAGCATAATGTGGAGTTCCCAGTGGTTTGCATGGACTTCTATATAGGCGAGGAGGTTGTTTCCTTCTTCTTAGAGGATGTGGTCAAACTTTCATCTGTGGTGATCAATCAGGATGTCGTTGTTGACGTTGTCTAGATGTTGCTTGAGGATGAAGTGCTATTGCAACAGTTGTTGTTGGACTTTCTCTAGGACCATATATAACTCTTCTTACTTTCCTTCCTAGATACATTATCATTGATGTGACCTACTAGTTAGGGAATGAGGAATTAAATTTTTGTTTCCCCTATCTATATTTGTCACATAGATATACCAACAATGGTATCAGAGCCATGTCAATTTATCATATATATGAATTTAAGTCGATATGATCAGATTTAGTTTATTGAATATGGTCCACATATTAAGATGATTAATGTGAAAATCCAATTATATACCACATACCATCCCAATATATATATACGCATACATACATACATACATATATATATATATATGATACTACTTGTATAACCCATCTGACCACAAAGTGTTTATTGTCAAGAATGATGCATTCCTAGAAAGGGAATTTATTTCCAAAGGAATCAGTAGGAGGAAATTAGAACTTGAAGAGGTTCGAGATAAATAATAAAGCATTGAACCAAAAGAGGTACAAGAGGAATAATAAGAATTATAGGAAACTCACTGATCTAATAGGATACATCATGAGCCTGAAAGATTTGGTTATCTTGTGACTCAAGAAGGCGATGAGTTGGTCATTGATGATGAGACTATAACCTACCTAGAATCTGTAAGGGGATCAGAGTCTGAGAAGTGGCTTGAAGCGATGAGATCTGAGATGGAATCCTTGCACACCAGTAAGGTACGGGTCTTGGGGGATCCACATGAAGGGGTTAAACCCATAGGGTGCAAGTGGGTCTTCAAGAAGAAGACCAACATGGATGGTAATGTACACAAAGGTAGGTTGGTTGCAAAGGATTTTAGATAAGTTCAAGGTAATGTATACAAAGGTAGGTTGGTTGCAAAGGCTTTCAGATAAGTTCAAGGTGGTGATTATGATGAAATTGTTTCTCCAATTTTTGCCATGGTTAAGTCCATCAGGATCATGCTTGCCATTGCATCTTATTATGACTATGAGATTTGGTAGATGGATGTTAAAATTGTGTTTCTTAAAGGGAATCTACTTGAGAATGTGTGCATGACCTTCTTTGGGATATCCAACAAAATAATACTTATCTAATCTAGGGCCAAGCTTTTTAGGAAACATTTTC
The DNA here is from genome assembly GCA_963693085.1 of Alisma plantago-aquatica. Classification (NCBI taxonomy): domain Eukaryota; kingdom Viridiplantae; phylum Streptophyta; class Magnoliopsida; order Alismatales; family Alismataceae; genus Alisma; species Alisma plantago-aquatica. Next base: position 321,235,484 of record OY856410.1, read on the forward strand.
TTGACATAAGTTTCATATCCCCAAATTCTCATAAAAGACATTTTGGGATGCTTCCTAGTCCATATCTCATATGGTGTCTTTTGAACTGCTTTAGATGGTATGCGGTTTAGTGTAAATGTTATAGTTTCTAGAGCATAACCCTAGAAGGAAGTCATAAGATCAACAAAAGTCATCATTGACCGTACCACATCTAGTCATGTACGGTTCCTTCTTTCTGATACACCATTATGTTGTGGTGTTCTAGGTGGAGTCCATTGTGATACAATACCACAGTCTCATCGAAGGCCCTCAAACTCCTAGCTTAAGTACTCTCCACCTTGATCAGAACAAAGTGCCTTAATAATTTTACCAAGTTGGTTCTATACTTCATTCATGAAATCCTGGAACTTTTCAAGAGTTTTTGACTTATGTTTCGTCAAGTAAGCATAACATTCATACTGAAGGCATCAATGAAGGTAATGAAGTATTGGTAACAACCTCTAGCATTTATTCTAAATGGTCCACATAAATCAATATGTATGAGTCCCAATAGATCACTCACTCTCTCACTGTGAGCAGGGAAAGGAGCCTTGGTCATCTTGCCCAACAAACAAGATTCACATGTCTCTATTGATTCAAAATAAAAGGAGTCTAGGTATCCATTATTTTGGAGTCTAAAGATGCACTTCTTATTGATGTGCCCTAGACAACAATGTCAAATATATGTTTTCTTTGTGTTATCAAGTTTTAGTCTTTTGGTATTAATGTTATAAATGTTTGTCTCTAGATCTAGCAAAAAAATACCATAATACATTGCAGCACTTCCATAAAAGATCTCATCTTTACTAATACAACATTTTGCATTCTTCAAAAGAAATTTGAATCCATTCTTGCCCATATAAGATATAGATATAATGTTTCTATTGATAGTAGGTACAAAATACCACTTCTCCAACTCTATTACAAGCCCCATGGGTAGAGATAAATATGAGGTTCCAACTACTGTGGTGACAACTCTTGCTCCATTCATAATGCACAGTTTGACCTCACACTTTTTTCAAGGCTTACTTCTTTTTAGATCCTGCATATTGGAACATAAGTGAGATATAAATCTGGTATCTAGTACTCAAGATGACAAAGTAGACATATTTATCTCAATAATGTAAATACTTGAAGTCGAGATCTCTCTCTCCTCCTTCTTCTTCCTCAATTCTTCCATTTAAATGGGGAAATTCCTATTCCAGTTTCCAGTTTGGTGATAGTGGTGATAATTGCTTCCTTTGGTCACCTCTCCCTTTGCTTTGAATGCAGAAAACTTGGGCTTCTGGTCAGTGTTAGAACTCTTCTTAGATTTTCCTTTTCCCCTGGACTTCTCCTTTCCTTTTTTGATCATCATCACAAATTTGGGTTTGTCCTTCTTCATTTGCACTTCAGTGGTTCGCAACATGCCAATAAAATCTGACAACGGTTCGTAAAAATTGTTCATGTTGTAGTTTATGACGGACTAGTTGTATGGTTCTGGGAGTGACTAAAGAATCACATCTGTGGCCAACTCTTGAACCAAGGGAAATTCCAGTCTAGTATGATTCTCCACATACGCAATCAACTTGAGTACATGGGGACCTACAAGACCTCCTTCTTCCATGTTGCACTTGAACAATGCTTTAGAGAAATCATATCTCTCTTATCTTGATTGATCCTAGTACGTGTTCTTAACATGTATTACCATCTCAATAATATCCATATTCTCATGAAGTCTCCACAACTAATAGTTCATTGAGCATAGCATTAGACACTTGACATCTAGTACATCTTCAGAGTGCTTCTTGTCAGCACTCTTGTCAGCCTTAGGCACACTGGGAGTACGTTCATCTGGCTCTGGTGTCTCCAAGACATAATGTTTGTTTTCTTGTGCGAGAACAATTCTTAGCATCCTGAACTAGTCATGGAAATTATTCCCATTCAACTTGTCCTTCTCAAGGACCGATCACAAATAAAACATGTTGTTAGTTGCCATTTGTTTCTACAAAAGAAATTTGCAATATGTCAGAAACCCTTTTGATTTGATTTGCTTAATAGATGATATAATTAGGCCTTTAATTAATTATTGCTCCTACTATTTTGTTTAATTTGATAACCCTAACTTATCAATTTGGAAGATTTCAGCCTACAATCTTCTGGTGAGTCAAGATTCATATTTCATAAATTCATAAATCAGCTTTGGTTGATTGTACACAACTTGACTATTTGGGTAGGCAACTTCTGCCAATTGTATCATGATGAAACTCTTGGATGGATGGTATGCACAACTCCTTGTCACAATCCATCTTCATGCTTCTAGGCACTGAATCTCGTTAAGGTCACCTAGTTATTTAAGACCCAAAAACCAACAAAACAGAGTATGCACCCTATTTTGGCAGAACTACATATCTAACATCACACTTCTACAAGATAGATGGCGCACCACGCTTTGGCGTAACCTACACTTGGTCAATCAAGAATTTCATGTGTGTTGCTAATGGAAAGAATCTAAGACTTAATATTGAAGTGAGAGATTTTATATTTATATAAGTACATATACATATCCAATCACAACATACTGGTAGTAGGTATCATATACATGCTATAACTACAAATGAGAAAGCATGCAATTGAAAATATACAAATGATGGATATGGCCATATAATGCAATTCCTTGGATCCACAAGGAATTTCTACCTCCTAAGGTCCACATTATAGGTACAACCTATATTTCAAAAATCTATGTTGGAACCAGTCCAAGTTAATCGGTTCAATTCTTGACATGATCGGTTGGCCTCCTGGTCGGTCGATTGGTTTCTTGAAATGGTCGCGTGGTCTCCTATTAAAGCGATGTATGGACTCCTCTAGATGATTGGTTGGGGTACGTGTCGATTAGCTACTCATGTCGTCTGACCTACTCAGTCCTCCAACCAATCAGTTCACCATCTGATGCAGTCAGTTCAGCTGGTGTAGAATGCCATCTTTTTCCATAAAAGAAAATAAAGTTATCATATTCCTATTTAGCTTATTACATTGTAATAGGGAAACCTCAAGTTGCATTTAATGGGATCTTAAGAAGGAGAGTATTCTTTACTTATACATATGGAAAGAGAGAGAGGGGATCAGTATGCAAACTGATTTATAAAATAGGAACTAAAACCAATCAATTAAGCACACAAATCCAGGGGGTATAGTCTGTAACAATGCTTTTAATCACCATCAAAAACTTTTAAGAAAACAAATATATATTGCATATATATAAAATATCATATATATTTGTTGGGATCATATATGGTATTTAATAAGATATGCACATTAATCATTTTAAATATTAACATCATATGCAATAAAATAATTGATAAAACAAAATTCTGATCAAATTGATTAAATCTTAAAATATAGTAGATTGGTGTGGTTCTGATACCAATATCGTGACATATAGCATCAGATAGGGAAATTTAAACAAAAAATTTACTCGGAATATTCCCCTTGATTATGGATCTGTCACTAACTACGGATTGGGAAGGAGGGTTGGTAAGAGATATACCTAGTCCTGGAGTAATTCCAGCAGCAACTCTTGCAATGGTGTTCTTCTTTTACAAGTTGCACATGGATAGTTGTTGCGGCAGAACCAACAAGGACAAAGATGGTTGTTGTCCTCCTAACGGATGGCAATGGCCTCCTCACCTCTATTGTAGTCCACGCAGACCACCAAAAACTCCTTGTCATGCTCCAAGGCCAACAAGGAAGGATTCATCCCTTCAATCGTCAGGGTGCTACCACTGACTTACTCTCCCTTTTTTGTCTCTCCCTTGACGTCTCTCCCCTTTGGGGTAACACTTTCCCGAGGTCTCTTGATTACCACAACCAGAGAGGACAATAATTGTTACAACCCCAATTTTTGGGTTCTTTTGGTGAGAAATGTAATTTCTCCTATTAAAGATATTTGAACAAATAATGATATAATTTGTTTTGAATAAAAGGATTTCGTTTACAATAGCCTTGTTGGTTGTTTTGTGGGCTTTATTGGCTATTGGGCCCAATAACAAGGAAAAGACAAAAGAAACTCCATTATTAATAAGAGATGGAGAAAAGAAAGATGTAGAAACCTCTAGAAGGCAAAAGAATATAATCCAAAAGTGGATTTCATGCCTCTTGGGTTCCTTGGGTTCCAAGAAGTCCAAAGTTGCAAAGATAATGCAACAAGAAAAGAAAAGATCAATCAAATATTTCTTTATTAAAAAAGAAATTGAAAACAATGATAAAATGTGGGAAATAAGTGGAAAGAGGTAAGATTGAGTCATCCTTGATGGAATTTTCGTATCCATAAGGTTCCTAATGCTAAAACGAATTCCAATAAGGAAAATAAAAATAGATATAAAGAGAAATCCTCAAAAAGAGATATTTTAATCAAGAAATAAAAAGGATAATGAGAAATAATGAATATAGATGCATCTAGAAGGATAATAAGTATCCACTAAAAAGAATTTCGAAATATTAGAGTTTACTTGGGGTCCAAGGAGCCCCAGTGGAGAAAAAGAAAGTGAAAATACCAATAATACAAAATAAGAGGATAATGTGAATGCATAATTAATGAATTTTGTGGTATTGTTAAAAAGGAGGTATTTTCTACTAAAAGAAAATATAAATTTGTGCCAATGGATTAAAATCCAAGTACAAAGAGAATAAAAGAGGTAATTTTCAAATTCCTAAATATCCAAAGAATAAAGAATATCAAAAAGATATTTAAGAGAGAGAGAAACTTGCTTCTTAATGAAGGAATCAGATTCCTATTGGAAAAGGGCTTTGTTTCTTCGTGGGCAAGCATCTTAGGGCACTGATACCCTCCCCTATATAAGGGGTAGCATCTTTGGCTCGAGATTAAGAGAATCCCACACAACCCTTTCTCTTCTCGTTGTTGTTTTCATCCATAAACCCTATCCAAGAGATTAGATCAATCGTGAGGGGCCCGAGAAGCTACGATGGGTCTTGATGGAGGCACGAAGATCCCACGAAAACCCAAGAAGGATCGACTATCTTCCCCACACCCCCATCTTCGCACAGCTCCTGCCGGAGGTCTGCAAACCTACAGCAATTATGGGCTTGGCTCACTTAGGAACGAATACCTTGACCGCGACTTGGAGGTTCCCCGCACGCACAAGGGTGTGGAGGAGCCAGGGCGGCGGTTGGCGGAAAGCTCCAGGCCGTGGAGAGGTGGAGAAGACCCCCCCTGATTGGTTGTGTCGGCGGAAGTGCTAGGGTGCGCAAGGAAGAAGATGACAGTAGGCTTTGTACCATTTTGCCCTCCTCAAGTTGAAGAAATGACGAACTTAAATGAGGGCAGAAGCGTCATTTCATTATATTTCCAAAACGGGTTGTGTTGTATGGAAAGTGATGATATGGCACTCAGTGATTGGTCCGAGTAAGTAAATAATGCAAAATTCATATCTTTTTATTAGTAGCTCGGATGGATGCGTATAAAATATGAATCTTTCTTAGAAAAATGCAAGGAATCCATTAAAAATAGATTTAGAAGATAATTCCTCTTGTAATTCGAAAAGTAGTGGAAGTTATCAACTTAAATGCTTTAATGATTAAGAAACCCTAAATTGAGATGATTAATGTATTAAGAATGGTTTTATGGATGATTAGAGTTGATATTATCATGTTAATTATAAAAAGGTACATTAAGAACAAAAAGGATGAACTTTGCACGTAATTAGTTTAATTTAGAATTCCATGTGCATAAACGAGCTTTAATGGGCCTTGAAACGCTAATGTTGGTAATTGTGACTCCTAATGGCTTTAATTATTCAAATTCATGAATAAAGTTGAGATATGATGGTTCTAAGCTATTTCGAGTATAAAAGTTCATAATTGTGGATAAATACCCTTAATATAGTAATTAGGGTTTTCTAATGGATAAAGTTGGAATTATTGATAAATAGAGTTCATATGTGAATTAGATCTTAATGAACTATGAGTGGTTAATCCAGAAGGAACCAAAGATCGTGTCATGATTTAAAAGGATAAAAATGGCAGTTTTAATGTAAAAAAGGCATAATGGACTTAATTGATGTTTAATTGTGCCTTTAATCTGAAATTAGGGTTATATGTTGTTAAAAAATAACCTTAATATCTTTCGTGAAGAATATATGAGATAATTAGGGTTTGTGAATAATTGTATAAAGTTAGGGTTTAAAATAGTATAAATGTAGAGAAACCCTAATTGCAATGGAAACCCTAAAAGTGGACTAGAAACCTTGGGAAGTGAGCTAGGTTTAATAGATCCTGATGGCATGATCAATGATAGGAAATTTTATGCATATTTCAAGATCTCTTTTTGTGCTTGCTTGCCTATTGGATTTCTTGCATTGATTGGATTAATTCTGTCTCAAATCAGCATGTCGGGTATGTGGTTAATTATGATTAATCACATTAGTTTCCCAAAGAGTTTCTCGGATGATTCATCACATTGAATGCAACTTATCAGTTTGGATATCATACTTGCAAATCATAAAGTCACTATGATTATCACAATAATAATGGAAGTGTGTATTCTCGCACCTACATGCCACCCTGATGGATGATGCCAAAGGTCAAGCCCAGGGGGGAAGACCAATGGGCACCATGAGTGGTGACCCCAGACACCAAGCTCGGGATTGAGAAGGTGGTCTTTATAGAATGACTAATGGGCACTATGAGAAGTGACCCCAAGCACCAAGCTCGGGATTGAGAAGGTGGCCTTAAATCATTGGCAAAAGAGAAACCCGAAAGGGGGTATGCCAGGGTTAGGGCAAAATCAGTGGAGAATGTCACACTGAAAGAGTAATTTGGCTTGTTAATTAACTTGATTGTGATATTTAGATTGTTAGCCATATTTGTGATATTTTGGTTGTCCTCACGTACCAGCATATTCATTTATGCTGACAGACATTTTGTTTGTCGGCATTTTAGGTACAAGATTGAAAAGGACAAACAGTAAAGTGGCATATGTGTAATTAAATAAGAATTTAAGTACAAAGGAGTATTAGTTAGAATAGACTCCAGATGTGGATAGAAGTAGATATCTGAGTTTTTGAAAAAGGTATGTAAAGTTTTATTTTATACCATATTTTAGTTTAGTTCGGTAGAATTTCATATTTATTACTGATTAATTGTTGAACCTTTGATCATGTTGATTGGGATAATGGCTCTGACCTCTTGGTCTCCCTTGATTGGGGGTTACTGGGAGGCGGGGTCGTTGCATTTGATATCAGAGCATAGGTTCCTCATTTAATCTTTAATAATTATTAAATTTTACAAACTCTGTAGAACCCAAGGGAGTTATTAGAGGATTTTTTGAAAGATAGAGGTGTCTAGAAAAGGATCACGTCTCGGGGCTGGCAAGATTTTCCTCTGCACCACTAGTGGGAATACAAGGACTCCCGGATTTGTGTGACTGCATGGTCGATGTCTTAGGATCTGACTCGAAATAAGATACCTTTAGGACTCTCTCATCTTGTTCATCCCTTATCAACTCTATTGTTGTTAAGGATTTTAAGGATTTGGGTTTTTCTCTCTCTTCCTCACCCTCTTGAGGTACGGGTAAAGTTGATAAGGTTTAAGGAATCCTCCACCAAATTAATGAAAAGCATGTAAATAAGATGTCATGGACATAAGCTTAATAGTTTAAGCGTAAACTAAAGAATAGCTGCATGCTTAGGTCAGATGACATATGTTGTCATGCCTTCAGAAGATACTTGAGGCTAGACCTCTTTTTCAGGAGGATGAGTGGAGAAAGTTAGTCTTGGAGGTATAGACCTCCATTATAAGTAGAGACATGGCACATCCTTTGAGGATGATGCTAACCCTAACCCTAAGTGGTGTTTAGAGAGAGATGGCATGATGAGTTAGATGTCATGATAGACTAGGGGTGTGGACATGCGTTAGGATACCCATGACGATATGAGCTGTGTGAGGTTGGATGACCTAGTACCTTTGGCAACCCAACCCTGAAAAGAATCGTGCATGTTAGAGTGAAGGATAGCCCCTTAGATGATGAGGTTAGTGAAAAACCTATAGAAACCCTATGGTCTTATGCGAGTAGGGCATAGCATGCACCCGGAGTACGTTAGTAGTGTAACAGTAAGTTGAAACCCTGGCCAGGAGAGTATGTTGGAGGGCTTATGAGATAATCATAAAGGTAATCTTGAACGAACATAAGTTTGAACATAGGATTCACCCATGTAGGGGTATGCTTGTGAGTTTGATCCACCTTCATGAAGAGAGGATCTCTGGTAGTATGGCTGTTTGATAGCTCTAGAGAGAGAGAACAGGACCCAAGCAAGAAGGTTGGAAACTTAGACTCTGAGATATGAGGAACAGTGGGAGTTGAGGATGATGCGACCTAAGTGGATGATAGCGGTTGCCTCATGCTTGATCCTTGGAGGCTGATGGTATCTTGGTTGTCTTTAGAGGAACCAAACCCTAGTGAGAGGATGAGGTTGCTAGTACCTATGTGTAGATGATATGGGTGTTTACCTTCTAGGGATAGGAAGAAGAGTTCCTTAGACCCGGAGGAGGTTTAAGTAACCAGTAGTGAGGCCTGATACCTAGTTGGTTGTCCTTGAGGAGGACTCCACTCTGAAGTGTTGTTCAAGTAGAAGGATCATGGGAAGTGCATGTCATACCTTGTACATGCTTGGCTCGTGGTTAAAAAGTTGAGCAGACAATTGGACATCCAAAAGGTGAACCTAGGGTTCCTAGGCCTAAGAGGGAAAGTGGTGTACCTGATGCTCATGATGAGATTTGAGTTTTATAGATTCGAGCATGGTACTCATGTTTAGAGGAAAGGGAAACCCCTTAAGTTTAAGGTATGTTTGGTGAACCCCTCACAGCTAAGTTGGTGACATGGGAAGGTATGTTCTTGTTCCAATGTTGAGGAATGAGAACATGTATGACCTAGCATGGTTTAGTAGGTGGTCTTCTTGTGCCTTAGTATCTTTCTAGGGTTAAGGATGCTCATGTGGATGCAAACCCTAGACATAAGCACATTTGTGACCTTTGTTATCAAGGTGTAGTTTCCTCCCATCCTAGGAGAGGGACCCTTTTGTAGGGTGTATACCAATTTTGTTGGTTTTGAGGTAACCTAAAGAGGTCTCAATAGGATATTGAGAAGCTAAGTGAAAAGTACATAGTAAGAGAATGAACCTTATACCCATAGATAACCATCTCTAAGTCCATGTGGGTGTGTTACCATGGAGGTAACCGATATGGGGCCTGACCAAGGTAGGCAGGTCACCATGACCCCTATTAAAGGATGAAAGTCAGCCCAGGAATGCAGAGAGAGATGATGGAGACTTGGTTAAGGTTCTAAGTTGGACATGTACTGTATTAGAATCCTAAGTCTATCTGAGGGTCAGTAGGGATAAGACCGATGGAAGTAGGAGTTGCCTAATTCCCTAGTTGTACATGACCATAGGGTCGGGAGGTAACAACTATCATTGTCTGAGGGCCATGGGTTAGGAGATTGATCACCTTCATGAACTCATGGGACCCAAAGGGAAAATGAGTAGGGCACTCTCTAGATGCATAACGGAAGAGGGATGACCCCAAAAGTGTCGGGACCCTACAGACCTAGAGGAGATGACCAAGGATTGTGTGGTGACCCAAGTAGGTTCGAGACTAGTTTTCCGTGGAAGTAACTTGGATATCGAGATGATTGTGACTTTGAGACATAAGTTGCACGTTTCAACTTAGATTTGAAGGTGTACTGGAAAGGTGGGATGTACCACATCTACTCTTGGAACATGAAGAACTTTGTATTTGGACTGGAGCCAAATGCTTATTTCCTCTTGTTATGGGAGTGAGAGATAGGACAGTACGCATGCCATACACCAAGGATAAAGATTATGTGAGTTGGAACGTTGCTATGAGGTATGAGGATAGAGATGATAACATACCCTTATGGAGTGAACGATATGTGGATGTTTACAAGTAGTAAGAGAAATAAGGTAGTCATCTTATGAGGATTTTTTTATCATGAGCTATGAGTTAAACAAGTTTGAGTTCAAAAACCAAGAGGATGAGCTCAAAGTTTCTTGATGAAGATAGACTTAGAGTCCGAGATGAGATGATAAGTGAAATACATGGAGGTGTATGTCTTCAGCTTTTCCTTACACATAAGGATGTGAAGTGGTTGAGAAGCAGTTGCCTAGTTAGCTAGAGGCTAGAAGAGGTTGTTAGGTTAACCCTAAGTTTGAAGGAGATATGTTTGGGCTAACACTCAGATGTAATGAGATCTATTGAACAAGTTAGTAGTTGTTTGGTTATCCAGCCTAGGCCTTGATGCAATAAAAGGATGGTTGTAGAACCTCAGATGCACTTCTCTGGAAAGCAAGGTGATGAAACCCTGACTAGAGCGGTTTAGGGTTTCTAAGGAATCAATCTTGAGGAATCATGACATACAAGAGATCATGATTATAAGTTCATCATACATTGTGGTACTACTAAGATAGTAAGCTGCAGTAGTACATTGGATGCTTAAAATGAAGTTGCACATGGTTTGTCACCATGCAAGCCAGGAGGTGAAGGATGAACACCAATAACCCAAAGAGTTGATGTAGAGGATAAAGAGTCCCCAAGAGGGAATGTGAGTTTATCACTATGTATGTTGTGATAAGTCTCCCCTAGACCAAGGAAGGTCAAGATGCAATATGGGTTATAGTAGATCGCCTTACCTAGATGACATGAGAAAGAAAGAATACTATCAAGGGACGGATCTAGTTGAACTACATATGAGAAAGATGGTTCAACTACACCATGATGCGAGTTCAAAAGTTCTTGAGTATAACCTAAAGATTCACTTCCATGCGGTGGAAGTAGGTACATGAAGAACTCAAGGTTAGTATAGTTTATCACCCTAACTAATTGTTAGTTTGATCCAGACTAGAGGGTCTAATGAGAGCATGTGTGCTCGTTCAGGATGATACATGGAGACAATTCTTGTCTTCTGTAAGATGTGATGATAACCACCATAGCCAGTTTCGGGATGTAAAGAAGCTATGTAAGGGAAGTTGTGTCAGTCACCACTTCATTAAGATGATGTTGGTGAAGGGACCTTGCGAAGGTCAAGAAAGAACCACAGTGTGTGCAGATGAAGTCACTTTGATCATGCAATGGCTGAGAGAGAGCCCAGGGGCGACATGAGTCATGAGCTGATGCAAAGCAGACTGACATGCAGTTCACTGTGGGAGAGTATGTGATGTGAAATCCGACCCCTCTAAGCTACAACTTAGATAGCTGAGTCCCCGATATAAGGGTCCATTTGAGATGGATTGCTGGAGATGGTTGTGTTTAGTCTTACCCTTCATGATAACATGATGTATAATGTGTTCCATGAGTCTGATCTAGAGCACTATGTGAGGTACCCCAAGTCATGTGCTGAGCCATGAACCTATTCAACTTTATGAGAGGTTGAAATGTCCTGAGTCACCTATGAGGGTACAATATGCCAAGGTGAGAGAGAACTCATATGGAAGAATATGAGATGATGAAGGTTCTTGGGAAGAACCATGGAAAGGGTGAGGCCACATGGGAGCCATGATGGACATACGAAAGGCTTATCATGTTTGTTTGTGAGCCTGGTGGAATTTTGTGGGCAAAATTCCTATAAGAGGGGAAGGATGTTACAACCCCAAATTTTGGGTTCTTTTGGTGAGAAATGTAATTTCTCCTATTAAAGATATTTTAACAAATAATGATATAATTTGTTTTGAATAAAAGGATTGCGTTTACAATAGCCTTGTTGGTTGTTTTGTGGGCTTTATTGGCTATTGGGCCCAATAACAAGGAAAAGACAAAAGAAACTCCATTATTAATAAGAGATGGAGAAAAGAAAGATGTAGAAACCTCTAGAAGGCAAAAGAATATAATCCAAAAGTGGATTTTGTGCCTCTTGGGTTCCTTGGGTTCCAAGGAGTCCAATGTTGCAAAGATAATGCAACAAGAAAAGAAAAGATCAATCAAATATTTCTTTATTAAGAAAGAAATTGAAAACAATGATAAAATGTGGGAAATAAGTGGAAAGAGGTAAGATTGAGTCAGTCTTGATGGAATTTTCGTATCCATAAGGTTCCTAATGTTTAAAGGAATTCCAATAAGGAAAATAAAAGAGAGATAAAGAGAAATCCTCAAAAAGAGATATTTTAATCAAGAAATAAAAAGGATAATGAGAAATAATGGATATAGATGAATCTAGAAGGATAATAAGTATCCAGTAAAAAGGATTTCGAAATATTAGAGTTTCCTTGGGGTCTAAGGAGCCCCATTGGAAAAAAGAAAGAGAAAATAACAATAATACAAAATAAGAGGATAATGTGAATGCATAATTAATGAATTTTGTGGTATTGTTAAAAAGGAGGTATTTTCTACTAAAAGAAAATATAAATTTGTGACAATGGATTAAAAGCCAAGTACAAAAAGAATAAAAGAAGTAATTTTCGAATTCCTAAATATCCAAAGAATAAAGAATATCAAAAAGATATTTAAGAGAGAGAGAAACTTGCTTCTTAATGAAGGAATCAGATTCCTATTGGAAAAGGGCTTTGTTTCTTCGTGGGCAAGCATCTTAGAGCGTTGAATCCCTCCCCTATATAAGGGGTAGCACCTTTGGCTCGAGATTAAGAGAATCCCACACAACCCTCTCTCTTCTCCTTGTTGTTTTCCTCTATAAACCCTAGCCAAGAGAGTAGATCGATCCTGAGGGCCCCGAGGAGCTGCGATGGGTCTCGATGGAGGCATGAAGCTCCCATGACAACCCAAGAAGGATCGACTATCTTCACCACACCCCTGCCTTCGCGCAGCTCCTTCCGGAGGTCTGCAAACTTGCAGAAATCATGGGCTTAGCTCACTTAGGAACGGCCATCTTGATAGTGACCTAGAGGTTCCCTATGTGCACAAGGGTGCGGTGGAGCCAGGGCGGCGGTTGGCGGCAAGCTCTAGGCCGTGGGGAGGTGGAGAAGACCCCCCCTGATTGGCTGCGCCGGCGGCAGCGCTAGGGTGCGTAAGGAAGAAGATGACGGGTGGCTTTGGAGGATTTTGCCTTCCTCGGGCTGAAGAAATGACCAACTTAAATGAGGGCAGAAGTGTCATTTCGTTATATTTCCAAAACGGGCCGTGTTGCATGGAAAGTGATGATGTGGCACTCAGTGATTGGTCCAAGTAAGTAAATAATGCAAAATTCATATCTTTTTATTGGTAGCTCGGATGGATGCATATAAAATATGAATCTTGCTCAAAAAAATGTGAGGAATCCATTAAAAATAGATTTAGTAGATAATTCCTCTTGAAATTCGAAAAGTAGTGGAAGTTATCAACTTAAATGCTTTAATGATTAAGAAACCCTAAATTGAGATGATTAATGTATTAAGAAGGGTTTTATGGATGATTAGTGTTGATATTAGCCTGTTAATTATAAAAAGGTACATTAAGAACAAAAAGGATGAACTTTGCACGTAATTGGTTTAATTTAGAATTCCATGTGCATAAACAAGCTTTAATGGGCCTTGAAACCCTAATGTTAGTAATTGTGACTCCTAATGGGTTTAATTATTCAAATTCATGAATAAAGCTGAGATATGATGGTTCTATGATATTTCAAGTATAAAAGTTCCTAATTGTGGATAAATACCCTTAATACAGTAATTAGGGTTTTCTAATGGATAAAGGTGGAATTAATGATAAATATATTTCATATGTGAATTAGATCCTAATGAACTATGAGTTGTTAATCCGGAAGGAACCAAAGATGATAATTGGGCCTAATGATTGTGTCATGATTTAAAAGGATAAAAATGGTAGTTTTAATGTAAAAGAGGTGTAATGGACTTAATTGATGTTTAATTGTGCCTTTAATCCAAAATTAGGGTTATATGTTGATAAAAGATAACCTTAATATCTTTCGTGAAGAATAGTTGAGATAATTAGGGTTTGTGAGTAATTGTATAAAGTTAGGGTTTAAAATAGTATAAATGAAGAGAAACCCTAATTGCAATGGAAACCCTAAAAGTGGACTAGAAACCCTAGGAAGCGAGCTAGGTTTAATAGATCTTGATGGCATGATCAATGATAGGAACTTGTATGCATATTTCAGGATCTCTTTGTGTGCTTGCTTGCCTATTGGATTTCTTGCATTGATTAGATTAATTCTATCTCAAATCATCCTGATAGGTATGTGGTTAATTATGATTAATCGCATTAGTTTCCCCAAGAGTTTACCGGATGATTCACAGCATTGAATGCAACTTATTAGTTTGGATGTTCATACTTGCAAATGATAAATTCACTATGATTATCACAATAATAATAGAAGTGTGTATTCTCACACCTACATGCCACCTTGATGGATGACGCCAAAGGTCAAGCCCAGGAGGGAAGACCAATGGGCACCATGAGTGTTGACCCCAGACACCAAACTCGGGATTGAGAAGGTGGTCTTTATAGAATGAGTAATGGGCACTATGAGAAGTGACCCCAGGCACCAAGCTCGGGATTGAGAAGGTGGCCTTAAGTCATTGGAAAAAGATAAACCTAAAAGGGGGTATGACAGGGTTAGGGCAAAAGCAGTGGAGAATGTCACACTGAAAGAGTAATTTGGCTTGTTAATTAACTTGATTGTGATATTTATATTGTTAGCCATATTTGCAAAATTTTGGTTGTCCCCACATACCAGCATATTCATTTATGCTGACTGAAGTTTTGTTTGTCAGAATTTTAGGTACAAGATTGAAAAGGAAAAATAGTAAAGTGGCATATGTGGAATTAAATAAGAATTAAAGTACAAAGAAGTATTAGTTAGAATAGACTCCATATGTGGATAGTAGTAGATATCTGAGTTTTTGACAAAGGTATGCAAAGTTTTATTTTATACCATATTTCAGTTTAGTTCGATAGAATTTCATAATTATTACTAATTAATTGTTGAACATTTGATCCTATTAATTGGGATAATGGCTCAGACCTCTTGGTCTCCCCTAATTGGGGGTTACTAGGAGGTGGGGTAATTACAATAATTTTCAGAGCTTGTAGTTGTGTCTTTGAAAGTGTAACATCCCTGACCTGGGTTATGAGTTAACCCTAGGTGTTTTTCCTAAATATGTAATTAAATCTTTTTGATTAACTTTGGGCATGTAATTAAGTTTCTCAGAAACATATATTTCAGTTTTTGCTCCTTTTTATATAAAGTTGTAGCATTATTTTGTAATACAGGGACCTATGTGCAAATTACCCAGTTAGAAGGGTTAACTTGCAATTTGTACATGTTTAGATTTTCCTATGATGTTGAGACATCATGAGAATGATGATGGTAAGGTTTGAGGGATTTCCCAATCTTGGGCACCAAGGTGCAGCTGTGGAAGCAATCTCGGTGCTTGAAAACCCTAAATTGGAGAAAAGTGCAATTTACCCAATATGAGGGGTGCAACTTGTAAAATACATCATCTAAAATATCTTTTAAGACTCTTGTCATCATTTAGAGAATAAATGATGAAAGGTCACTTCAATTGATTAATCAAGTTATGAAAAAACACCTTTGTGATTGAATAATCAAGGTGTATGTGCTATAGCCCTTTTATGTGTATGCTTAACTAATAGGTTGATCTTCTTTGCCCTCATTTCTTGACCTTAGAAGAAGGTTTGTCCTTAGAATTAATATGAAGGGATGAGTATAGAAGGATGGAGGGACTTAGTTGAAATATGGAGAACTTATGAGCTTATGTTGAAAATCTCACCCCAAGTATATGTACTCTCCACTTCACTTAGCAAGGAAACCCTTCATTCCTTTCACTGTTCTATTCACCCAAACCGACTAAAGAGGAGCTGTGGAGCTCAGGAGGACGACCAAGGAGGGAAAGGTAGGTTTGAATCCTCCCTTTTGCTTAAGTTCATGGTTAGAACTCGAATTCAAGGTCAAATTGATGGCTAGCTCACATAGCTCTACCTTTCTAGCCATCTCTTCTCGACTTTCCTTGGAAGGATCACCTTGGCCGACCTGTGGAAACTCAAGGACGCCATTAAAAGCTTGTAGCTCGAAAGCTTGGAGCTCAAGGAGCAAGCTTTAGGCGGGTTTTATAACTCTAAACCTATGCTTTGTTATATACATCTCGTTTATGCTTTTAGATGATAGTTCTTCTTCTTCTCTACCTTTCTTTGCTACCTTGCAAGCAAATCCGTGAGAAATCCTTGCTGTTCTTGAGCTAGGAGATAAATAAGTTATTTCCAAAGTTAATCCACTACTTTTCACTTTACCAAACGGTCTCCTCCAAGTTTTCACACGGTTTGCAAAACCGTTTGGTGAGCAAACGGTCTCAACACCGTGTAAGGGAAAACGTTCTTCAAGACCGTTTAGCCGCGTTGACCGAGCATGGACCGTATAAGATTTCTGTTCATAATTATGTAGGATAATCACCCACAAACTTTGAGATGATAACTCCAAAGGAATTGTGAGATATGGCCTTTTTAATCAACAACTTTAATTGAATTTACTCCTGATTTCCAATCTGTTGAAATCGCCCTTTTTGGGCAAATGGTCTCAAGACCGTGTAAGAACGTTGACCAAGCGTTGACCATATGAGATTACTGTTCAAAATAATTTTGATTAACAACTCACCAAATTTAATGGACTAATTCCAAACGAGCTAAAAGTTGAAGGATGATTACTAGGGAAAACCCTAATTTAAATCAGTACTGAAATCTCAATGATTTGATTAAGTGTTTTTGGGTTGATTAACCTAAACGGTCTCAAGACCATTTGGGGATCAACCAAACGGTCTCAAGACCGTGTGGGGAAATCACCCAAGACCGTGTGGAGGTCTGGGGTCAAGTATAGTTGACCAATTGAAAGTACAAAGATACCAAATTACATTGCAATTAAGTATTAATATGATAATCAACTCAATGGATCCAACCTTGAAGAATTTACACTAGAATACAAATATTGGATGGGCAAACGGTCTCAAGGCCGTTTGTAACTCATCCAAACAGTCTCAAGACCGTGTGGTGACAACCCAAGACCGTTTGGAGGTCTAGGTTTAAGGTAATTTGATCAATTGAGGGCCCAATTGCAATGGGTTATTGAATTAATCAAAAATACTGATTTGAGACTCAATCAAGGTTCAACCCCTATCAAATCACATTAGATTTTGATGAAATCTTGGGCAAACGGTCTCAAGACCGTTTGGAGTTCATCCACACGATCGCAAGACCGTTTGGGCCAAGTTTGGGCCCAATTGGAGCTCAATTGAAGGGTTCAACCTTGTGTTGATTCACATTGTTGAGTGTTGATGGTTGAACGTTGATGGACCTTAATTGAACCAACTTCAACCCTAATTGGATAGCAATTGAGGGTCAATTGAGTGACCAATTGGTTAAGCATAACCCTAATTAACTCAATCTATAAGTGGATACCATGGATTTGACCATTTGGGGGCTTCAACATTGATAATCATAAACGATTGAAATCATTGAACCATGTTGGAGGTCCAAACGGTTTGAGACCAAGTGGACCAAACGGTCTCAAGACCGTGTGAGGCCTCACGGTCTCAAGACCGTTTGAGACCTCACGGTCTCAAGAACATTTGAGGTCACATGGTCTCAAGACCGTGTGAGGCCTCACGGTCTCATGACCGTTTGGGGCCAAACGGTCTCAAGACCGTTTGGACTCCAACGATCTCAAGATCGAGAGACACCAAACGGTCTCAAACCGTGTGAGCCCTCTCGGTCTTGAAGTCAAACTTGTTAAATAGTCTACACCCTCACACGGTTCGGGCAAACGATCTTGAAGGTCACACGGTCTTGGAGTCAACCCTAGAAAACGGTCAACTCATCCAAACGATTTCAAACCGTTTGGAGGTTGAAGGTTGAAACCGTTTGAGGTTTTCAAAGGTTGATTTCACTTAATCACTTGAAGATGTAAATGGTCCAATGATGCTCAAATCTAAACCCTAATGGTAACCTAGGACATTGGGGGATTAAGTGACTAATGAATTAACCCATGATGGTGATCAATGGGGTGAATTACCAAGATACCCTTGAGGGGTTCAATTGAGTAAAACATTGTTCAAATCAAACCCTAATCACATGATAGTGACGTTTTGGCTTATGTTAGCCCATGAGGACTTAACCAAACCTGATCTAGAGTGGTGTTATCACCATCTACTAGTATGAGGAGAGAGAAAGTACCTTAAGAGAGAGAAAGTACCTTAAGAGAGAGAAAGTACCCTTTTTGGGTGGAAACTCAAGTAAAGAACCTTCAATACACATGAATGTGCATGATTAGGGTATGATCCACCTATGTGAGATCATGGAAACCCTAATTATGATATATGATGAATCTTAAGCTAATCTGAGAGCATCAATGATGATGTTCCTCATACATGATAATGTTATGAGTTCAATTCACCATGTGATGTGAATAGTAAACCCTAATTCAAGGGTAATGACATGTGATGTGAATAGTAAACCCTAATTCAAGGGTAATGACATGTGATGTGAATAGTAAACCCTAATTCAAAGGTGATGACATGTTATATGAGTATTAAACTCTATTTGATAAGAATCAAAGAACTTAGCTCTTATGACAAGAGTGGAAAGTATAATCATTGTTTTGAATTACCTTTATTAGTTGAATTAACCATGCAGGTTCTGATATGGAGGTGATCATATCCAGGTATGGATGATGATACTATATTCATTAAAGGCATATTGATAGCTTTATGAATAAGTAAAGTATCTTGATGCCTTGTCAGTGGCATTCTATGATAATAATGGGCTGTGAGAGCCATGAATACCATCAGGGTCATGCTTTAGAGATGACTTGTGATGAGTATAATGAGAAATGATGTTTGATGTGAGTTAGGCTTGTTACATTTAGTATTCTCCTTTCATAGCTGTTATGCTACTGTTATTGTTTAAAGAACAATGTGTGATGTTAAATGAATACTGAATGTACCTAACTAATCAAGTATAATGTAGAGCCCTGATCATATACCCATCATTGTCAGAGATCAAATGATGGTGAAACAGGTTTTCCTAAGGGAACTCTTGGATTACATACTATTGAGTATGTGGGGTACATGGATGTGTAGAACCTTACATCCTAGTGTAGGGATTTGATGTAGATATGTAATCCGTCAATCATTCACTACTTTTCTATACCGTATCAGTAGTAGGTAAACATGAAACCTCCTCATGACAAAGAAAACATAGATATCCGTATCAGTGGAGATAAACATGAAATCTCCTGATGACGAAGAGAGTACAGAATGCCACTGTAACTCTAAAATAGCGAAGGACCAGATTACCCTGGTGAGCTATAATAGTAGAGACACAAGATGTCCTACAAGTTATCCTCTTACTGACTGAGGAAGGTGAAGGTCATGAGAATCCGGCTCTTTCAATGACCTAGTATGATGCTAAGGCACTTAACAGTGATTGGTTGGGGTATGAGTGGTAAACATCATCTCCACATGGCATAATAATAAGACTGTTTGAAAAACATAATCTACAAGCGTAGTATACCTGTTAAAGGTAACTATGAGCTAATTGATTGATGTTACACTGAATAGTGAATATGTTCTTTATGCTTGATAAATGTTGAGCTCTTGTATACAACTGTATCTGCTATTGAATACTTTTTAAGCTTTTACTGCTTAAGTTATTCTTTGATGTTATAATAAAGCTTCTGGCGGAGAGTTATAACTCTCGCTGGGACATTTATGTACAATTGTCTCACCCCGTAGACTTCAACTTTTTAGGTGGTCGTCGAGGACGGAGGAACAGGTCTACAGGTGACCAGTCCCAGCAGCAGCAGCACCAGGAGCAGCAGTAAATCTCAGGTGGTGATTTAGCCTACCATGTGGTGTAGTTAGATTTAGTCCTATGTGTCCTCTGTACTCTCAGGTCTTGGAGTCTTTTGTTATGAGTTCTTGAGATTTTGTATCTTGATGTATATAGTTACTCAATAAGTAATTATCATGAGATGTAAACAGTTTATCTCTTGTTATGAAAGAAGCTTTTAAGGGTTCAAGCTCTTGTCTCAAAAAGTTTTAATTTCCCGTGATTTTTGTCTTCCGCTGTTTATCGAATTGCTTCCGTTAAGTTTAAATCATGATTATATCGTGGTTTGGAGATCAGAGCCCACAATTAGTGGTATCAGAGCTCTAGGTCAGTTGAGTCTACAGAGGCATAGGACTTAGGATGTCGAGTCTATCTTTAGTACTCTTTCCCTATCTAATAGAATCTTCTGCTCCTCAGGAGAAGAAGATACATAAGGATGGCAGAGCCACATGATGAGTACATGGCAGAGAGTAGTGCTAGTGCACCTCGAGGCGGTGCAAGGGTTCCAGAAATAGAACAGCCTGCACCTGAGCCACCCCAGTTTGACCCAGCTGATATGGGTAACCCAGTAGTACAGACAATGTTCGGGCAGTTCATGACTGCCATGACACACATCACCGACAAGATGCCCATGCCTGCATCTAGGGCACCTGCCCAGCCCGAAGGACAAGGTATCGGTAAGACATTCGAGTGACTTCGTCGTGTCGGAGCTACCGAGTACTTTGGGACTACTGACCCCGCAGATGCTGATCTGTGGTTAACAGAGTTGGAGAAGGCTTTCAGGATTCTTATTATCCCGGAGGCTGAGAAGGTTAGACATGCTGTCTATCTTCTCAAAGGCAGTGCTGGTCACTGGTGGAACATGGAAGAGCAGAAGAGACCTGGAATAGAGTTCTCGTGGGAAGAGTTTCGTCGGGAATTTATCAATAGATATTTTCCAAAGACCTTCCTAGATGAGAAGATCTCTCAGTTTGAGAGATTGAGGCAGGGCATGATGAACATTAGCGAGTATGAAGCTAAGTTTATGGAATTGCTGCGGTTCTGTCTGCACATGGCTGCCACAGATGAGGAAAGAATCAGGAGATTTGAGAAGGGTTTGAATGCTGATATGTCAACCCCTGTGTCTGCCTTAGAAAACCGAGAGAGATTCTCTACCTTCGTTGAGTCAGTCCGAAGGATAGAGAGATCTGTGGTTGAGAAGAGGCAAACCCAGAAAAGATATCCACAGTTCCAGGGTTCTTCATCTAGGGATTTCAAGAAACCTAGATTCTCTGCACCTAACCCTCCACCACCCAGATCGAGTTCCCAAACTCAATGGTCACCAAGCAGAGGTAGAGGACGGAGTCAACCGCTTCAAGGGACTCACAGTTCTGCATCGATGTCAGTTACTGGACCACCCCGACCACAACAACAGGAGAGGAGATGCTACAACTGTGGTAAGATGGGACACTTGATGAAGGATTGTCATTCTAGGCCTGTCAGTGTGACACAACCTTCGAGACAGAATCAACAAGGATCTCAGAGAATGCAATCTCAAGGAGCAGCTCGAGGACGTGGACAAGCGTCTCAAGTTGGATCATCAGCACCACCTCAACACCAGGCGACAGTGAGGTTCTATGCTATGAACCCACCAGATGCAGTGGTCAATCCACGGGTAGTGGCAGGTCAGATGAAACTTTTATATATAGATATGTCTACCTCCTGTGTTGTATCTGTTCTGATTGACTCGGGTGCTACGCACTCTTTCATCACTCATAGAGTGATTCGTAACTGCAATGTGACTGTTAGTCATAGGGCAGATAGTTTGTTGTTGGAGACTCCGTTGAGTGGGTCTGCCGTTTTGCAGGAGGTATGCTCTCCCTGCATCCTCTCCTTTTCTGACCATCGCATTCAAGTGGATCTTATACCGCTTGATATGCAAGGATTTGATATAATCCTCGGGATGGATACCTTAGAGAGGTATAGAGTTGTCTTGGATTGTGAGTCCAAGTTGGTTTTGTTTGCTGATGAAAGCAACACATGGATCTTTCAAGGTGAAAGAAAGATTCTGCCCACCTGTCTTGTGTCAGCTATGGTTGCTGATAAGTTGTTGAGGCAAGGATGTTATGCATTCTTGGCCCATGTGGTAGATGTTACCAAGGAAAGGTCCAATCCTGCTGAAGTTCCCATAGTCAGGGAATTCGAGGATGTGTTTCCTGAAGAACTTCCTGGTATACCACCACCTCGGGAGATTGATTTTGAAATCAATCTGATTCCAGATATGAAACCCATAGCCCAGACTCCGTATAGGATGGCGCCTGCCGAAATGGAAGAACTCAAGAAACAGCTTCAAGAGTTACTTGAGAAGGGCTTTATCCGACCGAGCACTTCACCTTGGGGTGCTCCGGTCTTGTTTGTTAAAAAGAAAGATGGGTCAATGCGGTTGTGCATCGACTACAGACAATTCAATAAAGTAACAATAAAAAATAAGTACCCTCTGCCGAGGATTGATGATCTCTTTGACCAGTTGCATGGTGCAACCGTCTTTTCAAAGATAGACTTGAGGTCTGGATATCATCAACTCCGTATTAAGGATAGTGGCATATCCAAGTCTGCCTTTAGGACAAGGTATGGTCACTATGAGTTCACGGTTATGTCGTTTGGACTAACCAATGCACCAACTGCATTTATGGAACTCATGAATAGAGTTTTTTGACCTTTCCTTGATCAGTGTGTTGTCGTCTTCATAGATGACATTCTGATCTATAGTAAGGATGCTCAGCAGCATGAGCAGCATCTTCACCAAGCTTTGACCTTGCTAAGAGAACACAAGTTGTATGCTAAGTTTAGCAAGTGTGAAATCTGGCTGCCGGAGGTATCTTTTCTTGGACATGTGATATCTGCCTCGGGAATTCGTGTTGACCCTACAAATGTAGAATCTGTTCTACAGTGGGAACAACCGAAGACACCGACAGAGATTCGAAGTTTCTTGGGGTTAGCTGGCTATTATCGAAGGTTCATTAAGAACTTTAGTTCTATAGCCTTACCTTTGACCAAGTTGACCCGGAAAGATGTTCCTTTTTCTTGGGGTGATAAGTGTCAACAGTCTTTCCAGTTATTGAAGGAGAGGTTGACAAGTGCACCTGTGCTTGTACTACCTGAACAAGGAAAAGGATATGTAGTTTTCTGTGATGCTTCCAAGAATGGACTAGGATGTGTGTTGATGCAGGATAAACAAGTGATTTCTTTTGCTTCCCGAAAGCTTAAGAAACACGAGGAGAATTATCCAACACATGATCTAGAGTTAGCTGTTGTGGTTCATGCCTTGAAGATCTGGAGACATTATCTCTACGGAGAAACATTCCAGATTTTCACAGACCACAAGAACCTTAAGTATATCTTCTCTCAGCACGAGCTTAACATGAGGCAACGTCGTTGGATGGAGTTAATCAAGGACTACGATTGTACAATTAATTACCATCCGGGCAAGGCCAATGTTGTTGCAGATGCCTTGAGTAGGAAATCAGCAACATCAACCATGAATGGAGCACAACTAAACTTTTTAGTATGCTCTAGGAGAGATATGCTTATCTCTTTAAGGCAAGACAATGTACAGTTGAAGGTGTCATTGTTAGCCGGGTTGTTGGCTGAGATGCATATTAAACCTACCCTAAGAGAGCAGATTAAGGAAGCACAACTAGGTGATGCTGCAGTTCAGCAGATCAGATCAGAGTATGGAAATGAGAAGCAAGATGGTTTCCATGATTCGGATGATCATGTAGCTTGTTATCATGAGAGGATGATAGTGCCAGATGTGGATAACTTAAGGAAGTTAGTCCTGGAAGAAGATCATTCTTCGATGTATGCTATGCATCCAAGGAGCACCAAGATGTATCGTAATTTAAAGGAACTGTATTGGTGGCCTGGAATGAAGAAAGATGTTGCAGAGTTTGTTCTGAGGTGTCCTGTGTGTCAACAAATTAAAGTTGAACACCAGAATCATGCAGGAACAATGCAACCTTTACCCATACCACAGTGGAAGTGGGACCATGTGACCATGGACTTCGTTGTTGGCCTACCCAGGACAAACAAAGGACATGATTCTATTTGGGTAGTGGTAGATAGGTTGACAAAGACAGCGCATTTCTTACCTGTCAAAACAACCTATTCTGCTGAAAGGTTATCACAGTTGTATGTACAAGAGATAGTGCGTTTGCACGGAGTTCCTGTCACAATAGTTTCTGACCGAGGTCCTCAGTTTACAAGTCGTTTTTGGGAACAGTTATACAGAGCCTTAGGCACCAAGCTAAGGTTTAGTACGGCCTTTCATCCACAGACTGATGGACAGTCGGAAAGGACCATACAGACCTTAGAAGACCTGTTGAGAGCATGTGTTCTCCAGTTTACCGGAAGTTGGGATCTACACCTAAGCTTGATAGAGTTTGCCTATAACAATAGCTATCAACATAGTATTGATATGGCACCTTATGAAGCCTTTTATGGTAGACGATGTAGATCGCCTTTGTGCTGGTATGAGACTGGTGAGCATCAGTTGTTAGGTCCTGATCTTGTGCAGCAGACCACAGAAAAGATTAAGGTAATACAACAACAGATTAAGACTGCACAGGATAGGCAGAAATCTTATGCTGACAAGTGTCGTAGACCCTTAGAGTTCCAGGTTGGAGACAGAGTATATCTCAAAGTCTCGCCTTGGAAAGGGGTCCTTCGTTTTGGAAGGAAAGGGAAGTTAGCTCCTAGATTTATGGGGCCTTATCCAATCATTGAACGGATTGGAAAGGTAGCATATTGACTAGAGCTGCCACCAGAGTTATAAAGGTTACATCCTGTGTTTCACATTTCTATGCTGAAGAAATGTCACCCAGACACCGAGTCAATTCTACAACCTATAGAGGTAGAATTGAATGATGATATATCCTATGAGGAGGGACCAGTGTCAATCCTTGATAGTATAATTAAAAGGTTAAAGAAGAAAGATATAAGTCTTGTGAAAGTCCTCTGGAACCATTGTGGTGTTGAAGAAGCCACTTGGGAATTAGAGGATGAGATGAGAAGGAAGTATCCTGCCCTTTTCTCTTAGTATGTTTTATCGATTTCGGGGACGAAATCCTTGTAAGGGGTGGATAATTTGTAACATCCCTGATCTGGGTTATGAGTTAACCCTAGGTGTTTTGCCTAAATATGTAATTAAATCCTTATGATTAACTTTGGGCATGTAATTAAGTTTCTCAGAAACATATATTTCAGTTTTTTCTCCTTTTTATATAAAGTTGTAGCATTGTTTTGTAATACAGGGACCTATGTGCAAATTACCCAGTTAGAAGGGTTAACTTGCAATTTGCACATGTTGAGATGTTCCTATAATGTTGAGACATCATGAGAATGATGATGGTAAGGTTTGAGGGATTTCCCAAGCTTGGGCACCAAGGTGCAGCTGTGGAAGCAATCCCGGTGCTTGAAAACCCTAAATTGGAGAAAAGTGCAATTTACCCAATTTGAGGGGTGCAACTTGTAAAATACATCATCTAAAATATCATTTAAGACTCTTGTCATCATTTAGAGAAGAAATGATGAAAGGTCACTTCAATTGATTAATCAAGTTATGAAAAAACACCTTTGTGATTTAATAATCAAGGTGTATGTGCTATAGCCCTTTTATGTGCATGCTTAACTAATAGGTTGATCTTCTTTGCCCTCATTTCTTGACCTTAGAAGAAGGTTTGTCCTTAGAATTAATATGAAGGGACGAGTATAGAAGGATGGAGGGACTTAGTTGAAATATGGAGAACTTATGAGCTTATGTTGAAAATCTCACCCCAAGTATATGTACTCTCCACTTCACTTAGCAAGGAAACCCTCCCTTCGTTCCTTTCACTGTTCTATTCACCCAAACCGACTAAAGAGGAGCTGTGTAGCTCAGGAGGACGACCAAGGAGGGAAAGGTAGGTTTGAATCCTCCCTTTTTCTTAAGTTCATGGTTAGAACTCGAATTCAAGGTCAAATTGATGGCTAGCTCACATAGCTCTACCTTTCTAGCCATCTCTTCTCGACTTTCCTTGGAAGGATCACCTTGGCCGACCTATGGAAACTCAAGGACGCCATTAAAAGCTTGGAGCTCGAAAGCTTGGAGCTCAAGGAGCCAGCTTTAGGCGGGTTTTATAACTCTAAACCTATGCTTTGTTATATACATCTCGTTTATGCTTTTAGATGATAATTCTTCTTCTTCTCTACCTTTCTTTGCTACCTTGCAAGAAAATCCGTGAGAAATCCTTGCTGTTCTTGAGCTAGGATATGAAGACGTTATTTACAAAGTTAATCCACTACTTTTCACTTTACCAAACGGTCTCCTCCAAGTGCTCACACGGTTTGCAAAACCGTTTGGTGAGAAAACAGTCTCAAGACCGTGTAAGGGAAAACGGTCTTCAAAACCATTTATCCGCATTGACCGAGCGTGGAACGTATAAGATTTCTGTTCATAATTATGTAGGATAATCACCCACAAAATTTGAGATGATAACTCCAAAGGAATTGTGAGATATGGCCTTTTTAATCAACAACTTTAAGTGAATTTACTCCTGATTTCCAATCTGTTGAAATCGCCCTTTTTGGGCAAATGATCTCAAGACTGTGTAAGAACGTTGACCAAGCGTTGACCGTATGAGATTACTGTTCAAAGTAATGTTGATTAACAACTCACCAAATTTTATGGACTAATTCCAAACGAGCTAAAAGTTGAAGGATGATTACTAGGGCAAACCCTAATTGAAATCAGTACTGAAATCTCAATGATTTGATTAAGTGTTTTTGGGTTGATTAACCTAAACGGTCTCAAGACCGTTTGGGGATCAACCAAACGGTCTCAAGACCGTGTGGGGAAATCACCCAAGACCGTGTGGAGGTCTGGGGTCAAGTATAGTTGACCAATTGAAAGTACAAAGATACCACATTACATTGCAATTAAGTATTAATATGATAATCAACTCAATGGATCCAACCTTGAAGAATTTACACTAGAATACAAAAGTTGGATGGGCAAACGGTCTCAAGACCGTTTGGAACTCATCCAAACGGTCTCAAGACCGTGTGGTGACAACCCAAGACCGTTTGGAGGTCTAGGGTTAAGGTAATTTGATCAATTGAGGGCCCAATTGCAATGGGTTATTGAATTAATCAAAAATACTGATTTGAGACTCAATCAAGGTTCAACCCCTATCAAATCACATTAGATTTTGATGAAATCTTGGGCAAACGGTCTCACGGCCGTGTGGAGTTCATCCACACGATCTCAAGACCGTTTGGGCCAAGTTTGGGCCCAATTGGAGCTCAATTGAAGGGTTCAACCTTGTGTTGGTTCACATTGTAGAGTGTTGATGGTTGAACGTTGATGGACCTTAATTGAACCAACTTCAACCCTAATTGGATAGCAATTGAGGGTCAATTGAGTGACAAATTGGTTAAGCATAACCCTAATTAACTCAATCTATAAGTGGTTACCATGGCTTTGACCATTTGGAGGCTTCAACATTGATAATCATAAACGATTGAAATCATTGAACCATGTTGGAGGTCCAAACGGTTTGAGACCAAGTGGACCAAACGGTCTCAAGACCGTGTGAGGCCTCACGGTCTCAAGACCGTTTGAGACCTCACGGTCTCAAGACCGTTTGAGGTCACACGGTCTCAAGACCGTGTGAGGCCTCACGGTCTCAAGACCGTTTGGGGCCAAACGGTCTCAAGACCGTTTGGACTCAAACGATCTCAAGATCGAGAGACACCAAACGGTCTCAAACCGTGTGAGCCCTCTCGGTCTTGAAGTCAAACTTGTTAAACGGTCTACACCCTCACACGGTTTGGGAAAACGATCTTGAAGGTCACACGGTCTTGGAGTCAACCCTAGCAAATGGTCAACTCATCCAAACGGTTTCAAACCGTTTGGGGTTGAAGGTTGAAACCGTTTGAGGTTTTCAAAGGTTGATTTCACTTAATCACTTGAAGATGTAAATGGTCCAATGATGCTCAAATCTAAACCCTAATGGTAACCTAGGACATTAGGGGATTAAGTGACTAATGAATTAACCCATGATGATGATCAATGGGGTGAATTACCAAGATACCCTTGAGGGGTTCAATTGAGTAAAACCTTGTTCAAATCAAACCCTAATCACATGATAGTGACATTTTGGCTTATGTTAGCCCATGAGGACTTAACCCAACCTGATCTAGAGTGGTGTTATCACCATCTACTAGTATGAGGAGAGAGAAAGTACCTTAAGAGAGAGAAAGTACCTTAAGAGAGAGAAAGTACCCTTTTTGGGTGGAAACTCAAGTAAAGAACCTTCAATACACATGAATGTGCATGATTAGGGTATGATCCACCTATGTGAGATCATGGAAACCCTAATTATGATATATGATGAATCTTAAGCTAATCTGAGAGCATCAATGATGATGTTCCTCATACATGATAATGTTATGAGTTCAATTCACCATGTTATGTGAATAGTAAACCCTAATTCAAGGGTAATGACATGTGATGTGAATAGTAAACCCTAATTCAAGGGTAATGACATGTGATGTGAATAGTAAACCCTAATTCAAGGGTAATGACATGTGATGTGAATAGTAAACCCTAATTCAAAGGTGATGACATGTTATATGAGTATTAAACTCTATTTGATAAGAATCAAAGAACATAGCTCTTATGACAAGAGTGGAAAGTATAATCATTGTTTTGAATTACCTTTATTAGTTGAATTAACCATGCAGGTTCTGATATGGAGGTGATCATATCCAGGTATGGATGATGATACTATATTCATTAAAGGCATATTGATAGCTTTATGAATAAGTAAAGTATCTTGATGCCTTGTCAGTGGCATTCTATGATAATAATGGGTTGTGAGAGCCATGAATACCATCAGGGTCATGCTTTAGAGATGACTTGTGATGAGTATAATGAGAAATGATGTTTGATGTGAGTTAGGCTTGTTACATTTTGTATTCTCCTTTCATAGATGTTATGCTACTGCTAGTGTTTAAAGAACAATGTGTGATGTTAAATGAATACTGAATGTACCTAACTAATCAAGTATAATGTAGAGCCCTAATCATAGACCCATCATTGTCAGAGATCAAATGATGGTGAAACAAGTTTTCCTAAGGGAACTCCTAGATCACATACTATTGAGTATGTGGGGTACATGGATGTGTAGAACCTTACATCCTAGTGTAGGGATTTGATGTAGATATGTAATCCGTCAATCCTTCACTACTTTTCCATACCGTATCAGTAGTAGGTAAACATGAAACCTCCTCATGACGAAGAAAACATAGATATTCGTATCAGTGGAGATAAACATGAAATCTCCTGATGACGAAGAGAGTACAGAACGCCATTGTAACTCTAAAATAGCAAAGGACCAGATTACCCTGGTGAGCTATAATAGTAGAAACACAAGATGTCCTACAAGTGATCCTCTTACTGACTGAGGAAGGTGAAGGTCATGAGAATCCGGCTCTTTCAATGACCTAGTATGATGCTAAGGCACTTAACAGTGATTGGTTGGGGTATGAGTGGTAAACCTCATCTCCACAGGGCATAATAATAAGACTGTTTGAAAAACGTAATCTACAAGCATAGTATACCTGTTAAAGGTAACTATGAGCTAATTGATTGATGTTACACTGAATAGTGCATATGTTCTTTATGCTTGATAAATGTTGAGCTCTTGTATACAACTGTATCTACTATTGAATACTTTTTAAGCTTTTACTGCTTAAGTTATTCTTTGATGTTATAATAAAGCTTCTGGCGGAGAGCTATAACTCTCGCTGGGACAATTATGTATAATTGTCTCACCCCGTAGACTTCAACTTTTTAGGTGGTCGTCGAGGACGGAGGAACAGGTCTACAGGTGACCAGTCCCAGCAGCAGCAGCACCAGGAGCAGCAGTAAATCTCAGGTGGAGATTTAGCCTGCCATGTGGTGTAGTTAGAGTCAGTCCTATGTGTCCTCTGTACTCTCAAGTCTTGGAGTCTTTTGTTATGAGTTCTTGAGATTTTGTATCTTGATGTATATAATTACTCAAGAAGTAATTATCATGAGATGTAAACAGTTTATCTCTTGTTATGAAAGAAGCTTTTAAGGATTCAAGCTCTTGTCTCGAAAAGTTTTAATTTCCCGTGATTTTTGTCTTCCGCTGTTTATCGAATCGCTTCCGTTAAGTTTAAATCGTGATTATATCTTGGTTTGGAGATCAGAGCCCACAGAAAGCCTAGACTACCACTCCGCTCTATATTGGATGTCTAGGGTCAGGGTTTCCAGTTCATCTAGGAGTCGAAGAGACAGAATTACATGAGTATTCTGGAAGCCAAGTACAATGAACTGGTCACTTCACAATTGAATAGGTCAGTTCAACCCTTGAATCAGTCAGTGCATTGGCTATCTTATTTTTAATTACATTGGTGTTTGATATTTGATTAGTAAACAACATGAAATCAAAATCAATCCTTGATCCAATCTCATTGATCAGCCAATCGGTTGGTTCACAACCTGAACCAATTGGTTCATGTATGTGAACCATTCATTCAACTACGTGAACCGTTCATTTGAGAATTTGATTGTCGATATTGTTTAAATTGGATAACTAAAGACTTTAGTAATCAAATTAAACATTTGTCATGAATAAACTCCTTTCCAAGTGCATCCTATATGTGTGATTCTATAGCTCCCAAATTACATTGGAAATGAATGTTCATAACCAGTTTATGACATCACAAGCAATGAGAGGCATCTAGCAACACATCATTGCTACCCAAGTAATTAGAAAGTTAGAGAACAAATTCAACCTATAATCCATGATTGGTGTTATCCTGATCGTATGGTTCCTTCGACTTCAATATCCAAATTGAACTCGAGGCATGGAATCGTCATCCTCTTCAACATTCAATCCATGTTCCTTGAACTAGAGCAGATTGTTTGAGATGCATGTGACCTCGCATATCATATATTAATTCACATGAGTATGGCCATATGTTTCTTATCCTTGCTTATCAAGTCACCTAGATATCAACTCCAAGTAGGAGGGACAAATCTCATCTACATCACTCACACTCAATCCCCATGTGTCACAGAGTACTTGAGAATTACCTTTATTGTAACCCTTGCTCAAGATCACATTGAATGATGCCAAAGTACTAAGAATGACATGTAATGAGTGTAGCAACTTTAGGTATAAGAACCACAACCACCATTATCACTGTGATAGTTGATTCTAACTACTATTCAATGGTTTCCATGTATCACTCTCATGGTGGGTCTGTCCGATACACTATTCTATAATAAGTACCTACGAGTTTGTTTTGATATCACATATCATGACTAATGATATTCTATCATCGACCAACACACAGTCTAGTCTTGTGTATTATTATTGTCTATGAGATTCCACAATAATAATTGACTAGGGACATAACAAGAATGTATGTACTCTTATCATACATATGATCTCATTGTTCAAGTCCTCAACCTGAAGACATATGTCATCGAGTAACATCATTCAATAGACATCTATCATGTTATACCATTATGTCATAATTGAAAAAACATATTGACAATTGCCTTAATTATTAATCAAATCCTTTAAAAGATATGCCATTACAATCATCATATGATTGGCACTCTAGGCATACATACCAACTTACAGTTGTTCACTCGACCTAAGGAGTAATTGGTGTACATGTAGTTTTGTTGAGAGAACAATTGTGTGTCCTTCAATAAGAAGATGAAATTTACATTCTCAATGTGCAACCAATATGTCAACAACGTCCATGAACTACAACACTAAATTGGAGTTAATGACATCCCTCTCTCCTCTTTGAGAGAACACCAATATTATCTCATTTATGTGATTCATCTACCATAAAAAACACCTAGTGAAAAAGTTTAGTGATTATCTCAAAAAAATTCACTACCTTTATTCGTAGGCATCCATAATGTATGGTTCTATTAGGAATGCTAACATGATTCGTTTTCAACCATGAAGTTGAAGACCTAGGTTGGGCATAAGGATTTATATAAAATCAACTTGGATTTTACTATCGTCAGTAATAGAAAACCCTAATGCTAGTACTTACTATTTTCAAGTGAAAGATGAACATAACCCCTGCTCTTCGTCCAAAAATATACCCACTTCAATCCATGGGGAATGTGTATTATTAGTGATAATTCTAGAGTTTGTGTGATTATCCATAACAACTTTTTACCAATACCAATAGGTATTTAGTTTCCTTAAGAGTGTTACATGTCTTTATTTTTTCCCCTCATCTAGTATCTATCGCTTCACATTATATCAAGTGTAGATAATTGGGACACAAATTTATGACCCCATTGCATTCACTCTCCATTATACCACCTAGAGCATTATTGGCTCCACTTAACAATGAAACAAGATATCATGTATGATAAAGATATTTTCAAACTCATTTTTCAAGGCCGAAAATCACTTTGGTGATGATCTAACTATCTTAGTACCATTGAGGTGTTCATGTCCTCCAATTTATATGTTGTAGATAAACATACAATATCATCTCTTATTTAATCCATGCAATATATCCTGAAGAAGGATATAGAGGAAAATTTGTCTTAGAATTGCAACATTGCTTTAAATGGGGTTTTACAAAATGCCTACTAGCAATATGTTCACAAGATAAATTCTCATCCTTTATAGATTACTTCAAGAAGATAAAAATGTATGTCAGATCTAAAATAGTTTTAGGGATTACTACTCTATCTTTCTCGGCTATCACTCAATGTTTGAATCCAAAGAAATATTAAGACCATAAATACCTAGGAATTTCCTCCATGTAATTTAAAATGCTCATATATATCTTGCAATGCAGTTTAAAATAGTATCACCAAAGCACCTTTTCTCACGTTGTTAATGTCATCATCTAATTCAGTATAAGATAATTCTTCTTCAACAAGAATCAGTTAATATGTTAATCCTCAGGATGATCACTTAAAATTATATGTGAACTCGATAGTAAGTTGATGTTTACCCTAATACATATATTGTTGATACCAGGTGTTTGAGTCATTGGCATTCTTTATCCTCAATTTTTTTCTAGAATGATTCACTTCTACATGTCTGTCAAAACTCTTTATATGATGTAGCATGGTATGTTGAGGTAATGTCTATCCCCATGTAACACCATCTTTTGTGTGCAAGAATTGCCCTTAAATTTTAGCACTACCTCCTCATCCTTATTGTCTACCATTCCCACTATAGTATTTTCTTCATAAACTTCTTTCTTATATTTAAATTTTATATAATATGTCTAGTTTAACAACATTACCATAATATGTTCATCAACATTTTTAGTTTGTGACCTTTCCTAACTTCCATGGAATGTTCCTCTATGTTTGTTTTCTTTGTTAAGTGATACCTTCTTAGAATTCTCATGTGTGAAAATTAAAAATTGCACATTTCTCCTTACCTGATCCATCATGCGTTCTGCACACATCATAGGATATGAGTCCTCATATAGTTTAATCATGAAAAAAGTTATTACACAACACATTCCAACAACTCACACCTCCTTTTCTAAGATCTCCTCAATAGAAGCACCATGGTTAACTGTGCTTAGCCTACAGTGGAATTAGGAAGGAGTGCAACATAATGTGATTTTTTACTAGATTGTGTGTGAGTGACAAAATGAGTGTATAGGAGGTTAATGGGTCGTAGGAGACATGGTGGTTTTAGACATGTAAATAAGTAAAAATTCTTGCAAAAGATTTACTAACTCAACTGGGGTATAATGATAAACATATATTCGTATTGGCCAACTAGATAATGGACATTTTGCAACTAAGGAAAGTAAAAGCATAGCAGACTAGATAAAGGCCATGAACAAAGAACCTACATGCAAAACAAATAACAAGGAAAAAATAATGCAAGAAGGGAAAATGTAAGGGGGTGGAATAGAAACATACCACCGACATCCACCCCAGACTTAGATTTTTGCTCGTCCTGAGAAAATCACAAACCCGAGATGGAGGGGAAATGATCACAAAGGTGGTTGGTAATAAATTGGTGGAGCTATAGAGGAGGAGGAAAGGTTGAAGTATGGACTTAATTGACAACCTTGGAACCACTGCATCATCTTTGCTTGAGTGCCTGGGAGAGTATCCCGGATTGCTTGGTGTATATTTTTTTACTAAAGGACAAAAATTTGGCCATATATATTTTTATGATTCAAGATGTTATATTGAATAGTTATGGGGAATCCTAGTTGAATAATGATAGTTATTAGGGTTTTCATTCAAGTGTGGATGCTTAGTCATTCCACTATAGGCTACTAATGTCAATAGGTGTTGGGTTGAAAGGATGGTAAGTGGAGAATCCATCAATGTCATTTAGCTATGCTACTTGAGTTTCAAATGGAAGCAGGGACTCATAAGGAGTATGATGAGTAACATAGATTGGTTCCTGGAAGGGAGAGGGTGAGAAGATAGGTATGGGATGAGGTAGGGGAATGACTTCTAGGACAAGGGATTTTTGTGTGGTTATGTTGGCCCTTACTGTAGAGGGAACAGTGGTAGCGTAAGGGTCCCTCTAAATAGGGTGGGTGGGGGCAACCTGGCCTTGAATAGTAACTTGGTTGTCCACAAGAGAAATACAAGTTTTGGACACATGTGGACATTCATAATTAAGTAAGTGTTGCTGCATTTGGTTGAACTGGTCCATGGATTTGAGGAAATGGACTTCTTACTCTTGGGTATAGTTCATGCTACCCTCAGAGGCCTAAAAATTGATGAAATATTGTTCCCACTTGTAGTGTGAGAAGTCCTACCTCAATGTCAATGAATGCCCTGGCTTGGGCAAGAAACGGTCTACCAAAGATGAGAGGGTACTAATTATTTTATTTTATATCAAGCACCACAAAGTGACAACGGATAAAGAAACTTCTGACCTTGACTGAAACATCATCAATAATGCCAAGAGGCTTGGTAATCAAAGAGTCTTCTAGTTGAATGTGTACTGGAGTGGGTCTATCATCCATGATACCAACCTCCTACACATGCATAGAGGGATGATGGATATGCTACATCCAAGGTCAGCTAACCCTGAATGGCTTGTGGAATCACCAATAGAACAAGTGATCTCAAAGGAACCTGGGTCCTTGTGTTTTGTTGGCATTTTTATATGGATGATGTTTGAAGTAGTTCTTGCCAGTTCTATCATTTCATATTCTTTGATGGTGCGCTTACAATTCGGAAGGGAATTGAAGATTTTTTCTCTCCATTTAGGTAGGTTTGTCATGACGTCTAGATTGGAATGTTGATGCATAACTTCCTCATAATATCCTTGAACTTGTTGAATCTAGAATCCAATAGGGTCTTCTTCATCTGACCAGAAAAGGGTATATGCGGCTTATACATTGGAACTTGATCTTGTCGAGTGGGAAATACCAGAGGTTGAGGAACAACTACCTCATTGTATTCCCTTTGATCAAAATCTATGAGAGGGGAACCCTCCCTTTCTGTGTGGTAAGGTCAGACCTGGTGGTAACTACCTTAAGCTGTTCTAAATGCTTAGGGTTGGGTTCAAGTTGACCGGTGAAGGTTCCATTTGGGGGTTTCTGTTGGGTGAAGAATTGTGCTAATTGAGAGTCAGTTGCCTTTTGGTGATCATGTTGGGAAAGAAGGATTTAGTTTGTGGAAAGGATGCACTGTTCCAGGGAAGCCATCCTATCACTGTCAGAAAGATGAGTAGGGGTGTTTTTTTGAGGTTGGTTTAAGTTTTGGAATTTTTGCCCTCGGTAGGGCCCATGATTTTGGAAATTTCCGTTGTAATTTCCTTGATTCCCAAAATTCCTCTGATTATTGTTGGGAATGCATGGCAGGGGACGGTTGTTGGCTTGAGTATTAGGGGGTCTTTTCTGAGGGGTGAATTGGGAAGCATTTTCAGCACCCAATGGGTTCCCATATTGGAATCAAGAGTGGTTTCAGGCTTGGTTGGGGTTGTAAAATACTTGTCATGGAATGTTGTGAAAGGATTTGAGATTCTCCTTTTGACCAAATTCTAGCTGCATAGGAGTGTTGTAGAGATATTGACATTGTAGGGTAGCATGAACATACCCTTGGAAAATCCTATAGAGAGATTATGCGACTCTAACTTGTTGAGGTTTCCTCTCATAGGCATTGAAGGAGGGCTCTAGGAAATGATATTTTAAAGAAATTAGCTTAAGGGCTTTAGAGATGGTTTGGATATCAAGATTTACCTCGACCTTAGCTTCCTTGAGGACCCCAATGGTTCCTCATCTTGCTTGGGTTTTAGAGGTGCATTTTACTATCTCCCAAGAGTTTCTCAATTTTTGGAACATGAAATTTCCTCCGGATGAGGAATCAAGGAATTGTTTGGTGTTGTTATCAACAACAAGGTAGAAAATCTCAATGAGTTGTGATTGGGAAATTTCGTGGTGATGGAAACATCGGAGGAGTTCCCTAAATATTTCCCAAGCTTCTCATAGAGTTTCTCCTGGGACCATTGAAAAGAGAAGGATTTGTCCCCTAATTTTGTAAGTGAGGGAAGGGGGGAAATATTTGTTCAAAAACTTGATTTATAGGGCCTCCCAAGTGGTGACTCATTTTTCACCCTCCATGTCATTATACCAACTATTGGCTTGCCCTGAGAGAGAGTATTTGAATAATCTAAGTCTAATGGCATCTTCAGAAATGTCTAGGACCTTACGTAGGGAACAAAGGACAGTGAAACGTTGGAGGTGGTCTTGGAAACTCTCACCTTTATTCCCAAAAAATGGATTGGCGTGAAGCATGTTGATCCACTGGGTACAGATCTTAAACTGGTGGGATATAATTTTAGGTGGCACAATTAGGTTTTGTGCTTATCCAGTTTTGCGTGTAGAAAAATCTTTCAATTGTTTTGTATTTCTGCCTCCCTCTGAGCGGCTTCTAAGGCCTTCTGTTCGACCATATAGGTAGCTCGCAAAGAGGCTTCTTGGCCTGCATGTTCGGTCATCATGCACTCTCTTTAAGCAGTGAGTGCTTGCTCAATCCTACGGTTAACTTCCTCCTCATCCATCCTAATACAGTTTCGTCAGTTCAAATGATGGAATGTTCTTTCTAGTTTTGGGTCAAAAATTGGCGGCACAGAATCAACATTTGGTGGGCGTCGCATGCACAATTGTAATTTACATATATATATTTGAGTGTAGAAACAAATGTACTATTGGAATGGAAACTTAGCAGGAGGAGGGAATAGCACTTATGGAATGGTACTTGGAAGGCACAAAAAAATGGGAAAAAGTTTTTTTCAAAAGTTTTTGGGGTTCAAGAAAATGATCCATTGTCCCCGACAACAAAGTCAAAATTGATATGCATTGTTTATCACACCAATTCACTATGATAAATTATCCTAGAGTTTAACCTTTTTTACTTTCCGATTAAGTCTAGTATAGAAGGGTCGATCCCACACGACAACCTTTTAAGATTGTTTCTTTGATCCGGTTGATTTTCAACTTTATTTCTTTTTGGAGTTTTTGAATATTTGAATAAGAAAGTAAAATTCTAAGATTGGGGGTGATTGATTACACTAAAACGATGATTGTAAAATGCAATGAAATAAAAGATTACACTAATAACAATGAAATGAAAGAGTTGTGCTAAAATAAGGAAGAAAGGAAGATTGTTATCACAAAATAAAAGAGAATTATCTAAGAGCAAGAATTAAATTGCAAAAATGAAAGGAAAATGATTAGAAACAACAGATTGTAGGGAAAAAATTTGAATCTGATGGGATAAGCATCGAGACTTAGGGGTTTCACTGCAATAGACAAAGTGAAAATAAGATCAAATAAATACACGACAAGCAAGATAGAAGAAGAAGGTATGTGAATCATTCGTAAATGAAGCACAAGAGATGAACTCCACATGAACCCATTGGTCCTGACGTTCATGCACCCTAGTACATCATCCTAAAAGTGATTTTTTTGCGGTCACATCCAAATCCCCATGTGATTGGGTCATTCATTCTAACTCTTAGTAATCTGCAGTCAAAACCTTCGAGATAAACCCACGATAAAAACTATTAATTAATTCGTTAAAATTGACAATTTCTAAACCAAGATCCATCTATCTAAAAAATTGTATAAAATCCCGGTCTAATTAACATATGGCTAAGGGGATACTCCCCTTGCCTCGATAGAGAAACTACTAACTAGCCTTGGTAAGGGATGGAGAAACAAGGGAAATAAGGTAGGAAGACATAGACTTAAAGGTAAAAATCTCCAAGGAAACCAATGTTGGTTTCTATAAAATGGCTTGGTCTCTTAATTCTCCTCTCCCATAGAATGAACTAGAAGTAAGAACAAGAAATAAAGTGAAATCCATATCCACATGTGAAGAACAAAATTTTATTGAAGAATGGAGATTACACACTATGACTTGAAATGAGAGAGCTTAACTTAAAAGATGAAAGTACAAAAGTCAAGATCCCTTTCTTAGTGGAGTCACCCCTCCTTTAATAGGGGAAGGAGCAGTGTAAACCCTAAAAGGAGGAAGAAATAATGAGAGAGGTGGTTGCTGACTTTTGCTATTTGTGAGTCACGAGATGGCTATCTTGCTAGCTGAGACAATCATCTGGCTAATGACGCGGCATGGCCAAATGGGAAGCGAATCCAACCCTAATACACAGGTGGTGGCGCCCTTTTGATTCATTTTATTGGTCTCGAAGAATTGTATGAACCAATTGTATGAATGTGGGACGCTTGTCTCGTGCTGCTGCATGCGTTGATTAAGATGAGAACCACAGGCTTGAGCAACGTCAAACCCGCATTTTTTATCACGAAAGGCCAAATAGGTTGGACTCATCAAGGATGTTCTAATAAACCTTGTGTAGGGTGGAAAGCATGATGTCATTTCTTTTTTAGGATGAATTGATGAAATAGCCATTCATAAAAAAATAAGATCGAGCATGAATGATTTCTCCATAACAAGGGTAACCTCTGATCGAGGCACTTACCTATATCAAACCAATAATTCATTCCCATGGAGTGGCAATGAGCCATTCAAGGTTTATCAACTAAAAAGTGACTCTTATCATTTCTTCTAATTCTTAAATCAATGCATGTCTGATTTTGTCACTAACTCATGCCACAATGAGACAAAGGTGGATGTGAAATACAATTGTGATGGTGGTTTGCAAGAATTAACTAAAATTTGGAGTCCATAGTCATTGAGAATCATGACAATTGATTGAATGTGATGATCTTGAAAATGTATCATCTTTTTCTCTACAATATATATATATATATATATATATATATATATATAGTTTTTTGAAACTTGGTGAAGTGGACCAAATTAGGGTTAGGACCACGACCCTAAGAAGGAAAATATGATGAGTTTTCTTATCTAAGATAGGGATTTTTTTATCAGGATTGAAGATTGGGGTGTCAAACAAGTATCTAGATATAAGGTGAAATTTATGCCCAGTGATTGTATTAGTTACTTATCTTCTTCCTAGAACATGTGTGATTTTTTAGGAAAAAGCTTATATAAAGAGTGCCAATCAAAGTTGAGATCAGCCATCAAGTGATTATCTAGTGCTAAAGTGGCCTCCACAACATGTTCATACACTAGTTTACCATATGTTCCCTAGAATGAAAATGAGTGATTATCCTCGACTGTCTATTTCTCACTATATATGAATGCATGTGATTACTAAGAGATCCTACCAAATGTAGGGATAAAAATATATGGAAATGAAAGCATATTCGGTCATATGAAGTCCCCTACTAGACGGAAATATGTTGAGGACATGATTGGTGTACTACGAAAGCATATTTGGTGATCTGAAGTCCCCTGCTAGATGAAAATCTATTGAGGACATGATTGGGGTAATTTCAAGTCATGATCTTGACATCGAAAAAGATATGGAAATGCAAGTGCATGATCAGTTCAATTTTGAGTCATGATCCATGACCCTAAGAAGATATGGAAATATGAGCATAATTCTAGTTCAGTTTTAGGTAGTGATTTGGGACCATAGAAAGATCTACAAATACATACATTGAATTGGTTCAATTTTAGGTCATGATCTAGGACTATATATTAGGTATCAAACAAATTTCTAGATTTAAGGTGGGCTTTACGACTAGTGATTGTATTGGTTCTTTGTTTTCTCTCTTAAGCATTTCCAGTTTTCCAAGAGTTGTCAACATAGATAATATGACATCAAACAAATTTCCATATTTAAGGTGAACATCATGGGCAATGACTTTATCAATCAGTTGTGTTATCCCTAGACCATCAACCAACCATTTGAAGAATTCTAGGCTTCTTGTTAGGATCTTAGTCAAATTCTCTTTGTTGTTCTAGTTCCTCAAAAATGCTAAAGATGAATATGATTGGCCACCAGACATATATCATAGGTTAAGGTGGCCCTCAGGGCCACCTACTATAGCCAGTTAATCATCTGTTCCTAAGAGTGTTTACAATTATATAGGATAAAGCATGTGGAAAGAGTGTTGAAGAGGTTAAGATCAAACATCCAATGATCATCCAGCGATAAGTTGTCCTCTACAATGTGTTCCCTGCTAGTTTATCATCTTCCCCCTAAAGTGTCGACATGAGATTATCCCTGATTATCAAATTCTCACTCAATTTGATCAACATTCCTTTGAAATACATTCCCGCTACAAATGTTTCATTCTTGAAATTATATTGACTTTAATAAAATATGAAGATGTAAGGACCTTTTTAAAATCTTAGAAAAGGATAAAAAATATGGGAATGAAAGTATATGTGGTAATTTGGAAGCTTCTACCAGATGTAGGGTTCAACGTAGCATCATCTATCAATTTATAGAGTTACAAGTTACTTGTTAGGACCTTCAAAAGCATAGTCTTAGTTGTTTTAATGTTCAAGATGGATAAGTTTGGGTAGCAAAAAAGTTTTTAAATCTAAGGTCGACTTCATGACCAATGACTGTATCCCTCAGTTGTGTTCTCTCTAAAGCATCTCCCATATAAATAAGATTGATAATATTGAGAACCAGACAAATTTCTAGATTGAGGTAGCCTTCATGGTTAGTGACTGTGTTGGTTATTTGTCTACTCTAAAGAGAGATTCTTATTTCCAAAAGTGCTCAATATAGATAAGGTTGTGTGCCAAACAAGGTTTGGATTTGAGGTGTCATTTACAACTAGTGACTGTATCACATTTGTTTTCTCCCTAGAGCATATCTTGAATTGATAAGATTGGGTGCGAAGATAATTTATCAAGTTAAGTTGGCCATTGATTAGTAAAAGTATCGATTAATTGTCTTTTCCTTGGAGCATTTCTCATTTTCTCAAAGTGCTCGAGATGATTAGGTTGGGCACTAGAAAAGATTCCAACCTAAGTTGGCCTTCACAGCCAGTGACTGTATTGGACATGTCTACTCCCTCAATCGTCTCTTGAATACAAGATGGTTCAACATCATAAGAGAAAGTTTTTTTCCTACTATACGTACAGATTTGATTGAGGTGCCTATCATTTGATAGGGTTTTTACAAGGAGTTCCCACTTAAATGTAATGATATATTGGGTCTTCCTACCTAAATGTAGGCTTGAGTTCAAGGAGACACCTTCATTGGATATGGCATGAATGTGGAACCCTGTTTAGGGTAGGACTTGGTTCATGAAAAATTCTTATTCAAGATAGGTCTTGTCAGATCATCAAAGTTAGTTGATGTGTGCCTATTCAGAATAAGGATTTTTCATAGATTCCCATATGAGCATAGGCATTTGGTTTGAATAGCAACATAAACACATGTCTTTAAAAAATGAAGTAACTATTCTAGACTCGGTTGACACGAAAGGTGCCTACCAATAGTAGGGCTTAAGTTTTGGTGCCTACATAGGCATAATTTTTTTAGTTAGAAGGAAAGTTGTGTGTTTATAGTACTTTTGGTCTAGTTTATGGTCATTTCACATGACCCATAAGATATTTGCAAATTGGATTTGGATTAGTTTAAGGTCATAATCAATGACTGAAATAGATTGGATGATAACCCACATGATTGCTCCATTTTTTTGTCATGGTCCATGAACCAAAAGAGATTTTGGAAAGGAATTACATGATTAGTCTATTTTAGGTCATGGTCTAGAACCTAAAATATATTATAAGAGACCATCCACATCAGTAGTCTTGGTTTAGATGCCTAGTAGAGAGTGTAAGCCTTTTAAGTTTAGGAAAAAGCTCAAGTAGGTGTTCTTCCACCAATCAGATGGTTGATGACTCTTGGTCATAATTCGATTGTGAAGTGTGATGCATGTTGCATTGACATTTTTATTCCTTAGTATTGATTGTTCTAATGGTAGGAATGTCATTACAAAAGAGTTGATGATGATAGTGGTTTGGAACTTAGGTCTAAGCATATGTTTCAATCTACTTTGGTTACTAGCATTGGTGATATATTTCTGACCAATATCCATTGGGTTTGTGAAAAATTGATCAACATATCTTTCTTAGAAGGTAATGGCCTAAAAATACTCAGTGGTTGTCATCATTAGATATTATATAATGTCGGCTCTTCTGTGAGAGAAGTGTTTAGAGGAGACATGAGCTCATCGTAGTTGGGTTGTCCTTTTATAGGGTCATTAGACCGGATGTTTTTTGTTGATTTAGTAACTACTGGTTC
This sequence comes from Alisma plantago-aquatica, assembly GCA_963693085.1. Taxonomy (NCBI): domain Eukaryota; kingdom Viridiplantae; phylum Streptophyta; class Magnoliopsida; order Alismatales; family Alismataceae; genus Alisma; species Alisma plantago-aquatica. Next base: position 321,278,062 of record OY856410.1, read on the forward strand.
AAATAGAATGCCATGGGAGGCCACATTAACTAATAAGAGGTAACCTTGTTCATGGTCGTAGGTCTATGTTTTGAGTGCAAGGTAGGTTTTCTGTATTTTGGGAGATGATGTGCCTTTTTAGACTCTTTCTATAAGATGTATTCAAGCATTTCTTGAGCTAGATTTCAGTTAGACCCTTTCTCTATACAGGTTTATTCATCTATATTCGATGCCTAAAATCTTATGCCAACGGTTCTCTGAGACTCTGCCAGTGAAGATATGTTGTGATTGTCCAATGATACCTGCTAGATTTTGAAATGATCTGTGATACTAACACATAGCCATTATTAATTGAGATTTTCCTTCTTCTTTATCTTTTTCAAGGCAAGGTATTACCATGATTTTGATAATTGTGGTAGCATTTTTCCCCATTGTTTTTCTTCAAATATTTTTAATTCTTCTTTTGACATTAATGTGATCATGTTAGTCAACAAGTATTTGTTTTGATGTTGATTCTTGATTCAATTTTTTATTTTATGTACCATGGTTTATGGATTCATATGTTTCTATTTACCATGGTAGATGTTAGGATTTGGCCCTCAAAGATTTTTTTATTTTTTATTTGTTTGTTTTTTCCCTTTGGACTGATACCCCTTTGGTGAGTTGGTGGTAACCCATGTTAGTCAGGAGGTCGTTGGTCCACATTCAAGTTTTTTGGACTGAGACCCTTTGGAGAATTGGTGGTAACCCATGTGAGTCAGGAGGCCTTCAGTCAACATTCAGGTTTTCTAGACTGAGACCCCTTCTGCAAGTTGGTGATAACTAATGTTTGTAAGGAGGCCCATCATGATATGTGATGGGTGGTCGTGTAATTTTTGTATCTTGTCTAAACCCTACTCATTCTAATTTCCACTTTCAAATACTAGAGTTTAAGGTGATTTGAGATCCCAAGATGTTTAATATTGTCCAAATTCATCTATGAATATGTTGGTTCTTCCCTTGGGATGATCATGTCCAAATGTGCCAGTACGGGAAGATTCAATTAGGGTGGATTTGATGCTCCCCTGGAACTTGATTTCATGCTTATATGACTCAAGTTGTTCCATGTAGCAAGTATTCGAGCGTCAATTCCCTGACTAGTTGGGTTAAGGCATCATATTTTCCCCTATGGCTATTCTTAACACTTCTTGATGTATGCAAATTATAAAAAGCATGTATTGTCATCGTGGTGTCTCCTCTTAGGCTTAATTATTCATATCTTTAGTTATTTTGCATTTATGTCCATGTTCATTATTTTATTAGAGCCTTAGGATGGGAGTTTTTGACTCCCAATAGATATTTTTATGTTCCACTGGTCTTGGATGACATGATTATTAAGCCTAATCATGTCATGTAGTGAGTATTCAAGAGGAAATTCCTCACCCAGTTGGGTTAAGGAGCCAGGTGTCAGAGACACCACCATCATCTTTATCCTTGACATTTATTTGCATAATTAATTCACCACAAGCATATGTCCAAGTTCAAGTGCCCTTTGGGAAACACAAGTAATGCATATCCAGTAAATTTTTTTATGTTGTGGACATAGATGCTTAGAACCTTAGTGTGGGAACCTAAATTGTGAATTAGTGGAAGTTTCTTAGAGAAGGTTCTCCATTTGTTGTCCCCATGCTAGATCTTCATGGATGATGGCGAGACGTGAACAATCTCACAAGGGCTCCAAATATCCTTATCCTCTAGTCCACTTGTCTTTTTTGTGCCCCATGAGATAGGTTGTTGTCATGTTTAAACATTATAGTTCATGTAGGGACTAACCTTAAATTTGTTTCAGGATGTGCTGACTTGGTGGGTCTGTTCCAACTGGCCTCTTCGGTGCTCAGTTGAAGAAGACCAAGAAGAGAAGATTTATTGATTTTGAGATGTACTGTCATCTTGTAATTTTGGCATTAGATGATTTCATTGATTGATGGTAAAATTAGGTTTGCGAACCACTGGGCCCTCGGGATAATGATACTTCTCCTTTCTTCCTAGGCCCTATGGTTCTACTTTGACCCTTAAACTTTGGGGTGCATGAGGGGCGCATCAAGGTACTTTTGATGGATTTTAATTTGTTTTTCAACTTTTGTTTTAGTTTGACTATTTCTTGTTATGAAATTGACTTTTTTGTCATTTCGAATGATTTTTGTAATTTGAAAATTATTTGATTTATTTATTTAATTGAGTGTTTATTTTTCATTTTGATTTTTATTATTTTATTTATTTTCTTTTGTATTTGTTTAAAAAATAGATACATCTTTCATGAACCATGACTAGTTCTGGGCTCCTGACAACTATGTCTCTTGGTTCTTTTTAGTAGATCTCTAGCTCGAGTCAAGACTCAATCAACTATGTGAATACATCCATTTGTGTGTTCCTACTATGGTCTTGCTCGATAAAATATTGAATCAAATATGTGGTTGCATCTGGCTTTTGAAGACAAGATCTAGAGTGATTACATATGTTAGGGTGTCCACTTGGACCAAATCTACGTCAACTAGGTCTTGAATTTTGTGTTTGAGGGTGAAACATGAGTCTGCATTGTTTCCATAGATGCAGTGATCATCACAGTAAACATTGGGATTGTAGTTGTCTAGAAAGAGAGTATGAGCCTCCTTTATGGTTGGAAATTTCACTAGGAGCTTGACCAATGGGAGATACTTACAGAGAGACACCTTAAGGGTTTGAACTTTCTCTTTGGTTTTTACATTGGTTTCTTATTTTTTATAAAGATTAGAGAAAAAGTCACTTTTGGAAATGTATCTCCACTTTGCCATGCTTTCACAATAAAGATTTGCAATCTTTGGTTGGTGACCTTTGAAGGTATTGATTTATGCTACTTGACGTCTATATCTCCTAATTTCTATAGGATTTCTCTCACACTTTGATCAATTGTGTGTCACTTCTCTGAGTGAACTATGGTTGTTGATACTACTATCAAGACTAGATGAGGTGGGTACCCATAAGGTCCTAGAACTATAGGATAGTTCTAGGATGACAATGGAGGATATCATGGGACCAGATGCATAAGACCTCTACTTCAACATTGGAATTCTGGTCTTTGACCCTTTGTAGATTTTCACCTTCTTCCTTGATAAATAATGACTTATAATTCTTCAATTTGATCATCCTCTTGGTTGTTATACAAAGTGACTGTGTGTGTCATATATGTCCTCCGGTCCAAATTCTCTCATGTAACATTCTTACTTTGGTATACCCTTGGCAAGATTCGTCCAATATGGTGTAGTTGTTCAGCCTACAACTTGTATGGTGATGATAGTTTCACATGACCTACAAATGGGAACAACTATATTTGTTGCTTTGGCCTACCAATTGTAGCTTTGGCTATCTGCTTGCTATCATACTCAAGTGCCTCGATGACCAGTGGTTCTTCATCTAGTCATGCCTATTGGATAGATCTTATGTCAACCTAATGTTTTAGTTCATCATGAGCGTGTTCATCAAGTGTCTTCATCACCTCACCAGTGTTGGACTATTTGTTCGTGCTTTCCATCTGAAGAATCTATTTCTAAAACTATTAGTAAGATTTCTACTGCCTAGGACTTTTGTGATATCCTCCTCTATGTTGAAGGTAGAATGATTGGTAGTTAGGATTGGGAGATCAATTGGGAATCTACCCCCTTTTGTAGAAAGGAGTTAAAAAGGTAAGAAACATGGCTGAAAACAATCTTCCCCTTATGTTAGGAAATAGGATTAACCAGATGGCATTCATGATTTCTTTGTGTTCTAAGACTACCTAGTAGGGTTCAAAAGAAACTATTATTGCATTAAAAGGTTACCAAAAAATCATGATAGAAAAAGGTAACCACCCCTTGAATGGAGGAGGGGACAACGATTGTGTCTAAATATCAATGTTCTCCCTTTTTGTGGAATGGGATTGTTCATGTATCACCACAGATTGTTAGATCAATTGATATGACGAGAGGGAAATGCCCCTAGATTGAATGATACAAATGAATTTTTTCCAGTCTAATCATGAGATATGTCCGGTAGCACCATGATAAAGCTTAGAGTTTGTGATTGTTGGTTTAGATGTGAAGTTAGGATGTATTAAGGGACACGGTGGCCACTCAAGACCAACAACTGTGATCAAATATGGGTGTGTGTAATTCCTCTCTCCTTAGGGGAAATTTAATGAGAAAAATACTGACAAGAAAAGGGGGTCTAGAGTCAAGGTGACCCTCGCGGGGCCAAATAAAGTTGTTGGACAAGGATATGTGAGATTGCTCTCTCCTAAAGGGTGATTTTATGAGAGAAAAAGTCACAAAGAAAAGGGTACACATGGACAAGGTGACCCTCTAGGTGCGAAAGTCAGTACCACCGACTAGGTTTATGGTGGCACCAATACAATGTCAATACCACCAACTGGAAAGCTTGTGTCACCGAGTTCTCTATGATTCAAGCTCGAAGAATCAACTTGGTGCTACCTTGACAAACAAGTCGGTAGTACCAACACTTATCAGGGTTTCAAGTTAGCCGACAACTCAGTGCCACTAACATCCTATCAGTGGTATTGACTACGCATGATCAATGCAGGTTAAAGTTAACAAAAGATATGATGGCTTAGACTTAGTGATGGCCAAAATCCCACTTATGGCCTAAGGGAGTTCAACCAAACCAAGACATCACATTCTAACTCATTGAAATAGAGCATAGAGCCGAGAGAGGAGACAAAGGAGACGACCACGTATCAGATGATTCAGGAACCTATAGGAAGTTGATTTGTATCCAGAACACTATGGATTGAGGCATTCACCAGAGGGGATCATTTATACCAATTTATCCAAGAATTTTCACTAGATCTTCTAATGTCTAGCTCATTTGTTCTTTCTTCCTCTTTTTTCATTAATAGAAATCATGTGGGGCTAATCCCCTTGTTTCTTGGGACCCAGGAGTAGCCTAGTTTTGTATTATATTTGAATTCAATGATTTAATATATATATATATATATATATATATATATATATATATATATATTCCTTAATTCTGAATGTAAATCTATGATTGCTTAATGAATTGCATGTGCTTGATTGCCAAAATTAATTTCTTAGACCGTTAACTAATTTGAGAGATGGATTAAGGGTTAGATAGATCATAGATTTACATAGTCAATACCATGCTTTGGGAGAGGTCCTAAGGGTATGAAGGTAATAACCTAGAGATATCGTTAATGCTCCTATCTAATTCTTAAATCACTGCTAAAGTGGGTTTTGTCTTAGTATAGGTAGTGTATTACGTTGTGGGAGTGGGTTATACTTGCTACTGGTTCTTAGTCTAGGGTTAAGAGTAAATGATTTTTAATGAAATGGAGTTAAATGCAATGTACACCATGGTGAAAATGTAATCCTAAGGTATCCACCTATTCTTGATCACATTCCACTTAATTTAGATTCCAATTCTTATCCTTAATTACAAACAAACAACCAATCTTTTTTTTTCATAGGCCTAGCTGATTAGGTTATAGTTAGTAGTAGTCTCTCGACTATGTTTTTAACACCCGACCCCACTGCCCATGGCTCTAGTAGAGTTTCAGGAATGACTACTGGCCCCATAGACAACTACTAGACTTAATTGTGTGCTTTGTCCTCACTCACGCGCAAGCCATGATCAACTTCCTGACTGGTCACCCATCCTAGTACTTCTCCAAGTTGAGAATGCTTAACTATGGAGTTCTCTAGTGATGGACTCCCTGAAAAGGAGGTGCACCTTGGTGATATGGGTAGTGCAATCATTTCTTATAAGATCATTTTATCTGAGGCCTCAAATCATGGGACGTTACAATCTCCTCCACTTAGACTCTTGACGTCCTCATGAAGAATCAGGTATATGGACTCCTAATATCACCCCATTTCAGTGTAGACCCAGAATCGCTCATGGACACCCAGCTCCCAGTCACAGAATACCAACGTAAGGGTGGCTACATCACCATGTATAGCCCTTTCCAACCTGCCTAGACCACATGACTTAAGACTGGCATGCTACATGCCCATATGGGCCCCACATACTAGAGGAGTTACAGCTTTGATATCATTTGTAACACTCAGGCCCACTGCCCAAGGCTCTAGTAGAGTTTCAAAAATGACGACTGGCCCCACAAAACACCACTATCCTTAACTGTGCACTTTGTCCTCACTCACATGCAAGTCAAGATCATCTTTACGACCGATCACCCATCCTAGTACTACTCCAAGTTGAGCATGCTTAACTATGGATTTCTTCAGTAACGGGATTTGTGAAAAGGAGGTGCACCTTTGTCATATGGGTAGTCCAATCATTCCTTTAAGAGTATTTTATCTGAGGCCTCAAATCCTGGGACGTTACAATGTTTCCTTGATTTTAACATTCGGGCCTCATAGGCCTATAGTACTTGGCATGTACATGCATTTTGCATGCATAATTTAGGTTTGTTAAGTTTTTGGTGTCGTTGATGGGGAAATGACAAGTCCAACACTACGAGTGTTGTGACAGTCCACTCTAGGCCATTTCTTTTTCTTTTATTTACATTAAAATCTTTTTTGTTAAATTGAGCATAATTGAAATTTTGTGTTTTATCAATTTACTAGTATTCTATGTTCTCACGTAACCAATAAGTTTTAGGTACTAGTGCATGGTTCACACTCGAACGACAAATTATGGAGAGTCTACTCCAACTATTTTAGATCCAGAGGAGATTGGCCAAAAAGCAAGAGAGTTTGAATCTTCAGCTGAGAAGCTCATCCAAACCCCACCACCACAGACAAAGAACGCACTAACAGTAAACATGGACCCTAACATTGAAGAAAGATGTAGAGGCAACACTTGAAGAACATATTGTCTAGGAGAAGATAAAAGCATCCTTGCCACAACAAAATTGGTGCCAATGAAAAGGAAGTCAGTCAACATGCCAAGTTACAAAATTGATCCTGGACTGGTGACACTAGTTAAATCTCAGTCATTTCACACATGTAGTATGGAGGAACCAATGGAACACATTAACTATGACACCCCATCATGCTAAACGAGATTGCTCCAAAATAAAACACATGATCAACTAGTAATTATCCATATTCCAGAAAAGAGGTAAATTAAATCTGATTTTTACATTACCATCATGTTCATAAACATTTACATAAAGGTTCCACAACTTGCATATCAACATATACCATATAAGGTATTTACATGTATGTCTAGTGGCTAAATCCACAACTTGCTAAAAAAGATATGATTCCACATATGCATGCCATATACAAACATTGATGTGCTGCCAAAAACTTGATTCAATGTACATATCATCTACAAAAGATGACTCTAGGACACACTAACTACTCACCAACATTCTACTCCTATCGCTCTCCAAGTTGCTCATTCTCACCACCATGATCCTGACAACATCATTGACGATCATCTAAAAAGATGTGGGGACCCATGAGAGTGAGACCCATATCCCAACGAGAGATATAACTCTCAACAACAATTATTTATTACATCATATTATATTATTAAGCAAGTTAAGCAGATTAAGAAGGTTAAGAAGGCTAAGTAACTAAAATAGGCTAATCATGATTAACATAGTATATAGGGAAACAGATTATGCTACCACGTTCTATATAGTTGATTTCTCTTACCGCATTACATAACAACTATGCAGTATAAGAAACAAGGAAAGGGTAAACATTCAATGTGAGTCATATTTAATCCTAAGCAGATATGTCACACATTTGGATTACATCTTTCATTAAGCCTTGGGGAAATTGAGGTATACCGCTCAAATTCCAACTAACCACTGCTAAGTTGAAATCACTTCCATAGAAGATCTATGAGAGACGGTATCCTAAGATCTCATCCACCCTCGATCAGTAAAATCAGCCACAAGGGCATATTTAGTCAAGTTGCAAAATATCCTAGTTTGTCCTTGGTATATAGGTCAGGACACTAGTAAAGAGGGTATGAAAAACCCAAAAATTCGAGGTACAACCACAATTCTCCTCAATTATATCACATATATCGAGTCATGATAATTTGAGATACAGCCTCAACCACTCTCCTCCTAGGGTAAGACCGCAGCCATCCTCAAAAACATGCATATGCTCAACAGTATACGAATTCGAGCTTCCATTAGAGGAATACTCATTTCACCATCCAACAATTTTTAACACTAGTGTGTATCTATGACATAGAGCACTACATGATTAGGGTTTCACTTGAATAGTTAATTTCAGTTGGGTGATTTAAGGCTGCATCAATCGAGTTACATACAAACCCTAAAAGAGTTCTACAGAAACATGGGTAGATTGCAACTTCTGAAGATATGAAATGTATGAAATATAATTCTTATCAAATCATCACATGGTACTATTTCATTGCCAAACATGAGACTATCATCAGCATCATACCATCACATGATACAAATCCTTGTCACATCACGAAGAGGATAAGACCTCACTAAGGTAACAAAACCATGTCCAAGTTCATAAAACCATCTGCGTTATTCCCTACAGTAATATCATCATCTTTCCATGCCTCACCAAAGGATCATTGACCATCACCACACATGTGATCCATACGTTTGACATAACATTGCATATAATTATTTATTATTCATATGACAACAAATTAGGGTTACAACAACATAGAGAGAGAAAGTACATCATGCATCATACTAATCACATAAGGAAGCTATGTATGATTAATCATCATCCCAAATTCATAGGGTGAGGTTTAACAAGGTGAGTTGAGTTAAGGTTACAAAAGAACATTGAAGGGTAAACCTAAGTCTATCATCTCCATAAAGCATGAAAGCATAAAGTCAAACTCAACCATTGAAAATAGGATCAGGAAATTTCATCGACCACTTAGATCAGGAAAACATAGAAACCACTTAGGTTTGAGATAGCTTGTCAACTGCTACAATTAGGTGCCTTAGTGACCACTAGGGTTATAAAACATAGCGACCAACATGCTTAAGAAATCCTCATCAACCACATAGGGTAAGAACCACTTTGGCGACCGCAGAGATTAGGATGCACCACTTTGGTGAAACATTGAGGGTAGCCACCATCAACAACAACTTAGGGTTAGGGTTCCTTCAACAACCTCTTGGCTTCAAACCTCAATGACCACTAAGGGTCCAAAAACTTGGCAACTAATGGACATACAAAACTTGGCAACCATATGCATTCAAAACATGGCAACCAATCATGGTGATCAAACATCATCGACCACATGGAAAATCAGACTTAGCGACCATCAACATCAAAGTTCTTGGTGACCTCATGAAGTAGGTTGGTAGCTACTAAGAATATGTAAGGTCATCAAGTTGCATTACAAGGGGGATGATTAATTCGAAACCCTAATTTAGCAACCATTATTTGAGAGGGAAAAACCACAGTTTCTACAAACATGTAAGGACCAAAAATTTCATTATCAAGTAAGATTCGTGAACAAGGGTTTAGGGTTCAACCAAGCAGTGACATTTATTCAAGATCATCATACAACTACAAGCCCTAAGGAAAGACGTCATCCTTCTACTTAGAACGGCATTTTAGGAAAAGATTATGCACATGCAAGGTGAGTGTAAACAATAATCATGGAGAAAGTTATATAACTCACCTTAGAGATGATGTAGAAACTGCAAACAACAAGGTAGATTGAAGAAAGAAGGAGGTAGAAACCCTATCTTGAGTACTCTCCTCAACAAAGCTAATATGTTCTCCAAAAGGAAGAAAGCCCTAGGCTGAAAAGACAAGAAAGAAGATGTTCTTCAAGTTCTAGATCAAGATACACCATGGATCCGACAAAGAAAAAAAGAGGGAAAAATAGAACAACAATGAAAATGGAGGAAAATAAGGGTATCTCACTTACCAAGGTCAAGAAACCAAGCAAGGAAACACCAAATTATCTCAACTAGAGTAGATCCAAACCCTAGGTACACATGCAAGCAAGATCACCCTCCTTCTTCAACCTTGAGCTCCTTTTTTACTACCAAGAAAGGGCGACGAGCTCTAAAATCAAGAAGAGAGAAAATGGGTTCAAAGGGTTTGGTTGCATGAGAGGAGGGAGGTATATATGGCTATGGGTGAGAGAGAAGAGAAGGTAGAGGTGTCTAATCATGTTTTGCCAGGTGTCCGAGGTCAAAGAATCTCACCCATGCAAGCATCTCATACTTTAAACTAAGTTGACAACATAGATCAGCACTTAACAACCAGAACAAGAAAGCTCATTGACCAAGGTGGTTCTGAAAAACATTGCAACCACCAAACATTCTTAGCCACCAAGATGATCAGAAAACTCATCTACTGCCAAGCCTAGATGTTGGCGACCAAGACGAGTCGGGAACCTCAACAACCGCAAACCCTAGATGTCTCAAGGGAACTTCATTTACCACCAAACTTAGGACCACATGAAAACATAGAAATCACCAACACTAGGTGGCTCAACACTTAAGGTCAAACATGAGTTAGGCATCCATGCAAAACCTAATCTCAACACATGATGTCACCACTGAAACCAAGATGTGACAAGGAACTCTAAAGCACAACAATATAAAAAATGATGTGAAAACATGTTAGGAACAAAAATCATGTGACAAATTGCAAGAAAAATCCTAGACATGGGTAAGTTGCATAAAATCCCAAAACAAGCACCTATATGCATAACTTGTTAAAATAGTGTTCAAATCAGACCAAACTTGAAACTTAAGATTGTAACATGATATCATAGCACATATTAAGGTGTTATTAAGGCTTTAAACAACTAATTATGATAATTAAGCATGTTAAACCATAAAGTAAGGTCAGGGTTCTTACAACTATAAACCCCTAACAAGGATTTTGCCCCCAAAATCCTACGCGAACAAAGACGGGTAGTTCCTACGCATCTCATCCTCTAACTCCCACATGGCTTCCTCCATGCCACGGTGGTGCCATAAAACCAAAATTAAGACTATATCCTTCTTCTTTAGCTTCTCCACTATCCTATCCATGATCAACATAGGACCCTCAACATGGGACACATCCTACTCCAACTCAACCTCCACTAGCTGAAAGTCTACTATGTATCAGGTTGACACTTCCTCTACATGGAAGACATTATGCAACCTATGCAACTCTGGCGGTAACTCAAGCTTATATGCCACCTTCCCAACATGTGCCAAGATAGGGTAGGATCCCATATACCTAGGATACAATTTACCCTTCTTACCAAACCTCATCACACCCTTCTAAGGGGAAACCTTAAGACACGCACAATCTCCAACTTAAAACTCTAACGGTCTGCTACGGTTATCTGAATACAACTTCTATTTGTCTTGGGTTGCCTTCAAATATTATTGTATCACTTTGATCATCTCTATAGTCGGTTGAAGTAGCTTAAGACCCAAAATATGATACTCACCTACCTCATACCAACAAAGAGGTGATTGACAATGCCTCCCATATAATGCTTCATACAGTGACATGTCTATACTTCTCTGGTAACTATTATTGTAAGCAAACTCTATCAAACTCAAATGCACATTCCAACTTCCAAGAAACTGCAGAACACATGTGTAGGGAAATACAGGAACATATTATAGAAGTGGAAACAAATTTTTTTATCTATCAGTATTCCCCAATACAGTAAAATCGCTTCAACTACTATGAAATAGGAAGGATGGTTTTAGCAAGTTATACCTGGTCCTGAAGAAAGTTCAGCAACAAAACTTGCTTCTTTGCAACTGCTGATAAGTTGCTCTTGGACGGTGGTTGTGCATCTCCTCATCTTCACCACGAACAAATGTTTGTGCAACCTCTACAAAAACTCCAATGCTCTGGCCAAAAAATGCAGGTTGTAGTTGCTCTTCGAGCAGCAGCCAAAGGACACCTTCCTCTAGTGTAGTCCACGCAGACCAACTAGAAATCCCATCATTTACTAGGAATAGACAAGAAGGATTTGTCCTCCCTGTTGGTGTACTAGTCACCAACTTTCTCTCCCACAAAGACAAATTATCAATTGTTCTCTCCCGTTGGCTATCCCTCCTTTATAGTAGGACTTACCTGGGCTCTCTAGGTTACCACAACTAGAGAGAACAACAGTTGTTAGAGGAACTGATTCTTAGTTGTCTGTGTTGTGTTGTACTCTGGGAAGACCCCAGTACCCCTCTATATATAGAAGGGGTTAGGTCAAGGTTCCCAGTCCCCAGCAAATGTGAGACTAAAGCGGGAGTGGAAAGGACCAGAAGATCTTAAATTTTCACAACAATTCTGGAAGTTTCACAACTTGCGTCAGTTGAAGCGGTCATCTCATAAGTCGAGATGGTTGTCTCACACGTGAGACAATCTTTTTACTAAGTGAGACAGTCGTCTGGGACATGAGACGGTTGTCTTGCTAAGCGAGACAGATGTTTCATGCTTTTCCACTCAGATATGAATTGGCAAATCATTTCCTAATTAATGTCACACATTACTTTACTTGCACCCCAAGTCTGTGCAATTGAGATGAGTTTGAGAAAACTCCAAAACATTCATTCGACCCAATCGAGTTGTCTTACACCAGCGAAACACCCGTCTAACTCACCTAGACGATCATCTGGTGAGTTGAGATGAGTCGACCGGTTCAAGGGAAAATTGAGCCAAATCAATCTCCGATCAACCTAACCCCCAAACAACTGTCTCAACTACACGAGCTGTCTATCTGGCTGCCCAAACAAATGTCTCACTCAGTATGAAGGTCGTTTGGTAGACCTGGTCAGTCATTCAAGCAATCAGTTGCGTGAATTGAATACCTAAACACTTTAGTAATCAATCCAATCGTCGTTCAAGATCAAACTCATCTTCTAGATGAGTTCCTATGTGTGTGACCCTATAGGTCCCATGTCACAGTAGCACTGAATGTCCATAACTAGCTTATGACATCACAAGCAAAGAGAGGTGCCTAGTCACACATTAGTGCTACCCAAGGGAAATGGAAAGTTGGAGAACAACTTCAACCTACAATCTGTGTAAGGTGTTGTAGTGATTGTATGATTCCTTTGTCTCTGGTATTCAAGTTGAACTTGAGGCATGGTTGGTCATCCTCTCAACTTCAATCCATGTTTCTTGAACCAAGAGAAGACTATCTGAGAGAATGTGACATCGATATCATATATTGATTTACATGTGCATGCACATGCATTTCTCAGTATTGCTAATCAAGTGTCCAGGATATCATACTCTCATATGAGGGACAAACCTCATATCTATCACTCACAAACTATCCCCATGTGTCAATGTCACCCAATAATCACCATTATAACACCCATGTTTCACAACTGCATTTGATGATGTCAAAGCATGTCCAACGACATGTGACAAGTTCAGTGATTTTAGGTCTAAGAATCACAATCACCACCTTCACTATGATAGATGACTGTGACCACAAAACCATGTGTCACTCTTAAGGTGGGTATGTCTGATACATTATTCTCTAACATGTATATGTGTGCTTTGTTTGATATTGCCATATCATGACTAATGAGATTTAGTCATCAACCAACTCACCCTTTGATCTTATGTGATATTGTTGTCTATCAACATTCCATGATAACAATCAATCAAGGACATAATGAGAATATGTATATGTACTCTTAACAATTGTATGATCTCATCATAAGGATAGGAACTTGACAACATATGTCATTGAGTAATATAATTATCTAGACATTCACTCTGTATCATCATTATCTCATAACTAAGTGTAATAGATGTATTGGAAGCTTGCCTTTATATATGTGTTATTATTAATCAAATCCTTTTAGGTAATTATTCCATGTCAATCATCATATGATTTTCTCTATGGGCATACCTTACCAACAAACTCCCACTTGCACTTAGAGCCAATCACCAATGGATCTCATCCTTAGTGATTTCAACATGTCCAACATGTTTCGACTGTGCTAGTGCTAAAATATGGGGTTAGCAACACTTTGCTTATAGTTAGTATATTGCATGTTTCTTATCTCTTCACTATGAGATGAAACCACCATTATATGGTATTTGATATTACTTGCCTAACAATTATCTCTATTTTTGTCACAATATCTCTACTGAGTCATCAATGTTGGGAACATCTATAAATTCATTATATGAACTTTTAGATCCATATAGTATCACTTTATGTTCATATTACAAGCATACTCAGTTTCTATTGTAGATTAGCACTAATGGCTATTAGTTCAGAACCTTTCCAACTAATCATTACGTATTCTTTTAAATCAAAACATATTTTAATTTTGCAATCACTTTTGTCATTTATGGAAGCTTGTATCGATGTAACTTTGTAGATCCAGCTCTTCCTTTTTATTGCTATCATCATTTACTAGAAATCTATCCTTAGTCTCTCCTCAAGTACTAATGGATATCTTTGCTGAATTTCCAATAACCCTTATTGGAATTTATATCAGCTTGTCATGTCCAATACATACAAGATCATATGGACTAAGCTTGTTAATATCTTACATATAGATCCATTGTTGGGATGGCCCACGAAATCTTATTCATGATATTTCTATTCTTTACAAGAATTGGAATATAGGGTTCATGAGAGACCAATTCGTATTCTCTCTCTTGGAATCCTTCCATGTTGAATTATTTTAACATATTCGTATTGTACACAGCTTCCATTATGAAACATTCAAGAACTATCTCATAGGTATTGGTCCTTATCTCATAAGACGTTTCACCTTATCCTTCATTGTTGAAGGAGTTTTTCATGCCAATTCTCAATATTCACAAAATTGAGGTGTTATTCCTCATCAGATGTGGAATATTCATATATGCTCTCACTAAATCTTTTGTAAACACATATTTCTTCTTTTGTCTTGATTCAAGTCAAACTCTTTGACTATTTGTAAAGTCAAAAGATCCCACTTTTGAGTTGTCCGTTTCAATCCCATATTGAACTTTGTAGTTTATGGACTTAATTTGCATTCATGAAGTTATGAAATCTTTTAGGTTGTCTCATGCACACATCCTCTAATGTAATACCTTAAGGAATCCAATTTCCATTTTTCATATGCAAATATAATAGTCCATTCTAACTACAACAACAAGCATGACAATTGGTAAAGAAATTTCTATCATGTTTAACATTTTCAATTTGTCCTTTTATGGTATCCGTGTAGGTCTTAATCATAAGACCCTATCACACCCTTTAAGTGTTACCCCTTTTAGTGGCACTATTAAGGTCCTACCTTGTTAGCTTGCATGGACTCCATATAGCTCAGAGAAAGGCTTCTAGTTACTAGTTGGTTCATCATGTATGACCAACCCATCTGGATTGTTTGATTCACAATCCTCTGATCTCATATGTGTTCTACTACAATATTTTATTCTGTATTACATGATGAACTTGAGATTTCACAACAACTTGTGATTCTCATTGTTCTCATTGTACCCTTATTGTTGACCTCAAACATTTTGAGTTCTACTTTAGCTCACACTGATTCAATAGGAATTTAGTTATCCTATTAACAAAACAAGTTTGTTATTGGAAAGGGATTAGTAATGTTCAACTATCATGGTTTATGGATAAACCTTCTCAAGAAACTACTTTCTCAAGGTGGGTCAATCCTTTAGATCTATTGGGACATTCCCAAATCATATCATAAATGATGTCCTTTTAAACCATTCAAATGGTACATTATTTAGTGATAAGTATATATATTTATGAGGATGTAAGAAGATTATATTCATTGATAATTATATTATGACTTATCATGGTATAAATCCTTCATTCTGACACATCATCATGTTCAGACAGACTATCATGTGATACATTATCACAGTTCATTCTTTAAGGTACCCAAGGTGTTGATATAAAGTATTTCAACATTTGATCATATCAAAGTATATTAATACTTTCATCAATGGTATACTTCATTTACAATCTCCTTGAACTTTTTTCAAAAGATTGATGCTTTCATTTCATTGGGTACATATCATCATATTACCAGTAAATCAAAATGAAGTATTAATTATTTATCTATACAAATCATTCCATAAGATCTTCATGCATCATATGTATGAGGTCTAATGGAAGACTTTTCCTCCCACTACATCTTAGTGAAGAATGTCAGGTCATTTTGTGTGTAAGTAAGACTTTGCATGTTTCCTTAGGTTAAATAACCAAGGGAATCTAGATCATCATCAATATGTGTTCTAGGTATGCACCTCTCGTGTTCATACAAGATGACTAATGCTAATGATAGTCTTGAGTTATCAATTATAATATTTTGGTATAAACATTATAAACATTCATCTTTGATCATTTTGCATAAATATCACAAGATGTTTTAGGTCCAATGCCTTGAAAGATCATATCTTTGAGATAGAAGCACCAATAATTCTTTATTGATAATCATCTTTGTCTATACAAGATGCATAAAGAACATGTTTCTATGGCATAATGAAGTAGCAGTTCTAATAACTCTGTTACATGCCCATTGGGCTAAAAAAAAATTAAATGTAGACAATGGCTTCTGCAACACTTGCTCCGCCTTTTCCATCCTTGTTCTTCCATGAAAGCCTTTACTTCTTGTCAGGTCTTGCACATCAGTATGTTAGATCTCTATTTGGTATCACAAACTGAAATGAAGAAGTAATCAATTTTATCTTATATGGTTTATAAATGAAGTGGAGGCCTCAGTGCCGTCATTCTTCTTCTTTATTTCCTCTAACTAGAGTGGGAAATTTCTCTTCCAATGTCTAGGTTGGTGACAATGGTGACAATTGCCTCTTTTTTTCTTTACTCCACCTTTTGCCTTGAGATCTGAAGACTTGGGATTTTGGATAGCTTTAGAACTCTTCTTAGCTTTGCCTTTGCCTTTAGACTTCCGCTTTGTCTTGTTGATCATCATCACAGACTTGGGTTGGTCCTTCTTCATTTGGGTCTCAACTATCCTCAACATGCCCAACAACTCTGTCAATGACTTGTCAAAGTCATTCATGTTGTAGCTCATTACAAACTGACTATATGACTCTGGCAGGGACTCTATAATCACGTCAGTGGCCAACTTTTGACCCAAGGGGAATCCTAGTTTAGCTAGGTTCTCCACATACCTAATGAGCTTGAGTACATGAGGACCTACTGGATCTCCTTCTATCATGCTACATTTGAACAATGCCTTAGAGACATCATATCTCTCATGTCTTGCCTGATCTTGGTACATGTTCTTGAGATGTGTGACCATATCAATCACCTCCATGTTCTCATGCTACCTTTGCAACTCATGGTTCATTGAACATAGCATCAGACACTTGACATCCACGACATCCTCAGTATGCTTCTTATAAGCATCCTTCTCAGCCCTTGGAGCATTTTGAGCTAGTTCCACTAGTTCTGGCATTTCCAGGACATAGAGCTTGCACTCCTACATAACATCCTGAACCAATCATGGAAGTTGTTCCCAACTAGTTTATCATTCTAAGGATTGATCACAAATAAAAGTGATTGTTCGGTGTGGTCATTTAATTCTATAAAATAATTTGAAATTTCGTCAAAAACTCATTTTTAATTTGATTTGATTACAATTTGAGGGATAACAATTAGGTCTTTAATTAATTATCATTCTCATTATTTGTTCAAATTGATAACCCTTAAGTATCAATTTGGAAAATTGCAGCAAATAATTTTCTAATGAGCCAAGATCCATATTTCATCAAGTCATGAGTCAGCTTTTGTCGATCGCCCACAACCTGACTATTTAGGTAGGCCAACTTGCCAATTACATCATATGCAACTCTTGTATAGTTGATATGCACAACACCTTGCCATGATCATCTGCATGCCTCTGGGCCTGGGCTCTCCAAGTCACCAGTTAAGCCTGACCCAACCAAAAATATGATAGATACGCACCATGCTTTGTGCAAATATACATACCTACCATCACACTTCCACGAGTTAGACGATGTACCATGCTTTGTGTAAATATATGCTTGTTCGATCAAGTTTTTCATGTGTATTACTATTAGAAATCATCTTGGACTTAATATGTTTGATTGAGGGTTTTATATTTATATATATATATATATATATATATATATATATATATCATATATATACATATGTTGTATCCAATCACCACATATATAGTATGTATCATATACATGTTATATCCCACATCGTAAACATGCAACATAGAAAAAAAAGGTGATGGTTATGGCCATGTCTACTTGTAATTCCTTGGAGCCACAAGAAATTACTACCACCTAGGTTTATCATCACATCATATGTATGAACCTATGGTTGATGTAGATCTGTGCTTGCCAATCAAAGTAGATCAATTCAACCCTTGAACCAATTCTCTCGCCTATTGGCCGGTTGGTTGGTCCCCTTATCCAATCAATGTATGGACTCCTTCTAGTACTTTGGGAAGCCCCCAGTACCCCTATATATATAGGAGGGGTTAGTGTCAAGCTTCCCAGTCCCCAGCCAATGTAGGACTAAAGCAGAACTGGAAAGGACTAGAATATCTTGAATTTTCACAACAATTCTAGAAGTTTCAAAACTTGTGTCAGCCAAAACAATCATCTCGTATGCTGAGATGATCTTCACACACACGAGACGGTCATTTCACTAAGCAAGATGGTCATCTGGGATGCAAGATGGTCATTTTGTGCTTTCCCAATCAGATATGAATTAGCAAATCATTTCTTAATTAATGTCACACATTAATTTACTTGCACCCTAAGTATGTGCAATTGAAATGAGTTCAGGAAAACTTTAGAACTTTCATTACTCCCAACCAAGCTGTCTCACACCATCAAGACACCCATATCACTCACCCAGATGGTCGTCTGGTGAGTTGAGATGAGCCAGTCAGTTGAATCATATTGAACTGGTCAGTTTAAGGGAAAAACTTAGCCAAATAAATCTTCGATCAACCTAACCCCCAAACAACCGTCTCAACTACATGAGACACCCATCTGGCTGCCCAAATGGTCATCTCACTCAGTGAGATGGTCATTTGGCAGACATGGTTAACCATCCAAGCAATCAGTCGCGTGAATTGAATAACTAAACACTTTAGTAATCAATCCAATTTCCATTCAAGATCAAACTCCTCTTCTTGATGAGTTCCTATGTGTGGGACCCTATAGGTCCCATGTCACATTAGCAGTTAATGTCCATAACTAGCTTATGACATCACAAGCAAAGAGTGGGGCCTAGTCACACATCAAGTGAAATGGAAAGCTGGGAGAACAACGTCAACCTACAATATATGTAAGGGGTTGCAGTGATTGTATAATTCCTTTGTCTCTGATATCCAGGATGAACTTGAGGCATGGCTGGTCATCCTCTCAATGTTCAATCCATGTTTATTGAACCAAGAGCAAACTGTCTGAGATAATGTGACATCAATATAATATATTGACTCACATGTGCATGCACATGTGTTTCTCACTCTCGCTAATCAAGTGGCCAGGATATCATACTCTCATAGGAGGGACAAATCCCATATCTATCATTCATAGTCTATCCCCATGTGTCAAAGTCACCCAATCATCACCGTTATAATAACCCATGTTTCAATATTGTTTTTGATGATGTCAAGGTATACCTAACGACATGTGATGAGTGCAATGATTTTAGGTCTTGGTATCACAATCACAACCTTCACTATGAGAGATGACTATGACCAAAAAACCATGTGTCACTCTTAAGGTGGGTCTGTCTGATACATTGTTCTCTAACATGTATTTGTATGCTTGGTTTGATATTTCCATATCATGACTAATGAGATTTAATCATCAACCAACTCACACTCTGATCTTATGTGTTATTGTTGTTTATCAACCTTCCACAATAACAACTAATCATGGACATAATGATAATATGTATATGTACTTTTAACATCCATATGATTTCATCACAAGGATAGGAACTTGATAACATACATCATTGAGTAATATAATTCTCTAGACATTCACTATGTATCCTCATTATCTCATCACTGAGTGAAGAAGATGAACTGGAAGCTTGCCTTTATATATGTGTTATTATTGATCAAATCCTTTTATGTAATTATGCCATGTAAACCATCATATGATTTTCTCTGTGGGCATACCTTACCAACAACATGCCCTCAAAAGGTCCTCCAAAATATGAATGGTCCTCTCAGCCTAACCATTTGTCTTTGGGTGAAAAGTTGTGCTAAACCTCAACTGTGTCCCCATAGCTATATGCAGACGCTCCCAAAACTGACATGTAAACTGTGGACCTCTATCAGATACCATGGTCACTAGAATACCATGCAAATGGACTATCTCGTAAACATATATTTGTGCCAACTTCTCTATTGTATACATCATTTGACTAGAAAAAAGTGAGATGACTTGATAAACCTGCCTACTATCACCCAAATAGAATCATTACGTTTGTCTATCCTAGGAAGACAAACTACAAAGTCCATGGTGATATGATCCCATTTCCAGCACAGTATCGATATAGGTTGGAAAGTTCCCACAAGCTTTTGATGCTCTACCTTGACATGTCGATAGACTGGACTCTTAGCAACAAACTATGCCACATCACACTTCAGACCTGGCTACCAATACTTATCCTTCAGATTATGGTGCATACATCGAGGAATGAGCTTCCTTAAGAACTATCTTCCTCAAACCATCAACTTATGTAACCACTATCCTTTTATGAAAGTAAACTGTCCCATCCTCTATCTCATGGAAGCCATCATACTTCCTGATGTCAAACTCTAACATGATTTTTTGTATCACGACATCAACACACCAAAGCATGTAATTGTGCCTTGTATGTAGATGATGACAAAGATGACTACTTGCTCATAGCATCAACCACCATATTATCCTTCCCTGGATGGTAGTCTATTGTACAATCATGGTCCTTGATCAGCTTCATCCATGTCTTCTGCCTCATGTTTAGCTCCTGTTTCGAGAAGATATAGTGAAGGTTCTTGTGATAGTCTATATATGACACTTCTATCCATGCAGATAGTGCCTCAAAATATTCAGATCATGAACCACATCTACTAGCTCCAGATCATGTGTTAGGTAGTTCTCCTTGTGTTTTTTAAGTTGTTGTGAAGTGAAACAAATTACATTCTTGTCTTCAATCAGAACACATCCCAAGTCATTCTTCAAATCATCATAGAAGATGATGAAACCATTCCCTTAATCTGAAAGCGCTAACACTGGAGCACTTGTCAACTTCTCCTTCAACAACTAGAAAGAACACTGCCACTTGTCATCCTAGACAAAAGGAACACCTTTTTTGGTCAACTTTGTTAGGGGTAATGCTACAGAACTAAAACTATTAATGATCTCCTATAGTAACCCGCTAACCCTAAGAAACTCAGGACCTCCATTGATGTCTTCATCTATTCCCACTCCATCATTGACCGTACCATATTTAAGTCCACACAAATACCTTTAGCAGATATGATGTGGCCTAGAAAAGATGCCTCAGTCAACTAGAACTCACACTTGCTAAACTTGGCATATAACTTGTGTTATGGGTTGTATTCCAGGAACAAGATTGATTTCAAAATCAATCTCTCTAGGGGGGGGAACACCAAGAAACTCTTTAGTAAAGACATCCTTAAACTCACATACTACATATACCTCCTGGATACTAGGACCCCTCCCCTTTGTATCCATAACATGTTCTAGGAAAGCCTCACATCCTTGTCTCATCAACCTCTCTACTATCATCGCTGACACCAAACATGTAGGGAGAATATCCCTATCTCCTTGGAAGATCTAAGAAACGTTTCCATCATAAATCATCGCCAGCTTGGAACTATAATCCAAATCAACCTTGTACTTCTCCAAGGTATCCATTCCTAGGATCACATCAAATCCATGCATGTAAAGTGGCATAAGATCCACTTGAATGTTGCATCCTAAAAAAGAAAGAACACAGGATGGACACGCCTCCCTCAACTTAGAGAACCAACTAGAAGGGTTTCTAGCTGAAGACTATTAGATCTACTATATACATGAATATTACAACTACGTATCACCTCTCCGATGATAAAAGAGTGTGTTGCACCCGAGTCAACCAAATAGATACGAAAAAAGTAGATAAGTTAGAATGAAAAAGTTCCATCTTACCTATCACAATCTATGGATTGACTACTCCCTCCAACTGACTCATATCATAAAATTGTGTCGTCTCCTATTGTTGTCCATTCCCCATTCCAGTGGGTCAAGAAGATCATGCCTATAATGACTAATGACGTCCTCTACCATCACCACTATTGTACTGCTGCTACTGCAAACATTGCTCACTCTACCTCGGCTGCTCTATTACTTCTTCTTCCTTCATAGGGAACACCCACCTCATATGCCCTACTTCTCCACACTTGTGACAAGTCCTTGACTCAAATTATGGCCTAGGCAGTCTTGTCACTGACACAGATATTGTACTGTTTGCTCCTGCCAATGGAAAACCGCAACTTCTACCCCTTCTCAGGGATCATTGAGACAACACACCTGATCTTAGTTCAAAAAAAGTTGATCTCTACTGAGACTGTGATGAAAAGAACCTTGTCTTCTTAAATCCACCAGATGACTATCCCTAGAACTCATATGGCATCTTCTTAGTGTTGGCTTCACGCTTCTCGATAATAGACCTCTCAATCCTCCTCACAAACTCCATAAAGGTAGAGAACCTCTCTCTATTCTCCAAATAACTAGTCGGCGTACTCTCATCTTAGACCCTTCTCAAACCTCCAAGTCCTCTCCTTCTCCATTGCTGCCATATGAGGATAGAACCTTAAATATCCATAAACTTCACCTCACACTCGTTTATGGACATCAAACCTTGGCACAACTTCTCAAACTGACATATCTTCTCATCCAAGTATGTCTTAGGGAAGTAGCAGCTCACAAACTCCCTTTGAAACTCTTTCCAACTTATCACAACTGCTTACATGTTCTCCTCTTATATGGCCCATCAATTTCCAGCACTGTCCTTCAATAGATAAACAATGTGCTTCACCTTGTCCACTTCTAGGATTTTTAGGATCTTGAACACATTCTCAAGCTCCATCAGCCACATGTTGGCATCCTCTGGGTCTTCTATACCCACATACTCGATAATCCCAACACATCTTAGTCTCTAAAAAGTCTTCCCATAACCCTAGGATTCTACATTAAGGACGAATATCCTAGCTTGAGGTACGATCGCTCTATTTGCTAAGTGTGCAATTGTGCCAATGAGCTATTTAAACATGGACAGAAAGGCTTTATGGGCCATGGTTTTAGGGTCTAACTAAGGTATTGCGGGCTGATCCGACCCCATATCATGGACTCTATCATAATTTCCATGCCTCCTACCACCACCTCCTAGAATGACAAAGCTATTCTTCACATTCTCCTCACTTTCTCCAGACATATCTATATGAGCATATGCTATGACCAGATATGTTGGATAATGTTAAAACATACACAAACCTAAATCCCATGTCCCTGTAGACTCAGTGAACCTAAAGCTTTGATACCAACCTTAAGTTGTGATAGCCCATCATGCTAAACAATATTAGTAAAAAAAACACTTTATCAACTACTAATTATCCATATACCAAAAAAGAGGGTAAATCAAAACTGATTTTTACATTACCATCATGTTTAGAAACATTTACATAAAGGTCCAACAACTTGCATATCAAGATATACTATATCAGGTGTTTACATGTATGTCTAGTGGCTAAAGCCACAACCTATTATAAAAGATATGATTCCACATATACATGTCATATACATATATTTACGTACTGCAAAAAAACTCAAGTTGATGTTCATATCATCTAGAAAACATCCCCTGTCTAGACCTGAGAGTACAAGGATGACTCCAAGGCACACTAGCTACTAACCAACCTTTTGCTCCTACTACTCCCCAAGCTGCTCTTCCTCACCACCACGATCCTAACGATGTCGTTGATGATCACCTAAAATGATGTGGTGACCCACAAGAGTGAGACTCATGTCCCAATGAGAGATATAAGTCTCAATAGCGGTTATTGATTACAACATATTATATTATTTAACAAGTTAAGAAGATTAAGAAGATTAAAGAGGTTAAGTAGGCTAAGTAACTAAAATAGGTTAATAATGATTAGCACAGTATACAGGGAAACAGATAAAGATACCACTTTCTATACAGTTGATTTCCCTTACCACATTACATAACAACTAATCAGTATAAGAAACAATGCAAGGGTAAACATTCAATGTGAGTCGTGTTTAATCCTAAGAAGATATGCTACATGGTTGGATTACATCTTTTATTAAGCCATGAGCAATTTGATGTATACCACTAAAATTCCATCTGACCACTTCTAAGTCAAAGTTAGTTCCATATGAGATCTAGGAGAGCTAGAATCCTAATATCTCATCCTCCCTTAATCACTATGAATCATCCGTATTGACATATATAGTCAAGCTACAAAATAACCTAGTCCTTTCTTGGTATATAGGTCACAATACTAGTAACTAGGGTATGCAAAAACCAACAGGTACAACTAAAACTATCCTCAATTATATCACATATACTGAGTCGTGATCATCTGAGATAAGACCTCCATTATTCCCTTGTCAAGGTATGACCGCATCCATCCTCAAAAACATGCATATACTCAACTATATATGACTCCAAGCTTCCATCAGAGGAATAATCGTTTCATCATTCAACAAGTCATGACATTGGAATAGATCTATGATACATGTCAATACATGATTAGGGTTTCACTTGATTGATTAATGTCAATTGGGTGATTTAAGGCTGCACCAATCAAGTTACATACAAACCTTAAAAGAGTTCTACAAAAACATTGGTAGATTGAAACTTTGTAAGATATAAAATGTATGAAATATAATGCTTATCACGTCATCACATGATACTATTTCAATTCCATACATGAGACCATAATCATCATCATACCATAACATGATACAAATCCTTGTCACATCATTAAGAGGATAACACCACACTAAGGGCACAAAACCATGTCTAAGGTCATAAGACCATCCACATTTATTCCCTACAAGAACATCATTATCATTTCATGCCTCCTTAAAGGCTCATCAACCATCACCACACATGTGATCCATAAGTTTGACTTAACATTACATATAATAACTATGGTATTCATATGACGATATATAGGGTTACAACAACATATAGAGAGAAAGTAAATCCTTCATCATACTTATCACATAAGGAAGCTATGCATGATTAATCATAATTTCCAATTCATATTAGGGTTAGGTTTAGCAAGATGGATTGAATCAGGGTTACAAAACAATACTCAAGGGTAAACCCTAAGTCTAGCATCTCCATCAAGAATGAAAGCATAAAGTCAAACTCAACCATTGACCATAGGATCAAGAAGTTTCATAGACCACTTAGATCATGAAAACATAGCAAACACTTAGGTTAGAGACACCTTATCAACTGCTACAGTTAGATGCCTTAATGACCACTAGGGTTATAAAACATAGCGGCCAACATGGTTACGAACTCCTCATCGACCACATAGGGTAAGAACCACTTTGACAACCATTGAGATTAGGGTGCACCACTTTGGTGAAGCACTGAGGGTAGCCCCCATCAACAACAACTTAGGGTTAGGGTTCCTTCAACGAACTCTAGGGTTCAAACCTTAGCGACCACTAAAGGTCCAAAAACTTGTGACCGATAAAGATACAAAACTTGGTGACCATATGCGTTCAAAACTTGGAGACCAATCATCAAGATCAAACCTCATCGACAACATGGAAAATCAGACTTAGAGACCATAATCATCAAAGTTCTTGGCAACCTCATGACGAGACCACAATTTCATCAACCACTAAGAGTCCAAATATGTTGGTAACTACTAAGAATCCAAAAGGTCATCAAGTTGCATCACAAGGGGTTTAGATTAATTCAAACCATAATTTATCAACCATCATTAGAGAGGGAAAATTTATCATTTCTACAAGCATCCAAGAACTAAAACTTCCATTGTCAATTAAGGTTCGTGTACAATAGTTTAGTGTTCATCCAAGAAGAGTTATTTATTCAAGATCGCCATACAGCAAAAAACCCTAAGCAAAGACATCATCCTTCTACTTATAATAACGTTTTAGGGCAAGATTATGCACATGCAAGATGAGTGTAAACAATAATCATGGAGAAAGTTATATAACTCACCTTAGAGATGATGTATAAACTCCAATCAGCAAGGTAACTTGAAGAAATAAGAAGGTAGAAACCCAAGCTTGTGCACTCTCCTCGACCAAGCTGGTTCCTTCTCCAAAAGGAAGAAAACCCTAGGTTGAAAAGACAAGAAAGAAGATGTTATTCAAGCTCTAGATCATGCTCCACCATGGATCCGACCAAGAATAAAAGAGGGGAATATAGAACAATAAGGAAAGTGGAGGGAAAGAGAGGGATCTCACTTACCAAGGTCAAGAAATTAAGCAAGGAAGCACCAAACGACCTCAACTTGGGTAGATCTAAACCCTAGGTACACATGCAAGCAAGATCGGCCTCCTTCTTCAACCTTGAGGTCCTCTTTCACAACCAAGAAAGGGGGACGAGCTCCAAAAGCAATAAGAGAGAAAGAGGGTTCAAACAGCTTGGTTGCATGAGAGGAGGGATGTTTATGGCTATGGGTGAGAGAGAAGAGAAGGTAAAGGTGTCTAACCATGTTTGCCATGTGTCTAAGGTCAAAGCATCTTGCCCATGCAATCATCATATACATACAACTAAGTTGCTATATAGATCAGCAATTGAAAACCACAATAAGAAATTCTCATCAACCAAGATGGTTTAGGAAAACATAGCGACCACTAAGCATTCTTAATGACCAAGATGATCAGAAAACTCATTGACCGCCAACCCTAGATGTTGGCAACCAAGATGAGTCAAACATCTCATCGACCGTCGACACTAGTTGGCTCAAGGGAACATCATAGACTTACAATACCTAGTACCACATGAAAACTTAACGGTCTTCAACACTAGGTGACTCAATACCCAAGGTGAAACATGAGTTAGGGCATCCATGCAAACCCTAATCTCAACACATGATGTCACCACTCAAACCAAGATGTGACAAGACACCCAAAAGCACAACCATATCAAAGATGATGTGAAAAAAAGTGAGGCACAACAATGAGGTGAAAAATTACAAGAAAAACTCTAGATATAGCTAAATTGCATAAAAGCCCAAAACTAGCATATATATGCATAACGTGTTCAAACAATGTCTAAATTGAACAAAGCTTCAAACTTAAGGTTGTCACATGATATAAAAGAACATATTAAGGTTTAAGTTAAGGTTTTAAACAACAAAGTCTGATAAGAAAGCATGTTCAACCATAAATCAAGGTCAGGGGTCTTACATTAACAACTTTGTGGAAAGTTGTGCCATGTTGAAGATTGAAAAGGTTCCAACTACAGTGATCTACTTGAAGCTATTCTCCTACCAATTGTCAGACAAGGAAAAAGCATAGCTTCTTAGAATTCCACCAAAATCAATAGAGACCTGGGATGAAATGATTGACACCTCCTTCAAGCGATATTTTCCACCTCAGAAGTCCAATGAACTAGTAAGATTCACAATTTCAAGCAACACGCAGAGGAGTCCTATTATGAACTATAAGAGTGATTTTAGAACATGCTCAGGAAGGCCCCTCATCATGGGATTAATCTTTACTGGAAAGAGAAGACGTTCTAATATGTCTTACACAAAAGGGGAGAGGACTAGTCTTGACAAGAAGGCTTCTTTCTGCACTATAAGGCTACCACTAACCATGAGATCTTTAAGAACATGGCTAAAAACCAAGCCTGGAGAAAAGGGAGAGTAGTAGCATCAACAATCAAGGGTGATATGGAATCTAGAGAGATAACTGAAATGAAGGCTTAGATGGAGAGACTCACAAGGAAGTTGGAGCACAAATAAAATCTCATTTGGAGGTGAAGAGGAGGAGTGCATGTACTTGGATCAACAATATCAACAAGATAGGGGTCCTAGTATTATATAAATAATTGAATACATGATAAGCATTCTAGTGAGTCAGAACAAGGCCATAATTGACCAGACAAAAAGAGTGCAGCAAAATCAAGGGGCTCAAATCCACAATATTGAAAATAAGATCTCTCAACTGGCACTGGAGGTGGCAGCCATAAAGATGCCCATTCAACATGTATTTCATGGGAACATAGAAACAATGCATCAACATCATTGAGTAAATTTCATCTCTATTCTCAAGAAACCAGAGCATGTTACTAAGGAGTCACCGGATCAACACACCTCAGAGTTGGATTGTGTGCATGTTCCAAGAGTTCCATTTCCCCACAACATTTATAGAAGAATAAGAGGATGCAAAATGCCAGTGCACTATGCTCACACATGCTCCTCAGTTAATACATAGTCGACAACAATCAACAATGATACCCCATCTTCATTGGATATACAAGACAAGGACCTTTAAATCTCCACCATTGCCACATCACCACCTCTAGTTCTAGAAAAGGTGTTTGTGAAAGAAGCTCAAGTGAAGGTTCTACTTTATCATGGAGTAGTCAGAGTCAACAAGGAGGCACCCACAATTTAGAAGTAGCAACCACATGGCATCCCACCCACATGAAACATTCCATATTCTATCCTAGGATGTGGTGTTAAATCAAGCTTAGGGGAGGAGATCCCAAATGTTACAAACATTCCTCCTCACAAGCATGCATAGAAGCCACATGTGCTATTCTCGAATACTATGAAGTATAGAAAGGAGTACAAATAGTTCAAGAACCTAACATCTTTTTAAATATCCACTCCAACATCCTACTGGTGGATGTGATAGAACAAATTCCTACATTCTGAAGATTCCTAAAGGATGTCATCAACAAGAAGATATGGATAAAAGATACTAATGTTTTGTGTGTTGATGAAATGGTGAGTGTAATAATATAGGGAAGATTGTCAATGAGAAAAAAAGACCCAAGATGTTTCTATATCCCTTGTTCTATAGGCAACAACCATTTCCAACAAGTACAATGTGACTCTGGGGAGAGCATAAATTTGATGCCTCTCTCTACCTTTTAGAAGGTAGGATTGAAGAAACAAACAGTTCTTGCATTTTGGAGCTGCGAAAGTGTGAATGAACATGAAACCTACAACAGGTGTAAAAAATAGTAGGAAATATAAATAATTGATAAAAGTACTCAAATTGTAACTAGTTCCTAAATTTTAGAAAAAATAGCACAATGTCCTAAATAAATGACCTAAAAGATGTGATGGAAAGGGATGAATATGCATTCATTAAACAACACATATGTTCATTGGATGATGGAGAGAAGGTGGTTGCTACTAAAAGTAGGTTGATCAATTGATCTCTTTCAAGGTCAATCAATCAATCTATGTAGTGGTACTGGTCGATCGATCTGGTAGGTGAAGGTGGTTGATCCAACTATGGAATGGTGTTGGTCAATTGATCTGCCTCTTTATATGTTAGTCTATCAATTTGAGATGGAGGTTGATCAATTGATCTCTCTATTTTGAGGGTGTTCTAATGATATATAGTGATGGATGTCGATTGATCTAACTCTTTCAAGATCGATTGCTCAAGATGAAGTGCATGTTGATATGACTCTTTTGAGGTTAATCTTTTTACTAATGCAAGTCGATCAACCTCCCTTTCATGGGTGGTTGATCAAGAAGCGCCATGGATGGATGTGATTTGGATTTGTGGATGGAGTTCTACAATCTCTTGGTGTCTCTAGATCCTTTCTAAATGGTTTTCTTTTATAGGAGGTGGATAGGAAGGCCAACAACCTCCCAATGAATGTGATGAGGTTCATGTAGTGAATGTGTTTCTAGTGATAATATGAAGTGTCACATGCTTTGGATGACGCATGAAGGTTGATCAGTTGAAGTCAATGGAGCTCAATTGGAAATAGACAATAGTTGGAAGGTTGATCATCAGACATTTGATTAGTGGAGCTCAATCCGTCGGTCAACTGTTGAATGGTCAATCACTAGGTGTTTGATTGCTAAATGGTTGATCAAAGTGATTGATCAATGGAGCTCAATTAGGTGATCAATATATGGATTTGAATCACTAGAAGGATGATTGGGTGATGTTGATTAGTTGGTCATTGTCAGTAGAGATCCACCAACATAGCTTAATCAGTACATCTTGACTAATTGGAGCTTGACCGGTAGGCATCGATTAGTGAAGTTTAATCACTACATTTAAATAAATGGAGCTCAATCAATAGAATGATCAATTGTCAATCAAAGAGATCAATCAATCAGTGGTTGATCATGGATTTGATCCAAATTTGTTGATTGTTTTTCCTACTAGACATGCCCAAAGTACCATTTAGGCCATGGCACTACCTGTCACCTTTTGAGAGGCATATCCCTCCTACCTCCCACCCTCTAGAGGGCGACTAGACCCCTAGATCACGTTGGTATGGCTGGTATGAAGAGATAAAACTCCAAACCTACAAAGGGACTTAAGAAAAGTATCAAAATCTTCACAAGACGAAATAAAATTAAATAGAATTACATGAATCTATTCAAGGGAAAACTAAGAGATCAAATATGAAATTTGAATAAAAAATATGAATGAAACTAGGATGAATATGCATTTATCATATATCGGATTTAACATGACACCTCAAATAGCCTATTTATCCACTCAGATCAATGTTCCACATGAAACCAACCTCCCACTCTTTTCCACGTCATTCCACTAATTTTCATAGCCCCATAGTCCACCTCTATGATATCCAAACCACTGTGTATCTCTTACCAAGAAAAAGCAACCTCAAGAATTGTCGTAACTATTTCCATGTATCCTTAGGTGGTATAATGATAAAACATTGTTTCTTTGGAATCACGACAACAAAATACATCTATCATCTTCTTTCTTATTTTTCTGCTATGATTGTAAATTGTTAAGCTTATTCCTTGATTGATAGTCAATTACATAATAATTATTTTCTATTTCTTATTGTGGTATATATATGATTGTTCCTTATTTTTTACAATATGCATATTGCTAACCGTCTACCATGCTTTTCTTAGATCCACCAACGGGTTAGTAGACAAATCACAATGGGATATTTAGTCATTGTATTTTCTATGTATGTTCCTCAACCATGTTGCTCTGTTCATTTCTTGTGTTGGTCCATTCCTTCATTCTTTCTTTTCTTATAAGCTTCTCTTGGTCATCCAATTTAATAGAAAGCCAACCTAATTACTTTCTTTTCTTAAAAGCTACTCCTGATCATTCACTTTGATAAAAATCCAAATTGTAGTTTTTCATAAGGTAAATTGATGCAAATATCCAATTGTAGAACACTTCATATTGATCATTCAATATTTATAAAGTGGTGTTCCATGTTAGATGTAACAAACTAAAACCTAGAATCTTACCCTAATCCATGATTAAAAGGTTAGCATTCTTGGTTATTTAGATTTGATCAAATAAGGATATCGTAGTATGTAAATCTAATGAATGTAGTTAATACATGCAACATGAATGATTCAAATGGAAACCCTAGCTTGTATAGTCTTGGAAACAATTATAACATATTTAGTGTTTTTAGGTTCTATAATCACTATCACATATCATAATATTCTTTTAACCTAATAACCTAAATATATGCAAGCATGCAAGTAAATTCATGGAATATGTCTCATATGCTTCCTTGCTAACTAATATTCACATAAAGGCTAAGATATTTTTAATAAGTGGCACATTATTCTTATCAAATGAATAAGAATAACAATGTTAATTTCCATGTCCATAAATATGAATATAGTACCATTGCCTAAACAAATATTGAATTAATGGACTTAATGTGCAATTGAGAAAAATAACCTAATTCATGCATAATAATATAAAGTAACTCTTTTGATATCGATGTGAAGTTAATAGAACTCAAATTTGTAATAATTGATTAAAAGGATGATGTATAATAACATATATGAAGATAAATATCCTAAACCTCAATGGGATCTATAAGATCCTCAAATTTTGTATATTTGAATTCTATGAACATAAGGCTTGATTTGATAAATAATTCCTTAATTTCATAATTGTCATAATAATAATGTTATGTTGAATTCACCTTGTGGCATGGATTCAAACCATGGCCCAAGGGAGGCCAATAAGACTATTTGCTTTGCAAATAGGTCCTTGTGTCACAACTTTATTTAAATAAGAGATTTCATGCATAAATAAAGAATTTAGAGTTTGTGAATTGTTAAACAATCAAAACATGGAATAATAAGAAAGTTCCCAAAATATTCTAAGATAATTAGTGATTTAGATAGATAATGGGGTAATAAACTAACCACCACTTGCAATACATGTTTTGGATATCAAGTAAGGATATTTTGATCTAATTTTCTAGAACATTTTAAGATAATGAGGAAAATAATATGAGTATAGAATTTGAGATAAAAGTGACTTTCTATGTAATGTGGGTAATTGTTTTAAGGAAATACTTTTATAACATGTTGTGGATATATGTGTTTCTATGTTGGAAATGTATTAAATTATTTCCTTTTTAAACAATGCATACTTTTCATAACCGTGGGAGAGAGAGACCAATGGGAGGAAAGTAAAGACAATATTTTTCTCAAGCCACATATACATATACCTAACAAGGGAACAAAAGAATTGGAAAGATTAGAATAGGAAATAGATCTTGATGAACTAGTGAAACATTCCCTTAAAAGTAGTATCTACATATAGGTTTCTACTCTCATGGTTCCATAGACTCTTTTTTATGCAAACTTGAATCAAGGCTTGAGGGCTTCTTTGACCTCCTCGCTCGGCCCTGCAGCCTCCCTAGGTATTACAATGGTGAGGGTAGAACCTTTAGAGGATGCAAGTGGAAGTCATGTGGTAGAGAATACAAGCTATGATGGAGGGATTATATTACCAAAAGATGTCTATGGCCAGAGTTAGAAGGTTCCTTTGCAGCAGCGACGTTGCACTAAACCAGGGGATCATGGTAGTTAACAAGGTTAGGAGAAAGAAGACACTCTAGGGGCGTGGATCCACAATTATGGTTGTGACAGAAAGAAGGTGGTGTGGGAGGAAAAGTTGAAGAAGATGAGGCAAGCAAGGTGGATGGAATCATGCTTATGCCTTGTTGGAGCAGGCTTTGATGAAGGTGCCCTACTTCCAAACAAAGTGGTGTGCATAGAGGGAGGAGGGAGGCAAAATCACACTCTACAAGTGTGGGGGTGGGACTGCTAGAGAGAGTTGGAGTTCTTGCAAAGAGATATACAAAGAGAGAGAGAGAGAGAGAGAGAGAGAGAGAGAGAGAGAGAGTGATCAATGCAGATCTAGTGATGGGAGCTAGAGATGGTGTTGGCAGTGGCCTTCTGTGTCTGTGTTCGTGGAAGGCACGCTTCATGAAGGAATAGGGAGGATGAGAGGAAAAGCCCTAAGCTGAGTTGGACCTAGACCTATCGACTTAGTATTTCCCAATATGCAATCCACACTCCACTCTTCTAGTTGGATTGGAGGCCCAATAACAACCTGCAAGTTTAAGGTAAATTACATTTATTAAGTATATTTTTTAGTAATTATAATTAAAAACTAATCTTTTAAATCATGATGAAACTTTATATGAATTTTATTAGGAAAATGTCTACTTTTACACATAAATGAATATTTTTGAATATGATGGGAATCTATGATGATGATGTATAACTAGGATGTTTATACCAATAATCATGCATATAGTGTATTAGGGTTTTGAAACCAAAGATAATAATTTGTGATAATATTAATGCACACAATCTGATTTAAGTGTCCATAATGCAAGGATATGATGGATCTAGTAATTAGGATTTCACCTAATGTCTAGTTAAGGTTTGTAATTCTAATGAATCATGATACAGTGGAATTAGAGGTTGGTACCCTTATTCCTTATCCAAATTTGATACGACCCTAAACCCTAGTTTAGGACATATGTTTAGTATGTTGTCAATGTTTATGGTGACACTTCAGGATATACGTACATGCATATAATGTTGATTGATTATGTATATTTCTTAGATGTTTGAATACATAATGTACTTGAAGTATTATTGCATAGTCTGCATGCTTCTACGTTGAGGTACATGGTTACGATTACAAATACTCACACATATCAACTTTTGAATATTGTCGATGGTTTCTCAAATATTTGTAAAATAAACTATTGTATGTTTATTTACATTTTGTTCAATTATAATGCCAGTATGAGTATCATGTAAAGTAAGTTATTGCATTTTGAACACTAGTATGACATGTATTAAGGGGTGATGCACATTATCCCTTAGAGGGATAGTGATTACACTCAAGATAGTAAATCAAGCATGGGTTAAAATATATATTAAAAATGATATTTATAATTTGCAATTAAGTGATTGATTATATGTTGTTATTTTACTTGCAAACTATTGTATGCACTCCTCGTACATAGTATATCAATATACTAATTCACATATTTGATTGTAGACATTTTAGGCAAATGTCATTATATGAGGATACAAGGACATGGTGAATCAGATGAAATCAATTCTAGATACTAAAGCTAAAGAGGATTGGTTAGATGCTTCTTCTCATATGTAATAGTTCTCATGTTGAAAGATTGTGTAACTCATTAGAACAACATCGTTATACATATTGAAAAAAATAGTTGTGAAATGATGGAAACTATTTGCCATTATTTGTTATTTGGTAAATCTGGATCTTGGGAATTTAGGTAATGACTCTCGACTTGAAGATACTTTCCTCATTGGGGGACACTAAAAAGTGAGATTGTTACATTATTAGAACTCATAAAAGGAAGTTTTAAAACCTAAATATAATGGAAAAATCATGATCCTTTGGTCATAGTTAGCTTGGGCGTCAAGTTTCACATTATTTGAAAAATCCTAGATGCCTTAACTTTATTAAGGAAGGAAACTATAAGTTAAAACCCAACATATTGAATAATATATTGAATGAGTTTGAAAGTGTGAAGTAATCGAAGTTCGGACTCTACATATCTTAAATAGCCTATTTGTCAAATTTCACTTCTATTGGAACTTGTTTGAGTCCTCAAATAAATTGGGAAAGATAAGGTAAGTTTTAATACCTAATGTTCAAAGTATTAAAAATGAATCAATATTGTTTCTCAGATATATTTATCTGTCTCACCCTTTCTTGTGGCTTTATGAATTTCCATGGTGAGCATATGATTTAGTATCCATAGGATGTGGATCTAGCGACCCACGATTTGTTTTTTCCTCAATTCATATAAGGCAAGTACCATCAACCTTCCTTTCGGTGATTTCTCTTTTTGTTCTCTATCTCTTTTTGATATTCTTTCTCTATTGAATTCCTTATATGATTCTTCATGAATTGATCAACACCTACCCTAATAAATTCCTTTTTTAATAAAAACCATAAAGTTCTTGTTCCAAATATTAACCTAGAAGCCATAATGCTAAAATCCATCTATATAAGAACCCTTTTCATCATCTTTGTCCCTCCAGGAACATGCAACAACCTTCATTTTTCCCTAGTCCCCCACCTTTCTCACTGAACTCATTTTTCTTTGTTGACCTCTTAGTTTGGGAAGCCTTGATAGATATTTTATTGATGTCCTTTTTCCTAAAGTTTCTCAATCCCTAATAGTATGGTTATACTGACTTTTATGTTGAAAATATCTACTTTGTCTTCTCTTGTGGGATAGGCTTCCTACCCCTAGGTGATGGTGATGGTTAGGGTGGAACTGATAGGATGACTTGGAATTTGGATTAGAGAAGCTGAAAAATGGGAGATAGACTTGGAATATATTGGATTTCCTATACTTAGATCCTAAAGTAGTTTCTTTCAAGTAAACCCCAATTGGGAGAATATTATGTAATCTTTTGAATTGAATTTAGTCATGATGCTTTATTCTTCTTCCATACTTGGGTCTTGAATACCATTACTTTGAGAAATGAAAAATTTACACCTATTTCAACATACTTGTTAGTGTGTTTGGATCAGATGGATTATGCCTCAAATTTAGTTACGAGGGAATCCCATCTTGAGTCCCACTACTTACAATATGGTATCGAAGCATGGGGTGAAAATATGACTATTTCAATTCATCACCCTTAGGATCCCTATCCCACCCTATAAGTTCCTAAGTAGGACCCTTAACTCACATAGTCACCATCTGAGAGAGTTGTTTACCCTAAATTTGCCTAAGTCGTACATGAGACGATAAAAAGAAGATATAAAATCATTTGGCATACACATAAGAGTTTTAGTTTGTAACCCTTAATTAGAGGAAGAATTAGGTGCTCTTACCCTACCATACAGGTAAATGGTCACTTATCTCTTTAGATGATAATATCTTACTTTAGGGTGGATTTTGGCATGAGAATGAGAAAATTGTTGATATGGAGATCATTTCTAGAAAATTTTGAATTGGTTCTCACAGTCAATTTTGTATCTATCTTTTGTTTTATGTTGAATAGATTTTGTTGCCAAAAACTTAATTGTACTACTATATGTACAAAAATCTTCTTTGGGTTTTACCAATGATTTCTTGATACAAGTTACAAAGAAGGGGTGTATGAAGTCTTGAAAGGGAAACCCTAAAACAAGATGGACTAGAAATCTCAAACCCTAGTTTTGAGTGAAAGTGATTACTAGGGAAGTAATGATTGTGTGAAAGGCTTAGTTGGCCTACCCTTCAGTCTCCCTTAATTTGTATAAGGTTGTATCTAATGACCTATGGGATGCTCTTGTGAACCGATAATGTTGTTAGGTTAGAAACACAAGTACCTAACATTTAACCCTAGGTGTATATCATATGTTAGTGGATACTTTACATGTGAACAACATAAACTCCCAAAGTGCTCATGACTAAAAGATGTATATGTAACCCTAATATCTTGAAGAGTTGTTTAGTTTGGTTTGATAGATTAAACCTTTTAAGGGGTGAAGAGTAGTTAGTTGGTAGTGTAAGGGATGGTTGGATTTTTAAGACAAAATCCTATTTAAGGGGTGCAATGTTGTAACATATCAAAACCTGGAATCCTACCCTAATCCATGATCAGGAGGCTAGCATGCTTGGTTTACTAGATTTGACCTACCAATGATATAATTGTTCGTAACTCTTATGAATATAGTTCATACATGCAACACGAATAACCCTAGCATGTATAGTCTTGTAAAAAAATATAATACATTTAGTGACATTAGGTTCAATAAGGAATATCACATATCATAATAGATTCAAATTAACCTAATAACCTAAGTATATGCAATCATGTAAGTAACTTTGTGGAATATGTCTCATATGCTTCCTTGCTAACTAATATCACATAATGTCTAAGATATGTCTAATAAGTCGCACATGTTCTTAGCACATGGATAAGAATAACAATGTGAATTTCCATGTCCATAAATATGAATAATGTACCATTATATAAACAAATATTGAATTAATGGACTTCATGAATAATTGAGGAAAATAACCCAATTCGTGTATAATAATATATGGTAACTCTTTTGATAGCAATATGAATTTAATAGGGTTGTAATTTGTGATCATTATTTAAAAGGAGGTTACATAATAATATATATGAAGATAAATAACCTAAACATTAATTGTATTAGAACTCAGAAAAGGAAGTTTGAAAACCCAAATTTAATGGCAAAGTTGTGATCCTTGGGTACCAATACGCTTGTGTGTCAAGTTTCACATTATTTTAACAATCCTAGATGCCTAAATCTTATTAAGGAAGGAAAATATAAGTTAAACTCCAACATTTAAATAATATATTAGATGACTTGAAAAGTGGAATGTAATCTAAAATTCAAACTCTACATGTTTTAAATAGACTTGTGTCATATTTCACTTTAATTGGAACTTGTTTGAGTCCTTAAATCAATTGGGAAAGATGTGGTAAGTTTTAAATGTCTATAATTCAAAGTGTTTAATAAATTAATGGAATGGATTTAATATTGTTTCTCTAGTATATTTGTCTCTCACACCCTTTCTTGTTACTTTTTGGATTTTTGTGCTGATCATATGTTTTGGTATTTGTAGGATGCAGATTTGGTGATCAACAGTTTGTCTTATTCCTCAGTTCATATAAGGCAAGTATCCAGAACACTACCATAAGCCTTTCTTTTGGTGATTTCTCTCTCTGTTATTTATATCTTCCCAAGATTCTTTCTCTATTGATTTCCTTATATGATTCTACATCCATGGATCCACATTTTCCTTACCGAATTCCCTTTTCTAAGGAAAAACCCTAAATTGTCTCTCCCAACTAATAACCCAGATACCATGACTCTAAACTCCACCTATATAAGAATCCAATATCATCATCTTTGACCCTTCGGGAACCTGAAATAGCCTACAGTTTTCCCTAGTTTCCTCACATTTGCTCCATCCTACTCATTTTGCCTTTCTCAGCCTTCGGTGTTAGCGGTGGAAGCAGAATCTCTCTTGGACAAATTGGTTAAGGGAGAATCGTACCTAGGTGTTGTCAAGTCAGACCGGTTACGCACTGGTGCCCAGTTTTACCTACATCATATTATTGGTGAGATGAACCTGAAGCTTGACGATGCTTCAATGTTGTAAGCCTCGGGATATCTCGCATCCTGGAAAAAGGACCAAAAGACCCCAAAGATTGTTTTGAATATTGAACCTACTCTCCCCATCACCACACAAGGTAGGTCTCGACTTCTGCATTTTATTCTCTATTTTGCTTGTCCCAGTTGTTGACAATGTTGGACTGAGTCTCTTGTTTTATTGATCCATTTCTTAGCTTTTTGGCATCGTGGTTGCATTTTGGTTTCTCTTAGTTATGCTTAGGCTAATTTTCATCTTGTTTTTGGATATTGTTCTCCTCCTACTCTTATCAGCATGGTGGGATGGTGGTCCTCATCTCCAATCATCGAATGAGTAGTGTGAGGGGTCAAAGATCTTGGGTTGGATTGAGGAACCCTTTGGGTCTTTTCTTTGGCAAAGAGAATCCTCGATTCATGAGTTGGACTCTTGATTTTGGCTCCATAAAGATTCTTCTCTCTAAGTCTTTGATACATTGAGGAAAAAAGTATCAAGGAATCATGTTACCTAATACGACCTTGCATCTCTTTGATTTTTTTTTATAGAGAAAGGGTTATTACATCTTTTTCAGTCGTTGTAATCCTATTGACTGTGTTTTGGTTTGACTAGTCATGGAATAACATGTCATGTTGTCCTAGGGCCATGTTCGTAATGTTCTTTTAATAAGGATAATGTTATACATGGATTTTAGGATTTTGATTATTGGCCAATATTCCTAAAATCCATGGTAAAGTATACATCCCTCAAAATAATAAATGAAATTATGCATGGATTCAAGAAATTATAATATATCCAATGGTACTACGTTTATCTCCTAGTTACAATCTAGTAATAATATTATTTTTATGGATTTATCTAATTGGTTACATTTTTTAAAGTTTGTAATCAAATCGACAAGTCAAAAAAACAAAAATATGCTATGAATTAGAAAAATGCAATCTACAAGATGGTGTTGTTTTGATAACCTAATTCATTGCTAATAGGAAGTTAATTTTTTGGGTTTACATAATTAAATGTGAACCTAACCCTAATTCTATATAATATGTTTAACAGATGTTTTCTAGACACTAGCTTGGACCTAGGATTGACTTTGAATCATATGTAGACCAGAAATGAAGTATGTTGCATTCCTACATCTACATTGAGCAATTGATGAATGTTGCATCCCCTTCATTAAAAGCAATTAGTCCAATCATTTTCTCTTTTAATGTATGTTGCATTCTACTATCCATATTGAGAAATTGACCTCATTTTCCTCTCTCTCTCTCTCTTGATGTATGTTGCATGTATTTTTCATGATATTGAGAAATCACCTACATTTCTCTTTCTCTTGGTCCTTTGGGACATGTTATCCTATGAACCTCTCTCTCCCTTGAGATGTTGACTACTTAAATGATGATGTTGATCTTTTGATCTCTTCTCATTTTGGTGAATATTCTTTTTGGATCCTAAGTTGTATCTTCATGCTATTCTATGTGGAAACCCTAATTTTCAAGTGGTGAACTCTTATGGTCTTATTATTTACTTAAATTGTGAATATGGATGGATATTTGTTTATGGTTCCTCTGACCCCACTGAATAATGGTTGGGTGATTGTTATAACCCCAATTTTTTGGTTCATATGGTTGGAAATGCAATTTCCCCAATAAATGTATGATTATGGGAATTGTATGATTTATGCGTAATGAATAGATTTCCTTTTGCAATATTTCCTTTTTACATAGGATTTCGTGGATCATAGTATATTAATGAGTCAAATATGATTAAAAGAAAAAGAAGAAATCAAATAATGCAATATTAAGAAGAAAATTTGAGATAATGATGAAAATATGAGAAATATGTGGAAATGTGGATAATGGAATCATCATGGATGAGATTTTGAGTCCACATAATTTCTAATGATAAAAGGAATCCAAATAAAGAATATAAAAGAATAGGAGAGAGAAAATATACAAAAAATATGCCTTATTAATAGATAAATTTCTTATGAAGAAAAGTCCCTCATACTTTTGAGTTTGAATCCTAAGTTTGGTACACACGTTGATTAAGTCATTATGTACTTTATTTTAAAATTTAGAATTAAAAAGATAAATAGTTTGGAATATATGAATTTTATAAGTTTCCTAAAGTGTAAAGGATAACATTAAATGTCACAATTTATGTTCTAATAGTAGGCTTAATAGCTGCTCTTCATTTGAGATTAGGAAACCAGAACAGTAATGTGAATAATCCTTGAGTTCTCTCTCTCTCGATCAACAAGGAATCCGACAGACTGGATTTTCGGAATTAGGAGAACAAACTGGAGCTATCAACACCAAGATGTCTCGATTTGGTAAGGATTGAGGGAGTTTCCCCGATCCCAGTGGAACTCAGACTCTGTTGATCTTGGTTTGATAGACCCTACCTATAAAAGGCTCGACAATCCCTGGCCTTTGGGAGAAGAGAAGGAGGATCGTGTAGAGGAAGACACAATATGCGAATCCTCTGGTTCCTTCGCATCCGAGCTACTGGTTATCCCTCTCTCAGCTTCCCTGTTCAACACCATGGAAGCCTGCGGAAGATCTTCCTAGTCTTCCTCCCTTGGTTCAGCATCGGAGTCTTGCAAGGGAGCGCGGAGGGCAGCGTTTCCGGGGCTCCGTTGGGTAGAGAAAGGTGCCCAGCCAGCCGGAGCGGGCTGTGGCCTTGCGGCGGCACCTAGGCTCTGTTCTGCTGCGGAAACAGGGGAGCAACATCCCTGTCTAGGTGGTGCCTGCGAGAGGTCAAAGGTAGGGGGCGCGCCTCCTCATCTCGGCGGGTGGCTTTCTTCGGGCTGGACGGGACAGCGGTCAGCGACCGAGGTTCCACGGCCGAGCGAGCTGTGCTCGCCAAGCGGCAAAGCAGGCAGGACATGAGCGGAATCGAGAGGGACCTTATAAAGGGGGAAAGAAGCGTTGGGTCGGGTAGATGGATCTAGGGCCGGATCCGCGAGACAAAGAATGGATCGCATAGAAAAGAAAAAGAAAAGGACACGTGGTGCGCTGCCATTGGCCCAAGTAAGCTTATTTTGTATAAATCATAAGTAATTATTGGTAACTCGGATGAAATAATTCCATAAATGAAAATTGATCAGGAGAACGTGACTAATTCAATAAAAAGGGATTTAGAGTCTGAATCTGATTATAGTGCTAAAAGTAGCTAAAGTTACCATTATTAATGTATGGAATTATAGTTAAACCCTAATTTGTGATAGGAATCAGATTTAATGTCTTGATTAGGTTATTTTGAGATATAGTAACCTGTTGAGAACTATAAGATTAATTAAATCTAATTAAGATGATAATATGCTTGTCATAGGATTTTATACACATGAATATGCAATAATGAACTTAGAAACCCTAATTTAGGGTTAATGGTTGTTGAGACGACCCGTCACGGAAAACGAGATTAACTAATGCGGAAGCGAATTATTAGCAGCGGAATTATGAAAATTTCTGAAAATTAAAACTTTTTGGAAAGAGATCTTTAAACCAAACTCCTTTATAAGAAAACAAGGTAAACTGTTTACATCATAGCTTGACATTACATCTCTGTGATTACATACATCCATTGCCTTATTATCTGAAAAAAGCAAGATACAAAATCTCGAGGCACTAAGCCAAAAACCTCAGACCTACTGATTCCTAGGACCTGAGAGTACAGAGACGACATAAGACATACTATCTACGAGACTCGACAGTCAGTATCTCCACCTGAGATTCACTATTGCCCCTGGTGTTGCTGCTACTGATACTGCCCACCCTCGGATTGGTTCCTCCGTCCTCGACGTCCACCTAAAAAGTCGAATCCCATGGGGGTGAGAAAATTTTAAATAATTGTCACAGCGAGAGTTATAACTCTTCGCCAGAAGATTTGTTATAGAAATAAAGGATTAACATAAGCAATATAATCTTTAAGGCATTCAACAACAGATTTGGTATTAAGTAAGACAACATTTACTTAAGCAATCATATCAATAAGGAATATGAAAAACATGTATACTAGTTACTTGACTAGAACATTTATAAACAATGTAACATCAGTCATTGTTTCTCGTAGTTCAACCTAAGCAGTTATGCTACACGGCTGATTATGATTTCCAATCATTATTATGCCCTGTGGAGATGAGGTAAGCTGCTCATACTCCAACCGATCACTACTAAGTCGTATCGGTATCATACATAGGTCATCAAAAGAGATGGATTCTTATGACCTCATCTTCCTCAATCAGTGTGAGGATCAACATGCAGGACATCTCGTGTCTCTGCTACAATAGCTTACCAGGGTATTCTGGCACTTCGCTATTAGAGTTACAGTGGCGTTCTGTACTCTCTTCGTCATCGGAAGATCTCTAGTTTATCTCTCATCGATGCGGCATTAAAGATTCCCTCGGGAGATTAGTGATACATCATCCCGGCATAAACATATAGTGAAGGGTTGATAGATTTAAGATACATCTACATCAATTCCTACACTAGGACGTAAGGATATTCGCGTCCATAATCCCC
Organism: Alisma plantago-aquatica; assembly: GCA_963693085.1. NCBI lineage: Eukaryota > Viridiplantae > Streptophyta > Magnoliopsida > Alismatales > Alismataceae > Alisma > Alisma plantago-aquatica. Next base: position 321,321,213 of record OY856410.1, read on the forward strand.
CACATACTCAAAAGTATGTGTTCCAGGAGTTCCCTTAGGAAAACTTGTTTCACCATCATTTGGCTTTAGACAATGATGGATCTATGATCAGGGCTCTACATGATATGATTATAATTGATTATTTAGGTACATTTTAGCATTCTTTTAGCATCAATCATGCTCTCAATCATTAAACATTAAAACACTACTATAAAAGAAGAATACTAAATGTATCAAGTTTAATTCACATCAGTTATCATATGGATATTAATTCTTAACCATCTTATCATATGATTCAGGAACATGGTTGTTCAAACCCTCAGATTATCATAACACTTGCTACCAAGTGACATATAAGCATCAAGTCATCTAACAACATGACCATGATTGAAGAAATGTATATACTTTTCACATATCATTACTCTAAAAGCTTATAATTGTTTTCAAGGAATATGACATCATAAATCTTACCTGGATATGATCACCTCATAATATCAACCTGTATGACTTATACAAATAAGGACATGCATATATAACAATGTCAGCACAATACCAAAACTTTTCAATTTCTTCATAGGCCACCATGGCCGTGCCACCTTGCACGGTCATGCAAAGTAAGGCTACCACGGCCGTGCTCCCTTGCACGGTCATGCAAGGTAAGGCTACCACGGCCGTGCTCCCTTACACGATCGTGCTACAGAAGATCATTACATGATTCATATATATATATATATATATATATATATATATGTATTCTAATCTTTCATTCTTTCAACTTGATTAGGTCACATCAACCCTTCAATAAAGTACATACTACTATGGTTAACATAGTGTATCAAGCTATTAATCCTATAAGCAATTAAGAATTCTCCCTGTAATTGGTACTAGTCACTTAGGTACTATTAGGGTTTCAACCTTTGTGCCTTCATTTTTTGTCATTACTAATCATTATTTGATCAATAGAACATTCATCATCTTAATTCTCAAAGATTCAATCACATTGGACCTCCATTACATAAGGTATCCAATTGAATTAGGGTTTCCAATGTTGATTACTTCAATCATTGAATTCATGGAATCAATCATCAATTGGACCTATACTCATACCTCAATTGAGTTTAATAGGTCAATCTTAAACTGATTTGACCCTTAATTAACCCTCAATTGTTCATCAATTAGGGTTTGATTCAATTGAATTAGGGTTTGGAATCGATGATGCTTCAATACTAATCAATGTAAGACTAGTTACTTTCAAACCATAGATCCATCATACAAATTGGGTATGACCTGACCCCAAACGGTCTTGAGGTCGTTTGGATGACCTCCAAACGGTCTTGAGACCGTTTTCCCATCATATCATCAAAATCCAAGTCAATCAATTAAGGTTTGGATCATTGGATTGATCACCAAATCAGCAATTGATTACACTTTAACTTAGTAACCTTGGATCATCAATTGCTTAACCATACTCACCCCTAGACCTCCAAACGGTCTTGAGACCGTTTGGATGAGTTCCAAACGGTCTTGAGACCGTTTGGATCACCCAACCCTTGGATTCTAGTGAAAAACCATTAGGGTTTGAGCTATTGAGTTGATCATCAAATCAGCAATTGATTGCTTTGTAATTGTGTACCTTTGGACCTTCAATTGGTCAACTATACTTAACCCCAGACCTCCAAACGGTCTTGGGTGATCCCCAAACGGTCTTGAGACCGTTTGGGTGATCCCCAAACGGTTTTTAAACCGTTTGGGCCAATCAACCCAAAACAATCAACTCATCACTTGCAAAATCAGCACTTAGCCGATTAGGGTTCATACCACATCTTTGGATCTTCAAACACATATCCATACTTGACCCTAGACCTTCAAACGGTCTTGGGTGACCCCAAAACGGTATTGAGACCGTTTGGGTGATCCCCAAACAGTCTTGAGACCGTTTGGGCAAGAAAACCCAAAAAGTCAAATCAATCAAGTTGAAAGTCAGCACATAATCCAATTAGGGTTTACCTAATTGATTAGCCTTCAACTCATGATTCCTTTGGAATTAATCCCTCAAATTTGGTGAGTTATTAACCAACATAATTATGAACAGGAATCGCAAATGGTCAATGCTTGGTCAACGCCCTCAAATGGTTTTGAAACCGTTTGCCCAAAAAGTTCAGTTAATCAAGCTGAAAAATCAGCACTTAATCCATTTAGGTTTATCTAATTGATTAGCCTTCAACTCTCGATTCATTGGGAGTTAACCTATCAAATTTGGTGCTTTATTAACTAACATAATTATGAACAGTAATCCCAAACGGTCAACGCTTGGTCAACTCACTCAAACGGTTTTGAAACCGTTTTCTCAAAAAGGTCAAGTTAATCAGGTTGGAAAATAGCACTTAATCCATTTAAGTTTACTTAATTGATTTGCCTTCAACTCACGATTCCTTTGGAGTTAATCCCTAAAATTTGGAGGGTTATCAACCAACATAATTATGAACAGGAATCCCAAACGGTCAATGCTTGGTCAACTCACCCAAACGGTCTTGGAGACCGTTTGCTCCAACCGACCTTGTGAAACTGTTTGCCCTTCAAACGGTTTTGCAAACCGTTTTCCCCAAACGGTTTTGCAAACCGTTTGGACAAATGGGTGGGGGGAGCAAGACCGTTTGATAAAGTAACATTGGTAATCATGCCCATCTTCTTCTACCTCCAGATCAAGGTCTGTTCTTCGTGGTTTTAGTTGCAAGAAAGCAAGGAAGGATGGGGGAAAGAAGAACAAGCTACTTTTGCAAGAAAGAAAGATGCATAACAAAGTTTAAGGGTTTAGAGTTATAAAACCCACCTTAAGGTCGTTCCTAGAGCTCCACGCTTTCAAGCTTCCAGGCCTCTAATGGCATCTTGAGCTCCATAGGTCGGCCATGGGTGTTCTCTAAGAATTGGTTGGGAAAGATCGGCTAGAAAGAAGAAACAAGTAAGGAAGACCATAAAACCAACCTTGCACCATGAATTCCTCCATGAATCTGAGCAAGAAGATGACCAAAGCTTACCTAGAACTCCTTAGCCGTCCTCCTCTACTCCAGAGCTCTGTCCTAAGTCGGTCTAAGCAAGGGGATAAGAAGGGAAGTGAAGTAAACGATCCTTGCTAAGTGAGAAAAGGTGTATATATACTTTGGGTGAAATTCCAACATAAGGACAACTTGTTTCTCCATTTCTCATCTAGGTCCTTCCCTTCTTCTAAGCCACGTTTCTCCCTTCCATACTTAAGCAAAACTCATCTTAAACCCAAGGTCTAAAGGTGAATAAAGCCAACTTTTTACTAAGTTGCACATATAGAAGGGTTATTAGGCTTATAACTTGATTATTTAATTTATAAGGGTTATCATTCTTATTTGATTATTCAATTGAAGTGCCCTATTCATCATTCTTACTCTAAATGATGCCAAGAGTCATACAATATACTCTAGAAGGTGTATTTTACAAGTTGCACCCCATATTTTGGGTAAATTGCACTTTACACCAAAACTAGGGTTTTAAGTACAAGGATTGCTCCACAAGTTTCATCTTAGTGCCCAAACTTGGAGAATCCATCATACTTCGTCATATTTATTCTTATGATGTCTCAACACCAAAGGAACATCTTAACATGTGCAATTTGCAAGTTAACCCCTTTTAATTGGGTAATTTGCACATAGATCCCTGTATTACAAAACAATATTATAGCATTGTTCAAAAGGGACATAAATAGAATTATATGTTCCTCAGAAGCTTTAATTACATACCAAAAGATAATCACAAGTATCTAATTACATAATTAAGCAAAACACCTAGGGTTAGTTCATAACCCAGGTCAGGGATGTTACAAATTATCCACCCCTTACAAGGATTTCGTCCCCAAAATCAACAAAACATATTAAGGGAAAAGAGCAGGGTATTTCCTTCTCATCTCTTCCTCTAGTTCCCAAGTGGCTTCTTCAACACCACGGTGATTCCATAGGACTTTAACAAGACTTATATCTTTCTTTTTCAACTTTTTAATTCTTTTATCAAAGATTGACACTGGTCCTTCCTCATAAGATATGTCATCATTCAATTCTACCTTCATAGGTTGTAGAACTGACTCAGTATCAGGGTGACATTTCCTTAGCATAGAAACGTGAAACACAGGGTGTAACCTCTGTAACTCTGGGGGTAACTCTAGTTTATAGGCTACTTTTCCAATCTGTTCAATGATTAGATAAGGCCCCATAAACCTAGGAGCTAACTTCCCTTCCCTTCCAAACCTCAGAGTTCCCTTCCAAGGTGAGACCTTGAGATACACTCTATCTCCAACCTGGAACTCCAAAGGTCTACGATGCTTGTCAGCATAAGATTTCTGCCTATCCTGTGCAGTCTTGATCTGTTGTTGTATCACTTTGATCTTTTCTGTGATATGTTGTACAAGATCAGGACCTAACAGTTGATATTCACCGGTTTCATACCAACATAGGGGTGATCTACAACGTCTACCATATAAAGCTTCATAAGGTGTTATGTCAATGCTATGTTGATAGCTATTGTTGTAGGCAAACTCTATCAAGCTTAGGTGCAGATCCCAACTCCCTATAAACTGAAGAACACATGCCCTCAGCAAGTCTTCCAAGGTTTGTATAGTCCTTTCAGACTGTCCATTAGTCTGAGGATGAAAGGCCATACTAAACCTTAATTGGGTGCCCAAAGCTTTATGAAGTCGTTCCCAAAAACGACTTGTAAACTGGGGACCCCTGTCTAAAACTATAGTGACTGGAACTCCGTGCAGTCGCACTATCTCCTGAGTATACAACTGTGCTAGCCTCTCAGCAGAATAGGTTGTTTTGATAGGTAAGAAATGCGCTGTCTTTGTCAACCTATCAACTATTACCCAAATTGAATCATACCCCTTGCTTGTACTAGGTAGGCCAACAACAAAGTCCATGGTTACGTGATCCCACTTCCACTGTGGTATGGGAAATGGTTGCATTGTCCCTTCCGGCTTCTGGTGTTCAGCTTTACCTTGCTGACACACAGGACACCGCATAACAAATTCAGCAACATCCTTCTTCATCCCAGGCCACTAATACATATCTTTCAAGTTTTGATACATCTTGGTGCTTCCTGGATGCATAGCATACATCGAAGAATGAGCTTCTTCCAGGACTAACTTTCTCAAGTTATCCACATCTGGCACTATCATCCTCCCATGATAACAGACTATTTGGTCATCAGAGTCATGGAAACCATCTCATTTCTCATCACCAAACTCCGATCTGATCTGCTGAACTACAGCATCAACTTGTTGTGCCTCCTTGATCTGCTCTCTCAGAGTAGGTTTTATATGCATCTCAGCTAACAACCCAGCTAACAATGACACCTTCAATTGTACATTGTCTTGCCTTAAGGAGATAAGCATATCTCTCCTAGAGCATACTAAAGAGTTTATTTGTGCCCTATCTAAGGCTGGTGTTGCTGATTTCCTACTCAGAGCATCTGCAACTACATTGGCCTTCCCTGGATGGTAATCAATTGTACAATCGTAGTCTTTGATTAACTCCATCCAACAACGTTGTCTCATGTTAAGTTCATGCTGAGAGAAGATATACTTTAGGTTCTTATGATCAGTGAAAATCTAGAATGTCTCTCCATAGAGATAGTGTCTCCAGATCTTCAAGGCATGAACTACAACAGCTAGCTCCAGATCGTGTGTCGGATAATTCTCCTCGTGTTTCTTAAGCTATCGAGAAGCAAAAGAAATCACTTGTTTATCCTGCATCAACACACATCCGAGTCCATTCTTGGAGGCGTCACAGAAAACTATGTATCCTTTGCCTTGCTCAGGTAACACAAGTACAGGTGCACTTGTCAACCTCTCCTTCAGCAACTGGAAGGATTGCTGACACTTATCACTCCAAACAAAAGGAACATCCTTCCGGGTCAACTTAGTCAAAGGTAGGGCTATGGAACTGAAGTTCTTAATGAACCTTCGGTAATAACTAGCCAACCCTAAGAAACTATGGATTTCTGTCGGTGTCTTTGACTGTTCCCATTGTAGGATATATTCTACCTTTTTAGGGTCAACACGAATACCCGAGGCAGATATCATGTGTCCAAGGAAAGATACTTCCGGTAACCAAAACTCACACTTGCTAAACTTAGCATATAGCTTGTGTTCTCTTAGCAAAGTTAGAGCCTGACAAAGATATTGTTCATGCTGCTGAGCATCTCTACTATATATCAAAATGTCATCTATAAAGACAACAACACACTGATCGAGGAAAGGTCAGAAGATTCTATTCATGAGTTCAATAAATGCAATCGGCACATTAGTTAGTCCAAACGACATAACTGTGAACTCATAGTGACCATACCTCGTTCTAAAGGCAGACTTGGGTATGTCACTGTCCTTAATACGGAGTTGATGATATCTTGACCTCAAATCTATCTTTGAGAAGATAGTTGTTGTTGGCTAAATGGACATCTATAAATCCCTTTGTTTTGATTATGACAAACATTTCATTCTTATTAATCTAACGAGCTACTTGAGTGTGCAGGATTAAAGGTGGATGACAAAGCAACTAGGGAAATCCATATGCTTATATGTTTATGTTTTCATGCAATGTAATTGCTTTGTAAAAACTTGTACAAATATATAATGTACAAGTACTTAGATTGCATGTAAATCAAGCGTTAGATTCTCCCTAGCTAAACACTACATTTAGTTAAGTCATTCCCTTCAAATAGGATCACATTTGCACACTCATACATATAGTTAGTGCCTAAATTGAAACATTGAAACAGGATCAATCTCGGTCGACAAACTCCTCGACCGAGACACTCTCGGTCGACAATCTTCTCAACCGAGAAAGATCCAAAGTAGCCGTTAGACACAACAGACAAGTTAGTTGGCAGTTGGAGAAAGACGTTGCAAATCACTTGTTCCAGAGTGCCTGTCGGTCGACAATTGTTCGACCGAGTAGGTGTCTCGGTCGACCATTCCTCGACCGAGATGGTCTCTGACAGCAACTGCAGAATTAATTAATTAGCCGTTGTTAAAGCAATAACTTTGTACCTAACGGCTAGTTAAGCACTTAGAAACCCCTAGAAGTTATCTAGAACGTCCTTAAGCATCCTTAGGCCATTCCTATAAATAGGACAAGCCATAGGACACTCAAATATACTTGCTACACTTGAGAAATCCTTGAGCATACTTTGAGCAATCTGTTTGTGAGCAATTTGAGCATTGTGACAATTGGCCATTTCATTCCTTAGCTCATAATTCGTGTCCTATAGGCTAGTATCTCCTACCCACTGCAATCACAAGTCCACACACTTGGTTAGGAGATCTATACGCTTGATCTAGGCAAATCAAGCCTTGGGCTACAAAGGATAAGTTGTAATTTCCTTTTTCTTTCTTGTTCTCTATTTCCGTTTGTACTCTCCTTGCTACTCCTAGGTTGGAGGCTGCTGATTGGAGAGGGTGAAGTTCTTCTTGGCGAAGAAGGTGACTTTGAGCTACTTCAGAAGGCTGGTGCAACGGGAGGTTACTTCTAGAGAGGAAGGCTACTTCAAGGGGGAGCTTGAAGTTACTTCAAGAAGGCTACCTCAAAGTTGGTGCACCTACTTCTAGTGAAGGCTGCTCAAAGGGTGTAAAGGAAAGTATTGTATTTTGTATAAATCCTTGAGAAGGTAATAAAATAAATACTTTCAAAATCCTGGTTGGGTAAGCAACCGGGTAGTGGACTGACAACTTTAGTAGTTGCTAAAGTTGGAACCACTCTAAACACATGTCTCCTTCTTCTAATTTTTAATCGTGGTTGTTTGAGTTAAAATAAATTGTTAAAATTATTTAAAAACTCTATTCACCCCCCCTAGTGTTTTTCAATTGGTATCAGAGCAGGCTTCAAGGAACCCTAACCAGGTCTTGAAGAATGGAGGGTAATGGTGATTACAATCACAACAAAAGGTGCTGCTTGGACAAAACTACAACATGTTGCAATTGGTGCTTAGGAACAAGCCACACAACAACTAGATGCCCATGGAGATCAAAGAAAGAAGATGAGAACAAAGACTGTCTCATTGCTACAACTAGCGAGGAAGAAGAAGAAGAGGTAAGTCTTTTTGATTTATCTAAAGAAGAACTAGTTGCTAGCCTTGAAGAAACACATATTAAATATGTTGAATGCAAGAAGAAATTAAAGAAATCTAATAAAGCAAATTATGAATTACATGCTAAGCTTCTTGCTATTACATCCGAAAATGAAGATCTTTAAAAAGATCATTGAAGATCATGATATTGAGATAAAATCTATAGAGGCAAATTGTAATCTACTTTCTTTAGAGAAAAATAATTTGCAAAGTCAAGTAAATGATCTTCAAAAACAACCCATTTTATTCAACCATCTAGATTATGATTCTATTGTCAAAGAAAAAAATTCATTGTCATCTAATCTAGATCAAGCAAAACTAGATATCAAGAAGAGAATGGAAGAGATTGCCAAGTTACAACAAAAAGTTAGTAATTTGAATAATAATGGCATTCTTGATCAAATCTTAGATAATTCCTATCATCAAATTGGGAGAAGAGGACTAGGTTACAAGCCTAAAGGGAAATCCTATCAACAACGTAGTTGGAGAAAGTCACAAAGCTCAAAGAGTTCTATATATGTACCTAAAGGAACATCTTCACCCAAGGACAACACAGAACACAACCATAGAAAAAGATATGAGGTTGACTCGATATGCTGTCATTATTGTTTGCGCCTTGGTCACTATTCTTTTTCATGCCCTTACAAGAGAAAAGATGTCGAGTTAGTTTGGGTTCCAAAACCTCCAAACTAAATGAACAGAATCAAGTTGAGATATGACCAAGAACCTTAGTTGCATATTTCTACGTCTATCTCAACTCAACATAATGGGATAACAAATAAATTTAAGTATCTAATTATTTAACTTGCATAGTTATGTTTTATTTGGAAGCAATTAACAGTTCCAGAAATATTGTCGGTCGAGAGACTGTCGACCGAGACACTGTCGGTCGAGAAATTGTCGACCGAGCATGACACTGATTTCCAGTCTGTTGCAAATTGCTGAATTTCTTTGAAAATAAATGAAATTGCTATCTATTTGTGATTGATGAATGGAAAATCATCCCTACAAATGAGATTATTATTAGTTTATTTCATAAATGATTTAACTGAAATTATGCTTAGCTAAAATAAAAAGAAAATTTCTATTTTCACATGATCATGTGATGGAATTATATGTTGTTATCATTACATCATGGATATATTTTCAATATTTTGTATGAATGGATCCATGATAATATTCGGCAAGAAAAATGATTTATTGGTTATATACTATTGCTTGCAACACATAAGACAAAATCTCTAAATTAGTATCTTTGAAGAATTGAGATATTAATTGAGCCTTCATTTAAGACTTATATCAAGTAGTATGCGTCAACTTGATACTCAATCAAAGTTTATGCAGATATTATACTCGATATGTTCAATTTGAAAATCTGCAAACTTGCCTCTTGGCTAAAATGAAATTTGACCAAGGGGCGCTGTGGTCGTAGTCAAAATCGACCTAAAATAAGTTTTGACACAATAATTATTTGAATATCATTTTATTGTGATTAAAAGCAAAATCAATTTATGATCACAAAATTGTTTCAATATTACTCCCTTAGAAAATATATATGCTCTACAAATTCAGTTTATCATTTGCATTAAAAATAAGCTTAAAAATTCGTACCCAGTAAGTCTGTCGGTCGACAAATCTTCGACCGAAAACCTCTCGGTCTGCCCACCTCTCTCGACCGACAGAATCTAGACAGACCTAGCATCGGACACACTTCCGGTCGACAATTGTTTGACCGAGACAGTGTCGGTCGACGATTGCTCAACCGAGAAAGAGCCGTTGGAAAATGACCGTTGCAATCCGACTGTTACCGTTAACGGCCGACCGTTGCAAGTCGACCGTTGGACGGTCGAAGTGGCGCGTCTGGAATATGACCGTTGCGGATGCTCGGTCGACAAATTGTCGACCGACCCGGTCACTGGATTGCTATAAAAGGAGCAAAAATGGGTCATTTCTTCACACCTTCTTATTCTTGTTTCCATAGGCTCTTCCTAGTGAATTCTTGTGCAAATCTTTAGCATCCTAATCCCCAAGACTTCCTTGCTTCTTCTCCACTTTCAAGCAATACAATGGCATCATCCTCTGCTCGTGGACAGAAGAAGGTCGCTGGCAGGAAACAAAGGGAGGCTACTCCACCATTGACGATCATCAACGACATTGCCTTCGTCGACGGCGATGCTGGTGATCGGTACCTACGACTCTCCTCCAAAGCTCCTCTCCCACGACGACCAGTTGAAGTTATGGACTTCCTCAATATCGTCGACTTGGAGGATCTCTTCGAGGTGCAAAAGTTAAAAGAATTCATCAACCCTTCTTTCCCTTCCTATTCCATCAAGGTAGTGAATGAATTCTATGCTAACCTCATCTCCCACTCTGAAAATGAAACCATCTTCTTCTATACTATGGTCAATGGGCATAGCTTCCGATTTACTGAAGGGGATATTCTTGACATGCTAGATATTAACATAGATGAATATCAAGACACCCTTGACCTTACCTCTGGAAACCCACTTAATCAATTTACCCAAGATGACCATACCATTAGTCTTAGTGACATCAAAAGGACCATTTTTCAATCCAATACAACCTGTCACGAAGATAGAGGCACATACTGTGCTATAAATCTCAAACCAACTGCTAGGATTGTAAACCTTATTGTTTCAACAAACATACATCCTAGAGCCAATAAGTCTGAAGTTCCTATTTTTCGTATGTGTCTAATATATGCCATTATCCAATGTATTCTCACAAATTTTATCCGCATCATTCTTAAAAACATGCTTGAGTTTTCTGGCAATCCTCCATATGCTGATTTTGTATGCCAAATTACTCAACATTTCCTTAAGACCCAACTTGAGGATATGGGATATACATGGGAGCGTAGACCACAAAAAATAAGTAAGAATACTGAGAAAAAATGGGGATTGATTTCGGTCATAAGAGGGCTAGGGTAGAAGGAGAAACATCTACACAAGATATACCACCTCCACCTCCTCCTACCAGCCTACCCTATGACCCCATCCAAAACACTCTAACCTATGTTGTTGGGTCACAATATCATCTTAGTAAACAATTAGATTATAACCATCATGCCATGACTTATCTAAACCAAAGAATGCAAACTCTTTCTCCAAACCAACCAGATGAATATCCCTACTCTTTAAATCCTGGCATTCTCAATCCATATAACCCATCTTACAACTACTATCAACCTCCACCTCCACCATCTATTGATCTCACGCATACTCAGTTTTCATCATTGCAACTACAAGATATTGCTGCTCATTTCCGATTTGATCGTGTTCCAACCTTCTTGGAGGCATATGCCTTAACCAAGACAGGTGCTCTGGAGTGGCAAACATTGGTCCAGTATTTTGGAGCTGAACCTTTTCTTGGGAAAGACCCTGATGTTGATGTAATTCTTAAGTCTTTCCAGTGAGATGTGGAGTTGTATTAGTTGTAATGGAATCTTTGCAAAATTGTAATAAATGGGTTATCTTTACATGATTTGGCTATCTTTTCATGCTTGTAATGAAATTGGTTATCTTTATAATGGATATCTTTCTGGTATCATTTGAATTTGGATTATAAGACTATTGTAGAGCATACAAAATAAGGGGAGTAATAAATACAAGTAAATCAAAAAGGATGAACATCTTTGTAAATACCTAAAAGTTAAAGTTATGGCTAAAATGACATCTACTGCAAAATACTTATACCTTGGGGGGGCATAGTATAAGATTAAGGGGGAGCTCATAGAAACAAATTTGATTATTTGATTGAGAAGTTTACAAAAACATTGCAAACATCATTTGGAGTTTGTTACGACTTTAATATTTTTACTCTTGGTTATGAAGAAATCTATGAATTTCATAAAAATGATATATCTTGTTCTTAAAAGGGACTCTCTAAACAAATCAGGGCTTAACATTCCATGCATGCACTCTAAAACTAAAGGATTCTCATTTCATTTTTAAGGCTTAACATCCCTTGTAAAATGGGTGAGAAATCAATACACATAGGCCATAAACTTAAAAGAAACTCATATCATTTCAAGGCTTAACATCCTTTGCAAATGATTGAGAAACAAATTGTGGCTAAATTTTTGACAATAAAAATCCCTTGATTTTAATTGGATATCTCTTTAAGGGGGAGCAAAGCTTAAAAAGGAAGACACAAAGTCATACTACATGATTATATTGGATATCTTTTTGAAATGACAAAGGGGGAGAAATAATATAAAATCACAAACATAAAATTAAAATGAGCCAGCAGTCACTTGCAAAATCAAAGATGGCTACAAAGGTAAATTTTCAGGTATGAAACTCATATGGTTCATATTTCCTTTATTTATATTTATATTTTTGGAAATGTTTGTCATCTTCAAAAAGGGGGAGATTGTTGGCTAAATGGACATCTATAAATCCCTTTGTTTTGATTATGACAAACATTTCATTCTTATTAATCTAACGAGCTACTTGAGTGTGCAGGATTAAAGGTGGATGACAAAGCAACTAGGGAAATCCATATGCTTATATGTTTATGTTTTCATGCAATGTAATCGCTTTGTAAAAACTTGTACAAATATATAATGTATAAGTACTTAGATTGCATGTAAATCAAGCGTTAGATTCTCCCTAGCTAAACACTACATTTAGTTAAGTCATTCCCTTCAAATAGGATCACATTTGCACACTCATACATATAGTTAGTGCCTAAATTGAAACATTGAAATAGGATCAATCTCGGTCGACAAACTCCTTGACCGAGACACTCTCGGTCGACAATCTTCTCGACCGAGAAAGATCCAAAGTAGCCGTTAGACACAACAGACAAGTTAGTTGGCAGTTGGAGAAAGACGTTGCAAATCACTTGTTCCAGAGTGCCTGTCGGTCGACAATCGTTCGACCGAGTATGTGTCTCGGTCGACCATTCCTCGACCGAGATGGTCTCTGACAGCAACTGCAGAATTAATTAATTAGCCGTTGTTAAAGCAACAACTTTGTACCTAACGGCTAGTTAAGCACTTAGAAACCCCTAGAAGTTGTCTAGAACGTCCTTAAGCATCCTTAGGCCATTCCTATAAATAGGACAAGCCATAGGACACTCAAATATACTTGCTACACTTGAGAAATCCTTGAGCATACTTTGAGCAATCTGTTTGTGAGCAATTTGAGCATTGTGACAATTGGCCATTTCATTCCTTAGCTCATAATTCATGTCCTATAGGCTAGTATCTCCTACCCACTGCAATCACAAGTCCACACACTTGGTTAGGAGATCTATACGCTTGATCTAGGCAAATCAAGCCTTGGGCTACAAAGGATAAGTTGTAATTTCCTTTTTCTTTCTTGTTCTCTATTACCGTTTGTACTCTCCTTGCTACTCCTAGGTTGGAGGCTGCTGATTGGAGAGGGTGAAGTTCTTCTTGGCGAAGAAGGTGACTTTGAGCTACTTCAGAAGGCTGGTGCAACGGGAGGTTACTTCTAGAGAGGAAGGCTACTTCAAGGGGGAGCTTGAAGTTACTTCAAGAAGGCTACCTCAAAGTTGGTGCACCTACTTCTAGTGAAGGCTGCTCAAAGGGTGTAAAGGAAAGTATTGTATTTTGTATAAATCCTTGAGAAGGTAATAAAATAAATACTTTCAAAATCCCGGTTGGGTAAGCAACCGGGTAGTGGACTGACAACTTTAGTAGTTGCTAAAGTTGGAACCACTCTAAACACCTGTCTCCTTCTTCTAATTTTTAATCGTGGTTGTTTGAGTTAAAATAAATTGTTAAAATTATTTAAAAACTCTATTCACCCCCCCTCTAGTGTTTTTCAGTTGCACCACGCAACTGGTCAAAAAGATCATCAATCCTCGGCAGAGGATACTTATTCTTTATTGTTACCTTATTTAACTATCTGTAATCGATGCATAACTGCATTGATCCATCTTTCTTTTTAACAAAGAGCACTGGAGCACCACAAGGCGAAGTACTCGGTCAGATGAAACCCTTCTCAAGCAACTCCTGCAGCTGTTTCTTGAGTTCTTCCATCTCAGCAGGCGCCATCCTATGTGGTGTTTGTGCTATAGGTTGTGTGTCTGGGATCAAATTGATTTCAAAATCAATTTCCCGAGCCGGTGGTACACCTGGAAGTTCTTCAGGAAATACATCTTCAAATTCCCTGACTACAGGAACTTCAGTAGGGTTAGGACTTTCCATGGTAGTATCTACCACATGGGCCAAGAATGCATAACATCCTTGCCTCATCAACTTCTCAGCAACCATAGATGACACAAGACGGGTGGATAGAATATTTCTCTCTCCTTGAAAGATCCATGTGTCGCTTTCATCAGGAAACACAGCTTGCTTGGATTCACAATCCAAAACAACCTTATACCTTTCCAAGGTATCCATCCCAAGGATTATGTCAAATCCATGCATCTCAAGTGGTATAAGATCCACTTGAATGTGGTGTTTAGAAAAGAAAAGGATGTAGGAAGAGCATACCTCCTGTAACACAGCAGACCCTTTCAACGGAGTCTCAAGCAACAAGCTATCTGCTCTATGACTGACTGTCATATTACAGTTACGAATCACCCTTCGAGTGATAAAGGAGTGTGTAGCACCCGGATCGATCAAAACAGATACAATGCAGGATGTAGACATATTAGAATATAACAACTTCATCTGACCTACCACAACCTGAGGGTTGATCACTGCATCAGGTGGATTCATTGCATAGAATCTTGTTGTTGCTTGTGGTTGATTCGGTGCTGACGATCCAACTTGGGACGCTTGTCCACATCCTCTAGCTCCTCCTGGAAACTATCTCCTCTGTGATCCTTATTGACTCTGCCTCTGTGGTTGGGTTACACTCGCTGGTCTAGCTCTGTAGTCTTTCATCAGATGCCCCATCTTGCCACATATATAACAACTTCTATCTTCTTGTTGTGGTTTGGGTGGTCCTGTAACCGACATAGATGCTGAACTGCGAGCCCCTTGTAGTGGTAGGCTTTGTCCTCTACCTCTACTTGGTGTCCACTGTGTCTGAGCACTAGGTCTAGGTGGTGGTGGTGTAGGCGCAGAAAATCTAGGCTTCTTGAAGTCTCTGAATGAAGATCCCTGGAACTGAGGATATCTCTTATGGGTTTGCCTCTTCTCTGCTACAGACCTCTATATCCTTCAGAATAACTCAACGAAGGTAGAAAACCTCTCCCGATTCTCTAGGGCGGACACAGGAGTAGTCAACTTAGCGTTCAACCCTTTCTCGAACCGTCTAATCCTTTCTTCATCTGTAGCAGCCATGTGCAGACAAAACCGCAACAACTCCATGAACTTAGCTTCATATTCACTAACATTCATCAGACCTTGCCTCAACCTCTCGAACTGAGAGATTTTCTCGTCCAGGAACATTTTAGGGAAATATCTATTGATAAATTCCCGTCGGAAGACTTCCCATGAAACCTCCACACCAGGCCTCTTCTGCTCTTCCATGGTCCACCAATGTCCGACACTCCCTTTGAGAAGATAGACAACAACCTTCTCAGCTTCTGGGATGTTTAGGATTCTAAAAGCTTTCTCTAGTTCGGTCAACCACAGATCGGCATCTGTGGGATCAGTCGTTCCAAAGTACTCAGTTGCTCCAACTCAGCGAAGTCATTCAAATGTCTTGTTGATTCCTTGTCCTTCATGTTGGGTAGGTGCCCTAGGTGCAGGCATGGGCATCCTATCTGTTATGTGTGTCATGGCAGTCATAAACTGCCCAAACATGGTCTGGACGGCTGGATTCCCCATGTCAGTTGGATTGAACTGGGGTGGCTCAGGTACAGGTTGTTCTATCTCTTGGTTCCTTTCACGTTCTCGTGGTGCAGCAACGCTACTCTCTACCACATATTCCTCATGTGGTCCAGACATCCTTAACTTATCTTCTTCTCCTGAGGAGCAGAAGACATTATTAGATATACTGGAAAACACTAAGAAAATACTCGACATCCTAAGTCCTATGTCTCTGTAGACTCAGCGAACCTAGAGCTCTGATACCACTAAATTGAGACGACCCGTCACGGAAAATGAGATTAACTAATGCGGAAGCGAATTATTAGCAGCGGAATTCTGAAATTTTCTAAAAATTAAAACTTTTTGGAAAGAGATCTTTAAACCATAACTCCTTTATAAGAAAACAAGGTAAACTGTTTACATCATAGCTTGACATTACATCTCTATGATTATATACATCCATTGCCTTATTATCTGAAGAAGGCAAGATACAAAATCTCAAGGCACTAAGCCAAAAACCTCAGACCTACTGACTCCTAGGACCTGAGAGTACAGAGACGACATAAGACATACTATCTACGAGACTCGACAGTCAGTATCTCCACCTGAGATTCACTGTTGCCCCTGGTGTTGCTGCTGCTGATACTGCCCACCCTCGGATTGGTTCCTCCGTCCTCGACGTCCACCTAAAATGTCGAATCCCACGGGGGTGAGACAATTTTAAATAATTGTCCCAGCGAGAGTTATAACTCTTCGCCAGAAGCTTTGTTATAGCAATAAAGGATTAACATAAGCAATATAATCTTTAAGGCATTCAACAACAGATTTGGTATTAAGTAAGAAAACATTTACTCAAGCAATCATATCAATAAGGAATATGAAAAAAATGTATACTAGTTACTTGACTAGAACATTTATAAACAATGTAACATCAGTCATTGTTTCTCATAGTTCAACCTAAGCAGTTATGCTACACGGCTGATTATGATTTCCAATCATTATTATGCCCTGTGGAGATGAGGTAAGCCTCTCATACTCCAACCGATCACTACTAAGTCGCATCGGTATCATACATAGGTCATCAAAAGAGCCGGATTCTTATGACCTCATCTTCCTCAATTAGTGTGAGGATCAACATGCAGGACATCTCGTGTCTCTGCTACAATAGCTTACCAGGGTATTCTGGCACTTCGCTATTGGAGTTACAGTGGCATTGTGATAACCCAGATTTTAGGGCTATGATAACCAATGTAGTATTTTAAGACCATGTATGTCATTTAGATGATTGATCCCAAATTGAGGAAGTTGTTATTTAATTACTAACTCTTTTCACCCCAAATAACTAGATATGCAATTGATGATTAGGACACGAATTGAGTTCGATTGTGATGAATATATTGGTATCTTAATTGATTTGGGTACCTATAAGTCCAAGGGGGGGCCCATTTAACAGTCTCAATGAATTCAAGTGTCAAGTTAATGAAATTTGAGGTATGTTAGGATGATAAAAAAAAGTATTTTTTTATTTTTATTTTGGGACTTATTTGATCAAGAGTTGAGGATCAAATGACTTGTAATTAAGGTCTATACAATTATTTATGGGTCTTTTTGAGAGTCAAGTCATATGATGAATAGTTAGAAATTTGGGTTCAAACTTGATAATGTGAGAATTTATGTGATGAAATACCCATGGTTCAAATTTCATGGAATTCCAATTAGAAATTTGAGAGATACTGAAGCTTCAATTTATTTTGATTCAATGATACAAGTATAATTGGAGAATATGTAAAACGAGGATATGATTTCAGCTAGTTCGGGTTTATTACCCTATCACATGGTCATTTTCTTTGGAGGGCTGCGTGGCACCTTGCTAGCGACTGGTAATGTTACCTGGTCGTCCATTACCTCCAAAAAGGGAGGAACAAAACCAGCGGAGGTGTCCTTTAGATCCGATGAAAGGGGGAGTCAAAGGGGATTCTGTTGGAAACACTATGAACTACACATCAATCCAAACTCATCGGCAGTTCATTGACGCAGTTAATGAGAGTCTATATCCCTTCTTCTCCATCGTAC
Source organism: Alisma plantago-aquatica (assembly GCA_963693085.1). NCBI lineage: Eukaryota > Viridiplantae > Streptophyta > Magnoliopsida > Alismatales > Alismataceae > Alisma > Alisma plantago-aquatica. The sequence continues at coordinate 321,339,169 of OY856410.1, forward strand.
CTCATATGCCCAATTCCCTGAAGCTCTACCCTGCTGCACCTGCAGGGAAATCTCCGACCACGGTAGTGAGGCACCCTTCTTCCTACCAACATCCCCTAGACACCAAGGCCAACCCAAAGACATCGATGATGATGCACCCTGTTGTTAAGAGATCATCTCAGACAGGGGTCTCTCCAGCATCCAAAATCGTCTTCCTTTTCTTCTTTCCTACAGCGCTGCTCCATGGCGGCAAGCTGGGGTTGCCGAGGTGATGGAGCCAATGACCTAGCAGGATTGAGACCCTCAACCCTGTCCAAGAACCATAGTGACGGAACTGTTCTAGAACACCGGTGAGGTGGAGATGTAAATCTGCCGGCAAGGTGGGTGTTAGCCGGGAACCAAGCCTATGCACCTGTGGCGCCCTTGCGGACCAGAGAAGGCAGTGAAGGTCGTGATACGCGATGAGGTAGAGAGAGAGGGAGGCCTTGAGACTGACTGGTCCATCGCAACCAATTTTGGCTCGCGATATGGACTAGAGGACGACGTGTTGCTCGCCGGATGAGGGTCCAGCGGCGGCGATCTGGAAGCGAACCTGCGGAGAAAGGTCACGATGCGAGAAAGAGAGTGCCCGTGCCCTCTGGACTCTCCATCCATCCTGAACCGGGACCAAATCTGTGTCGAGGAGCTCCCAGCCGCTGCCCATTCCTTGTCGCTTCCTTCCTTGCGGCGGTGCTTCCCTGGAAGGATGGTTCCACACGGAAATCGTGAAAGAGGGGATATGAGATTGTAGGTCAGACCAACAGGTAGATCCCAATCGAGCAGCTCTTGGCACCACCTTTGGGCGGAGGCAGAGGATGCTCGCTGGCCGGAGTTCTTCCAGCGTGATGATGCTCGCATACTCAGGAGACGGAGAACGCGAGAACTGAAGGAGAAGGGTCGATTCTGCGAGAAGAAACCCAGTGAACCTGTAGATCAAGTCCGTTTATCCCCTGAACCGGACCGACTTTGTAAAGATGAAAGGAGAGGGCCAGTTTCCTTGACTTGGCGCTCATCCAGAACCTAGGCGCAAGATCTGACGGCTATGTTAATTTCAAACAAGGTAACTATCTCAGATTATATGCATATCTTAGAAAATTTATTAAAAATTGCACCTTTGACCAATAAATTCCCCAAAAATACCCCCAGACGTGGAAAAATGTCCTCTACATTACTGGACCTTTAGATCATGCTTTTAAAGCACAACTAATGATGATATTTTATTTAGATGATAATGCTTCTTCTTGAGATTATACTATTGGTATAATTAGCATACCAAAGAATTTAAATCTGAGAAAATTATTAATGAATCCTAGTATAATTTGGAAACCAAATATAAACTCAGAATTGACTATTATATCAAAATGATACGCCATTTCTCACTAAAACCCAATTGCATGTTTTAACCTCATATTAATTCTAGAAAATAGACCAGTTATCAGAAAATTATGAAATTTGAACCAGACCATAGTTATGACCTTCAGATCAGTATAAAAATATTAGAGGCAATCTTAGGTCAGTTTAAACCTAGGTCTGGCCTAAACCCTAACTTAGACCTAAAATACCAATGACATAATGGACCATGTATTAATGATGATTAATTTGTTATTAATCAGGTGATGACCATAGATGTAGATGATCCAGAATATAAATAGGAATCTCTGAACTCAGGTACGTGGGTTTTTATTAAGTATAAGACTAGTTTTCATGAATGCATAATGATATGATGTACCTTGGATGCTTGTGTTTGCATATAAATTCTTGGATGTGTATTAGTAGTATATGCTCCGCAAAACATTACAGAACATAAAAGAATATAGATGGTTTGTAGCTACTGAGTGGATATATGCTCTCTCTCTCTCTCCCTCAATCATCTCTCTCTCTCTTCCTCTAAATATAAGGTCGGCACTCGGTCCCCATAGCCCAAGGGGCGGGGAAAAATGAAGTGCGACATCTCTCTCTCTCCCCCCTCTGAATATAAGGTCGACACTCGGTCCCCATAGCCCAAGGGGCGGGGAAAAATGAAGTGTGACACCACTTAGTAGTACAAACGCATCAAAAGGCATCTAAAAATGTGTTTACCTGATTATCTCTTTAAATAATGTTTTCTTTTACTCTTTCTTTCTCAAGATTATTTCAATTATGCAAGCATATTAGTATGTATCTTTCTACCCACGTGCACAACACCTTGTGTGTTGATTCGTTGTTTCACGTATGTTTTAGGTTCAGAGCTAGCTTGGGATAAAAGAAAGGAAGTGAGCAGTTGTCCAGGTTGTACCTATTGTGTAGATCCTAGTTTAGCATATATGTTCGTGGACTTTTAGAATTTTCATTCAATATGTAACTGCAAATCATGTTGTAATAATTCATTTGTATAAATTTACATGTTGAATGTTTAGAATGTTATGGTTGTATGTTCATGTATGCGTATTATGCTTCCGCGTCGCTTTCTGATATGATTGGATGATGTTCTCGGACTCTGACCTCTCATTCCCAATAGGGTTTGGAGGAGTCAAAATCTGGGGACGTCACAGTTGGTATCAGAGCATGAACAATAGCTACACCTAACAATTTCTCACCATGAAACATCAAACCTAAATCTCACCTTTCATTTTAAACCTTAGAGACTTAGTAAGTTGTTCTATAGGAATAAGGTTTGACTTAGCCTCTAAGTTAGAACCTAGATGTTCGAGAACCAGGTTTAGACAAGTGTGAGAAACTCTTTCCATATAGAGCTCATATGTATTGGGTAGCTACACTAGTCTACATCTCGTTCTCACCATTTCACTAGGTGACATGACACTAGACTATCTTCTGTGTGTTGGACACTCATTTTGCTGATTTGGTTTTGTTTCCCAATCGGCTCGCACCTCGACAGTTTTCTCTGACGCCTTCTTTCTCAGAGAAAAACTATATAATATTTTATTATATATATGTAAATATAAAAATGTGTCCCTCACACAGGAGAGTAGTGGGTGTTCATGCAACCTAAGTGAAAGGGAGTGACATCAGTCTAGAAGAGAGAGTAGTCTAGATTAGATGTCTAGAGCCTTATCAAGATGTGTGATACATAGAATAGATGATAGAACGATAGTTGAAATAAGCATGTGGAATCTTATCTAAGTTTGATCTCTGATGGTATACGTTTCCTTATAAAGGTTTAATTTGTATACTTGTTAAATATAATTTTGTAGAATTTATGCAAAATCCCGATGATGAAAGTACATTCCTTTTTTCTACTTATGATAAGCTAAGTTAAGATAGAGATGAGTGTGCATGAGCCTCAAGCTCTTATACAAGGAGGATGTCTAGTGGTAGGATGAGATATGTGGTGAACTCTAGAGAGAGTAAGACCCACAAAGAGAAGGTCATAGGACCTAGCCTCCAATATATGAGATATGTGCTAAGAAAATATCCTACACTAGATTACTCTTGAGTGTTGAGTTGAGTCCTTATGCATGATTCAAATCTATATGTGAGAAAATGGGGTAAAATAAAAGGATGGTTAGATGACCCATATGATAAAGTCAATCCTTCGTCTGAGTTAGGTCCTAGATGGAGTGACATATTTTTGTGAATCTCATCATTAGTTGCAAGTGAGGTGATATATGAACTCTAGTTATGAGAGTATGATGCTTTGTGCAAAAGATACTCAAAATACATGTTCTCCCTTCTTCTTCTCTTTCTAAATATATGATGATAGAAACCTCACTTGAACTAAATAGATGATATATATATGAGGAGTCACTCGTATAAGCTTGACCTAGTCTATATCCCCCCCCTACATCATACATGTAGTACCCAAGATTGAAATCATGATAAGTTTGACTTTAAAATATTCTCTTCCCCTTCATATGAAATATGAAATATATGATGTTGAGATCATGGGATAAACTTAGTATATTTTCTTTTTCCCTTAACATAATACTTGCAAGATATAAAAAGTTGAACTCATGAACTTGATATAAAGATATTTTTTAATCATAGGATATGTGATCAAAAATATAGTTCGTAACTTTGATCCTTCTCAATGTATGCTTCTAAGTTGAGCATGAATATCACACCATAGGGTGAAACCCTAATGGTCATACATGTTACACAAGCTCTTCTTAAGTAGAAAAATTCTAATATCAAGGATGAAGATAAATCTCCTCTAATGCTGAAATCATTGTAAGATGTTAATGATGTTAAATTTTGAATGATCTGAATATCATGGAAAATAAATGGATTCCTCCTTAACATTAAAAGTATGAATAAAACATGTACCCTTAGAGGTGATGTAACCCTAAGATATCATAATGTCATGTTACAACTAAGACTTTAAGTGATGCTTCCACATATATAAGATGGGGTGGACACACCCAAGAATCTCTAGACCCTAAGCTAACAACTTAGAGTGATAACTATGTGGTCTTATAACCTAAGCAATGATGATGTATATGAAGCTGAACTCCTATATAACATCTTAAGGATGAGATTAGTTGAATTTCGAGGACGAAATTCCAAATAAGGTGGGGTGAATGTGATAACCCAGATTTTAGGGCTATGATAACCAATGTAGTATTTTAAGACCATGTATGTCATTTAGATGATTGATCCCAAATTGAGGAAGTTGTTATTTAATTACTAACTCTTTTCACCCCAAATAACTAGATATGCAATTGATGATTAGGACACGAATTGAGTTCGATTGTGATGAATATATTGGTATCTTAATTGATTTGGGTACCTATAAGTCCAAGGGGGGGACCATTTAACAGTCTCAATGAATTCAAGTGCCAAGTTAATGAAATTTGAGGTATGTTAGGATGATAAAAAAATATTTTTTTATTTTTATTTTGGGACTTATTTGATCAAGAGTTGAGGATCAAATGACTTGTAATTAAGGTCTATACAATTATTTATGGGTCTTTTTGAGAGTCAAGTCAGATGATGAATAGTTAGAAATTTGGGTTCAAACTTGATAATGTGAGAATTTATGTGATGAAATACCCATGGTTCAAATTTCATGGAATTCTAATTAGAAATTTGAGAGATATTGAAGCTTCAATTTCTTTTGATTCAATGATACAAGTATAATTCGAGAATATGTAAAACGAGGATAAGATTTCAGCTAGTTCGGGTTTATTACCCTATCACATGGTCATTTTCTTTGGAGGGCTGCGTGGCACCTTGCTAGCGACTGGTAATGTTACCTGGTCGTCCATTACCTCCAAAAAGGGAGGAACAAAACCAGCGGAGGTGTCCTTTAGATCCAATGAAAGGGGGAGTCAAAGGGGATTCTGTTGGAAAAACTATGACCTACACATCAATCCAAACTCATCGGCAGTTCATTGACGCAGTTAATGAGAGTCTGTATCCCTTCTTCTCCATCGTACCTCATATGCCCAATTCCCTGAAGCTCTACCCTGCTGCACCTGCAGGGAAATCTCCGACCACAGTAGTGAGGCACCCTTCTTCCTACCAACATCCCCTCGACACCAAGGCCAACCCAAAGACATCGATGATGATGCACCCTGTTGTTAAGAGATCATCTCAGACAGGGGTCTCTCCAGCATCCAAAATCGTCTTCCTTTTCTTCTTTCCTACAGCGCTGCTCCATGGCGGCAAGCTGGGGTTGCCGAGGTGATGGAGCCAACGACCTAGCAGGATTGAGACCCTCAACCCTGTCCAAGAACCATTATGACGGAACTGTTCTAGAACACCGGTGAGGTGGAGATGTAAATCTGCCGGCAAGGTGGGTGTTAGCTGGGAACCAAGCCTATGCACCTGCGGCGCCCTTGCGGACCAGAGAAGGCAGTGAAGGTCGTGATACGCGATGAGGTAGAGAGAGAGAGGGAGGCCTTGAGACTGACTGGTCCATCGCAACCAATTTTGGCTCACGATATGGACTAGAGGACGACGTGTTGCTCGCCGGATGAGGGTCCAGCGGCGGCGATCTGGAAGCGAACCTGCGGAGAAAGGTCGCGATGCGAGAAAGAGAGTGCCCGTGCCCTCTGGACTCTCCATCCATCCTGAACCGGGACCAAATCTGTGTCGAGGAGCTCCCAGCCGCTGCCCATTCCTTGCCGCTTCCTTCCTTGCGGCGGTGCTTCCCTGGAAGGATGGTTCCACACGGAAATCGTGAAAGAGGGGATATGAGATTGTAGGTCAGACCAACAGGTAGATCCCAATCGAGCAGCTCTTGGCACCACCTTTGGGCGGAGGCGGAGGATGCTCGCTGGTCGGAGTTCTTCCAACGTGATGATGCTCGCATACTCAGGAGACGGAGAACGCGAGAACTGAAGGAGAAGGGTCGATTCTGCGAGAAGAAACCCAGTGAACCTGTAGATCCAGTCTGTTTATCCCCTGAACCGGACCGACTTTGTAAAGATGAAAGGAGAGGGCCAGTTTCCTTGACTTGGCGCTCATCCAGAACCTAGGCGCAAGATCTGACGGCTATGTTAATTTCAAACAAGGTAACTATCTCAGATTATATGCATATCTTAGAAAATTTATTAAAAATTGCACCTTTGACCAATAAATTCCCCAAAAATACCCCCAAACTTGGAAAAATGTCCTCTACATTACTGGACCTTTAGATCAGGCTTTTAAAGCACAACTAATGACGATATTTTATTTAGATGATAATGCTTCTTCTTGAGATTATACTATTGGTATAATTAGCATACCACAGAATTTAAATCTGAGAAAATTATTAATGAATCCTAGTATAAGTTGGAAACCAAATATAAACTCAGATTTGACTATTATATCAAAATGATACACCATTTCTCACTATAACCCAATTGCATGTTTTAACCTCATATTAATTCTAGAAAATAGACCAGTTATCAGAAAATTATGAAATTTGAACCAGACCATAGTTATGACCTTCATATCAGTATAAAAATATTAGAGGCAATCTTAGGTCAGTTTAAACCTAGGTTTGGCCTAAACCCTAACTTAGACCAAAAATACCAATGACATAATGGACCATGTATTAATGATGATTAATTTGTTATTAATCAGGTGATGACCAGAGATGTAGATGATCCAGAATATAAATAGGAATCTCTGAACTCAGGTACGTGGGTTTTTATTAAGTATAAGACTAGTTTTCATGAATGCATAATGATATGATGTACCTTGGATGCTTGTGTTTGCATATAAATTCTTGGATGTGTATTAGTAGTATATGCTCCGCAAAACATTACAGAACATAAAAGAATATAGATGGTTTGTAGCTACTGAGTGGATATATGCTCTCTCTCTCCCTTAATCATCTCTCTCTCTTCCTCTAAATATAAGGTCGGCACTCGGTCCCCATAGCCCAAGGGGTGGGGAAAAATGAAGTGCGACATCTCTCTCTCTCTCCCCTCTGAATATAAGGTCGACACTCGGTCCCCATAGCCCAAGGGGCGGGGAAAAATGAAGTGTGACACCACTTAGTAGTACAAACGCATCAAAAGGCATCTAAAAATGTGTTTACCTGATTATCGCTTTAAATAATGTTTTCTTTTACTCTTTCTTTCTCAAGATTATTTCAATTATGCAAGCATATTAGTATGTATCTTTCTACCCACATGCACAACACCTTGTGTGTTGATTCATTGTTTCACGTATGTTTTAGGTTCAAAGCTAGCTTGGGATAAAAGAAAGGAAGTGAGCAGTTGTCCAGGTTGTACCTATTGTGTAGATCCTAGTTTAGCATATATGTTCGTGGACTTTTAGAATTTTCATTCAATATGTAACTGCAAATCATGTTGTAATAATTCATTTGTATAAATTTACATGTTGAATGTTGAGAATGTTATGGTTGTATGTTCATGTATGCGTATTATGCTTCCGCATCGCTTTCTGATATGATTGGATGATGTTCTCGGACTCTGACCTCTCATTCCCAATAGGGTTTGGAGGAGTCAAAATCCGGGGACGTCACAGGCATTCTATACTCTCTTTGTCATCGAAAGATCTCTTGTTTATCTCTCATCGATGCGGCATTACAGATTCCCTCGGGAGATTAGTGATACATCATCCCAGGATAAACATATACTGAAGGGTTGATAGATTTAAGATACATCTACATCAATTCCTACACTAGGACGTAAGGATATTCGCGTCCATAATCCCCCACATACTCAAAAGTATGTGTTCCAGGAGTTCCCTTAGGAAAACTTGTTTCACCATCATTTGACTTTTGACAATGATGGATCTATGATCAGGGCTCTACATGATATGATTATACTTGATTATTTAGGTACATTTTAGCATTCTTTTAGCATCAAGCATGTTCTCAATCATTAAACATTAAAACACCACTATAAAAGAAGAATACTAAATGTATCAAGTTTAATTCACATCAGTTATCATATGGATATTAATTCTTAACCATCTTATCATATGATTCAGGAACATGGTTATTCAAACCCTCAAATTATCATAACACTTGCTACCAAGTGACATATAAGCATCAAGTCATCTAACAACATGACCATGATTGAAGCAATGTATATACTTTTCACATATCATTACTCTAAAAGCTTATAATTGTTTTCAAGGAATATGACATCATAACTCTTACCTGGCTATGATCACCTCATAATATCAACCTGTATGACTTATACAAATAAGGACATGCATATATAACAATGTCAACACAATACCAAAACTTTTCAATTTCTTCATAGGCCACCATGGCCGTGCCACCTTGCACGGTCGTTCAAAGTAAGGCTACCACGGTCGTGCAAGGTAAGGCTACCACGGTCGTGCTCCCTTACACGGTCGTGCTACAAAAGATCATTACATGATTCATATATATATATATATATATATGTATTCTAATCTTTCATTCTTTCAACTTGATTAGGTCACATCAACCCTTCAATCAAGTACATACTACTATGGTTAACATAGTGTATCAAGCTATTAATCCTATAAGTAATTAAGAATTCTCCCTTTAATTGGTACTAGTCACTTAGGTACTATTAGGGTTTCAACCTTTGTGCCTTCATTGTTTGTCATTACTAATAATTATTGGATCAATAGAACATTCATCATCTTAATTCTCAAAGATTCAATCACATTGTACCTCCATTACATAAGGTATCCAATTGAATTAGGATTTCCAATGTTGGTTACTTCAATCATTGAATTCATGGAATCAATCATCAGTTGGACCTATACTCATACCTCAATTGAGTTTAATAGGTAAACCTTCAACTGATTTGACCCTTAATTAACCCTCAATTGTTCATCAATTAGGGTTTGATTCAATTGAATTAGGGTTTGGAATCGATGATCCTTCAATACTAATCAATGTAAGACTAGTTACTTTGAAAAATAGATCCATCATCCAAATTGGGTATGAACTGACCCCAAACGGTCTTGAGGTCGTTTGTATGACCTCCAAACGGTCTTGAGACCGTTTTCCCATCATATCATCAAAATCCAAGTCAATCAATTAAGGTTTGGATCATTGGATTGATCACCAAATCAGCAATTGATTACACTTTAACTTAGTAACCTTGGATCATCAATTGCTTAACCATACTCACCCCTAGACCTCCAAATGGTCTTGGGTGACCTCCAAACGGTCTTGAGACCGTTTGGATGAGTTCCAAACGGTCTTGAGACCGTTTGGATCACCCAACCCTTGGATTCTAGTGAAAAACCATTAGGGTTTGAGCTATTGAGTTGATCATCAAATCAGCAATTGATTGCTTTGTAATTGTGTACCTTTGGACCTTCAATTGGTCAACTATACTTAACCCCAGACCTCCAAACGGTCTTGGGTGATCCCCAAACGGTCTTGAGACCGTTTGGGTGATCCCCAAACGGTTTTGAAACCGTTTGGGCCAATCAACCCAAAACAATCAACTCATCACTTGCAAAATCAGCACTTAGCCGATTAGGGTTCATACCACATCTTCGGATCATCAAACACATATCCATACTTGACCCTAGACCTTCAAACGGTCTTGGGTGACCCCCAAACGGTCTTGAGACCGTTTGAGTGATCCCCAAACGGTCTTGAGACCGTTTGGGCAAGAAAACCCAAAAAGTCAAATCAATCAAGTTGAAAGTCAGCACATAATCCAATTAGGGTTTACCTAATTGATTAGCCTTCAACTCATGATTCCTTTGGAATTAATCCCTCAAATTTGGTGAGTTATTAACCAACATAATTATGAACAGGAATCTCAAACGGTCAATTCTTGGTCAATGCCCTCAAACAGTTTTGAAACCGTTTTCCCAAAAAGTTCAGTTAATCAAGATGAAAAATCAGCACTTAATCCATTTAGGTTTATCTAATTGATTAGCCTTCCACTCTCGATTCCTTGTGAGTTAACCTATCAAATTTGGTGGGTTATTAACTAACATAATTATGAACAGGAATCCCAAACGGTCAACGCTTGGGCAACTCACTCAAACGCTTTTAAAACCGTTTTCTCAAAACGGTCAAGTTAATCAGGTTGGAAATCAGCACTTAATCCATTTAGGTTTACCTAATTGATTTGCCTTCAACTCACGATTCCTTTGGAGTTAATCCCTAAAATTTGGAGGGTTATCAACTAACATAATTATGAACAGGAATCCCAAATGTTCAATGCTTGGTCAACTCACCCAAATGGTCTTTGAGACCGTTTTCTCCAACCGACCTTGTGAAACCGTTTGCCCTTCAAACAGTTTTGCAAACCGTTTGCCCCAAACGGTTTTGCAAACCGTTTGGCCAAAAGGGGGGGAAGACCGTTTGATAAAGTAACATTGTTAATCACGCCCATCTTCTTCTACCTCCAGATCAAGGTCCGTTCTTTGTGGTTTTAGTTGCAAGAAAGCAAGGAAGGATGGGGGAAAGAAGAACAAGCTACTTTTGCAAGAAAGAAAGATGCATAACAAAGTTTAAGGGTTTAGAGTTATAAAACCCGCCTTAAGGTCGTTCCTAGAGATCCAAGCTTTCAATCTTCCAGGCCTCTAATGGCATATTGAGCTCCACAGGTCGTCCATGGGTGTTTCTCCAAGAATTGGTTGGGAAAGATCAGCTAGAAAGAAGAAACAAGTAAGGAAGACCATAAAACCAACCTTGCACCATGAATTCCTCCATGAATCCGAGCAAGAAGATGACCAAAGCTTACCTAAAACTCCTTAGCCGTCCTCCTATGCTCCATAGCTCTGTCCTAAGTCGATCTAAGCAAGGGGATAAGAAGGGAAGTGAAGGAAATGATCCTTGCTAAGTGAGAAAAGGTGTATATATACTTTGGGTGAAATTCCAACATAAGGACAACTTGTTTCTCCATTTCTCATCTAGGTCCTTCCCTTCTTCTAAGCCACGTTTCTCCCTTCCATACTTAAGCAAAACTCATCTTAAACCCAAGGTCTAAAGGTGAAGAAAGCCAACTTTTTACTAAGTTGCACATATAGAAGGGTTATTAGGCTTATAACTTGATTATTTAATTTATAAGGGTTATCATTCTTATTTGATTATTCAATTGAAGTGCCCTATTCATCATTCTTACTCTAAATGATGCCAAGAGTCATAAAAGATACTCTAGAAGGTGTATTTTACAAGTTGCACCCCATATTTTGGGTAAATTGCACTTTACACCAAAACTAGGGTTTTAAGTACAAGGATTGCTCCACAAGTTGCATCTTAGTGCCCAAACTTGGAGAATCCATCATACTTCATCATATTTATTCTTATGATGTCTCAACACCAAAGGAACATCTTAGCATGTGCAATTTGCAAGTTAACCCCTTTTAATTGGGTAATTTGCACATAGATCCCTGTATTACAAAACAATATTATAACAATGTTCAAAAGGGACATAAATAGAATTATATGTTCCTCAGAAGCTTTAATTACATACCAAGAGATAATCACAAGTATCTAATTACATAATTAAGCAAAACACCTAGGGTTAGTTCATAACCCAGGTCAGGGATGTTACAGTTGCTTATGTCGATTAATTCGAAATTCATTAGAGGAAAGTAATGTTAAGTTGGTCCTAAGCCTGTTAGGAATATTTTAATGAGATAATTAGGGTTTGTGTCCAATTTTACTATTTTCAGGGTTTGTAGTTATAATGATGGAAAGTTAAAGATAAACCGTTATGAAACCCTAAAAAGGAGGAGGAATTCCTAGGGAGCAATTTCAAGATGAATAGATAGATTCTTGATAAAGTGTGTAGTAAATAGAGTACATATGCTTTTCAGGATTCTTGATTGTGTGGTTGAACTACTTGCTTGGATTGCTTTCTTAGTTGGAATTGCTATTAGCTTGTGAAATCTACAAATCAAGTATGTGGTTAAATTATGTATACATGCATTCTGCTTCACGATGTTTCTCGAGGATTTATCAATTGCAATGAAAACTAAACTGCTTGGATGTTTCATTACTTTAATCCTAAAAGTGAATATGATTATCACAAATTATATATGTGTGTGACTCACTCAAACCTACATACCCCTCTGGATGTAAGATAATGGACCAAGCCCTAGAGGGAAGGTCAAGGTGGTCAAGCCCCAGAGGGAAGACCATAGGGCACCCAGAGAGGTGACCCCAGGTAGTAAGCTCAGGATGGAGAAGGTAGCCTTAAAGTCACTTGCAAGGACTTAACCCTAGAGAGGGTATCCCAGAGGTGGTAAAAGCGGTTGAGGAGTCATACTGAAAATGTAATCTTGCATAGTTAATAATTAATTGATGTGACTATGTTGTTAGATTATATGTGCAATGTTTTGTTTGTCCCCACATATTGGCATATTCATTTATGCTGACCAAAATTTTGTTTTTCGGCGTTTTAGGTATTATCTGAAAAGGACAAACAATAAAATGGAATCTGTGAAGATAAAGTTAATTAATCTAAAGGAGGATTAGATAGATAGATTTTATATGCGGATAGAAGTCTTAGATCCTATTTTGAAAAGGTATGCAAAAGTTAATTTTTATTCCAGCTTTCCTGTTTAGTCTTTCGTAGAATTTATTAATTATTTTTTATTATTTGCAAAACCATTGATCCTGAAATTTATGAGTGATGATTCACAACTTTAAGGTCTTTTAGACACTCAAAAGTGAGGGTTGTTACAATTGGTATCCGAGCGATGGTTTTCCATTTAATCTTTAATAATTATTAAATTTTACAAACTCTTTAGAACTGAAGGGAATTATTAGAGGATTTTCCAATGATGGAGGTGTCTAGAAAAGGATCACAGTCCGGGGGCTGACAAGATTTTCCTCCACCCTGCTAGTTGGTCTATAAGGACTCTCGGATTTTGTGTGACTATATGGCCAAAATTAGAGGTTTTGACTCAAAATAATATACCTTTAGGACTCCCTCATCTGTCTTCTTCCCTTCTTAACCCTAATTCACATAGGATTCTAAGTTCTTAGGGTTTCTCTCTCTACACCCCCCTCTTATGTTTGAGATAAGAGTAATAAGGATTAAGGAAACCTCCACCAAATAATGAAAAGCATGTAAACAAGATGTCATGGACGTAAGTTTAATAGTTTAAGCGTAAACTAAATATTAGTTACATGCTTAAGGTTGCATGGTGTGTGTTGTCATTCCCTCAGGAGAGATATGAGGTTAGACCTTCTTGTAGGAGGATGAGGAGAGAGTTAGCCTTGGAGGCAGAGGCCTCCAGGAAGAGTTAGAGACCGGATGCATCCTCTAAGGACGATGCTAACCCTAACCCTAAGTGGCAGTTAGAGAAAGAGATGACAAGATGAGTTATATACCTTAGTCTTCACTATACCTTCAGGCACATGGGTTTGACATACATGCTTGACGTAAAGGTTTTGAGTACCCATGAGAAAGCATGAGCTATGTGAGGTTGTTTGACCTAGTGCCTTTTGGTGACCCAACCTTGGATGGTTGTGCCTGTTAGGGTGAGGGACAACTCCCTCATTGAGAAGGTTAGTGGTGACCTTATAGGAACCATGACAGACATATACAAGTAGGAAAGAGGCATGCACCTATGTAGAAGAGAATGACAGCAGTGCTGGCAGTAGGTTGAGACGTATGCCAGAAGGGTCATGCCTGATAGGTTATGAGATGAGCATGCAGAGCTTTGGATAATCTTGATCGGACATAGGTTTGGATCATACGTTTCACCCATGTAGGTGTAACATGTATCCTAAGAGATTGACCCATCCTCTAAGAGAGAGAATCTCCAGTAGTGGGACCAGTGGTAGGGTTATCTTTAGAGAGGAAGAGTGTGACCCAATGAAGAAGGTTGGAGACCTTGGCTACAAGACATGAAGTATCATGAGAAGTCGGGTATGATATGACCTAGCATGGACAACCTATGTGGATGTAGGTGGTTGCTCATGCACGATCCTTTGAGGTTTGTCGTACCTTGGTTGCCTTTAGAGGAACCAAACCCTAGAATGAGGAAGAGGCTTCTTGGACTGATGTATATATGTTATAGGTGTCTACCTTTTAGGTATAGGAAGGAGAGTTCCTTAGATTGAGGAGGTATGGTAACAAGTTATGAGGCCTCACATCGAGTTGGTTGTCCTTGTGTCGAACTCTAAGGTATGGTTCACATGGAAGAATAGTAAGAAGTGCATGATATACGCTGAACATGTTTGGTTAGTGGTTGAAAAGTTGAGCATGCAGTTAGGGGGTTCCTAGACCTAAGCGAGGAAGTAGTAGTACCTGGTGCACCTGATGTTCACGAAGATGGTTGAGTTCCTACAGATTCGAGCATGGAACCTCATGTTTAGAGGAAAAAGGAAACTCCTTGGACTAAGGTATACGTTTGATGAACTCCTCACACATGTCAGTGACATATGTATGAGTTTGGACAACTTTGAGGAATAAGGAACAAGTGGGACATACCAAGGAACCCTAAGTGGCTTAGTAGGTTGTCTTATTACTAGCTATGTGTATAGGTAGAATAATAGGGATATGCATGCACATGTTGATGTAAACCTTAGAAAAAGGTTGTTTGTGACCTTTGCTGCTATCGGGAGATAGTTTTCTCCCATCTTGGGAAGGGACCCTTCTGAAGGGTGAGTACTAGCTTTTGTTTATGTTTGTGGTAACCTAAAGGGGTCTCTTATAAGAGTTTGATGAGCTAAGTGGGGAACACATGGTATGAACACGAACCTATATACCCAGGTGTGACCATCTCTAAGGGGCATGAAGATATGTTTCCATGGAGGTAACCTTAAGGGGCCAGACCAAGTTAGGTAGGTTACCAGGATCCCTACGAAAGGATGTAAGATTGACCGTGAGTGCCCAGAGAGATGTTGGAGGTTCGAGTAAGGTTTCAAGTTTGAGATGTACTGTGATAGAATCCTAAGTCTATGCGAAAGTCAGATGGGGATAAGATCGATGGGAGTAGGAGTTCTCTGTTTCCCTAGTTGCACAAGACCATAGGATCGGGAGGTAACAATTATATTTGGAGAGGACCGTGGGTCAGGATATTAATCACCTTTATGAGTTCATGGGACCCAAAGGGCAAATGAGGTAGGCACTCCCTGGATGCATAGGGGAAAGGGATGACCTTAAAAGTAACGACACCCTACAGATCTTGAGGAGATGACTAAGGATTGTATATATGAGTAATATGTAGACCCAAGAGTTCTTGGGAACAACCTTTCCATGGATGTAAACATAGTTTGGAGGCATTCATGATGTGGTAACATGGGATGCACATTTTAACTTAGATTGGAAAGTGTGATGGCAATGTGGGGTGCACCATCTCTACTCTTAGAACGGGATAAACTATGTATTTGGACTGTAGCCAAATGCTTATTTCCTCTTATTATGGGTGTGAGAGATGGGGCAAAATGCATGCCATACACTAAGGATAAAGATGATGTGAATTGAAACATTGCTATGATGTTTGAAGATAGAGAAAGCATCATACCTTTTGAAGAGTATGATGAATGAATGGTGTACAAACACGAAGAGAACTAAGTTAGTCATCATATGAGAACGTTCTTATCAAGAGTAGTATGGATTTTATGAGTTATATAAGTTTAAGTTTTATAACCAAGATGATGAGCTCTAAGTTTTCTTGACTCAGTTAGATATAAATCTGAGATGAGGATGTTGAGTGGAGTATATGTAGGTATATGTCTTACTAGCACACAAGGAATTAATGTGGTAACAGATACTCCTAGTCGAGGCACAACTCAGGAGGCTGGAAGAGGTTGTTAGGTGAACCCTTAGTTTGTAAGACATGTATGGCTAACACCCAGATACAACCAGATCTGATAGTCGAGTTGGTGGTTTCTTAGTTAGCCAGCCTTAAAGCTTGATGAGATAGAAGGATGGATGTAAGAACCTCAGATACACCTCTCAGGAAAGGAAGGTGATGGAACCCACGACTAGAGTGTTTTAGGGTTTCCGAGGAGTCAACCCTAAGGAATCATGACATGTCGGAGCTCATGATGTTAAGTACACCATACACCGTGGTACTACCAAGATGGTTAAGGTTTGCAGTGATACTTTGAATACCTAAGATGAAGATAGAGTTGCATGTGGTTTTTCACCATGCACGCGAGGAGGTGAAGGACGAACACCCGTAACCCATTGAGTTTCTATAGAGAATGAAGAGTCCCTGAGAGGGAATGGGAGTAGATCACCAAGGACATTGTGGTGAGTCTCCCTTGGACCAGGAGAGGTCATGATGCAATATGGATTAGGGTAGATAGCCTTATCGAGTTGACCTAATCCCTTGCCTAAGAGAGAGCACTGTCAGTGTGACAGATCCGATTGAACTATATATATATATATATATATATATATATATATATATATATATATATATATATATATACATACATACATACATACATACATATATATATACACGAGAGACAGATAGGTCAACTACACTGTGATCTGAGTTCAAAGATTCTTGAGTATGACCTCAAGTTAACTTGCATGTGGTGGAAGTAGGTACATGAAGAATTCGATGCTAGATTGAAGTTGAGTTCAGCTTATCACCCCTAACTGATGGACAATCAAGAGAGTATGATCCAGACTTTATAGAGTCTGATGAGAGCATGTGTGCTCGCTTAGGGTGATATATGGGATCAGTTCTTGTCCCTAGAAGAGTTTACTCGTGATGATAGCCACCATAGCCAGCATCGAGATGTAAGGAGCTTGGTAAGGGAGGGCGTGTCGGTCACCGCTTTATTATGATGATGAAAGTGAGAGGACCTTGTGAAGTTCAGAGAGACCACAGTGTGTGTAGATGAAGTCACTTTGATCAAGCGATGGCTGCGAAAGCCCAAGGGCGACAAGTGTCGTGAGCTGATGCAAAGCAAACTGACATGCAGTTCACTGTGGGAGAACATGTGTTACAAAAACCTGACTCCTTTGAGCTAGAGATGAGAAAGATGAGTCCTCAATGCGTGGGTCCATTTGAGATGGATTGGTGGAGATGCTTATGTTTAGCTTACCCCTTAGGATAATATGATGTATGATGTGTGCCATGAGTTTGATCTAGAGCACTATGTGATGTACCCAAAACATGTGCTGATCCATGAACCTATTGAGCTTCTAGGGCGGCTGATATGTCCTGATTCACCTACGAGAGTATGAGATACCAAGGTGAGAGAGAACTCAGATGTAAGAATATAAGATGATAAAGGTTCTTTGGGAGCACCATGGAGAGGATGAAGCCACATGGGAGGTGATGATGGGCATAGAAAAGTCTTATCCTATTTGTTTGTATGTTTGGTGGAATTTTGAGGGCAAAATTCCTATAAGAGGGGAAGGATGTTATAACCCCAATTTTTGGGTTCATATGGTTGGAAATGCAATTTCCCCAATAAATGTATGATTATGGGAATTGTATGATTTATGTGTAATGAATGGATTCCCTTTTACAATATTTCCTTTTTACATGGGATTTCGTGGATCATAGTATATTAATGAGTCCAATATGATTAAAAGAAAAAGAAGAAATCAAATAATGCAATATTAAGAAGGAAATTTGAGATACTAATGAAAATATGAGAAATATGTGGAAATGTGGATAATGGAATCATCATGGATGAGATTTCAATTTCACATAGTTTCTAATGATAAAAGGAATCCAAATAAATAATATAAAAGAATAGGAGAGAGAAAATATGCATAAAATATGCCTTATTAATAGATAACTTGCTTATGAAGAAAAGTCCCTCATACTTTGGAGTTTGAATCCCAAATTTGGTACACACGTGTATTAGGTCATTATGGACTTTCTTTTAAAATTTGGGATTAAAAGGATAAACGGTTTGAGAGATATGAATTTTGTAAGCTTCCTAAAGTGTAAATGATAACATTAAATGCCACAATTAATGTTCTAATACAAGGCCTGATAGTCGTTGGATCAAGGATCTAACGGCAGTTTCTCTTCCTTTGAGATTAGGAAACCAGAATAGTAATGTGAATAATCCTTTAGTTCTCTGTGTCTCCATGATCAACAAGGAATCTCATAGACTGGATTTTCAGAATTAGGAGAACAAACTAGAGCTATCAACCCCAAGATGTCCCGATTTGGTAAGAGAATTGAGGGAGTTTCCCCAATCCTAGTGGAACTCAGACTCTGTTGATCTTGGTTTGATAGACCCTACCTATAAAAGGCTCGACAACCCCTGGCCTTTGGGAGAAGAGAAGGAGGATCGTGTAGAGGAAGACACAATATGCAAATCCTCTGGTTCCTTCACATCTGAGCTACTGGTTATCCCTCTCTCAGCTTCCCTGTTCAACACCATTGAAGCCTACGGAAGGTCTTCCTAGTCTTCCTCCCTTGGTTCAGCATCGGAGTCTCACAAGGGAGTGCAGAGGGAAACATTTCTGGGGCTCCGCTGGGTAGAGAAAGGTGCCCACCCAGCCGGAGCGGGCTGTGGCCTTGCGGCGGCACCTAGGCTCTGTTCTGTCACGGAAATAGGGGATCAACATCCTTGTTTGGACGCCGCCTGCGAGAGGGCAAAGGTAGGGGGTGCACCTCCTCATCTCGTCTGGTGGCTTGCTTCGGGCTGGATGGGACGGCGGTCAACGACCGAGGTTCCACGGCCGAGCGAGCTGTGCTCGCCAGGCGGCAACGCAGGCAGGACGCGAGCGGTCACAAGGGACAGCCATGTGCGAAGCGTCGGGCAAAGGGGGGGAAAGAAATGCCAGGTCGGGTAGATGGATCCAGGGCCGGATCCGCGAGACAAAGAATGGATCCCAAAGAAAAGGACACATGGCGCGCTTCCATTGGCCCAAGTAAGCTTATTTTGCATAAATCATAAGCAATTATTGGTAACTCGGATGAAATAATGCCATATATGAACATTGATCAGGAGAATGTGACTAAATCAATAAAAATGGATTTAGAGTCTAGATATGATCATATTGCAAAAAGTAGCTAAAGTTACCATTATTAATGTATGGAATTATAGTTAAACCCTAATTTGTGACAGGAATTAGATTTAATGTCTTGATTAGGTTATTTTGAGATATAGTAACCTGTTGAGAATGAGAAGATGAATTGAATCTGATTAAGATGATAATATGCTTGTCATAGGGTTTTATACACATGAATATGCAATAATGAACTTAGAAACCCTAATTTAGGGTTAATGGTTGCTTATGTGGATTAATTCGAAATTCATTAGAGGAAAGTAATGTAAAGTTGGTCCTAATCCTGTTAGGAATATTTTAACGAGATAATTAGGGTTTGTATCCAATTTTACTATTTTCAAGGTTTGTAGTTATAATGATGGAAAGTTAAAGATAAACCTTTATGAAACCCTAAAAAGGAGTAGGAATTCTTAGGGAGCGATTTTAAGATGAATAGACAGATTCTTGATAAAGCGTGTAGTAAATAGAGTACGTATGCTTTTCAGGATTCTTGATTGTTTGGTTGAACTACTTACTTGGATTGCTTTCTTGGTTGGAATTGCTATTAGCTTGTGAAATATGCAAATCAGGTATGTGGTTAAATTATGAATACCCGCATTATGCTTCACGACATTTCTCAAGGATTTATCGATTGCAATGAAAAATAAAATTCTTGAATGTTTCATTACTGCAATCCTTAAAGTGAATATGATTATCACAAATTATATGTGTGTGACTCGCTCGAACCTACATACCCCTCTTGATGTAAGATAATGGACCAAGCCCTGGAGGGAAGGTCAAGGTGGTCAAGCCCCGAAGGTTAGACCACATATCACCCAGAGAGGTGACCCCAGGTACCAAGCTCAGGATGGAGAAGATAGCCTTAAAGTCACTTGCAAGGACTTAACCCTAGAGAGGGTATCCCAGAGGTGGTAAAAGCGGTTGAGGAATCATACTGAAAACGTAATCTTACATTGTTAACAATTAATTGATGTGACTATGTTGTTAGATTATATGTGCAATGTTTTGTTTGTCCCCACATATCGGCATAGTCATTTATGCTGACTGACATTTTGTTTGTCGGCGTTTTAGGTATTATCTGAAAAGAACAAATAGTAAAATGGAATCTGTGAAGATAAAGTTAAGTAATCCAAAGGAGGATTAGATAGATAGATTTCATCTGTCGATAGAAGTCTTAGATCCTATTTTGAAAAGGTATGCAAAAGTTAATTTTTATTCCAGCTTTCCAGTTTAGTCTTTCGTAGAATTTATTAATTATTTTTAATTATTTGCAAAACCATTGATCCTAAAATTTATGAGTGACGATTCATGATTTTACGATCTTTTAGACACTCAAAAGTGCGGTTCGTTACAGTGATCTTATTCCTCTTATTTAATCTTGATAAAAACTTATATATTGCTTATAAATTTTGTGCATGGCTTAGACAAACTTTATCAGTAGTAGCGGTACATGAGTACAACCATACATAGGACGATGACTATTTTGCCAGAGTGTGCTTTTCCACTCAAGATATATGTACGACACTCTTATTCCGCCCTGGGTGTGCTTTTCCACCTACCTTTTGGCTGAGATTATATGGTGACCCAACCTTGATTTAAATAACTTTAGTCTAATGTTCTTTACACACATATCTTATGTCTATGATATTGTTGATGTGACATTGTTTAAGGAAAGATATTACTCATTGATTATCTTCTCAAATTTCTCTTTGATATCCATTTGGATGATCCTTTTCCCTCTTGGTTTGGGAAACCTTGATATATGTTTTATTGATGTCCTTAACCTAAATTTTCTTAATCCCTATTAATATGATCACATTCAACTTTTATGTTGACAACATCTACTTTGTCTTCTCGTGTGGGGTATGCTTCCAATCTCTAGGTGATGGACATGGTAAAACTGACATGGTGACTTGGACTTAGATTAGAGAAGATGACAAGTGTGAAATCACTCGAAATAGCCTAGATTCCCTCTACTTAGATCCTGAAGTAGTAGAACATAGGAATCACCTCAGTTTGTTGAGAGGCTATTTACCTTCTTGGAAAAAGGATGATATTTCATTTATAATAAAAGTTGGGTGTCTCACTTGGTGGGACATGATACATGAAGGTTAAAAATTCAATTAACTGTTAGGTTATGACCCACTAGTCGATCAACATAAATATTTTCTCTAATAAATTAATTATTATGCTCCATTAGTGAGGTTATCATATCCTTGTTTTGAACAATAGTAATACATAACTACAAACCAATTAGTCACATTGAAAAGCCAAAGAAATAATCAGCTTATTATTAAAATATATGCACCCAAGACACATGTTTAATGTTACCTTAAAACCACATGGACGTATTTTCCATAAAAAAATCAAAGCAACCTTTCAAAGAAAAATTGGTCCTTAGTGTATACAAAAGGCAAGTCTAAGTTGTTTGGGAATAACACTATATCTATCTAAGGCACGTATATTACTAAAAAAATTCAACTAAATAAGTATTAAATGAAAAGAGATTAAACATCACACTAAATTTTATCAATAAGAATTCAATATATAATTGAAAAAAATTGTTCATAAGATATGAAAATATTTTCTCAATACATCCCAAATGAGACATTTAAAACCTTTTCCTACCCTAGTAGGAATTCAATTTGGAGACCACCAGCTTCCAGAGTCCTCATTTTGTGGACAAATTCGGATTACTCCATTCCTTGTGGGAGTAGTTCATTTTCCTCCATTTAAATCTCAAAGTTTCTAATCAACTACAGAGCACTAAGAAAAAAAATCCTACTTAAGAAAAGACCTTGGCTACTGGAGTCTGTTGTTGGCGTGCCATGAAACGCTAGGGAGATGGTCATTGGGCGGTGACATGGCTTGGGTCTAGAAGGTTCAGTTCGAAAACCTAAAAAGTGTGCTAATGACGTCATTTAGATGCAATCTTGAGCTCAAAGCAATGCTCGAGACGGATGTCTGGCTTATTTGGGACACCTGTCTCAGTTGTGATGTGGCATGGCTGGGGAGCAGTGACTGAACCCTAGTTGAGTGAAGTGGAAGCACCCTTGCTTTCATTTCTTGGTTTTAAAGTAAAACCTCAGAATGGTCGTTTGGGTGAATTGGAGCGCCTGTCTCACACTACTAATGAAGGATTGGAACTCTAATCAAGTGGCGGTGGGTTTTGCATGTAAATTGATTTTAGGTCAAGTGACCTAGCCGTCTGCTTGCCTGGATGCTCGTTTGGGTCCTTAAGACGATCGTCATGCTAAATAGAAACACCCATTTGACGTGTAGAATAGATTGGTTGAACTGAGGCCAAGGTTCCCATTTGGGTTTGGAATGTGGTATCTGTATCTCTCCAAAAATGTTAACTGGGTTATGAAATGGTAGTGATGTTGATGTATCTTGTAAAATGATTTCGAATTTGTTGTGGTGGAAACCTGGAGCGGGTTGACCTTTGTGCCCAAGGGGTCTTGGTAAATATATCCCATGAATAGATGATCCTCTGATTAATTTATGTGAAAGAGTTCAAAATATCCCAGTTTGTGATCATATGGAGCAAGATGTGTCAAAATATCCATATGATAGTCAGATATATTGATCTTTATGGTCTTCGGTTGGTTGGTTGCAAGTGTATAATCCCTTTTTTTACCAATCTCATATGAGCTATCATATTGGTCCATCTAGAGAAGGATTTAAGTCTGTCTTGCTCATCTTTGACAAAATGGATGTTGAACATTTTTCTTCCCACCATCATGTTGTTCATTAATGGCTCCAAGTCAAAATGGATATATCTCCAAGATCGTGGAATAGTGATGGATATCATAGTGTTGTTATCTAGGTTTATGTCTAGATATGTTATCATCAAAACATAACTGATGGTATTTGTAATGGAAAAGAACTACAATTCGATCCATGGTTGTGTGCCTTGGAGTATATGTATTGTTGGTGTTTTCTGAGCTATGTGAGGACTATAATATATTGGATGGTATCAGGGCGGTAGTAGATGTGGATAGGTATTGAGAAATGAGTCTTCCTGTATGAATTTTGTTTTGTTGTTGAACACTTGTTGATATACTTATTATGTGTCAAATATCTTCGAGGAAGAGTATTGTGATGGAGTGGACTTTTGGAGTCCTTGATCATCCAATTACATAAGTGAAATCATAAGGTTGAATAATATTGAGAGTTCCAAGGTTTTGACAAAGTTGGAATGTTGATTGAGATTTATATAATGATTAAGATCTCTCTTTTTGTGCCTTCTTGAGGAATTTAATTGGATAGTCTAACAATTCAGTTTTGGCACCAAATTCAAGTGCAAGGTACCTTTTGTAGCGAGGAAGCTATGGTTAAAATTTGGTGGCAATTGGGTCCTCCTAGAGAGAGATAATTAGGTTTGAAATTTGGGAAATAATGTGCTTATTTGATGATTTGAGGATCTAAGTTGCTAATGTATATCAATGTCACGCTCCCCTCAGTTGGGCTAAGTCTGCATGGTCGGATCCTAGCCCTAGGTTTTCAATCTAGTGGTATTGACAACCACTTTAGATGAGCCACTGATTGGGCATGGGTGCAGGATGCTCCTAGCCCTTGGGATGCCATCGGACGGTGGAGAAACCTTCTCCTACCTTGCAGTTACAACCTTGACCGAAGGCAGTGATCATGACGTCGCAATACGCGCGGATCGTGGGTTTGAACGTGATACTAACTGAGGAGTTGGGTTCCTCAAGTGAGCACGACCTGATCGACCCCTCATTTGGGGCATATGCCGGAGAGAACAAGGAGAACGACCCGCCCTTTTCCACTATCTCTCCACTGCAAGGAGTAGGTGGTGTCCGAGAGTGCAGATCAGAGGAATGGAGCTCACGGAGGAAAACCGAGAAGGGGAAAAGAAAGAGGGTGAGTAAGGGAGTTGAGCTGGGGCTTTTCCGGCCACCTTCGTGGGGAGTTCCATGGCTGACCAACTCAGGTCCGGCGCCTAGGAGGACGGAGCTCGAGGGCTGGCTTTAGGCTTTCGTAATTGCAATCAAGGGCTTTATGATGTTCATGGAGGATAGATGAACCTCTTAGAAGCCTTAGACCAGCGCGAAGATGACCAGGGATGTTTTTCCCCCTTCTGCTTCAATACAACAAAGATGGCGGTGACGCTCCTACCTAGACGGAGATCTGAAGCAGTAATCAAGGGGGAACGTAACCGTGGAGGTCCTGGAGGGAACCTCGAAGCTGATGGTGGAGTGAAGAGCTGATGAGGAGTGCTCGAGCCCGAGCCCTTGCTCACCAGAGTGCCCCTGCGCGGCGGCGCCTTGCGGAAACAGAGCCCGCAGAAGCGTCGGGCGTGGAACGGGTGAAGGCAGGAGTCGGCTTAGCGTGGACCAGAAAAAGAAAGGGGATGGACCGGGTCCAGGCATACAGACCAACAAAGAACTGACCGAACCCAAGCAAAGGAGCGCGCCCTTGGACAGACACATGGCGGCGCATAATTGGCCGAATAAGGTAATATCCCCAGAAATATGTAGTTCTTCATTAAATCGTAGTAATTAGCTCGAGCATCAGAAAAATACAAACAATATACCAAAATGTTCAGAAAAATGCGTAGAACAACCTGGAACTATAATATCAGGCTTTTGATGCTTAAATCACAGTGATATCATGAAAGATGTGTAATGCTTGTTTAGTGGATAATAAATAGCAAAGGATGACATAAAATTATGGAAAAATGTCAGTAACTCCATAATCATGTTTATAATGCATATGATGTCAGTTATGGTCATGTTGATGTACAAAAGTATATAATTTGATTAATATGTCTAATTAGGGCTAATAACCCAAAGTAAAATGTAATAAATACTTGCAAGCTCAATAAATGATGAAATTTACAGAGTAGGTTTATATCAGTAATCTAAAGCTAATATGTAAATCGGATATCAGTTAGATACACACAGTCCATGTTATACAATGATGTTTTCTCTTAATGTGATATAAACCCTAATTTGAGTAATGCATGTAACCCAGAGTTAATGTGTGACATAATGTTAATATGTTAGATGATGAACTTTGATAATGAATCATAATCTGGAAAATGACATCAGTAAAATAATTATACGATAAGAATGCAAGTAATGATGGGAACATCTTAATGAGATAAAGTAAACCCTAAAATGGATACGATTAGGGTTAAGATGAGATGTAAGATGACAAGAACATGATGATAGTATATGGTCTTGTCTTGATCAGGTTTAACCAAAGATATAGTTGACATGAGGAATATATGATGATTATAATGATCTATCTCTTTGGAAGGTACGCCATTACCTCTTACTTGGCTTATTATACAATATGCTTGTGTTATATGTGTAGTAAAATACTTGGCATATGTTATTGGATGAAATGATTGTTCTTGTATGATATGTTGCATGATTTTCCATACTTATATGGCTATGAACACATGAAACATAATATAGATGTTCCATCATATGATAGCACTAAACTCTTTGGTAGTATAGTGCATTGAAGTGATCTCAAACTCTTTGGTAGTAGATCACATGTGTTAGATCTCAAACTCTTTGGCAGTAGATCACACGTAAAATGATCTCAAACTCTTTGGTAGTAGATCATAAGGCCTAAAAACATCAAAGCCCTTGGGGGCAGATGTATGAGATATATGATGGAAATGTACTTAAAATATGTGTTCTCTTTTGTTAATGAATATCTTTGTGCAAGTATACACTTTCTTATATTCTTTTGTTAATGCCAAGTATTAGTTTTATCTTCTTGCCAAGATATGATGAGAGGTATATAAAAGACACGTAGGCGTACTCAGTACAATATTCTTGAATATTGTGCTGACGTGTACCCCATGTAATCTTTTATTTAGGTTGTGGCTATGCTCTTGAAGATCCAGAATAGTGAGAGTTGTATGGCGAGCTGATGTATAGGTGGACCTGTTGTCTTAAGATCCTGTAGTTTAGATGTAGTACATGTATATGTATAGTTTTCTGTTCAATATGTAATATCAAATGTTGTAACAATTCATGTTGTAATTATATGTTCAATGGTGAACAACTGTTGTATGGTTTTATTATTGTTCATGTGCATGTGCTACTGATTGTTTCCTTCTGACTCCCTTGATTTTCTTCTTCTTAGCCTCGTGTGGGATGTTTAAATTGGGATTCTCACTGAGGTGAGGGTTTCAATTTGGACGTCACACATCAGATTAAGTTTTAGAAAATCTGGGGACGTCACAGGTGGTATCAGAGCATGAACAATAGTAAAGCCTGACATTTGGTCATTATGCAACTCAAAACTAAAGAACCTTGAACTATAATAATCTTTTAGGGTTAGATTAGTTGTCTTTTAGAGACTAGATCTGACCTAGCCTCTAGGTTAGCACCTAGATGTCTGAGAACTTGGTCTAGACTGGTGCTTGTTGAGTAGTAAGTCCTTAGATGTCGTTCTTTCCTTGTAGTGCAGCGGTATGGGACGTTACACTATTTGGAAATGACGTGCATCAAGGGAAGAGAAACCCTAGACATATTGCGCACGTTGTCTAGAGTAGCTACACTAGTATACCCCTTGTTCTCACCCCTTTCCTTAGTTTTCATGACACTGTACTCTCTACTATGTGTGGGACACTCGTTTTTGGATTTGGTTTTTGATTCCAAACGGATCGAACCTCGATAGTTTTCTCTGACGCTTGTTTTATCGGTGAAAAACTATATAATATTTTAATATGTATATGTATTACAAAAATGTGTCCCCACACATGTATGAGTAGGAGGTGGTCATGCAACCTAAGTGAAAGTGAATGACATCAGTCTAGAAGAGAGAGTAGTTCCAGATTAGATGTCTAGAGCCTTGTTAGAATATATGATAGATGGAATAGATGATATAAGTTTTGATGATACGATGTAAGTCTTATATAGATGATATAAGATAGTTTATGATGATATGTGTTTGTCTTTGAGGACCCAAGTTCAGTTTGAGGATGCAAGATGAGTTTTGATGATGCAAGTAACTAGGATTTTATGAGATAAGATATGCTAAGTTAAGACCAGGTTGTGAGTCAGCAAGAGCCTCAATCTCTTTTACGAGGGAGGACCTCTAGTGTTAGGACCAGCTTTGGGGTTAGCTCAAGAGAGAGCGAGACCCACAGGGAGAAGGTCAGAGAACCTAGACTCCAAGATATGAGAAATATGAGATATGTGATATGATATGTCCTAAAATAGACTACTCCTGAGTGTTTGAGTTGAGTTGCTTTCTGTATGATTCCTATAGTTTTGTTGAACCCTAGATGTCCTTGGGAGGACCAAACCCCAGAAATAGAGAGAGGCTCGTCATATGTGCATATGAACATGAATATGAGTGCCTACCATCTGGGTGAGGGAGAGAGCCCAAGACCCTGGAGGAGGTAGCTATGTTAGCTTCTGAGAAGCCTCATGCTTGGGTTGGTGGTTTCCCATATAGGAATCTAGTGGTTGCATGTATAAGAGAGTTTTGGGTAAGCATGCTTCATGGGTAGAAGACCTATGAATAGTATGTTGTACCATGTTTTGGTTTGTGCTTATGTGGACAGAGCTCGTAAAGCAATCAACTAGTGCCAATGAGGTATACCCGATAACCCTAGATTACAGAGGAAGGATAAAGTTTATGCATATGAGATACTCATAGAGTTGAGTTAGTTCAGCGAGACTGAGCATGGAACTACCCTCATGGTATGGGTAAGGAGAACCTCAATTGGACTATATGAAGTTTCAATACATGTTTGATAAGCCACTCACATAAGTTTGTTTAGCACAACCATGATATAATATGTGTAAGAATGTGATCTAATCTTAAGATGTGATATAAGTAGATATGGCATGATGGAATAATGAGTATAGTTTGATAAATCTCTATGTATAATTGTTAACCACATGCATGAATAATAATGATAATGTGATATTGTTGGATAATCTTGTGATGAAATCATTAGTAAATGTTGCAATTTATTATGAGCTATGAAATACGATCATATGAATGAAACTTGTTACATAAGGTGTTAGTCTTAGTGCTTAATAAAGAAGAAAAACATATAGTTTGATAGTTAGCACAACATAATGTTAATGACACCTTGACATAATCGGTTAACTTGGGTTAACTCCTTTGGAACGTGATAATATGATGTGGAAACCCTAATGCATGGGCAAAGATAAGGAGGCAATCCTAAAATATATGAGATATGTGATGTCATAACCTAAGTTTCTAATAACCGTGGATGGAATGTTGGTGCACCAAAATGGTTGTAAAACCCCCCCTAATAGTGCTTCATATACATGGTTCTAGGTAACCTTTGCGGATAGGTTACACATAGAATAGTGCCTATATGTGGATGAAGACATGGTACTTTTCCTTGGAGTACGAGTATGGTTGACTTTCGAGGACGAAAGTTCTTTTAAGATGTATATGATGTGACAAAGTGGGTTTTCTGGCTTAATTTTGAGGACGAAATATCTTTTAAGGTGTGTAGGATGTGTTGGAGTGGACTTTTGGAGTCCTTGATCATCCAATTACATAAGTGAAATCATAAGGTTGAATAATATTGAGAGTTCCAAGGTTTTGACAAAGTTGGAATGTTGATTGAGATTTATATAATGATTAAGATCTCTCTTTTTGTGCCTTCTTGAGGAATTTAATTGGATAGTCTAACAATTCAGTTTTGGCACCAAATTCAAGTACAAGGTACCTTTTGTAGCGAGGAAGCTATGGTTAAAATTTGGTGGAAATTGGGTCCTCCTAGAGAGAGATAATTAGGTTTGAAATTTGGGAAATAATGTGCTTATTTGATGATTTGAGGATCTAAGTTGCTAATGTATATCAATGTCACGCTCCCCTCAGTTGGGCTAAGTCTGCATGGTCGGATCCTAGCCCTAGGTTTTCAATCTAGTGGTAGTGACAGCCGCTTTAGATGAGCCACGGATTGGGCATGGGTGCGGGATGCTCCTAGCCCTTGGGATGCCATCGGACGGTGGAGAAACCTTCTCCGACCTTATAGTTACAACCTTGACCGAAGGCAGTGATCATGACATCGCAATACGTGCGGATCGTGGGTTTGAACACAATACTAACCAAGGAGTTGGGTTCCTCAAGTGAGCACGACCTGAT
Source organism: Alisma plantago-aquatica (assembly GCA_963693085.1). Taxonomy (NCBI): domain Eukaryota; kingdom Viridiplantae; phylum Streptophyta; class Magnoliopsida; order Alismatales; family Alismataceae; genus Alisma; species Alisma plantago-aquatica. Next base: position 321,368,643 of record OY856410.1, read on the forward strand.
CGACCCCTCATTTGGGGCATATGCTGGAGAGAACAAGGAGAACGACCCGCCCTTTTCCACTGCAAGGAGCAGGTGGTGTCCGAGAGTGCAGATCAGAGGAATGGAGCTCGCGGAGGAGAAACGAGAAGGGGAAAAGAAAGAGGGCGAGTAAGGGAGTTGAGCTGGGGCTTTTCCGGCCACCTTCGTGGGGAGTTCCATGGCTGACCAACTCAGGTCCGACGCCTAGGAGGACGGAGCTCGAGGGCTGGATTTAGGCTTTCGTAATTGCAATCAAGGGATTTATGATGTTCGTGGAGGATAGCTGAATCTCTTAGAAGACTTAGACCAGCACGAAGATGACCAGGGATGTTTTCCCCCCTTCTGCTTCACCACAACAAAGATGGTGGCGGCGCTCCTACCTAGATGGAGATCTGGAGCAGCAATCAAGGGGAAACGTAACCGTGGAGGTCCTGGAGGGAACTTCGAAGCTGATGGTGGCATGAAGAGCTGATGAGGAGTGCTCGAGCCCAAGCCCTTGCTCACCGGAGTGCCCCTGCGCGGTGGCCCCTTGCGGAAACATAGCCCGCAGAAGCGTCGGGCATGGAACGGGTGAAGGCAGGAGTCGGCTTCGCGTGGACCAGAAAAAGAAAGGGGCTGAACCGGGTCCAGGCATCCAGACCAACAAAGAACCGACCGAACCCAAGCAAAGGAGCACGCTCTTGGATGGACACGTGGCGGCACATAATTGGCCGAATAACGTAATATCCCCAGAAATATGCAGTTCTTTATTAAATCGTAGTAATTAGCTCGAGCATCAGAAAAATACAAACAATATACCAAAATGTTCAGAAAAATGCGTAGAACAACCTCGAACTATAATATCAGGCTTTTGATGCTTAAATCTCAGTGATATCATGAAAGATGTGTAATGCTTGTTTAGTGCATAATAAATAGCAAATGATGACATAAAATTATGGAAAATGTCAGTAACTCCATAATCATGTTTATAATGCATATGATGTCAGTTATGGTCATGTTGATGTATGAAAGTATATAATTTGATTAATATGTCTAATTAGGGCTAATAACCCAAAGTAAAATGTAATAAATACTTGCAAGCTCAATAAATGATGAAATTTATAGAGTAGGTTTATATCAGTAATATGAAGATAATATGTAAATCAGATATCAGTTAGATACACGCAATCCATGTTATACAATGATGTTTGCTCTTAATGTGATATAAACCCTAATTTGAGTAATGCATGTAACCCAGGGTTAATGTGTGACATAATGTTAATATGTTAGATGATGAACTTTGATAATGAATCATAATATAGAAAATCACATCAGTAAAATAATTCTACGATAAGAATGCAAGTAATGATGGGAACATCTTAATGAGATAAAGTAAACCCTAAAATGGATACGATTAGGGTTAAGATGAGATGTAAGATGACAAGAACCTAATGATAGTATATGGTCTTGTCTTGATCAGGTTTAACCAAAGATATAGTTGACATGAGGAATATATGATGATTAGAATGATCTATCTCTTTGGAAGGTACGCCATTACCTCTTACTTGGCTTATTATACAATATGCTTGTGTTATATGTGTAGTAAAATACTTGGAATATGATATTGGATGAAATGATTGTTCATGTATGATATGTTGCATGATTTTCCATACTTATATGGCTATGAACACATGAAACATAATATAGATGTTCCATCGTATGATAGCACTAAACTCTTTGGTAGTATAGTGCATTGAAGTGATCTCAAACTCTTTGGTAGTAGATCACATGTGTTAGATCTCAAACTCTTTGGCAGTAGATCACACGTAAAATGATCTCAAACTCTTTGGTAGTAGATCATAAGGCCTAAAAACATCAAAGCCCTTGGGGGCAGATGTATGAGATATATGATGGAAATGTACTTAAAATATGTGTTCTCTTTTGTTAATGAATATCTTTGTGCAAGTATACGCTTTCTTATATTCTTTTGTTACTGCCAAGTATTGGTTTTATCTTCTTGCCAAGATATGATGAGAGGTATATAAAAGACACGTAGGCGTACTCAGTACAATATTCTTGAATATTGTGCTGACATGTACCGCATGTAATCTTTTATTTAGGTTGTGGCTATGCTCTTGAAGATCCAGAATAGTGAGAGTTGTGTGGCGAGCTGATGTACAGGTGGACCTGTTGTCTTAAGATCCTGTAGTTTAGATGTAGTACATGTATATGTATAGTTTGCTGTTCAATATGTAATATCAAATGTTGTAACAATTCATGTTGTAATTATATGTTGAATGGTGAACAACTGTTGTATGGTTTTATTATTGTTCATGTGCATGTGCTACTGATTGTTTCCTTCTGACTCCCTTGATTTTCTTCTTCTTAGCCTCATGTGGGATGTTTAAATTGGGATTCTCGCTGAGATGAGGGTTTCAATTTGGACGTCACACATCAGATTAAGTTTTAGAAAATCCGAGGACGTCACAAGTATTATAACAACATGTTGCAATTATGGATTGAGGAGTTGTTGTAATATTAATGATGTTTCTAGGTAGGAGGTGATTCCAAATGAGAGAATGGAGGTGTAGGTGTTTCGGAAAAATAGTAGCATAGCATAGAGATGTTCCCTATTGAGCATAATCTAGTGACATCAGTGTATCTAGGAGACAATGGGATGGATGGAGGTGTAGATGGTGCTATATCATGAATGTTTCAATATAACCCATCTTAGTCTAGAGAGAATTTGGATCTATCCTTATAGAGAGAAGTTGGATCCATTGCTTCCTTTTAGAAACTTGCAAATCCCCTCCCCATAGAAAGGTATGGTGAATCATCCTACTATTATGTATTTATCATGGACGTAGCATGAGGGAGCACCACCGGGCTTCTTTTAGGTCTCTATTTTACTAGAGACATACATGTGATATTCATGACCATCACATTATTGATAAGTAGTATTAACTAAAATATGCTACAAAAGAAAACATTATTTCAATTTTGTTTTACATAATTGGACCAATTGAACACAATCCATGTTATGGCCAAGAAGAGTTCAAGAAATGTAATGCTAAGATTTTGTATCAGAGTATAAGTATTCTAGAACCCAAAACATATGAGTGAAAAAAAATCAAATATTAAGACAATCTAAATATTTTTTTATTTTGTATTTCTAGACTAGATTTTTATGTCACTTAGTGTAAGGGTCCTTTCCATTAGTTGTTTGGGACATCATTATTTTTTTTCTTGATATGACAAGTATTTCTGTAATGAAAACAAATCATCATGTTGAGAAACATTATCTATACATAGCCGTCTTGCATGATTTGTTGGTGATTGAGTGTTCTAGATGTTGTAGAAAAAGTAGTACAATTCAATTTTTAGAATGCTACTACATGTTAATTATCCACATTCAATCTCACACTATGATGTCATACTTTATAGTTAAAAAACAAAGAGATACTACCAATATGGACACCTAGTGTAAAAATTGAATACTACATATGAATAATACTTAAGAAATCTCAAGATATCAAGTATGTAACTAAAGCAAACATGAATGGCGCACAACAAAAGAAATAAATACTTCTAATACAGACACCCAATTAGCATATATTAACTGATCTATAATATAATGCAAATAGGAAAATTTGATTGATTACATAAATGCTCTCACAGAAGCGTGAGCAACAAACTGGGCTTCCAATCCTTTTTGGATGGCAAAACCCAAGGATCCAAAAATAAAATCCTTACATGTAGATGAAGGCATCATAAGATTCCTATTTATTATACGTTGAAGGCGTCAAAGAAGAGCAACTGCATCATCGATAAGCACCCCAAATGTGTCAAAGGTGAAGGGTAGAAAATGATGTTGATTGGCCTCACAAGCTACTCCATGTTTATGAACTTTTTGTACCGCTGCCTCAGACGCTGCCTGCCCTGCTTTAAAGTTTTTTGAAAGGATACCTGTCAACGGAGAAATTCCTGTAAGGTCAACATAGGCATGTTTTCCATTCATCCAATAAAAAAAAAGAATGTCTCTAGGTCACAACAAATGGACACCATCAGATTGAGTGCCAAGAAAGGCCAAAGGAGCTTCTTTCAAAACCTTTAACCCAGCTTGAGAGACAATGTTGAAGAGAGCATCCCAAACAACATCACGACGAACATATAACCAGGCAGCGAGCGATAGTGCACTGCATGATCACCTAAGGCATCAAGATCTGTGATGTTGCAAACTGGACAATGTTCATCACCTGGATATAAGGGAATCATAAGTCGATACCGTAGGATAGCTCGATACTCAATGGGTAACATAGACAGACCAATGCCATCAATAGGAACAACCCTCAAGAAATCTTGTGCATGGTCGACTTGTAAATAAGTGAGAATAACCTGCTGCCGTAAGGATAGGTCTCTTGCCATGATTTGCTGGATGACCATTTTGTAGTAAGCGTCTGCCAAAAAAGACTGGGTCTTTGGGGTGGCAGAAGGTGTACTTGTCAACTTAGACCAACAAAAAGATGGCAAGCTATTGCATATGTTAGCATGTGCTTGGACAAAGAGGAGCCCTGTAGGTATGCATCTGACCTCACACAACATACGGTCTTGGAGATATTTAGTGTGTATCTGAGAGGCAACAAAAGCAAATTTACTGACCGCATGAGAGGACTTGATCCCCAATCCCCCAAGATGCATAGGAAGTGTAGCCAAACACCATTGTAAATCACCAAAACCTACACCGTCACCAACCAAAATACGCTCCAGACAACGACGAAGACTGTGATCAAAGATGTCCAACACATGTGTGATAGAAGAAGGAGGTGTTGTACAAAGACCAAAAAATAGTTTGGACATCCCAACACAAGACCTAAAAAGAAGAATCTCACATTGTGGGCCATGGAGTGAGGACATGCGATCCATCATATTAAGGGTCTTCATCACACGTTTCTGGAGAAGTTCCTTCGCAAATGATGCATCTGTAGAAACTGGGCCACCTAGAATCTTCACTCCACACTCTAGACGAGACATGTTAGTAGGAAACAAGCCCACATTCAAGCCTCATCTAGGGTCAACAGATGGCCAAAATATCTACACCATCTAAAGTGACTCTCAGCCCTAAGTAGTCTCCTCATTGTTTTAATTCCAACATATCTCTCTCTTCCTAATTTTGTCACAAACACATACACACTATCTATATATCGATCTATATATTCTTTTGGCACACACACACACACACACACACACACACACACACATATATATATATATATATATATATATATATATATATATATATATATATATATATATATATATATAGCTTGTTCATTCATTACCCGTGCGGGTAGCCAGATTTTTGTTACCCGTGCGGGTAGCCAGATTTTCGCTACCCGTTGGAGTAACTTGGGGTTAAAAGAGTAACTATATGGTACACTGGAGTAACTCTTCTAAATCAAAAGAGTAATTGTATTGATATATAGAGTAACTCTAAGAGCAACAGAGTAACTGCGCAGAAAATATACAGTCAGTAAATATATGGACGGGTTTTTTGATTTGGGGGGGGAATGATATTATTTTTGGATCAATTTTTTTGGGGAGATAGATAAAATGCTCCTCTACAATTGCAAAAAAAAAAATAAAAAAATATCAGGAAGTGTGCGCGGGTAGCTACCCACGCGAGTATTAAAGATGAGCCCATATATATATGAGTTATGAAGTGTGTACCGACAGGTACATGCAACTTATATGCACCAACCATTATTATGGCACATGTGGAGCATGTTCACAAAACCTAACCATATTTATTGATTTAAAACTACATAGATTAGATATGTTTCAATAATCATAACCATATCTCATATGGATGATGAGATATAGAAATATAAAATTCAACAGTTTGTGTAATTTCTACAACTTACTGTTGATTAGAAATTTACACATATCTTTTTTTTAATGATCTGTTGATGTCAGATTGTGATAATTTTTGAAACACATCTTATCTAAGGGGTATAATCACATCTATAAGGGTGGATTGTCCAATTAAATTTTACAATCATCACGAATGGAGATGTGTACATGTAAACCATATGTACTCGGGTATACAATTCTTTTAGCCACACACACACACACACACACACACACATATATATATATATATATATATATATATATATATATATATATCTTTATTGTCTGTGTGGTTAGCTACCTTCTCTAGAAAATGTTACTTTTTATGAACTTTTTTACTTTACATATGTACATGACTACATTACCTTCCAAATAGTTAAATACTTATATAGTAGTGATATTTGTTACATACATACAATTCCATCTTTTTTCCAAAATTTTATTGTGTAATCTACCCAATTTTATATTTTCAGTCCTATAATTACTTTTTTGAAAAAATAGTTACTTTTTTATCTAAACAATTATGTTCTGACCATATATTTACTTTTTTCGATGGATGGGTAGAAAAAATCTAAGCTACCCATGTGGTGAATGAATGAACCCCTTATATATTATATGTGTACACATATGTATATATAGACCGTATATTTCTTACCCGAGTAGGGTAACTAAGGTTACTTACTCATGGATCCAAATTTATAACAGGAAAGCACCAAACTATAATGAGATGACCAAATTTGTAATACAAAGACTCGTTTTTTTTAAAAACAACATCAATTCCATATTTTGGTATGTGAAAACAAAAAATGACATTTTTGGAAGAAAAACATCTCTCAAATGATAACAAAGAGCAAAATTTGTAACCAAAATATCGAAATTATAACTAGAATGCTTTAAATAGTAACTAGAATCATTGGATAACTAATTTATGTTTCCAACTGGGTAGCGAATACACCCTCTCTATATATATCATTCATTCACTACCCATGTGGGTAACTAAGGTTAGTTACCAGTGCATCTCTTTTGTAATAGGAAGGCACATATTTATAATAGAAAGAGTCATTTTGTAATACTACATAAATTGCTGTCATAAATATCATTTTTACTATTTTCAGATGGAAATTGAAATTTCACGTTGTATTTACAAAATGTGTCTTTGTATTATAAGTCATATCATTACAACTAGGCGCCTTCCTTTTATAAAATAGATCCACGGGTTACAAAAATTAGCTACCAGTGTGGGCAGTATATATATATATATATATATATATATAGGTTGTTTGTTAAATCTATCAAAATTTAGAAATAGCTATAAACATCAAACTAGGCCATCCAATCCAACCCATGCATGTACAAGTAGAATAAGAGATTTATCATGTTATTATTTTATTTCCATATGTTTACGTGTTTTAATTTTGCATTAAACTACACATATTTAGTACCCAAGACAAATGAGTGAAGGAAAACAAATATTAATGCATGATATGAATATTTTGTTTTGTGTTTTTTTGGTGAAATTGTATGTCACTTGGTGTTTTAACTTAGCATCCTTCTATTATTATTTTTGTCCATCTTTATTTTTGGTTGTCTTGATATGAAAAATGTACGTCCTTCATGAAGAAAAAATCCCTCATGATGAGTGACATTTTTCCTATATATATCCTTGTTTCATTTTTCATTGATGACTCGGTGTATTGGATTTTTGTACAAAAATAATATTGCTCAATTTTCATAATTCTATTGCTCGTTACTCAAACACACTCAATCTCACACTATGATATCAAACTTCAAAGATAAACTTAAATTAGTACCTCCAATATGGACACTCAAAGTTAATAATGAAATACTATATATGAAGAATACTAAAGAAAACCTTGATATATCAATATGGAAGTACTTTTTCCTTCTAAGGTCCAATGTGACATATATATATTAACATGTAGGGGATTAAGAGCTGAATGCTCTCACCCTCTCCCATGCTCGTGGCGGAGGTCGAACACCCAGAAGGGTGGTAAATCAAGGTGGCAATTGGGATTCGAACCTTGGTCCCTTTGTTAGGAGACATCGTGGTTGACCACTTGAGCCACTCCTTGTCAACAAATAGTAACATGTATGAAACACTTTAAATATGTTTGTTCATTTATTAGACTATGGCAAACTCATTCTTAGGGTAATAAAAATTGTAAACTTATTAATGTTCTATTTGCCCATGTGGGAAGTTTGTAGGAATAATTGTTTACTACTAATATTGGCATGATTTATTTAGAAGAATTATGCCATCATCTCCTTACAATTATCTGGACATGCATGATAAGTTGTATTCATACATGCTGTTTTCTTGCTTAATGTATATGACTTAATTAATTTTGAAATGATGGATTTTACATTCATTAAATAAACTATAAATGCAAAGTGAAGGGGTACACAAACATCATAAAAATCAACCACACGAACAAGCTTTATATTATTGCTCAATGCTAGTAACAAATTGTGGGCATTAAAAAAGATATTGAAGTTTTTCCTTCATTTGGTGTTAATGTTCTTGTGAATTTGCACCTTCCATAGATGAATAATAACATAAAAACACTATGGAATTATAAGGACAAAACTAGAGTATATATACTGCTATATGTTATATCTGTGTTTGTGGAATTTGTATGCATTTGGGATTCAGAAAATGGAAAATATGACTCAATATTTACATAAATTATGACCTCTCTGTTCAAAATATTAAATAAAATGTTTTCGAAAATGGATGAATAAGAAATAGGTAAAAATGCCAACAATATAATGGTCATTTAGAAATTTTATTCAAATTAGTACCATTGACACACTTGAAGTGAGAAATTTTTTTTGAACTTAAATAAACCTTAGCTACCTTTTAAATTTCCTCTCAATCCATCTAATTGTGTTTCTTATGCTAAGTTGTTCATACTCATTCGATATATCTTCAATGCTATTCCACATCATCTCAATTTAATTTGACAACTGTGCAAATATGTCCATTCATTCCTATCTAGATTATTTTTTTCACTAGTGTATAGGTTGGATCTCATTTATCTCCTACTTTTTGGGGGGTTGGGGTGGGTTATGTATTGTATTTTGACATTGAGTTGAATTGATACAGGGCTGAGCTATTTGTCCCTCTCTATTTGCCTCATTCATCTGGTGTGGAGGGGTGTGTCTCTTCAATCCATAGATTGACCTTTATAGCTTACAAACTTTATTTGCATCTTTTAGATTGATAACACTGATTTTTTCTAGTAACTATCAACAATTAGTTGTTGCTATTATCAAATACACTTTTCATGCTCATAGAAGAAAATTTGTTACTTCTATTAACAAATGTTGTTTCATAACATAATATCTTCAATCCAATAATTACATTGAGGTAATTAACAATATCTTTATTCGCTTGGGAAAGACGTCTTAAGTCTTTTGTGAAGCATACCTTTCAAATTCAATACGTCATTTTTTTCAATTTGATGAAAGACTTCACCAAACATGGGTACCAAAGAGAATGAACATGAATGATAGGAAAGCAATGGAAATTGGGTTAGGAACTCAAATAGAACAATGATGTCATGTCTTATTATGAGCTTGCAAGCGATGCTTTGTCCTCATAAGGTGAAGCAGTTGGGGTACAAAGGTGAAAATAAGTATCTCACTGAAACACATGGACATTTCTTAACAAACTTGGAAAAGAGGTGAGAGAGGAGGCTGCCCGTGAGTTTATCTTTACTCCATGGTGATGAGCATGGAAATTTAGACATAAAGTTCATAAAGCGTTAAGCCCCAACTTTATTTAGCTTTGAATCCTCAAATTTTCACTTTGGAGGAATAGATAAGAGGGTCTCATACTAATTTTTACATATGTATGATGCTTAGGTAGTCAACATGACGATTCCTTGGATATGTAATTCCATTTACACTACCTCTACTATGCTGAATGATAATCTTGTTAAGAAAAATGTTAGTTATAATATGTAAAAAAGGAATATTAACATCCCGTACATGACTTGTTATGTAAATTACTTAGTATTGGCTTGTTGATTGATAGTGGTACTAAAAGAAATTCTCTATTGTGATGCTAGTGAAAAATCTTCTGTGTATAAATGATGTGCAGAGTTACTGATATGACTTCATTATTATGTTCATTTGTTAATGATATGGAAACTTTACACTCTAATTTTTTTATAGATGTTATGTAGTGATACTTGTGTTGATTGTTGACTCAAGGTCTAAATTAACTAATCCCTTATTTTGATTATGTCTAAAACAATTCCACTTGTTTGTGTCTAATACTTCTACTTGATTGATTTTAGATTAGACTGACACACCAAATGACTAAACATGCACATCCTATTTTTTAGAAAATCTAGTCATACAAGCATAAAGATAAATATTGAAGAATATATAGTTTTCTCCTTAGTTATTTGATTAAATCACTCATAATAGTTGTATGACTTGTAATTAACAACATAAGTATACATGAACTATATTTCACTCTAGAGGACTTGACAAAGTCCAAGACAAGTGGACCTATCAGTCAAGTTTGTTCTGAGGTAAATCAACCAAAAACCCTTAGGCTTCTCATGAACCCCTATCAGTCATGTTTATTATCAATAGTTAACTAAACCAACTAATGTAGTTGGTTAGATAGAAAGTCTTGTCGGTCAATTTGTCCTTGGACCTAACTCAAATGACAACCTTGTTAGTCGAGTTGTCTTTGAACCTAAATCGAGCGATAATGTTTGTTGTTTGAGTTGTATAACTCGACCGACAACCAGTTTAGCTATGCAAAAATCAGTCATTGGAGAGATTTCTAAAGTGAAATATATTCATTGGACTCTCCCAAAAAAGGCTAGAATTTGTCCTAAATAGATATAATGTCTGGGAGGCATTCTCGGATATAAATATGATCCCTTAGGCTTCATCCCATTGTTAAACAAGCACTATGAAGACTCCTTACTATAGTTGAAAGAGATTTACCTCCAAAGAGCATCCATCCACTCTCAAGAGCTTAATCACTTGTTACATCCATTAGTGTGAGTAGGAGATTTGCAAGAGAGCTAGTCCTACATGTATATCTTGTGAGGCTCTCACTTACTCTACCTCCCAATCTCTCTTTATACCATGAAGATGAAGATGAATTTTATCTCTATTGGATAAGAGAGGAGAATAAGAAGGGAAGGAGTCCCTTGGTGAAAATCTTCTCCTTAGTGAAGGTGAAGTGAAAGGTGGAAGATCCAAGCCAAGAGTAAGTCCTTGAAGGTTAAAGACTTGTTGCCATAGTGGGTAATTACTTGTAGAATGATAAAGACTCATTGCAAGAATTGGTAAGTCCTTGGTGAGGAAAAAGTCTCTTTGTGATGGATAGGTAAGTCCTTCGTAAGGTTTTTGTCTCCCTTGTCCTTAAAGGGAAGTTTGGTTATCCCTTGACCTAGAAAAGGGTGGTCTTATGTTGTAACTCTTATAATCTAGTATAAGGAGTGAGACATGGTTTAAAATACTAGAAATTGATCCCTCTATGTAGTGGATATACATTTCCTAGCTTGGAGGTTGGAACCACTATAAATACATGTTTTATTTTGTGCTTGTTCAATCTCTCCCTCCCTTTCTATGTTTGTTTAGTTGCACTCAAATTTATACTTGCAATACTACCTTGGATATATGTTGTAGGTCTAATGGAATTTGTTTAAGTGGCTTTATCTCTATTCACCCCCTCTAGAGACCATTATAGATCCAAGAATTGGTATCATAGAAAGGCCTTCTGTAAGAAATACTTCCACAAGTAGGAGAAGATAGGCGATAATCACGGAGGGAAATACTACTTTAGCATTCCAATCTTTGATGGGAGAAACTTCATTTATTGGAAGATAAGAATGAATATCACATTCAACGATCAACTTTTGAGCTATGGGGATTAGTGAATCTTCCATATAAGAAATTGAAGATAAAGATAGAAGAATGGGATGAGGCTACTTTGAAGAAATAAAACATTAAATTTTAGAGCCATCAAAATCCTCTATGCTGCTCTCTCCCCCATCGAGTTCAATCATATTTCTTGTGGCACATCCCATGAGATATGGAGAAAGTTGTGTCACTTATGAAGGGACAAAACAAGTGAAGGAAAGTAGAGTCTACATGCTCAATGAACTCTTTGAAAGCTTCAACATGGTAAAGGAGGAGACTTTGTCAGAAATGTTTTGAAGGCTAAACACCATTGTTAACTGTCTTATTGTCTTAGTCCATACTATTTTATCCAGGGAAGGTAAAGTCCAAAATCCATCTTATTCTTCCTCACTATTGGAAAACAAAGGGCAACTTTTCTTCCTTCACCCAATGCTTCAAATGTGGAAAGAATGATCACCTCATGGATGATTTCCCACAAGGAAAAAAGTCCAATCATCACAAGAGAACAGAATAAAAATGCAGGAAGATGGAAAAATTCCACACAAGATATAGTGACTCCTCCAACTCAAGATCAGGTATATATTCTATAAAAGGATCTATCTAAATCTCTAGTGAAATTCAAGAATGCCACCTTCTCTCATGCCAAGTTAAAATGAAAAATTCAAGTGAGGTACACCTAAACTCTTTAGATAAAGGATTATTAATTTCCATTATTCATATTATTTGTGCATCTCTTAAGTTCTATAAAGATAAAAAGAACAATCTCATTAGGATTGTTGATAACTTGCATGAAGAAAAAGATGAATTTGAACATGTTAATATTTTCTTGCAATATGATGTTCACAATCTACAAAAGTTTTATATAGAACTTGAATTGAAATTCAATGGCATTGAGATAGAAAATAATGCTTATCTTAGACAAGTATATGCTATTAAATATATGCTATTAAACTTATTAATGCTATCTTTCTTGATGAGATTGGATTTCTAGAATCTTAACCTTCTATGCCTAGTTCTAATGAAGATCATACTAAAATTGTGAATTCTCTCATGCATTATATTGATGTTCTTATAACTAAAAATGAGTACAACGACTCTATTTTGCAAGTATTTATCTTTCTAAGATTAATATGTTTGAAAATAAAATGCTTCCTTCCTTACTAAAATCAATGTTCTTTAATTTTGTTCTAGTTCTGTTAGTAGAGATATTGATATTTCTGCTCTTCAAATTAAAAAATATTCTTAGATGACTGAAGGTCTTTACATAGAAAACTGATCTTTTATAAACTACAGATGATATTAATCAATTGTCCTCTACTAATACCTCTCTTATGTACTATATTCATAGTTTGAGATCATTTTAGCAATGATCCTTAGATTGAAGAAAGAATCTTAACAAAATCCTAGAACATATTACTAAAAAATGGGTAGGGATGGTTCAGGCTCAAAAATAACCAAAGGAACAACAAAGGCAAAGGACCTCCAAATTTCAATAGAGAATCCTATAGTTCCAAGGATATGGGTAATTGTAATCATTTCAATGAATTTGGTCATTATTATACATATTTTCCATTTAGATAAACCCCAAAAGAAATAGGACTTGGGTTGCTAAGATACTCCCTCGGGCCCAAAAATATGATTGGGGACAATTTCATCTTTCTTGTTGTAGGTCATTTGCCAATTAATTGACATGAGCTATTGATTTACAAATTGGTTTCTCAATCCACATACAAAAATAAAGGTGAGATGTGTATGGGTTGACATAAAATGAAAAAGAAAAGGTAAGAATAGAGATAATGATATTCTTTCTCATATTCAATCATTTCTTGTCTTTACTAAGTTTGTATGCACATATGTTTTTGACTTAAAACTGGTATATTATGATTTCATCACTTTTTAGCTCAAAAACTACCCCTGATGCTTTCATAGTGCATTAATAACTTGATTATACATGTTTGGATATTTTTTATATTTTTATCATGCCTCTAGATATGTTTTCTATAAAAGATATGTTTTTGGACAAAAACTATTGTCAATAGAGTTTGTCTTGAGGAAACATGACCAAAAAGCATCATTGGTATTTTCTAGCTACTATTGTTGGAGGAGTTTGTCCCTTAACTCCATTGATAAACACCATGGAGTCTTTCATGCATCTAATGCGATTGAGAAACTCAACCTAAAAACTCATATGACAATATTGTGCACTGAATGTATAGATGTCTTATTGGATGAGAATTTTTCTCTCAACTAGATTCTCTAAACAAATAGCCTCACTCTATTGACACTCCTTTTGGTATCTTATGTGATATGCTAATTTCCATGATTTTATATTTCATGTCTTGCGTAAAACTCTACCTTTGTAAATGCTCTTGAATCTGGTATCTCTATACCTTAAAATAACTTGTCTTGAGTTGTTAAGCATATTTTGATGACAATCTCTTTGAAATCTATGGTTGTAATTAACTTGATTTGCTTGTGCTCTAACTTGGTATACCTATTGGATTGTATATCTTGTTTTGATACAACCTTGTGTTTCTTAATGGTAATCATCTTTTGTTAGTGATTCATATTTTCTAGTGATTAATATGCTTTTATTCTTCTTCATTTTTATGTACCCTTGTATGGATATTCCGATATATCTAATCATATCATGCTCTAACATGTGAACCATTTTTTATGACCTATATACTAGTAATAGTCCTTAACTTGTGACATCGTCGACTGGTATTATACTTAAATGTAGATCTAGTTTTGTTCATCAATTGGTATTCATCCCTGTGCTATGCTCATATCTTGTTTCATACATACTCAACGTTTTCCTGAATTTGTCTACTATCTTGAGTTCCTTGCATAGTCTTGCCTTGGTTATTAATATAATTTCATCTAGGGTTGCTCTTTTGTGTCTCTTGATGTTATTTTCTTACATTTATTGGACAAACCCTTTGTTTTTCTCTTCTAATCTCCCTTTTCTTAAAAGTTTATTATTTATCTCTTCAACCCCAACTTTGTGAAATGACAAAGAGGAAGAATACATGTAGTTGATTGTTTAGCTCGTCAAACCCAACCTTTTGAAATGACTTAGGGGGAGAAGACATGTCTATGTAAAGGGTATAAGACATATATGATGAGACATAGTTTCATAAATGTTATGAGAGTTAACCTTGTGAGAGAAATAACACAAATTGAGGGGGAGTATATGAACTCAATTTGCATAAATTAAGGGGGAGCATATATATTCAATTCATTAAAACCCTGAGTTTCTCCAAAGATATGACTTTTTATTTCATTTTAAAATCTTGAAATACATTTATAGAATGGTATGCCATCTTCAAAAAGAGGGAGAATGTTGAATCAAGGTCTTAGTTGACTAATCCCTTGTTTTAATGATGACTAAATCAATCCACGTATGTGTCTAATACTTGTACATGAGTGATTCATGTTAGATAGGCACACTCCGAATGTCTAAAATTGCACATCCTATATTGGAGAAAATCAAGTTATACAAGCACAAATATCAAGATTAAAGAAGAGATAGTTTTCTCCTAAGATCTTTTTTTATTGGATCCTAAGATCTTTGATGTAAATCACTTGTAATGATTATATGACTTGTAATTAATCTCATAAGTGTAATAGAATTAATCATGATGAATTATATTGCACTTTAGAGGACGTGACAAATTCCAAGATAGGTGGTCCTATTGGTCAAGTTTTCTGTCATGTAACTCAACCAAAAACCCTTGATATTGGCTTGTTAGGAATCTATGTCGGTCAAGTTTCTTATTAGTATATAACTCAACTGACCAATGCAAATGGCTAGATAGAAAGTCCTTCCAGTTGAGTTGTCCTTGGTCCTAACTCGAACAACAGCCTTATCGGTCGAGTTGTATTTGGTCCTAACTTGAACGAAAAGGCTTATTGGTTGATTTATCTTCATATCAAAGTCAACCAAAATTCAATTCTACTATGCAAAAACTGGTGATTGGAGAGAGTCCCAAAGTGAAATATATCCATTGGACTCGCCCCAAAAGGGCTAGAATTCCTCTAAAATAGCTCTGACATCTAGGAGGCATCCTCGACTATAAATAGTACCCCTTGGGCTTCATCCCGTGATTAGCCAAGCACAATGAAGGCTCCTATACTAGCGACGAGAGAAACTTGCCTCCCAAAAGTCTCCATCCTCTATCATGATCTTAATTACTTACTACATCCATTAGAGTGATTAGGATATTTGTAAGAGAGATAGTCCTACATGCATATATTGTGAGGCTCTCACTTACTATACCTCCCAATCTCTCTTTCTATTGTGAATGTTTTGATTCTCTCTCTTAGCTAAGAGAGGAGGAGAAGAAGAAGGGAATGATTACCTTGGTGAAATGCTTCTCAATGGTGAAGGTGAAGTCAAACGCAGAAGATCCATGTTAAGAGTTTGTAAGTCCTTGAAGGTTGACGACTCATTTCAAGAGTGGGTAAATCCTTTTAGGAGTAGGTAAGTCCTTGGTGAGGCAAAAGACTCCTGGTTGTGGATTAGTAATTCTTTGAAAGGTTTTTGGCTCCCTTGTCCTTAAAGGGAGTCTAGTTCTCCCTTGACCTATAAAAGAGTTGTCTTATGTTGTAACTTTTATAATGAAATATAAGGAAAGAGACATGGTTGAAAATTCTAGATATTGATCCATCTAGGTAATGGACGCACATATCCTAGTTTGGAAGTTGGAGCCACTATAAATACATATGTTATTTGGTTCTTGTTCAATATCTCTCCCTCCCTTTCTATGCTTATTTAGCTACACTCAAATTTTCATACGTATAATACTACCTTGGAAATATGTTGAAGCTCTAATGCATTTAGTTTAAGTGATTTTAGCTCTATTCACACCCCCTCTAGAGCCTATTAGAGATCCAACATTCATCTCAACACCCAAACATTTAATATAAAATCGATAGTTAGCTTAACCCTATGTTCACTTCCCATGTTGCATATGGTGTTCGTTGGAAATAAAATTTGCTTTGTGAACCAAATGTGTTGACACCCTTATAGTTCATGGTGGGGAACATGAACTTGCAAAAGGATCTTAGATAAAATTTGTTAAATTCCTATGTTCACTCTAGTATATTTGCCATTTGATGGCTCACATGACTCATAGGTTTGTCTCTAAGCTAAAACAACAACACATGAACGTCTTTCATGATTTCTATTGTAGAAACATGTTTTTTAATAAAGAATTTTAGTTTGTTGTGCCCCTTGAATGTTGACTTATAGATTTTCTAAACAAAATAGTTTTGCAAAGTTGTGTTTGAAGTCTTCCAAGGAGATCCCTAGCATGCACTTAAGGGAGAAGAACAACACTTTGTTGAATGGGATCTATGTGCAACATGTTATTTTTAATTTCTTTGCAATATGTATCATAAATAGGATGATTTCTTGTCCTAAACATAGTTGTAAATGACATAGATTAATTGATTGCGAATTTGTGAAGTCCCGTTATACTCTATAAAGTGCCCAGAACAAGAATAGGATGACATATGTCATGAGGACAAAACCACCATGATGTGCACAACACAACTTGTGTATCTTATCTTGGAGCTTGTTGTCACCTAGTGAATTGCGACCATGACATGCAATGAGAAATTTACTTGTGGTGGCTTGTAGCATGTAGCTCACCATTGTTCCCTTGATGATGAAGTTCCCATTAGTTGAGTCTATAAGGGTTGCATCACAAACAAACAAGAGTTTGTAATGGAACTTAATCATGATTTATTGCCCTCCACTGATGCATGCATGACAGTGGACTAGGGGATTTCTGAATATGAGTACATGTGGTACATATGCATGTTTGCATCTCTTTGATTTCAATAGTAATGAAAAAGCAATGGAGTCACTAGTAGCTAAAGGAGATGCAATCTATATGTGAACATGATGTGGAAGATGTTATGCAAATGCATGAATTGAACCAGTAAAATATCTACTTCACAACTTGTATGTTAAAACACTAGAGAGGAAAAGTTGTTGATAATTAATCTTACTCTAGAAGTCATGAAGAAATAGAATATATTAATTTAACCTTGATGTATCTAAACTCAGTTTTAATCCTGCCCTTTTAATTTCCTTGCAATTAGTTATAAACCCAAATCAACTCTTGTTCTAAATATTAGTCTTAGTTGATCTGGATTTGACTAGAAAGATTCTTAAATAGGTTGTCCATTGGGACTAGATCTTTAACTATACTGCGATAAGACCCGTCCACTTGTGGGTGGTATTATTTCACAAGGTTTTGGTAAAAACTTAGGGATTTCATCCCTAGGTGGATTTGTTAGTGAAATAAAACCCATGTCATTGACTTCATGCCTCAACTCATCAGAGCGATAGGTGATGATGCCAAAACCTCCTCCCAACCTCACCAAGCATGTCGATGGCCTCAATTCACTCAAAGGTGGTAGGAGACATAGGGACAACAAGCTGACCTTCAACGATATTCAAGGAGGATGTTATAGGTCGAGAACAAGGATCCAAGTTGCAATTGAAGGCATGGTCATGGTTAGGGATTGTGTGTGAGCTTGTGATAGCCTTGGCATTCTCACAGAGGGTCTCAACTCCTCCTTTTATAGGTGGGATCCCTCGGGTTAGATATGCCTCCATGGAAGTTTGGTTGATTCTTCTAGAGCCCTACAAATCCTAGGAAAGTTAGAATGGATCTATACGACTTCTTTCCACAAACTCATTGAGCTAATTTCCAGATTTGAACATGCAGAGGGCAATGAGGAAATCGATCAAGAAACATGTCAATTTTGTCCTAGTTTTTCCCTATTTGATTGGAGGTAAGGGACGACCACATGTCATTGGATCTTAGATCCAACAATCTACATCATGTGTGCTTATAAAAGGTCTAGTAATCAATTTCCAGTTGGATTAGAAAATCGTGACATTTATTGATATTCCTCTCACTTTATGGATTTTGCAAAAATCCAAATATCTCAAACCACACATCCTTTTATTCCCAAATTTTAAGGGAAACTCTTTAATGAATTTAAATTATGTGTGTGAAAAGTTTGGATCCAAATCCCAAAGATAAAAGAGACTTTTCTTCATATGCTAATCATCCACTCAAAAGGCATATTTTATGCAATTAAAGTTCGCATTTTCTCTTTCATTCTCTTCTATTTTCTTTCTTTTGATTTTGTTTCTTATTATAAAATAAAAGGAACCGAAACTTAATCAATAGCAGTCATCCATACCACTTTCTAGAGAATTATACATAATTCTCTCATATGCACACAATTTATTTTTATTTCTTTTCCCTTTACTTATTATAGGATTTTCTTTTATCCTTTATCCCTTTTATCACTATTGACTTTATCAAAATAGTATGAACCACAAAATCATGCACTCAAGGGAAATACTATAAAAGAATCCATTCTTCAAAACAAATCATACAATTTTTCCATTCAAAACCCTTTTCTTTGAAAAAATTGCATTTCAATTCATACAATCAAAATTGAGGTTATAACATCCTTCCCCCTTATAAGAATTTTGCCCCCAAACCATTTAAATAAACAATTCAGGATAAGCCTTTTCCATATCTGTCTTTAGCTCCTATGTGGCTTCATCCTATCCATGGTCCTTCCAGAGAACCTTTACAATTTCTATCTTATTAATCCTGATCTCTTTCACCTTGTTATCTAGTACCCTCACAAGTGACTCAGGGTATGTTAGCCTCCCTTGGAGTTCAATAGGTTTAATGCTCAGCACATGTCTTGGTTCCTTCACATAGTGCTTTAGATTGGACGCATGGAACACATCATGCATCATACTATACTAAGGGGGTAAGGCAAAATGATAAGCAGCTTCACCAATCTATTCCAAAATCTCAAACGGACCCACATATCGAGGACTTAACTTTCCTTCATTCTAAGCTATAGCTCAGAGGGCCCGGATTTTCCGAAACACGTGTTCACCCACAGTGAAGCGCAAGTCAGTCTGCTTTGCATCAGCATACAAATTCTGTCGATCCTGGGCTCTCTTTAGCATTTGCTTGATCAAAGTGACTTTGTCAGCATACAATTGTAGTTCCTATGACCTCAACAAGGTCCTTTTACCGACATTATCCCAGTGAAGTGGTGACTGACATAGCCTCCCATAGAGATCTTCATATGGAGGCATCCTGATATTGGCCCACTAGCTGTTATTGTAAGCAAACTAAGCTAGGGGTAGGTATTGCTCCCATGATCCACCCCAATAGAGCACACATGCTCAAAATAGATCCTCTAATATTTTTATCATCCTTTATGAATGTCCATTAGTATGGGGTGATAAGTTGTGTTCAACTTTAGTCTAGTGTCGAGTTCTTCTACCACTTGCTTCCACAACTTGGAAGTGAACTTTGGGTCAATATCAGAAATAATCGATCTGAGATCATACTATCTCTCTGATATAAAGTTCTGCTAGATCTGTCACTTTGGCAGTGGTCTTTAAGGCAAGGAAATGTGATGATTTTGTAAGGCGATCTACCACCATATTACATCATGACTTCTCTTGGTCTTGGGGATACCCACCAAAAAATCCATGGTGATATGCTCTGATTTCCACTCAAGAATTTCAATCGACAGTAGAAATCTACTAGGGTGTAGGTGTTCAACCTTCACCATCTAGCATGTGAGGAAACTAGCCACATATGCCACTATATCTATCTTCATTCCAGGCCACTAAAAGTACCATTGCAAGAAACATCTCGGTAGTGCCATGGTGTACTATGTACTTAGAACCATGAGCTTTTTGCAAGATATGATTCTTCAAGGGTAAATATTTAGGAACCCAAATACGAATCTTGTAGTAGATTCCACCATCTACTCCCACTGACAGGTGGGTCTGAGGTTTCTCTAACAAACCTTTCATCTTGTCAAGCTCTGGGTTGGCTAACTTGGCAGCTACCAACTTGGTTAATAGGTTTGGTTTTATCTAGACATTAACCACACAGACCCAATCTTCTAACAGCTGTAGAGTCCACCTACCAAACTCTTCCAGTCCTCTCCACTAGTAAGACAAGACATTTGTACACCTGAGCTTTTTCTGACTAAGAGAATCTGCTATAACATTAGCTTTTCTAGGGTGATAGGTGATGATATAATCATATTCTTTCATATACTCCATCCATCGTCTCTATCTCAGGTTTAGGTCCTTCTGAGTCATGAGGTACTTCAAGCTCTTGTGGTTGGTGTGTATTTCAAAAGTGGCTCCATATAGTTAGTTTTGCCCAATCTTCAGGGCATGTATATTTACAGTGAACTCTAAATCGTGTGTTGGGTACTTCACTTAATTGGGCTTGAGATGTCTAGAGGCATAAGCAACAACATGCATGTTTTGCTCTAGCACACATCCAAGCCCCATGTTTGATGTGTCGGTGAAGATCATAAAATTGTCATTGCTTAATGGTAGAGTCAACATTGGAGCTATGGTCAACTTTTCCTTCAACTCCTAGATCCAAGCTTCACACAAGTCTGACCACACAAACTTCTCATCCTTCCAGGTAAGCTTGGAGAGCAGCAAAGAAGTCTTTGAGAAATCTTTTATGAAGCACTGATAGTATCCGACCAATCCCAGAAAGCAGTGAATCTCAAAAGGGTTCTTCAATGTTGGCCAATCTAGCATGACTGGTACTTTAGCAAGATCCACTGAGATGGTCCCTCCGGATATGATGTGTCTAAGTAATATGAAACAGTCTATCCAAAACTCACACTTTGAGAATTTCCCATAGAACTTTTTCTTTATCAAAATATCAAGGACTCTACCCAGGTGGTCTTGGTGTTGTTCTAGGTTATTGGAGTAAACCAAGAATTTCATATATGAACACTATGACAAATGAGTGGACGAAAGGTTGGAACACATTGTTCACGAGATTCATAAACAAACTTGGGGCATTGGATAACCAAAAGGCATAACCATAAACTTCTAGTGGCCATAATAGGTTTGGAAAGTGGTTTTCGGGATGTCCTCACTCTTAACTCAAAACTAGTGGTACCCATACCTCAGGTCAATCATTGAAAAAATTCAAGCAGAATTACGCTACTAAAAAAGGTCATCGATACAGGGTAAAGGATACTTGTTCTTAATGGTGGACGAGTTGTTCATTCAGTATTCTATCCACATTTTGAGCGATCCATCCTTATTCTTCACAAAGATACTAGTGCTCCCCCTTGGCGATGTGCTAGGTTAGATAAAACCATTGTCTAGCAATTCTTATAGTTGCCTTTTCAGCTCAAGCAACTCAGTGGGGGTCATCCTTTATGGTTCCCTATAAATAGGGTTTGTCCTGGGAGCTAGCTCTATCGAAAAGTCTACCTCTCTCTTAGGAGGAATCTCATGCAAATTATTTAGGAACACATCTTCATAGTTTCATACTACCTCTATTTCCTCTACGGGATACACCTTAGGCTCTGACTCGGTAACTACTGCTAGGAAAGCTTGGCAACCCTTCGTTATCATTCACTTTGTCTTCAAGGATGACACATACAGGATGGTGGTAGCATCCTTCCTACCTCTAATGGTGAATAGTGGATGACTTGGTCTCTCTATTCTTATCATCTTCTCCCTATCGTCAATCTTTTCCCTATAAGTATAGAGCCAATCCATACCAATGATCACATCAATGTCATTCATGTCAAGTAGGATACAATTTGTAGGGATCTCATGGTCTAGGTACTTAACATGTATCACTGTGGTTTTCAAAAGAGATGTAACGATATGACTACTCAGGGTTGTGACATCCAAAATATATCCTAAATCCTTGATATCCAAACAAAGCATAGTTGCAAGATTTCTCAAAATGAAAGTATTAGTACAACTAGAGATAAAAATCGCTTTTACATTGTGTCTCATGATCTCAAAGCGGCACTTGCCTGGGTGCGACCTTCCACAGTTGCGACACCTCAGGTGGTGGTTTCTCATTGTGGGAATTCCCTTTTACCACCATGTCTTCCTTTGGAATGGTTGCATCCTTGTCCTTTCTTATGGTCATTCTTCAGGCCAGAAGTACCTTCAGTGTAACCCATGTACCCCTTTAGTGGGTTCAGTGCAGGCATCACCATCTTCTCCATGCCCAGGGCTGTGTTGTAGGCGTCAATGAAGTTTTTCAGTTTTCTCACCATCACATGAGGCTTGATGACATGATGTAGACACTCCTGAAAGTGGTCCACCCGTCTTATTCTCAGTCAGCATGTATCCAAAGTGCTCTAGGAGGCAGAACTTGTGGGCGTAGTCTGTGATAGACAGGCTACCTTGGATCAGGTTAGTGAATTTCTTTTCCTTCTCTTCTTGGCCGAGCTTGGGATAAATTTGTCTATGAAGATGGTTCTGAAGTCAGTCTAGGCCATCGGGTCTTCATTTAGATCTTAACCCATGATGTGGTTCTCCCACCAGATCTTGGCTACTCCTTCCAGAAGATGAGCAGCAAACATGACCTTCTTGATTGGCTACACTTCTGGCATGTGGAAACCATTTTCCACTGCTAGAAGCCAGGCATCGACTTTACTGACCATCTCAGTCTTCTCTTCTCCCCATAATTTCTCAATGTTGAGCTTCACAAAGTTCAAAATGGTGGCTCCAAGTCATAGACAAATTGGTAGTGGATCACAATCTTCTCCTTTGGCTATGTCCTTGAGGGCTAAGGCACTAATGGCCTCATTCAGCTTCTTTTCTTGTTCCATCCAGAGGGTATCAGGAGTATGGACTACTATAGTTGGTCAAGAAGTAGTTGTAGGGTCAACCTTGGGCTCATCTTCCACCATCAGCTCCCACTTCTGGTCATTCTCTTTATTCAGTTGGATAAAGGGAATGAGTTTTGGGTCTGTATCATCCCTAGAGGATTCATCCATTCTCCAACTCTTCCTAGAGGCTTCTTCCTCCATATCTCTCCTCCTCTCTAGGTACCTTCTCTTCCTGCAAGAGAGCCTAACCTCAACTTTCTCCTGAGGAGTGTCAGGGGGGATGGCGACGGTCTTGACACGGGCCATGCTGTCACATACAAGCATGTAATTAAACTTAGTCTAAGTTTTATATCACTAAAACTTATGTCCATGACATCTTTCCTACATGCTTTTTATTATTTGGTGGAGGATTCCTTAATCCTTAACATTATTAACCCCAAAACTCAGGAGGAGGTGGAGCGAGAGAAAACCTTAAGAAGTTAAAGTTTTTCCAGAAAAGGGGTGAACAAGGGATGAAAGCAGATGAGAAGATCGAGAGGTATCTTATTTTGAGTCAGATCCTCAGATTTTGGCCAGGAAGTGACATGGATTATGGGAGTCCTCATAAACCGACTAGTGGGGAATAGGAAAATCTTGCCAGCCCCCAGATCGTGATCCGTTTCTAGACACCTACTTCTTTGGAAAATTCTCTAGTAACTCCCTTGGGCTCTAAATAATTTGTAAATTTTAATAATTATTAGTGATTATGAGGAAAACCATGCTCTCATACCAAATGTAACTACCCCACACTTTGGCAACCCCCAATTAAAGAAGGCCAAGAAGCTAGATTCATCATCCCTAAACATGATCATATGGTTTTGCAAATAATAAAAAATAATTAATAAATTCTACCACAACTATGCTTAAAGCAGGATATAAAATTTTCTTTTCACATACCTTTCAAAAATATGTTTTCAAAACTTACCCAAGGTAATAACTAGCTAACTATAATCATCCAAACATTATTTATATTTGCTCTTATACAATGTCACCCTTTAATGAACATTCACTTTCCATTAATCTTGTAGACAGGTTGCATGTAACCCTAAAATGTCGACAAACAAAATGTCAAGTCAGTATAAAGAATTATACTGGTATGTGGGGGAAACCAATATTTTGTAGATAATTGTAACAACATAACCACATCAATTATTTGTTACAAAATAAAATTTACATTTTCTTCATAACTTCTCAACCTTTTTTACCCAACCTCTAGATACCCTCTCATACAGTTTTGTCCCTGCATCAGACATTAGGCTACCTCTCAATCTGGAGCTAGGTACCTTATTGATCACCTCTCAGTCTAGAGCTAGGTGCCATTAGATCTTCCCAACCTGGGGTTTGACCACTTGTGACCTTCCCAACCTGGGGCTTGGTCCTTTAGTCATCACCATGACTTTACTCATCTTTTCATTCATAAATTCTAGAGGTGGTATGCAGGTTCGAGCAAGTTATAAGATTTATAAGGTGATAGTCAGTGACATTATAGATTGCAAGAATTAAAGTTCATCCAAGCATTTAATTTCAAGCAATCGATAAAATCTTAAAAATCACCATGAACCTAGATCGATTAGCCATAATAATAATAATCACATACCTAATTTGGTAGTCTCAAAATCAATCAATGTACCTAATCCAATCAAGAAGTCCAATCAACCAAGCCAAGCAATAGATCAAACAACTTTATCCTGAAAAGCATATATACACCTAATGGGTAAAATCGCATCCAAACATCTTTTATTGACTTGGGATTCCATTCTAGGGTTTATGAGCCCCATTATGGCTTCCTTAGGGTTTCCTGGTTTTACTTTCCAAATTTACCCATTTTAGGGCAACAAACCCTAAAAGCCCTTTTCCACTCATAAAAACCCTAATTACTCAAATTATCCAAATTAAGGGTCTTTATTCACACATGAGTTCAAGAACATCATTTTCATGCCTTCTTGATTGATTTCCACAAATTATAACTATTAAACCTCACAATTATCAAAATTAGGGGTTTTAAGTCCATTAATACACTTTTATCATTATAGGACCCTAATTAAGAAAATTATGAATAATTATCACTGAATTTGATCTAATCCATCTTTTTAAGTCAAAAGGCTAAACATTTCTTAATGACATCCAAGGAACACCATTAGATCCTTTAATATTCAAAACATAGGGTTTCAAATCAATTAAAACCATCAAAGGTAACACATTTACATACTTTTTGAGTTACAAGCATATTTAGGCTTCCAATTTATTTTTATTGGATTATATGGATTTTCTTATCAAAAACCATATATAACATGTCCCCATCGGGTAATCCTGCAATTAGTTACAATTTTAACAAGAAAATCATTTTTTAACCAATCATGGCTCGCCACCCAATTACTTAGGCTATTTTGGGGCCAAGCCAGAGCTAATCAGCTCGTGCCACAGTGACACTGTGAGGGAACTCTCTTAAGTAGCAAAAATAAGAAATGTAAAAGGGCAATAATACCCTTACCTCTTCCACATGCAGCCAAGGGTAGAATTGCCCTTTTCCCTTCTCCCATTTTAAACCTCTCGCTACAATCCTCTGCTCCAAGCGAGTCAACTTAGGAGTTGACTTCATGCCTCAACTCACCGGAGCGATAGGTGATGATGCCAAAACCTCCGCCCAACCCCGCTGAGCACACCGATGGCCTCAATTCACTTGAGGGTAGTCGAAGATGCCGGTACGACAAGACGACCTTTGTCGAGATTTAGGGAGGATGTTAGAGGTTGAGAACAAGGATCCAAGTCATAATTGAAGGTATGTTTGTGATCAGGGAGTTGTATGTGTGCTTGTGAGAGACTTGGCGTTCTCGCAGAGGGTCTTGGGTCCTCCTTTTATAGGTGGAATCCATCATATTATATCTGCCTCCATGGCTGTTTGGGAAATTCTTCTAGAGCCCTCCGAATCCTAGAAAAGTTAGGATGGATCTGTACAATTTCTTGCCATGAACTCATTGAGCTAATTTCCAGATTCGCACATATAGAGTGTTGTGAGGAAATTGATCAAGAAACATCTCAGTTCTGTCCTAACTTTTCCCTATTTGACTGGAGTAAGGGAAGAGCATGTACCGTTGGATCTATGATCCAACGATCCATGTCATGCACTCTTATAAAAGGTCAAATAATCAATTTCCAATTGGATTAGAAAACCGTAACATTTATTGATATTCCTCTCACTTTTAGGGATTTTTCAAAAATCCATATCTCTAAAACCACACATCTTTTTAATCCCCAAATTTAAGAGAAACTCTTTGATCACTTAAATTACTTGTGTGCAAAGTTTGGAAGCAAAACTCAAAAATAAAAGAGAATTTTCTTCATATGTAAGGCATCCACTCAAAAGGCATATTTTATGCAATTAAAATTCATAGTTTATCTTTCTTTCTCTTCGATTTTCTTTCTTTTGATTTCTTTTCTTATTAGAAACTAAAAGGAACTGAAACTTGATCAATCATGGTCATCCATACCACTTTCTTGAGAATTCTACATAATTCTCTCATATGTAGATAATTTATTTTTATTTCTTTTCACATTACTTGTTATTGGATTTTCTTTTATCCTTTTTCCCTTTTATCACTATTGACTTTATCAAAACAAAATGAACCATGAAATCATGTATTCAAGGGAAATATTGTAAAAGAATCCATTCTTGAAAACAAATCATACAATTTTTCCATTCAAAACCCTTTTCTTTGAAAAAGTTGCATTTTAATTCATACAATCAAAATTGTGGTTATAGCATTGTATATTAGGGTTTGGGTATCCATTACCCCATTTAGGGTTTTCCTAAACCAACCCTATCTTCATCTAGGGTTTACCCTTGCAAGGAAAAAAACTATAGACATTTTTCCTAACTACATCATTATTTAAACATTAAATAATAATTAATTGGAAGAGGATGGCTAAATCCTACTTCTTCTCAAAAGCCTAACTTGAGATTATGAGTGAAGTGCATTTTAGGGTTTATTAAAAAAGGATATGAGAAATGGATGAAATTACTTATGAGGAAACTTAGGGAAATATCACTTCAAGCAAACCCTCTGTTCCATCCAAGCAGGATCACATTGGCTAAGGGAGTCCCCATATACCAATTTAATGGTGCAAAGGAAAGTATTGCCAACCTCAAAAGTCATGATAATTTCTAGACACCATTACTCTTAGATAATACCTTAATAACTTTCCTTATAATTCAACATATTATTTGAAATTACCAACTATTAAATATTATTTGATATATTTGGGCTCTGATACCAAATGTAAGAAACCCCACTTTTGAGTGTCCACCAATTAAGAAAGGACCTTAATAGTCGAGACTCATTACTAAAACTTCCAGATACATATCTAATAAATTATAAATCAATACCTAATCTTTTGAACAAATATATTTTACCAGATGTATAATGAGGCTCCTCTAAGGAGAAACATGAATTATTCAAAGGAATCTAGCATATACATGAAACTAGCATATGTGACAAGAGATACAATCTAGCAAATCCTCCTTGATTTAGCTTCAATTTATTCAATTGACTTCATATGAACCTCAATGTCTTACTATAGAAGTTACCTAGAATGCCAAAAATCAAATACATGGATCAATATATATCTATATTCTGTGTGTGGTGCAACCAAAATACGTGCAAGTATAATATACATATATCACACCAATCAATTGTTTGAAAATATGAATTGATATTTTCATTAAATATTATAACCCATTCTTGGTATGATATCTTGAGTGTAATCATTGTCCATCATTGGACTTATGTACATTACCCCTTGGTGCATGTAACCTAGGGTTAAAAATGTTCTAGTTTCCTTATGTGATACAGATATAGCAATATAGTTGGACACCGACCTAGACCTAGATCCAGGCATAGTCAAGTGTGGTTAGGTTGTCTCCCTTGCCCGAGTGTTTCTAGTGGAGAACACACACAATGGCACACATTTTTGAACCCTTTAATCTCCCCCTATCTAGCACTCATTGATTCAAGATCAGTTCTTTAGATCCAAATTTCTCTCCTCTACCCAACAAATCATAGCAAACCTGCTCTCGATCTTTGATTTAAAAATGGCCATTCTTGTGGCAACCTGGACATGTATGTGATCCATATTTTTGCACTTCATGTCTCATATATTATGTTTAATACCCCTAGTAACTCAGTTAACCTTCCTTTAGCCTCCTTAAACCCTCAAAGGATAACAAACAACCCCAATTTGCTCCACCAAACTCCATCTTCACTGGCCTAAACCAGAGAGGCATGCTCTCTCCCATGCCACCCCATTCAATTCCTTGAGCCTGCACCATATCTAAGCCTTGGATGAACTTCTCCTACCATACCTAGGTGTAGTAGAGGCTTGAAGTGCTCCATTGACTAGAAGCCTGATGTGCCACCTACTTGATTCTGACAAGTTGCTTCAAGCGTTACCAAGAGCCCTTGAAGCCAGTGCAAGACCCCAAGAAGGATCTTAGATCGATCGTGAGTAGAGGTATACCTCTCAAGCCTTCTTCCTCTGCTCCATATGCACATGACATGCTTGTTTCCACTATATTCTCAGCTTTTATCCATTAATGGCCCATTGGCCTTGTAGTGACACCACATATGAGTTTGAACTTTCCTTTTTCCCATGCACAATTCTCTCATCCATATCGCACATCATCTTCTTCCTCATTTTTCTTCTTTTCTATTCATTGTTGCAATGGTGCACGTTAGGCTCATGTTAATCATAACGTTCAAGGGATGAGTGTTACACGCCAATTATTTCTTTGACTTGGACATTTTTGCCATTTTGCACCCTTAGAGTAGCCAGAAGACAAGCCCAGGCTTGTGAGTCAATAGGAGGATTCATGAAGTGAGATCCCTCCCTTGAACCGTGAAGCTAAGATGACAAATGCTTTTTTATTTTTATTTTCCTATTCTAGCCTTTTTCCTATTGGTCAGTTTTGTGAAGTTGAGTAAAAATAACTCGACTATCAGATAAATGCCTATAGAATGTCGATCTTCTAAAAAAAGTGTTGAGATTAATGCAAGACCTTTACCATGCCAAGTTAGAGTAAGATTCTAGGATGATAATTAATATCGCTTTCAGACATCTTGATTTTGATTTCTCTTTTTAGTCAAACCCTAATACTGTTGAAATCCTTGACTTACGTGATCAAATGTTACATCGTAAATCAATTAGAATCTAATTTCATGCTAAAAATTGGATCACCAAACTATGAGTACTAGATCATTATCCAATCTAGTCTCCATATGTTTGTACATGAAATGGCTAAATTATTTAATATCTTTAATCCTTGACATATAATACATCAAACCAGACCCTGATTCAAAATATAAGTGCCTAATCTCAATCATATGATTCTTTATCAATTACTACTAATGACTGTAGGGAAATAAATTCTATAATCATAATAATAAGTTAATGAATTCCCTAATAGGTCATTATTCAAATGAACATTATACAGATATGTGGTTGTTTTCATTTATTGCCAGGATCTAATACTCATTAGCCATGTTGTTGTTGGAAGTTTTCTAATACTATAGACCACAAACATGTATGCTATTATATTTCTTCTTTGACTAAATTAGTGGTATTTATGATATTTGCATCTCTCTTGGAAATATACTTGGATATGTACTTGTTTGAGCTGCCAACATTCCCTACTAATAGTTTTTTGAATTTATATATTATATCTTGTAAAAATTGTAAAACATATGTGATATTGCCCATTATGACTATCTATGATAATGATGTTTATATCGGCTACAATCAACCTCCTCATATCGGGGGTGGAAGTTGTACAAAGTGGTTACCTCCTCCCTTGATCTGAGAGATCGAACTAGGTGACCTCCCCTATCTTGTTGGGGAGATGGATCCATATATATACTAATTAATATCAATATAATGAGAAAACTTGGAATAAATCTTGTCATGTAAATTAAGTTTTTTTTTGCTTGTTGTTTATTTTGAATATATGTCCTGCCAAGTATACTACCCTATTAACAAACTATTTTAAACTATTTTTCATAGCGTACCTTTGCAATTTCATTGATTGTGTCTTGATTTTATTGATCTGAGGCCAAGAAAGAAGTCAAAGTATTTGCACATGCTAGTAGGTTGTTTCATCTATTATCTACTAAAATAAAGACAGCTACATCATATCATAACATCACATGGTACTTTTTATGTAAATTGAACATAGTATCTAGTTTGTAGTTCTCTCATCTTATAGTTCATTTATTTTCATGTTGCGTACATGCCCTAAACATTATGGTTCAATTTCAATAGAATAGATTTTTTTTTCTTTTTAAATTTGATGTGTGTGTGATTTCTAGGCCACTTGGAGATGGGTTCTCTAATCCTCTTGACACTGCCTAACCAGATAGTGGGATTGGTATTAGGGTAAGAATGATTCTGTTATAGTTAGTATCAAAGCCACCATACACTTTTTTATCAATTGATGAAATAATATTGTTGATATATGAACCAAAGAAACCCTAAAGTTGACTGTTGTGAAACTAAGGTGTGCTGAAAGAGCATAAAGGTGTTCTTGTAGTAATTCCTCCTATCAATCTAGCTACGGTGGTTGAGGTTCCTTTGCTCCACCTAGACTTAGTGGATCTAGAATTGGAACAATGGATTTCCTATAATCACAGACTGACTTCTAGCATCTCATCTCTTTTTAAGGACTTCCCTAAGCCATCTATTAGAAAGAAGTAGGGCAGCTTCTCATCTTCTTTCTCTATTTTAGGGTGTCATGACTTGATCTCTACTCTCTCTGTCTTTATTTTAGGTAGCATAAGAATGGGAAAAACCTAAAATTCGAATGATTTAATAAAATTGGACAAAACAATAATGAAATCATAATTTGATTCTATTTGACTCAAATTATATTTTATAAATGAAAATATCTTTTGAGTTACGTAAGACATACAACTATCTCAAACCCTACTTAATTATGAGATCAATCTTATACATGTACCCTGTTATGCCTCAAGTAAATATTAAGACCATATATAACTTGTTATACTCCAAGGGAGTGAACCAATACATTATCTCTCATAGTTGGAATATCCTATTGATTATAATGCCTTTCAAATAAACTCGACTTTTCAAAATTTTTGAGAGATATTTAACCCTGATCACACTTACAATGGACATGCTTTTATAAATTCAAATTTAATTTCGTCCATTCCTAGTGAAATCCCCATATTTTATCCTTGATGGAAAGAAAATGCAATCATGATATTTGGATATGATAAAACTCAAACAATGGTAGTATAATGTGGCTTGATCATCACTTCCACATGCTAATGGAATATCCTCTAAGAGAATTGGTTATAATTGGATTCCTCTGATTTAAGGATCCCTGTGACCGAAATTGAATCCTTTAATTCTTATCTAAAATAACATATTTTAACTTTATCTTCAAATAGGAGATACAATCCCCATTACACTCTCGATCTCTTTATCCCAATACTCATTCAGGTCATATCTTGAAATATTTATTGCAAATCTACATTTTGAATTTGGACTTGATGATAATCTCAAGTCATGATTTTATCATAATCTTGATAGGAAGGGAATTAGTTCTTATGTGAAAATCAAGATCATATATGAACTAGGTCTAGGTCATCCATAAACATTGAATACTAATATGAAATTATCATTGATATGTCAAATTGTTGCTATATGGTCATGTATGGATGATGTTGGCTAAATTGGACATTAACTTACCCTTGATTTTGATGATGACAAACATTTCATTCTTTTGGATCTAACTTGTCACTTATGTATTTTAGGGTACACGTAGATCACACTCAATGTATAGATGAAGTTAAAGTGTTTAAATGCTTGTATTTTCATGTTCGTACAACTTGTAATGACTAAGTACAAATGTATAATTTACAAGTACCTAAAAACCATGTAAAATCAAGTGTTAGATTTTTTCTATCCACCCAGAACCCTTAGTTAGGATCCCGCCTATAGTATAGAGCCATTATCATTTATTAAAAAAAACTCATTTGATAGGTTTTCCAAAAATCTGTACTCCTACTGATAGGGAAATTTTTGATCGAGAACATTGTCAACGAAGATGATCTCGGTCGAGAAAATTGTCGACCGAAACTCACCTCGGTCGAATACTCAGAGTACTAATAGAAATGTGTATACACTTGCGCTCTGAATCATATTCAGTCAAAAACATTCTTGATGGAGACTCCTTCGGTCGAAAAAATCATGGAACGACGATTGACCATTAAACCAGTTTGACTAATAGTGAAAATGACAACT
Source organism: Alisma plantago-aquatica (assembly GCA_963693085.1). Lineage (NCBI taxonomy): Eukaryota > Viridiplantae > Streptophyta > Magnoliopsida > Alismatales > Alismataceae > Alisma > Alisma plantago-aquatica. The sequence continues at coordinate 321,401,514 of OY856410.1, forward strand.
AGCCATTAGAAAAAAGCTTGAGCTCTCGAACCACACTTGTTCAAAGAAATTCTTGACTAAAAGACTTGCAATCAAAAAAGTTGTCAACCAAATTGGTTCCAAAAAGATTTTCTAGAAATGACTAAATTAGTCGTTGCATCTAACTTGACTCGACTATAACAACAATTTCTCAACCAAGAACCCTCTAGCACTTTCCTAAGTTATCCTAGACACTTTCTATCCATTCCTATAAATAGTAGTGGTCCTAGGACACCCAATACACACAAGATACACTACTTAGAAACGTCCATCCCAAGTGATTAGGTGGTCTAGATGCTTGATATAGGATCAAAACATTATACTACATTGATGTACTCTTCCTTCTTCTAATCCACTTCTCTAAGTTGATGTAATTGTGATCCTTGACTACTCCAAGTGTGGGAGGTTGTCTGAGGGAGCTTGCTTGAAGCTACTTCAAGGTGTAAAGGCTTCTCTAAGGTGATTGACACTACTTCAAGGATGTGAAGGTTGTGTCAAGGTGGTAAAGGTGGATCGTCTTCCTTTCCTTGGGTTCTCTTACACATCCCAACAAAGAAGATGTGTAGGTGAAGTGATTGTATTTTATTGTAATTCCTTGATAGGTAATAAAATTAATCACTTGCAAAACCTAATTGGAGACAATTGGGTAGTGAACTAACATCCTTCGATTTGAAGGGTGGAACCACTCTAAATTGTGTGCCTCCATTTTGTGTCCACCTCTCTCTTGCAATTTAAGTTTTAAATTAATTTTAAAATTATCAAAATCTCTATTCACCTCCCCTCTAGATATTTCAATTGGTATTAGAGTATATCTTCAAGGATCTCTCAAGAGTCTTGAAGCCTGTAGGGGAAAACTTGCTTAGCAACCTCAACCTCGAGGGGACGCACATGAGTTGGACACAACTATTTGATGGAACCAACTACACTTATTGGAAGAGGTGGATGCAATTTTACTTTCAAGGAATATGCTTGGAGCTATGGATAATGGTGACTCATCCACATAAGCTTCCAACTACAAAATATGAAAAATGGGATCTGGAGATGGAAAAAGAGTTCAAATCAATGCCAATCTATAAGAATTTATATTGTTCAATATCCATTGGTGATTTTCATCGCATATATTCTTATGAAACCTCTTATGAAATTTGGCATAAACTTTCAGTTACACTTGAAGGTACTATTCGAGTTAAGAATACTAAAATCAATATGTTTAATTGAACAATTTCATATGAAGCCTAATGAATCTATAAGTGAGATGTATTCTAGGTTTTCTTCTATCACCAAAAGCATAAATGTTTTGGGAAAGTACATTAGTGAAGAGTATCAAGTATCCAATATACTAAGATCATTTCCTCCAAAATAAAAGACCAAGGTGACATCCATAGAAGAAGCAAATGATGTAACCAAGTTGATGATGGAGCATCTCATTGGCAACCTTCAGACACATGAGGTCACCCTTGATGAAGAAGAAAGAGTGGAGGCCGAACTCCAAAAGAGGATAAGTAAGGATATCACACTAAATGATACAACTAAAGCTCAATCAAAAGTTATCACTCAAGAAAGTGATGAGACAAGTGAAGGAGATGATGAAAAGGATGCTCTAATTGTAAATGGTAAGAAATATAGAAGGTTTAAATCTAACAAAAATTCTAGTTTCTTCCTCTTCTTCGCTTAGGTTCTTTGAATTTATCAAAAAGGGACATGTGAAGAATGAGTGTCCTAAAATCAAGAACGGTAAGAAATCTTCTTCCAAGAAGAAGGACAAGGGAGAAAAAGCTTACAAAGAAGATTGGGATGAGTCAAGTGATGACAATGAGAGTGGAAAGGAATAAGTAGAGTGTCTCATGGCTAAGGAAGATGAAGAAGAAGACTCAAATGAGGTAGATATTTTTGAATTTATATAAATTTTATCTACTTAATAATCTTGAAGAAACTCATACTAAATAGTGATTGCAAAAGAAAATTGAAAAAACTCTCTAAAATTAATAATGAGTTGCATGCTAAAATAGATGATCTTACTTCTTAAAATGAAAGCCTTAGTTTTGAAAATGGTACTTTGAAAGCTTCTATTGATGACTAAATGCCAAGTTAGTTGTCTTAGAAAATAATAATGATCTTCTTTCTCAAGAAAGGGTTGGATTGCTTATTAAGATAAATGACTACCAAACTCAACCTATTCTATGCACTCATTTAGACTATGATATCACTATTAGAGAAAGAGATACCTCACTTTAAAATTTATCTCAAGTGGGTTGAGATATTATAATGAAACTTGATGAAATTATTAAATTGTATGAATATGTTGATAGTTTAAAACATGATGATATCCTTGATAGAGTCTTAGAAAGCACTTCCAGAAAAATTGGGAGAAGGGGCATAGGCTATGTACCTAAATAAAAATCCTATCAAAAGCCTAGAGCAAGAAAAACATAGCTCTTGGAACCAGGACCATCTATATGCCCAAGAACAATTTGCACATGTCCAAAATGTTGAGAAGAGGAACCATATTGACTTTTTTTCTTGTTACAACTGCCAATGTCTTTGACATTATTCATTTTCTTATCAATACAAGAAGAAGAAGGTCATTGACTTGGTTTGGCTTCCAAAACCCCCAACCTAGAGATTTTTAGATACTTTGTTGACATTTGATGTTACAACCCCAATTTTTGGGTTCATATGGTGGAAAATGCAATTTTCCCAATAAATGTATGATTATGGGAATTTTACGAATTATATACATTGAATGGATTCCCTTCACAATATTTCCTTTGTGCATGTGATTTCATGGATAATAATATGATAATGAGTCCAATATGATTAAAATAAAAAGAAGAAATCAAATATTACTTTATTAAGAAGGAAATTTGAGATAATGAGGAAAATATAAGGAAATATGGATAATGGGATCATCATGGATAATATTTCGAGTCCACATGGTTTATAATGATAAAAGGAATATAAATAAATGATATAAAGGAAGAGGAAAGAGAAAATATGCATAAAATATGCCTTAATAAGTAATAACTTGCATATAATGAAAAGTATCTCATACTTTCGAGTTTGAGTAGCAAACCTGGTACACAAGTATTTAAAGTCATCAAGGACTTTACTTTAAAATTCGGTATTAATTGGACATGTGGTTCAGGAGATATAAATTTTCAAAGTTTCCTAAAGTGAGTGGATATCAATAAATGTCACACATTTATTCGATTTGGTAAAGGATTTTGAGCGCGCAAGGTGAGCCGTTGAACTGGCATCCGACGTGGCATAAATATCGCACAGATCTAGTTCCAATCAGACTAGAGGAAGATGACAACTGACTTTTGACTTTGATTTTGGTGAAGCACAATACATGTGTGCGAAAGGAAACATCGCAATGGGGTTCAGGAGGTGATTTCGGACCTAAACGACCTAGGTTTCGCTAGGTTTTGTGGCCATTTTAGGAAACGCCCAAATCCCATTAGGATTAGGCTTGGTGGCGGGATGGGGGAGTCAACCCTAGACCCCCACACCTATTTATATCACCCTCGTTGCCTTTGGCCTTGCATCTCAGATGCAAACGTCAGAGTTTTGGCCCCTATTCTCCCCCTCACTTCCCCGATTTCTAGGACTCCAGTGAGGTTTTTCCGCAGTGATAACGAAGAATAAAATAAAGGGGTAAGAGACTTCTCTACCCCGAGCTCTAGTGGAAGTGTGGAAGGGCTGGATAGTCGTTCCACCCGGCGACCGATGAAAAAAAAGACGCCAAATATGACGTGGCGCTCTGCAATTGGCCAAGAGGTAATTATCTCACAAAATTCGTATCTAATAATTGGTAACTCTGATAAAGTCATGTTATTATGAGTTTTGATCAGGAGAACTCAAGGAATCCAATAAAAGTACAATAGAAGCCTAAGTATGCTTGAAATTTGAAAAGTGCATAAAGTTATCATCTTTAATGATTTAATTAATGAAAACCCCTTAGATTTGATGATAGTTGGATTTAATGATGTTCTTTGGATAATGTAAGCCAATATTAACATGTTATTAATAAAAGTGGGAATTGGATCTAAAAAGATGATATTTTTACATAATTGGCTCAATTTGGGGTTCCATGTACATGCTTATGCTTTAGTGGGCTTAGAAACCCTAATTTTGGTAATTATAATTTTTAATGGTTTTAATTGTTCAAATCCATGAATAAATGGAGATATGATGATCCTAAGTCAATTTGAGTATAAAAGAACCTTAATGTGGATAGTTTGAGCAATTAGGGTTTATATGAGTAGAAAAAGTACCCTTGGTTCTTGTTAATCAACATATTCAAGGGATGAGTGTTATTGATGTGCCCTTGATTTGTCATGCCATCGATTTTATTTGATGTGGGAGTTTTTGCCATTTTGCACCTCCAATAGAAGCACAAATATGGCTCCAGGGTCAGCAGGAGGATCTACAAAGTCAGATCCCTCCTCCTATCTGCGAAGCCAAGGTGGCAAATCCTTTTCTATTTGATGTGCCCTTGATTTGTCATGCCATCAATTTTATTTGATGCGGGCGTTGTTTCCATTTTGCACCTCCAATACAACTAGAAGCACAACTATGGCTCTAGGGTTAGCAGGAGGATCCGCAAAGTCAGATCCCTCCTATCTGTGAAGCCAAGGTGGAAAATCCTTTTCTATTTTTATTTTCTTGTTCTATCCTTTTTCCTAGTGGTGATTTCTATGTCATTGATTAATAATAGCTCAGTTATCACAAAAATGACCACAAAAGATCAATCTTCTCATAATAGTTTTGAGATTGATATCATTTCTTTACCTTGCCATATTACAGTAGGATTCGAGGATGATAATTAATATCTTTTTTGTACATCTTAATTAGGTTTTTTGTTATTATAAATGCTAATACTATCGAACCCCTAATTTATGTGATCAAGTTCTACATCATGAATCTATTAGACTATAATTTCTAATGATGACTAAGTCACATGACTATTATTACTATATGATTAGACAATCTAGTCTTGACATGTTTGTACATGAAAATGACTAAATGAATTAATATTTGTAATCCTTGATATTTTTCATGTCAAATTAGACCCAGCTTTGAAACATATGTTCATGATCTAAATTATTTGGCCCTAGACTGGCACTCTTTTTTTTGCAACAATAGAGATTAGATTTTATTCATCCCGTTCTCTATTACGGGCCAAATAGCATTGAGATTGACATGAATGTCCTTGGAGAGCCAAGAAGGTTTATTGAACTGAAAAACATGTGGGGAAAAGGAGAACAAGGTGTGTTTTGCAATACTATCCGCTATGAAGTTGTGACTTCTAGGGATATAAGAGAGTTGTATGCTGGTAAGCTCCAGCATGAGAGAGGCATAGCATCTCCGGTGTTGTTCAAATCTGCACGCAGGAATGTTCAGGTCTTGTAAGAGTTTAATTGCGGATGAAGCATCAGAATAAACAGCAATTGAAGTCCACCGATTTTCTTTACACAGAAGAAGGGCATGAACAATAGCCATAATTTCAGCTTCCAGAGCTGATGTCGCCATAGTGGGTAAGCCAGTTCCAAGGATGCACGCTCCAGAACTGTTGACCGCATGAATCCCAATACTTGCTCTCTTAGAGTGCTCCTTGAAAGCAGCATCCACAAAGAGGATGACTTCGTGGTTTGAGGGTGGCCTAATGGAGGCAGTAAGCGGGCTTAGTGGAGGTGGTAAGGAAGATTGCAATCCCAAGATCGAAGATGTGCGCTCCTTGATGAAGGCAATTAGGATTGAACTATGTCGTGGTTGCCCTCCATGAGTGACGTCATTGCGATTTCGCCAGATCGACCAGCACCCAACGCAGTGCAGAGTGCGTTTCCTCGGGCAAGCATAGGGAGATATCATCTCATGGATCCATGCCTGTTCTGACATCTGAAAGAAATCACCCGTCATTTGCAGGCCTTGCCAAACCGCTTTAGCGTGCGGGCAATCTCTGAGGCAATGTATAAGCGACTCCTGATCATTATTGCAGAGTTGGCAGCGGTCGTCCAAAGCTATATGCCTTCGAACCAGTTCAAGATTAGTTAACAGTGATCCATGCAGGACAAGCCATAGAAAGGTTTTGATTCTGCTAGGAAGGTTTGCTGACCAACAGTGTTTCCACATAGATGCGGATGGGCTGGGCGGCAGATTACGGAGCCAGGTATACGCAGAGCTTGAGGTGAATTCTCCCGTAGCGGTGAATGGCCAGATCCAAGCGTCGGCGCCACTGTCATGCTCAGGGATGCTAACAAATTGGAGAATGTGCGACACTGGTTGAGGGAGGTAATTGTTGATAAAGTCCCAGTCCCAACCCGAATTAGTGTGTTTCATAGACTGGACAGTGAGGTCCTCGAGACCAGGGGGAATAGAAAGAGATTGATCATAATCCATAGGAGATTTGCCAAGAATCCATTTGTCTTTCCAGACATTGATTGTTTGGCCTCAGCGGATCATCTTATGACTGATTCCTTCGAGCCTGTCTAAGTTCCGTTTAATGAAAGACCACGCTGAAGAACACGGTTTCTTGCTGACCCTCCCATTGTGCATGTATTTCCCTTTCATTACTCTGACCCAGAGAGTGCCCGGCTGTGTCATGAAGCACCATACATTTTTCAGCATTAGTGCTTCGTTTTGCTCCCGTGCAGACTTGAGGCCTAATCCGCCGTAAGAGGTGGGTAGGGCGACCTTCTTCCAAGAAATGGGTGAGAATTTCTTCTGCGTGCGCCCTCCCGACCATAGAAAGTCACAAATGTGGCGATCTATGTCATCACATAGGCTGGGAGAGAGCTTGACAGATTGCATCGTGAAGGATGGGATAGATTGTAATGTACTCTTTGCAAGGGTGATGCGTCCTGCAAGGGAGAGACTTTTTGCAGCCCAGCTGTTCATACGCCCCTGGATAGAAGAAATAAGGTTTACATGTGTTGATTTATTGATTCTATGGTGGAGCACCGGGACTCCCAGATATTTCCCTAGGTCATCTGTTTGTTGAATGCCTAATTTGCAACAGAAACTTCGTCTCTCAGAAGCAGAAGTATTAGGGGAGAAGAAGCAACTGGATTTGTCCTTTGAGAGCATCTGTCCGGACACTATGCTAAAATCATCTATGACTTTTAAGATAGTAGACGCTTGACGTTTGGAGACCTCTGCCATGAGCAAGATGTCATCTGCAAACATGAGGTGTGAGAGGGGAATTCCACCTCTAGACAGAAGGATAGGCTTCCAATCTCCGGAATTTATAGTTTGGGAGATAGCTTGGCTGAGTCTCTCCATACAGAGTACAAAGAGGTATGGGCTGATGGGGTCACCCTGTCGCACCCCCTGGCTGGCTCGGAAGGGCGCCGTATGGGAACCCTCCCAAAGGATGGAGGTGTAGCCTGTGGAGATGATTTGCATGATAAGCGAGATGAGCTTCCAAGGGAGACCCACCTTGACAAGGGTGTCTTTGATGAATGGCCATCTCATTCTGTCAAAGGCCTTAGAAAGGTCAAGCTTTATACATGCCCATTTCTTCCCTGCCTTCTTATATTTCATGGAGTGAATCACCTCCTGGACAAGCAAAATATTGTCACTAATGCGGCGGCCCGGGATAAAGCTCGACTGAGTTTCTGAGATCCAATTGTGGAGATATGGCTTGATACGTTCCACGATGGTTTTTGAGATGATTTTGAAGCAGCAGTTGTTTAAGGAAATAGGGCGAAGCTCGTTACACCGTTGAGGATGTTGTACCTTGGGAATCAACACCATGAGTGAATTTGCCAGACGAGGATCAATGATACCAGATCGGAAAGTTTCACTGACTTGCAGAGTGATGGACTGTCCAACATGCTGCCAGTTTGCTTGGATAAAGCCGTTGTGTACACCGTCAGGGCCATGTGCCTTTGTCGGGGCCATAAGAAACACCACCTTCTTTATCTCATCAGCCGTAGGTTCCCTGTCAAGCTCATGCAGACCTTGGCCTCCCGGGAAGCTGCCGATATAATTTGTGATCCTTTCACTGGTGGATGGAGAGGTTGCAGGGGCAGTGAGAAGAGAACTGAAGTAAGCATGTACATGGTCACGGATGCGAGTAGGATCAGTCAGCCAATCACCATTCTCGTCTCGGATGCTAGAGATGCGATTTTGGGATCTCTGGGCTTTGACATAGGAGTGAAAAAACTTGTTGTTGCCGTCTCCATGTTGTAGCCAATTTATGTTGGCTTTCTGTTGCCAATCGGCTTCTTCACGTCTCAAGATAGCTTTGTATTCCTCTTGTAGATGAACACAGAGAATGTTAGTGGAAGCATTGAAGTGGGGTGGGGATTGTACCTGGCAGTTGTTGAGTTGCCGCAGAATACTGTCTTTCTTCTTGTGTTGGGATTTCAGGCGCCTGGATTCCCATTTGGTTGCTGCTCGCTGGAAGTCCGGGAGGGTGTCAGTAAAGCTTTTGGAATTGTCCCAGCTGGGAAGGAGTTCCTTGTGGAACTCAGGAATAAGATTCCAGCTTGCCTTCGTGCGGAAGTTAGGGAAGCGTTTCCGGTTGTCGTTGTGTCCAGTGATCAAGATGGGGTTATGATCGCTGTAGAGGCGAGGAAGGACACGGATGCTCATGCCATTCTCGATTGATAACCAATCAACATTTGCAACCACTCGGTCTAGTTTTTCTCGGAGGTTGCCCTTTTTGAATGTGAAGAATTGCCCAGACGGACTGGTATCTGCTAGCCCAGTGGTAAGCAGCATAGAGTGAAAGCTCCGGCATGATCTCTTGTCAAAGCCTTTCCCGCCATCTTTTTTGCTGACGTCCAACATGGTATTGAAGTTGCCAGCAACAGCCCAGGCCCCGTCGATAGAAGAAGAGAGGGTACAGAGACGGCTCCATAGAAAGGATCGTTTCTGTGGATTTGGACTGCCATACACGAAGGTGAGGAACCAGGTGTCATTCATCTTACAATGGACAAACTGCCTGTGGCTTTGGAGAATTTCTATTTTGCATCGGTGATCGTCCCAAAGGACCCACACACCTCCAGAGAAGCCTAGGGCTTCCACTCTGTGGGAGCAGGTGTATCCCAGTTTTGTGATGATGTTTGCAGCCTTAACTCCACTACAGCGGGGTTCGACGATTGTGAGGACATGGATTTTGTACTTTCTTTTGAATTCTCTGAGAAGATTGATTTTGTCCTAGGAGCATGCTCCCTGGACATTCCAACAGATGATGTTCGTCATGTGGAAACACATCTGAGGAAGAGGTCCTTACTAGGACTTAGGGGATAACAGCGCGGAGGCCCGCGTCCTGGCCCTCTTCGGAGCCAGTGCCTGGTGGTTGTCCCTCCTCCATGAAGGAAAGAGATCTTGCAGTGTCGGTGGTGGGACTATGTCCTTCAACCAGGTGAGCCAACCTGCCTTTTTTCTGCTCTCTGCCTGGACTAACTGTCTGATAGACGATCTTGCGGTTTCGGAGAATTACTCCCCCGGTGTTAGAACTGTTTCCCCAGTTAAAGGGAGTAAGGAGTTCCGACGGTCCTGTGTTTGTGTTTGCCTGGAAGCGAAAAGCAGAGGCAAATTCCATGTCTCTATTGCGCCCCTCACAAACCTCATCGTCCACTAGGACGACGGCAGTGTCTTTGGGTTCTGGGTCTTTTGCGCTCCGTTTAGCAGTTGCTGGGGGCTTGAGGGCTCCAGTGGACGACGGTGGAGGCATGTTCTTATGCTGCTTCTTTTTTTGCTTACGGTTCACCACGGTTACCCAATCGTTTTCACTCTCTCCATCGTTGTTTGGATTCGATGGAGGGTTGGGTAGTGTTGAGGGCTTAGGGCTGGTTGCTTTTGGTTTCTCAGCCTGGCGAGGAGCATCCTTCTTAGCTGGAGGGGGTCTGCGCTCGGGCATCATGGCGTGGATCTCGCTGGTGTACTTTGGCGGGAGAACAACCGCAGGTTGTGCCGATGTAGAGGGGTCGCCGCTTGGGAATGTAGGGCTGAACTTGTAGTCGGGTTCCGCATGTCCCAGCCTTCCGCATCTCATGCAAAAGGTAGGCAGGTTTTCATACTCCAGCCTGTACCGACCTCCATTAAGGAAGATTGCCGGTAGTAGGGGTGCTGTGGTGTCCACCTCCACTGCTATGCGCGCAAACTTTCCGCGGTGGCCAGATTGTGTTGTGGTGTCTATCTTGATGGTTCTCCCAATTAGATTCCCGATCATCTCAAGTAGTTGGTTTTGGTATAAATAGATCGGCATGTCCGCGATCCTAGACCAGACAACAAGCTTCTGAGGGATGGGGTCTGAAGGTCGAAAGGACGACGACCATGATTGCACAGAGATGTAGTGGTTAAAGATCATCCAAGGACCGCCTGTCATGGCTCGGATGAAATCATCATTGCTTGCAAGTTGTATTATGTAGTACCCCATGTCTAAGTCAATAGCACGGAACTCTTCGGTTAGTTGCCAGAGGGATGCGATCCTGTTCGTAAGGACGTTGAAGTTTACGGTGAGTCCGATGATCTTGATAACCACAACATACTTCCATGGTTCCAGCAGGGTGGGAAGGCGTTCTGGATTAACCGTGATGGCCGGAACGCTTCCACTTTTATCAATGCTTATATCCGCTACTGTGAGGAGATCAGGGGTGACTTGGGAGAGCGATGAAGGGATCCTATTAGTGCGACCCGCAACCATGTCCTTGTAGGATGCTTTAGGACTCCCCCCATAAGGTGTGACTTCCTCCATGGGAACGTCGGTTCCGCTGGGTATCGTAGGTTCAGAGCACGTTCCAGCAGAGTCTGGATGGACGGGGGTTTGTTCAGCCACGAGACGAGAGCGTTGAGAGGAGTCTGATCGCCCCGAGCTGCGGCCTCCACGGCCGCCGCCACGGGCTCCTCCAAACCCTAGCATCGTTTCCTCCAAATCCACGGAGGCCCGCGTCCTGGCCCTAGACTGGCACTCTTGATGACTATAGGGCAAGAAATTCTATGATCATAATAATACATGAATCAATTCCAAAATAGGTCACTATAGAGAACCCTATATTGATAAGTGGTTGTTCTCCTTTTGTACCAACATCTAATGCTCATTATTCTTGTTCTTGTTGGATGTTTTCTAATAGTCTAGACTCAAAATAGGTATGCCATTATATACCCTCTTTGAATAGACTAGTGGTATTGATGATATTTGTATGTACTCTCGGTAATATACTTAGCTATGTACTTGTTTGAGCTACCATTTTTCATGTTGAATAGTCTTTTGAGTTTCTATATTATATCTTACAACAAATATGAATCATAAATGATATTTCCCATCATGACTATCTATGACAATGATGTTGATATTGGGTACAAGCGACCTCCTTATATCATAGGATGGAACTTGTAGAAAATGGTAACCTCCTCCTTTGAATAGAGATATGGATTCATGTGACCTTCCCCATCTTGTTGATGTGATGGATCCATCTATATACTTGTCAATATCATAATGGGAAAACTTATAATAAAATCTTTTCGAATAAAATAAGATGTGATTGTCTTGTTGTTTATTCTGTGTATAAATCCTACCAAGTTTGCAAGATTGTTATTAAATTGTTTAAAACTATTTTTCATAGCATACATCTGCAATCACATTGATTATGTCTTGATTTTGTTGATTTTAGGCCACATAAGGAATTTGCACCTGCTAGTAGGTTATTTCATCAAGTATCTTCTGAAATAAAGACTAATACATCATATCAAAACATCACATGGGACTTTGTATGTAAACAAAATGTACTATCTAGTTTGTAGTTCTTTTGTATTGTTATTTATTTCTTTTTCATGTTCCCTACTTTCCATGATGTAGTAAACTTTATGGTTCAATATCCTTAAAGTAGAATTTTATTTATTTTTTCATACAATGTGTGTGTGTTTTTTGGGCTACTCAAAGACCATCACTTTAATCCCCTTAATATTGCCCACACGAGCAGTGGGATTGGGATTAGAATAAGAATGATTCTACGACAGATTCTATCTAGTTAATCCTCCTTGACCTAGATTTAATATCTATGATTTATTTCATATGAACCTCCTCATCTTCTTATGGAAGTTACCTAAAATGTCATGAACATGTGTATCAATATATTTCTATATTGTGTGCTTGGTGCAATCAAAATGTGTGCAAGTATAACAACAAAATATATTGCATCAATCAATTATTTGCAAGTATGAACTGACATCTTTATTACATATTCTAACCCCTTCTTAGTATGCTATCTCGGGTGTAATGATTGTCTATCCTTGGAAATTATTTGCATTCTCTCTTGATGCATGTAATCCGTGGTTTAGAATATTCTAGTTTCATTACGTGATACTTATATTGGCATTATAGTTGAATATAAAGTAAATAAACATCCAACAATTTTGTTTCATCAAACTTCAAGAAATTATCAACAACCATTGGAACCTAATAACCATGTAACTTTGTTATACAGAAGACATGCAATTATATTTCAACTGTACTTTATGTAATTAATCACCCAAGCAATCAACATAATCAAGCAACATTATATGCATGTATGTATAACCTAAAGCATCACCATTCATTCATAAAACACTAATTAGGTCTGGGTTAGATCCTAACTAGGGTTTTCTTGGGTTTGGATTAAGAATATATGTCCAAAACCCTAACTCCTTCATATTGAGTCCCCTAAGGGTTACAAACCCTAATATAACATTATATATACTCAAATCATTTTTGAAGGTTGATTATCACATTATGACTCCATTGGATCAAGTCATGAGGTTTAAGATGTAATTATCAATATGTATCATCATTAAACCCTAACTATCTCATTAATGACCTGGAAAGTCTAAAAGATCATCATTATTAATTAAATCTGGTTGAGAACCTAAATCATCACTACTCAAAGTATTCAGAGTACATCTCAAATTAAATATGTCTATTAGGTCTACTATCTAATTATCAAAACCAGAGTTTCTATATATTCAAACTACTCAACCTTAGATCCACTTTGGAACTACGGCCATATTTAGGGAATGGCATCATTTTATTCAGACTCTATGCATTTTCTGAGCAATTTGATATGTAATTTTGATATAACAAGCTCTAACAAATAATTTATACAATTAAAACAAGGTAAACATGTAAGGACCAATGAGGTATTGATACCTCAACAACTAATTCTATTATTTCCCGCAATGGGCCAGGCTTGAGCCAATAGGCCTACACCATGTCATCACTTATCTTCACACATGGTAGTCTTTGGTGGTGGAGAGAATGACCTCGATACCCATACTCTATGACAAATATGTCATGCAAATTGAGGATAACTTGGTAATTCTCCCACACAAATTCATCTCCCTTATAAAAGATCACCCAAGCCATGGATGGACAATAACCAACAAGTTCAACTTCCTTGTTGAATCTTTTCTTGAGAATGCAGCAACACCTATTTAGGTTCTACTCTTCATCGACCAACCTCTTGAAACTCAATGAGTTCATTAGAGCTCATCTTGATGATCGGAGCCATGGTTCTGGATTTTACTAATAGGAAGGATTGTTGGAGATAGAAAACAATAAATTACCTTCATAGGGTTTGTCTTAAACATAAAAAAATACTTTAGAGGTCTCAATTGAGCTTCGCTACCTCACACAATAGTCAGAGGTAGGTTGGACCCTCAATCTTTGATACAAAACCTTCTGGTGGTAGAGTTCCAACTTGGGGACGATCTTGGGATCTTCTCACCCTTCTCTAAGAATCAAAGACTCTTCACCACATCATGGTGATGCCATAGGGCCAATGGATTGGTTGGAGGATTGATGAGTCTACATCTTAAAGTGGAGGTTAGTGGAGATCATGGTTGAGTCTGGTGGAAGGTTTCAAGGTGGTTTAGGGAAATTGAAAACAAGGTTATATTCCTAGGGCCACTACATAACTCTCTTACCCTTAAATAGTCATGGGGATAAGGGACGAGGCATGATCAATTAGCCCTAGGTTACTAGAATTTCAAGGATTTGGGAATTATCCATACACGTCGTGATAAACCCAATTCTATAGTTTGTTAGGTTCATTGTGATCTACCTAAGGTTATGGAGTTACATATCAGGTAAGAAAAGGGATCAAGAAGAGGGTTAGGATTTGGGGTTTTCATAGACTCCTACTCTCATAGAAATGAGATAGAGTCTGAGTCAAGATGGAGGACTCCCTGACCTTTGTTGTGCCTAAGTCTGGGAGTCCTGAACTGACTAGACTCTCTCTATCCCCTATCTTAAGTTTTTACTAATAAAAACCACATTATCTCATTTTATTTCTTTATGACACATAATATCTTCTCTTGATCTCAAATTTGGTATAATCATGTTTTTGCTATTATCAAACTACAATCAAAAGATTATGTCAAAACTAATCCATTAGTTATTCAAAACTTGCCTTCCAAGTAATAGCAAGATAATTACTTAAATAATTACCTAGACCACAATATAACTTAGATTCTCCTAAAATTTTGTTTATGATCTCATTATATATTTATCCTTCGTGAAAATACGTCCTTGTGAATTAGTATCATCACAAAGTATTAATTTCATTTATATTCCAAGGGACCATACATAAACCCTAACTGACATAAATGAGCTCGAAGTAGGTTCTAGGGACCAAGGTCCATTACATGGTCTTCCAAAGGGTCCATAAGATTAGTTACATTCCTAATCATGGAATCAAGTCTTGAAACAATATAATTCCTCAATTGAAGTTTCATATGATATAATCAATATCACCTTAATTAATATGAAAACCTAAACTAGGTTTAGGGCTTACATTCATCATCTCAATTCACTCCAAGACATACTATTGATCTCATCCTTCTAATATTTTTTTGATAATATTAAATTTAATATCCACACTTTATTATTGAATTTACAATTATATAATCCAAAATTTACTTACTCTACCATTCCAATTCAAAACAAGATGGACTATTGATCTTATTCTTCAAATATTTGTCTGATTGTCTTAAATTGAATATTTTGAACCTTATTATTGAATTCATGATCATAGAATCCAATTTACCAAAATTTTAGGATCTTACACTTACCGCGATTGTCTCTCTCCATCCTACAATGACCATGTTTTCCTCTCTTACTTCTTGTCATTCTATTGTTTGTTGCATCATGAGGGAGTATTATCTACATTGGGGTACAAGGAGTAGCCCTATTATCCATATAAATAAATTTGCATCCATTTATAATTATATGAACTATTTATTTATTAATTAATTAGTTATTACTTTCTTCTTACATTGATCACTTAATTTGCATGTTACTATACGACTTTGAAACATAGGATTTGAATATTAATTTCTAATTGCATTGACCCCCCAATGAGAACTTCATAAGGGAAATCTCTGAGGCGAAGGGTATATGACCCTTAGATAATGTTACAACAAGCCCTTGGTGACATCCCTTCATGTAATTTCCTCATTCTAAAAGGATTGAAGACTACTAAACATGAGTTCATCATTCATAGTGATAATGCAGTGAGAGTGAGAAAATATTGATAGCAATCATGAAATTCGTTCCACCGCAGTGCTTCCATCACCTAACTAAAATCAATGTTTAATCAACCATTTGCTTCATGCAATTAGTTCACAATCAACTTCAACATGTTGGATTTAATTATCAGTCCTAACTAGATCACTTTAATTGACGTAGTTCTTAGTTAGTTGGTCCCTTGTATTGAATATTAATATGTACTACCATAAGATGTGTATGCTTGCAGATGAGTTTGTCATAAACATACTTTATGTAAAATGTAGGATTTTCCTAACTTGGTGGAATTTGAATTGTGTACTTATCTAACATCATGTACTATCTAGTCCACTAGTTAATGAGTGTGAAATCCACTTCTCCCATTGTAGAAATCTTAGGATTATTTGGTCTCTATAGTAGCTTCCCATGTAATAGATAAAGAGAGATTTAGAAGCAGGGGTTTATTGACCAAGAATACAAAATAAAACCCCAAACTTAAGTACCCACTTAGGATCATGTCTTATATTATGGACAATATTGATTTAATTATCATTATATCATATTTTTTCTCAATTACATCAAAAAGACTGCCATATTGACTAGAGATACAACCTTAACCACACTCATATACACAGAAACTTTTAGGGTGTTGATAGGGAAATACCTCATATGGATTCTCGATAACCCACATATTCTCAATAGTATAAAACTCAAAGTACCTTCTCACAACACCACTATTGCAAAAAGGATACCCATTTTTATACCCCACTTCCAGACACAAGGGTAGTTAGTACGATAAAATGGCACTAGATGAGTTAGGGGTTCACTTTATTTAGAACACTTACTCATCTTTCAAGTAGCAAACATGGTAGAAACTAGAACATATTGTTGTGACATAGCACCATTTATGCACATTAGCAACCTGAGAACCCTAGTTCATGTTAAAATGGTACACAACCAAAATCACTAGTTTTGGCCAAAGAAAGGTCATGTAATCAATTTTTTTTGGTTAAGCCAGGGGTCACTTTTATTCATCCCACACCCCTCATGTGGGCACAATCATCCAGAAATTACAGCTCCTGCTTATAACAGTGCAGGTAAAGAGCAAAAAAAAACCAGAAACATCATAACAACCTAACCAACAGCACTCCGCAAAACAATGTAAGGGACTCTACATTTCTCTAAAGCCGCCATACCTCTTACTCTACGTGGTATATTCAGTGTATCTGAAGCAATGAATGGCTCATTCAACATGCTGCCCCATTTCCCTAGTTCACGAGGTATCGAGTTGATGACCTTGTGAACCAAGGACCCATATATCATAGCAGAATCAAGCTCCTCTCGCAACTCCCTAATGAACGACGACGTCTTACATGGTTTCATCCCATTGTTCCATAAGATTTCATGCACGTACGCCTCATCAATCTCAATACACGAAATGACCAATGCATGGTCTCTCGCTATCTTCAACCCGATAGCACACGCTTGCATATATGCAAGTATGTAATCCGTACTACTGAGCCAAGCTCTGAATACAAGGCAGATATTAGCCCTGTGATTTCTTATAACTCCCGCCGCCCACCTTCGAGACACTCCTTGGTTATCTCTATCTCCCCCGATCGTGAGGTTGAGCTTAAAATTATGCAGGTCAGGAGTCTGCCATCTCACCAGCTCTATCTGTCTCATCAAGACTCGTGGCTTAGTCAAGCTTGCCTCCCTCATCCGTGCATAAATGTTGTTATCTATATCTAACACAAAAGATCTCCTCTTCAGCTGGACGTTCAGCGCCGCAATAACCCAACTCCATTCATGAGAGAAAGGTCTATGTTGCTCCTCGAATTTAGCTTGGCATCTCCACCGCCATATGCTATACGGGATCAGAACCGCCAGGTTTCCAGCTAGCCACTCCTTTAGTTTCTTCCTCTTCCCCAAAACACAGGTATCTATTAGGGATCTGACGTCATTAGGTGGATACATATCTGTCAGCTCGGCAAACTTACCCCAAAAGAAACCCGCCATTTGTCCATGGAAAATCAGGTGTCCAATGCTCTCCTCGTGCGGCTCCTCGCAGCAGTTGCATCGAGATGCAAAGGGAATGCAACATCTAGCTTTAATATTATCATCCGTTGACGTGGCCCCTCTAACAGACTTCCAAATGAAAGCCGCCACATTAGGGAAGCTACTCTTCCAAATCCACTCTAACCCAGCAGGACCTTCCCTTCCGTCTACCATCAGTAGCTTTTTGAATGATCTCATAGAGAATACACCTCTCAACCCCAGACTCCATATAATTCTATCTTCCACATCAGCGATCCATGCGTTAGATTCACGGATGATATCCAACCCATCATCGTTAACTATCGTCCTCAGTAAATCCCAATCCCATCCCTGACCTTCAATCCAGAAGTCTTTAATAAGAAAAGGGTGTCTTCTATCACTAGAGAATCTAGCATGATTTGTCAAACGCTACTCACACCACCTCGAGTCCCAGAAAGGAATTTCACCTCTCCCTACCACCCATCTACACATAGGGAACATCCGCGGCATCATATCCCATATACGTTTCCAGTACGGAGAAGGAGAAGGTCCCAACCTCAAGGAACCGGGAAAGACATTATCACGACCTGCTACCACATTGGCATACTTCCCCCTGCAGAAACTGGCCCATATTGAATTCGCCGTCAACACCTCCCAACAAGCCTTCCCAACGAAAGCATCATTTATCAGACGGAGCGTTGGAAACCCCATCCCACCTAGAGATAGAGGTCTTGCAACTCTGTGCCAACTGAGCCAAGCTTTTCTGTGTTGTTCATCCCTGCCCGCCCACAAGAAATGAGAAATCTTCCTCTCAATGCGGTCTGCAATCCCCACCAAAATGCCAATCGCAGCCGCCGTATATACAGGAATGGATGATAGCACGTGAGCGATTAGAAGTCTTCTTCCCGCAAAGGATAGGAGTTTGGATCTCCAAGTTGTGAATTTATTAACAATCTTATTCATCAAGAACTCGAAGTCGTTGAGTCTCATCCTTCCTTTTGTTATAGGGATACCCATGTAAGTGATAGATTCCTTCGCTGCCCCCATATCCATACAAACTGCCACACTATTTATCATCTCCAAATCTTTCCCACCTACTACACATATGGATTTATCTTTATTGATTCTTTGCCCCGTGGCCCTTTCATACGCCTCAAAAGTATCCCTAACCTTCTCCATCGATCTCTGATCAGCATTGAAGAATAAAGCAATGTCATCCGCATATAATAGAATGCTTGGAGGAATCACCTCCTCCCTGATCTTGAATCTCGAAATGTGTCCCTCCTCTTCTATCTTCAAAAATTTTCTACATAGAATCTCCTCGAAAAGAATAAACAAGAAAGGGGATAGCGCACAACCTTGCTTGAGTCCTCTACTCATCGGAAAAAATCCTGCAGTTTCGTCCCCAACTGTGACGGTAGCCCATGTATTAGAAAAGAAAATTAAGCACAGCTTCACCATATCCGTACTAAACTCAAATTTCTGCATCACTCTCCACATAACATTCCAGTCAGTCCTATCGTAAGCTTTCGACATATCATACTTCAGAATCACATTGGGTGTCCCTTGGTCTCTATTGATGTCGTGCATCAGCTCCTTCACAAGCCTGACATGATGAGTGATGTCAGATCCTTTAACAAAAACACCTTGTACCTTGGAAATCAATCTCGGCATCATGGGAGCCATCCTATCACTGACAATACGTGCAAGAATACGGAGGGAAACGTTTTCAATAGTGATTGGCCTAAAGTCCTCTGGTAGTCTCTTTGGGCAATCCACCTTAGGAATAAGCAGAATCCGGCAGCAGAAAAGGCCCCTAAAGAAAACCTCCGTCATCTTCATAAAATCCACACCAATGATTGACCAAGCAACCCGAAAGAACATCCCAGTGAACCCATCCGGACTTGGAGCTGCTGAGGAGTCCATCTTTAGTAGGGCATTCACAACCTCCTCTTCACGGGGGACATCGAGAAGGGAAATATTTTCATCCATAGATACCAACTCCGGGATATTATGCAAGAAATCCTCCAAGTCAGGTACATTTGTTTCCACCACCTCATTGAAGAAATGTTTATAGAGGTCTGCCGCCACCTCCGCCATCATCTTAGGATCCGATATACACGTGCCATCCTACACGACCACGCTGTTAAGCCTCCTGCGCTTCCTTCGTGCTTTGAAGGTAGCATGATAAAATTTTGTATTACGCTCCCCGTCTTGAAGCCAGCTTATCCTCACTTTCTCTTTCCACATCGCCTCTTCTTCATCCAACAATTGTTGCATTTCTTTCTCAGCCGTCCTCAGGTTAGCTTCATTTGCCATAGTTGGGTTCCCATCGAACGCCACCTATGTAGTAAACACCACATCCTCCAAGTCTTTGATGCGCTGCTTGATTTCTCCATAGGACTCTTTGCTCCATCTTCGCAAAGCTGATCTAACTCTTTTAAGCTTGTGACAGAAAATGAAGGACGGGTGTCAAGTCTCCTGTTCACTCCAAGCCTGTTCAATCACCTTTAAACAGTCTTTGTGCTTGAGCCACGCCTTCATGAAAACAAAATGTTCCGTCTTTCGCTCTATCGCTTGATCGCCTGGAATTGTCACTATAGGACTGTGATCAGAAACTCTATCTCTGGTTAAGTGTATCGATCTGGGTGCGGGCCTCGCCACCATCCATGCCTCATTCACTAACACCTATCTATTCTCTGCCACATAGTAGGTGTAAGAATCTGCTTGTTCACCCAAGTGAATTGACTGCCTTCAAACAGAATTTCATCCAAAGCAACATCCGCAATCAAGGTGTTGAAATCTAGCATGTCCTGATAACCTGGTGTGTTCCCACCTCGTCTCTCCCTTATATTACGTACCACATTGAAGTCACCTGCAATCATCCATGGCTCATCACCTATATGTTCCGCCATTGTCATTATCTCTTCCCACAAAGACCTCCTCTCAAGGTGATCACAACTGGCATATATGGCTGTAACAAAGAACTTTGCCCCATCGCTGGCCTCCAATCTCACCGTGATGTGTTGCCTATGTCTCTTGAAAACAGAAGGATTTGTATCTATGTCTACGTAGAACCAAATCTTCCCTTCCTCCTCTTGATTATCCACTGTCCAATCAAGCCTCACAATGTCCATGAGTTCCGCAGCCTGTTCAGCATGGAGAAACGGCTCAAACAAACAAACCACACCTGGTTTATATCTACCACAAATTCTGCTCAGAACTCTCCTCGTAGGATTATTAGATGCCCCTCTGATGTTCCAAAAAATAGAAGTAAAGTCCATATTAACTTTGTGCCACCGTCACCACCAAAGATGAAAATGATCAGGGGCTATATCCCCCCTCCAACTCTGACCAGTATCCATCTAAGAATTCTCCGTCGTAGTCTGAGTGTCTCCTCCTGGAATGATACCGTCTGTGGTACCGGCTATCATCCCCATCTCTTCTATGTCTTCTATGACTCCTTCCAGATGTCCTCCTATGATCAGCATAGTCACCCTCAAGGGAAATGAAATCCTCCAATTGTCTGTTTGATAAAAATCTGTTGTTACCCTCTCTATCCACGACCACTCGTCTTGGTGATCTATGGTACTTCCTGATCAGGGACGGGCTCTGCGCCTGAGGTATCGCTCTAGAATTTGAGGTTTTGTCTGACACAACCACCATGGCATTAGATACAATCTTCTTCCCCTGCATAGATAAGGCCTCCCTAGGTATCCCTGACTCTCTCCCAAACTCAGTAAGCTGCGTGCTATTGGACCCCACCGACCCTCTTGCCAACATGAAGAACTGCACAGATGTCCGACTCTGCCCGTAAGTAAGAGATACAAATTTAGGGACATCTTCACTGAATGCCTCAACTAGGATAATCAAGCCAGATAAGTCATCTTTTTCCTTCTTCCAGTCTGAAATGAACCTCAGCTTACTGAAATGTGATATCATCTTCTCCATCGTGTCATCATCTCTGCAGGTAATAGGGATGTTTGCTACCCAAAACCAGAAAGCCTCCTTCCATTGGTGCTGTTCTCCATTACTCATGAGTTGCAAATCATTTTTTTTCCCGTGCATATCTGGTACGCCCTTCTCCTTTACTTCCTTTGCCTCCTTATCGCATGAGAAGAAAGCAACAGCCTTACGTTCCACAAATCTGTATAGGTCCGCCGCATCGGGCCAGCACTGCCGCAAGAACGGGCAAAGCTCCTTCCATTGAACACCATATGGCCATGATATCTCCACCGCCCTCTCAAGCGCCGTCATCTTCGCTTTGTGCATCTCGTCGTCAGGCCCGACATCAACAGCGATGCACTTAGGGATGTGTTGCGGACCGCCCCTAGCCGGGATGCCCGACAGCAATGGTGGAAACGTCGCCCTTGAGTGTACGTCCAGTGGCCTCGGTCTCGACATATACTGCGTGCATCTAGCAGCCACATGACCCGGTCTACGACACTTATAGCAAACCTTGCTTCCTCTACACTGCGCCTGCCAATGGCCTCTCCCCATACATCTGAAGCATGCATCGTGAGGGATCCCGTATAGCGGTGTCTTCCTCTGTGGCCGCTGTGAGACGACCGTCTATGTGATGGGTGTCGGAACAGGCTCCTGCCTAGGGTTTGGGACAGCAAGAACCTTCGTCGTTCTGATTCACCGGACCAGTATGGTCGATCGGCGGGCAGTCTGACTCAATCCCCATAGGAGCAGTTACGTCTCCTTCCTCCCTCGGTGGCGGCGGTGGTGCCCCCTCATCATCAGGACCCTGGGTATCTTCCTGCGGCTGCGTCGTCAATGGGCTACTAGACGCTGGAACCTCCGTCCGCTCGGGCCCAGCACGATCGGGTCGATCATCCCTCTGTTCTTCCACCACTGAAACCCTAGACGGCGAGACATGCAGCGTGTCTTCGCTGGTCATCACAACCCTAATGTCGGGAAGCACCTCCTCCAGTGAGACTACAGTCGATATCATCTTGTTTCTCCTCTCCGCAACGACCTGTTGCGTCCCGCGATCTCGCGTGGTCTGTCTTGTCACCCTACGCAAAAGGGGCGAGGGCAACATCTTGATCGGGTACTTACCCCCTCATGCACGATACGAGAGCTCAGCTCATGCATGATACGATATGCTTTGCTCTCGTTTCCTCTGTAACGGTTTGCCAATGCGTATCGGCAAGCTTTCTTGCATATCAGCTTCCTATAACGTATCAGCTACCAAGCTTGTATCTGCATCAGCTCATGCACGATACGTAATGCTTTTCTCTCAACCACAAGCTCAAACTGAAGACATATTTAATAATATCGCCCGATACACGACCACGGTCCAGCAACTAGGAAGCTGCCCGATACTGTAGCTGCACTATACTGGAGCTCTGCTCACCTGATATTGGAGCTGCACGATACGAGAGCTCCAGTCCAAGCTGCACGATACGAGAGCTGCCGCTGCTACCAGGACAATGAATATGATGTCCATGCACGATACGATCAGCACATGCACGATACGGAAAGCTTTGCTCTCAGCCACAAGACGACGCCTCGGTCTAGAAACTAACACGTTACTGGATACTGCAGCTGCCCGATACTGAAAGCTTCCTGATACTGCAGCACCTAACTCGTTACGGGATCGGCTACCACCGAACGATACCCACCTGTGTCGGACTCCAACTAAAGCGATACGAGAGCTATATCGGGCAAGATTGCCGACGCACCACACGATCGTTCGGAGGGATCTGACCGACATGAGAGCTGCACGATACGAGAGCTACCAAGTCATGTAATCAAAAGGGTTCAACATAGTGTCAGTGTTAGAGTCTCTTATTATATCATCAAGGAACCATCATGAAATATTTTGACCACAAATTATATAGTTTTGTATGTTGTGAAAATCACAGAAAGGCCATTTGAAGGAAAGGAACATATAATGTTCAAAACCTACAACATAATAACAATAAATGAAGTATATAATACTTGTTTTAGAATTCCATGCAACTATAAGAAGGGTAAAAACTCTTGAAATTCCCCAATATATATCCAAATGCCCATAAAAATGTCATCTTTGTCCTTCATAACATGTATTTGGTGAAGATTTGGGGATTAGAAGTAGAAAAAGCATGTAAGGAATGATAAAAAATGGCTAAATCACTCACGATATGATATGAACTTGAGCTACAACAAGCAAGAAATTATGAAACATAGATCAAATCTCCACATTCAAGCTCCAAATCGTCTAGCCAAGCTAGCTTTAACTCCAACTAGGCTAATGAAGGTGAAGCAGAGGAATCATGAGCTAAAGAGATGAATTTCCACTATGGAAATCTAAGAATCATGACCAAGAGAGTAGAAGAGAAATGAATAACAAAAATGATGAGAATGAAAAAGTAACCTACATGATCTGGAGCAAAACTAGCCTTAGATGGTGATCTTTAGTCTTTGATTCTCCAAAGCAAGATAAAATAAAAAATGCAAACATATGCACTAGATCAACCTTGAGATCGCTCTCCTTTTACTCTAGAAGCTGAAAATGAGGCAAATGATCTTCCAAAATGATGGGGGTCACATATTTATAGTCATATAGAGGTAAAAATTGCAAAGAAACCCATAAATAGTGCTCATGAGGCTCGTACATTGACATAAAAAGCCAAAATTGCAATTGACCACATGCATTGGGCATCGGGGTGCCTATTTTGATAGGCCCCGACAAGCGGTGGGTAGGAAAGTCAGATGCAATGAAGCCTCCCCTGGCTTAAGGAAAATTAGGAATCCAACTGATTTAGCCAACACCCTGCTCAAATCCATCTCACTCACACCAACACCAACTTGGGCACTCCAAACCAACCAACACTCTCAACTTGCCCAAGTTATATGCCATAGTTAGGTGTCAAAAATATATTCAAACATCAAACTCAGGCTCATATTGTGTTTTAGTTATTTATAACATGATATTAAATCTATACTCACAAGTGTACATGATCAATGTATAAACTAGGGTTGAACATAGGGATATGATCTCTATGCTATTGAAAACTTCATTCTTTCTTAGATAAGTGAAATAGTTAGATAGATGTATGCTTGAGACTATAACTAGGAGAGAAATAACACAAAAAAAGAAACATATTCCATTTATCCTATTAAAAGATAGAAGTACTTCTAGGATATGTAAACCATGAATTATTTTGTTTATGCACCTCATTCTTGGGCATAGAAAAACTAGAACACCCCCACCTACCTAGCGATATCCAAAGTCAACATACCACTCAGTAGCTGATTGTATGATGTTATCCCACTCCCTCTCATGCAATGTGACTAGAACCTCATCAACTACCCAATATCTCTCTCAAGGATCATGACAAATATCATGAATTATCCTAAATTACCTCTTGTGTCCAAGGTATGTTGGAGTATTAGGAGATGAATAGGTCTAGTAGGGGAAACCAATAAGATCACCCCTCGGACAAGCATCCTCTTGTATCTCATAACCAAGCTACTTTCTCTATCTACTTTGACCATAACAATATTGAGTGTTGCTAAAGCAGTAGCTCATGCCAAGAAGAGATCGACCAACTAGACAGTCATAACTAAAGAAAAGGAAATATGACAACATGATAAATCTAGATTTTAGTTACTAGCATGGAGTCAAAGTACATAAACAAGCCCAGAACAAATGACATTACCTACAAGGAGATCAAATATCCATATACAAGCATAGTCATCACCGAACAATGATGGTGATACAAAGTTTGTACAAGAGTAAGGGAGATCAATAGAAAAAGCGAGGAAGAGAGAGAGTTTAGACCATAGAGGAGAGATGACTTTTCTCCTTAACCTCTTCTTGGGGTGAATCTCCTCCTTAATATATTATTCATCTTTTCCTCCTTCTCACTATAGTATATTTTGAGCATTGGCCTTAATGGGTGGATGATATGGTATGTGGAAGGGAGATCGATCGCTAGGATATCTGTAACATCCTGATCTCCTGCTTAAGTTAAAACTCCTTATTTAGAGCTATTCATAAAAAAAAGCTTCTTTGAGGATTTTTTTGTAAATCAGTTTAATATTAAAATGATCCATTTTTATTAATTTAAAAGCTTTTATATATTGAAAATATAATTGCGGTACTTTTGCCAAATTTTGGAAAAAAAATATATATTGGTGGGTAAGCACACAAGCAGGTAGCTGGGTGGCAAGCAAGTTGCTTATAGAGGCAAGCATGTAGCTGGGTAGCAAGTAGGTAGCTTGAGCAAGCACATTAGTTGGTGAAGCAAGTAGGTGAGCGGCATGCTCCTTTCATTGACACCTAGCATCTCCAAAAGTTGATACATATCCTACCATGTGTCAACCACCCTTCAATAGCTATCTTGAGATGACACATATGCTTCCATGTGTCATCTGGCAATTCTTGAGATGACACCTAACCATCCATGTGTAACCTAACTAGTAAGCATCCACCTAAAGATGACACCTTGTACCCATGTGTCATCCACACACTTTTTTCTATTAGGACCATGCTACCCTTCACCATTCCTATATAAAGAGCCCCCATCCACCCCACCATAAGCATAAGTTCTCTCCTCTTCATCCCAAAGCAAAGGTGAACGTCCCTTCTCCCTCCTTTCCCATCTCCTTCACCATAAACCTCCAATCTCTGTCTAGATTAGCAAACCACTCTCTCTTTCTTTATGTTAGTGAAAGGAACCACCTCCCAACAAATACTCTCTCTATAGAAACCTACTACCTCCTTCCTCCACCATAGTAAGAGTAACCCAATACTATGTCTTCCAAAATATCCTTTCTCTAAGAATATATAAGCCATCTCTCTTCTATCCTAGTGAGAGAAACCCTAGAAGCTGATCTAGCTAGGAACGATGATCGAGGTAATGGAAAATGCAACAGAATGTTGCCGAAATATATCAAGACTAGATATATTTAATGCTGCTATGCTCTTCGTGTGGAACTATGTATCAATGTACATCTAAAGGTATGTTTCTCACATTTTATCATCCAAAAAAATACAATTTATTATTGTTTAATATGATATTCAATTCCTATTGTAATCTATTATATCAACATCAATAAAAGGTATGGTATAGAATGGTTTGGTATTATATGCAATAAGAGTATAGTATACTTCATATACTTTCCTAAAGAATGAATAAGTGATCAACTATACACAACCTCTTTATTAATAAGCTTGGTATGACTTCCATATATTCGTCCATATTATCCTTTAAAATTGAGTTTAAAGGCTTTAGATGATAATCAAGCATTTCTTTGGATTCTAGTCCTATTGTCTTTTGGTTCTCTTTTTCTTTATTTCTCTCTATTAATTGTGTCATGTGATATTGTTGGAAAGTGGAATTCTATCAGACACTTCTAAGGTGACTAGGAGCCTGTTTCACTGATGTTTGTAGCCAGTAAAGAGGAATGGTTATTTAATTGGTTCTGTGTTCGCACAGGGGGACTCCCTAACCTCTTGCACGCTCCTGGCCATAGACTTGTTTGATTCAAAACCACAATCCCACAAGTTTACATTTTAGGTTTCATAGTGAAATAATAACCTGTGATTCATTTACTTGACTACCTTTTGATCTCTCCAACTCTGAATATCCATCAAATAGTTGTATATCTTTGATAATGTCCTTTTGATTCTAAACTTCATATTGGGAGATGTGTTTGTAACTTAGTCAGCATGTCTTGGCTGGGGATTGATACATTTGGGATCCAGATCTAAGTCCTTTGGAGTCAGGGATGGATGAGTATAATGCTCTACCATACTCAGGCCCACACTTGGGTTGGTCATGTAGAGTCAGGCATGATCAAGTTAGTAATGGGGAATAATCTTCTGCAAAGATTAAGCATGCTAACTAATGATTATTCAAGTGGCATTTTGTGCAAGGAGAACCCTCTTCTGGTCTTGGAAAGGCGACCGGTGGCTGCATGTGGTAATCTGATTCATTGAATAGAGCATGCAGTGTGCACGAGTCACTGGGGGTGTACCAGGGTACTTACAGGTGTTTTGGTGACCCTAATGGACTAAAGTCTTAGCTAAGCAAGTTTTTGTGGTTGCAGGCCAGTTGCCCAAGGTGAATTGACACCTTCTCTGAGAGTTGTAGATAAACTCGTTTATGGAATAAGGTCTCCCTTTTTGTTATCCTTATAACAATAATCCTGATTATGCTCCACAATATTGGTCTAACATTTTGATAGAGTTGTCATATGATAAATGTTTTATGAATATACGTACATACACATTCCTTATGCTTCATGCTAGTATATGGTCAAAAATTTTGGTTTAGACTTTTGTTACTTTAGTTATCTGAGTAATGCATTAAGAATATAGCTATATTAATAGTGTCCTACTGCTTGTCTCTATGTTTCCATACTTAGACAATTGTCTAACCCATACTCTCCCACTTGGGCTGGGACATATTCTTCCATGTTGCATATTATATTATTTGTAGGACCTTTCCTTGTGGAAGACTCATCTTGAAAAGATCCTGAAGGGCGTCAAGAAACAAAGGCGGATCAAGCTTAATTTTAAACTCATGTATCATTTTTTTTATTGATACAGGAGATAATGTAAAAATACCTTTTGTAAGGGTGTAATATTTTGAAATAAAAATATTTCTTATCTCACTCTTGTGATTTGATTCTTGGTACCATATTAATGGCTCAGATTTAGCCACTTGATTTTCGAAGGAAGAAAATTAGGTGGTTGAATCAGGGACGTTACAATATCTCCAGGGTAAGGTAGGTCCGGTCAAGATGGACCCTTGGAGGTGGATATGGGAAAGGGTGACCAAAAGGGCTTGATGTAGGGCTAGAGGTCCAACCTTTTAGGTTGCAAAGATCTATGGTGGAGATCTAGTAACCAACCGATGTAAAACCCCTCAAGAGGATTCCAAAAAAGTCAAGACTCATAGTCTAGAAGCAATGACATTATATTTATAATTGAGGCAGAAGTTGTAGGGTTTTATGGTGGCTGATGGGAAGCTATAATGTCCTACACCAATCATGTTGGGAGATAAAACAAGTTGATGGAGGGTTGGCATCATGCTACTGACCTTGTTAGACAACAACTCCATCCAGTGAAGTTGGGTGTCGATAAAGATGATTGATGTGATGCATCGATGAAGCCTTCTATGTGGGGTTCAACAATCAACATGTGCAGAAGATGGATCAATCAATCAACTTTGTCAGTGTAACATACCAAAATGAGGTACGAATTTCAATTATTGAGCTATGATACATAATCCTCCAAAATTTGATATTTTCACTCATATGTACACTCCATTTGAAATATTTTGAAATTCAAGCACCAAAGTGCAATTTGTCCTTATTTTGGTCTAGTCATCCCCGTTGGGACCCACAATCTGAAAATTAAACTCCATTATAATTTCTTGGCTTTGGAATCGCATTAAAAGTTTAGATATTCATGTTTGGATCAATTATGAGAAAAACTAAATTAGCATGGTCAATTATATAAATAGGGCTGCTAATTCTTTGTAAAGACTAGTTAATAACAATTTAACCCATGGTCAAAATCTCAATGCAATTAGGCTTTTGGTTTAGAAGTTATAAAAATTAGAAGTGATTAAGTGAGGTATAGTTATTAGTAATAATAATACTAAGTAATTAGTAACAGAGGGGTTTTCTTCCTCCTATTTACGACATGTATCCACCGATTACACAAAGGAATGTTTGTTCCCTGTGACTAGCCATCTTTGACTATAAATCCCTCTCCTCCTACTCCTCTCCCCGATCAGTCCATCTATCCCATTGTGCCTGTAACCCTAGCGGTACCCAACCTACAAAATCCCTAGACAACCTGTGCCAGGAAGGAAGACACATATCTGCAATTCAACCAGTGTCGAGAACCCTGCCCAGTGCTCACAAAGAGACCTTCATCGACGCCCCTTCCCTGCGTTCTCTCCCCTGACCTGCACACCGGTGGGTGCATGCTGCAACCAGCAGTCGCAGACCACAACCACCACAACTGTGGTAGCACCAGCACGTTACCTCCTCTTCACCCAAAAACCCTACAATGGAAATCCTACTATGGTGTGGTCGAGCATTAGGACACTGATCCAAACCCCGATGCCTCCAAACTTACCACCACTATCATTCTCATAGTTGATGACGTGCCGAGATTGAAGGAGTCTACAACTGTGACTCTGACTCCCTCACAACCTGCAAACATAGTGCCACCAGACCCCGATGGCCTTCTCCAAAACTTGAACCACCCATTCATTTCCAAACACCATGGCGCCACCCACGTGTTACGACATCAATCGAAACCACAGCCACACCGTTGCCATGATTGGGGGTCAACATAGTAGCCTCCTGGGCTCTATCCGACCAAGCCAAGAGGTTGTCAATGGTTGGGAGCCCTACATCCCTATTGTCACGACCTCCATGGTTGACTCTACTACCAAGTGAATGACAAGCCAGAAGAAACCAAGTTCAGGAGCCATTGAATGCATCTGCATTGGACTTTCGGTGACGTGTTGAAGAGCAACTATGACAATATGCATCCCGTCCCCTCTGTGCTCCACCGCCTCACAGGCTTCCCTCCACCCTGTGTACTGCACAAGTTGTAACGGATTAGTGGTCCCCTCATATACTGGTTGAATAGCAGGCTACCGTGTCATTCTGTCATAGATGATTGAACACATGGCATTGTAGTCATTGATAAGAAATGATATGACAATGCTTAATCCTAATATTTAAATTGATCATTTTGTTGCAAATAATCTTGATTATTTTTATATCTTGAATTGGAAAATTTCGTATAATTGTTATCCTTGTCAATATCATCTTGAATATTTTGATCTCTTAAACTTCAACTTTTTTTTTGTATAATTGTTAATCTTGTAAACACCACCCTGAATTATATATATGGAAACCATTGATACATGTTATTCTCATTTGTCTAAACTAAGTCCACCAAATAGTCCCCTCCTAGAATTCTTCTTATATCCAAATCATGTTTTGTACCTATGTTTTAATATCTCAATGATTGAATTTAGTACCAGCTTTTCTGACCTTTATTTTCCCTTCAATGGGGTCCATGTGTGGTTTCATTACCTTTGGGAATTCATGGGAAGGTGGCTTGAAGAAGTCGTAGAAGAGACATGCAGGAGATGTCCTCTGTGGATTGAAGACTAGATAGGACTTATGTATATTTTTACTTAGCTTCTGCGCTCTGATGTACAAGCATGATTGTAATAATAATTATTTATATTTTTGATACATTTTGTAAATATTTGATCGTAAAGATCGAGTCTTTACAACAAGGTATTAGATCCATAAACAATCGACACTCATGCACATATTGTGGAAGTTAGGGTTAAATGACTAGCATACCTAGTACTTAGTCAAATAGTTTACAACCAACTCTAGTCGTGCTAGTCCTATCTAGATAGATATAGTAACTTAGGTGGATTTAATTTTCACAAAGTCGTTGACTGACAACTAGGGTGTCAGAAAGTACAAATAAATAGGGTGTCAGAAAGTACAAATAACTAGTAATTGGAAGGTGAATAGTGAACTAGAAGCCTAAGTTTGAATTTATGTCAGCATCCTTATTCCCTATACCATAAGTGACCAATTGAGTCAAGTAGGTAGTATGGTGGCGGTTGATCATAGGTGATTGTGACATATTCATCGCATTGATTTTGGCCATTTTGAGTTTTGCATTGAAATACTTTTTTTCTTCTGTCATCAGAAATAATTTATTTTCTTTATAATACTATATGTTCAAGAAAAAAAATGATTTTATGGAGTTTTTTCAATGATTTCTCGGACCAAGTCACAATCAGAAAGGAATGAGAAAACCTTAGAGGAGAGTAATATGAAATCCTTAAACCTAGAGTTAGGATATTAAGTTGTAGCTGGCCTGCTTACTTGGATTCCTAGTCAAATCCTTTTAAGAAATGGAGAGTAATACTTGAGATAGACCACAATCATTTTGATTTCGAGGATGAAATCCCTTTTTAGGGAATACGAGTTGTAACATACCAAAACTAGGTACAAAATTTAATTATTGAGCTATGATGCATAATCCTCCAAAATGTGATATTTTCACTCATATTTACACTCCATTTGAAATATTTTGAAATTCGAGCACCAAAGTGCAATTTGTCCTTATTTTGGTCTAGTCATCCCCGTTGGGACCCACAATCGAACAATTAAACTCCATTATAATTTCTTGGCTTTGGAATCATATTAAAAGTTTAGATATTCATGTTTGGATTAATTATGAGAATAACTAAATTAGCATGGTCAATTATATAAATAAGGGTGTTAATTCTTTCTAAATACTAGTTAATAAGAATTTAACCCATGGTCGAAATCTCAATGCAATTAGGCTTTTGGTTTAGAAGTTATAAAAATTAGAAGTGATTAAGAAAGGGTATAGTTATTAGTAATAATAATAATACTAAGTAATTAGTAACGGAGGGGTTTTCTTCCTCCTATTTACGACGTGCGTCCACCGGTTACTCGGAGGAACGTCCGTTCCCTGTGACTAGCCATCTCTGGTTGTAAACCCCTCCTCCTACTCCTCTCCCCGATCGGTCCATCTCTCCCATTGTGCCCGTAAGCCTAGCGGCGCCCCACCTACAAAAGCCCTAGACAACCTATTGCCGGAAGGAAGACGCATATCTACAATTCAACCAGTGTCGAGAACCCTGCCCAGTGCTCGCCAAGAGGCCTTCATCGACGCCCCTGCCCTGCGTTCTCTCCCCTGACCTACTACATCGGTGGGCGCAGGCTACAACCAGCAGTCGCAGACCACAACCACCACAACTGCGGCGGCAACACCACGTTACCTCCTCTTCACCCGACAACCCTGCAACCGAACTCCTACTCTGGCGTGGTCGAGCATTAGGCCGCTGATCCATACCCCGACGACCTCCAAACTTACCACCACTGTCGTTCTCATAGCTGACGACGCCGCCGAGACTGAAGGAGTCTACAACTGCAGCTCTGAATCCCTCACATCCCGCAAACACGGTGCTACCAGACACCGATGGCCTTCTCCAAAACCTGAACCACCCGTTCATTTCCAAGTCCAACCACAATGGCGCCACCCACCTGTTACCACATCGACCGAAACCACAGCCACACCACTGCCGTGATCGGGGGTCAACATAGCAGCCGCCTGGGCTCTATCCGACCAAGCCAAGAGGTTGTCGATGGTTGGGAGCCCTACATCCCTATTGCCACGGCTTCCATGGTAGACTCTGCAACTAGCTGAATGACAAGCCAGAAGAAACCAATCTCAGCAGCCATTGAATGCATCTGCATTGGGCTTCCGGCGACGTTCTGAAGAGAAACTATGCCAAAATGCATCCCATCCCCTCTGTGCTCCGCCACCTAACAGGCTTCTCGTCGAAGAACCACACCATTAGCAACCTACCTCGTCATCAACCAGATCTTCAGCCAGCAATCCACCCCCCCCCCCCCCCCCCCCGAACACCACCCGCACCTCAGGTCTGCAGATGCACTCGCCGCTGTTGAAGCTTCAGACCTCACCAGCCACCACCACGTTGGCGCCACTCACCTCAAAGCCACAACCTGCGACACCTTGCCACGATCACCACCACCAATCTGGAATAGGTCCACCTGCCTTCCTTTTCCCTTCTCAATGATCCTAACTAGAAATATCTGTAGCATTCAGATGTTACCATGATCGGAATTAAGGAGGACGGAGAACCCTCCTCCCAGCACTGCCTCGTCATCACAATTAGAGTGGCAAGTATGTTGATGATTGAGGATGGCAACAGTCCTGGCTAAATACCGTGAAGCCCTCCTCACGATCAAGTTGTCCTAGAAATCATGCTGATTCCATGACCAACCATCGATATGAACTGCATCCATCCTTAATCAGCAGGAAAGCATCGAAACAATGGGTCAATTTTTCCTTCTTTTGTTATTCTGATCTAGAAGAATTATACAAGGAACCAATAAATGTAAGAAACATAGTTATTCAATAAATAGAATAAGAAACATAGTTATTCAATAAATAGAAACCTAATCTCATCCTAGTAGTATATATATACCCTTGGCATATAGCTATACATATTATAGTACCTTAGAATGATGAGACTAATAGATAAGAAATATACAAATAATCATATGATGACATAAATAAGTAAAACCCTTAGATAGAAATTAGGGTATAACAAACAATAATGACAATAATTCCAGTTTTCCTAATTCATATCATATTAATATATATGGAATTATATTAATAAGGGTCAAGTGGTGACCTAGTCATTCAATAGTCCTTAATATATATGGAATTATATTAATATGGGTCAAGTGGTGACCTAGTAATTCAATAGTCCTTAGTATGTGTACTATACATGTATGTGTACGTGTTAGTGAGTAAATATGTATAGTCAACAAGATAGTCTAATCCTTTTCATGAGATTAAATCCCTAGATGTCCATCGATGTAATTGATATTATTTAAAATGCACATGGGTATTATGATCATATTGATACCTATCTAAATAAGTAACATGAGTATATTCGACTCTAGGACTAAATTAGAAATAAAAGAAAATTCCAATACATACATGTAAATTGGACACTCGCAAATCTATTAGGAAAAGGATGGTCTAAAAGACAATATTGAATCTAACAAAGTTAAAATAAGATCCCTGACAATGTGAAAGAAGGTATTATAAGCACATGATAATATGAATGCTACTTATATGTTTATACAATGGTCCCACCCACTTATATGTAAGATTGATTATATACATAATCCACTTGGAAACCTTAGAGGTAAAGGCCATGGGACAATATATCAACTCAAAATGAATTACTAAACATTATAATCACTAAAGGTTAAAATAGTAATTTCACCAAATAAGAACTTAAGAAGTGATTTCCAAGACAAGAAATATCAAATAACCCTATTATATTGTCATTTCTAGATTCATGATAAATTGCCATCTTGATCCTTGTGCACACTTTCAATTGGAAATGCTTGATTTGGAATAAGTACTAGATTCTCTATTTGCTTATTGAGTTATTTTTTCCCTCTTAAATTCGATGTATATTATTTGGTGGTGAACCCTAAACTATTTTATAAGCCTTTCCTTCCATTGAAGGTCACCCACCTCCCCTAAATTAATTATTGTTGGATTTTGAAAAATATTAAGATAAGCACTGGAATTGAATTCTTGGAGTTTTGACTCCCTGGACTTTGGTCCCTTTAGAGCTTTGGCTCCTAGAGGTTGGGTACGTCCCACCTCTATGTGCACAGGTTGTAATGGATTAGTGGTGCCCCAGTATACTGGTTGAAATAGAAGGCTATCATGTCATTCTCTCATAGATGATTGAACACATGTCATTGTAGTCATTGATAAGAAATGATATGACAATGCTTAATCCTAATATTTAAATTGATCATTTTGTTGCAAATAATCTTGATTATTTTGATATCTTGAATTGGAAAATTTTGTGTAATTGTTATCCTTGTCAATATCATCTTGAATATTTTAATCTCTTGAACATGGACAATTTTTGTATAATTATTAATCTTGTAAGTACCATCTTGAATTCGATATATGGAAACCATTGATACATGTCATTCTCATTTGGATAAACTAAGTCCACCAAATAGTCCTCTCCTAGAATTCATCTTATACTTGAATCATGTGTTGTACCTATATTTTTAATAGCTCAATGATTGAATTTAGTACCAGCTTTGTTGACCTTTATTTTCCCTTCAATGGGGTCCATGTGTGGTTTCATTCCCTTTGAGAATTCATGGGAAGGTGGCTTGAAGAAATCGTAGAAGAGACATGCAGGAGATGTCCTCTGTGGATTGAAGGCTACACGAGACTTATGTATATTTTTATTTAGCTTCCGCACTCTTATGTACACGCATTATTTTAATAAAGATTGTTTATATTTTTGATACATTTTGTAAATATTTCATCATAAAGATCGAGTCTTTACAGTCAGTCAATGTGGGATGATGAGGTATTGTCACCTCAAGTTGTGGTACCTTCAGGATGAGTGGTTGGGAGCATTGGCATGAGGCTCATAGATGGGGCATCGTCACAATCTAGAGGATCAACACAATGTCATCATCGTCGAGAAAATCGACAATGGGCCTGGGCTAAGGCATTGATGGAATATATAGGCTGCAAATTAATGGGGGTTGATATAGGCTATCAAGACTATATTGGCGTGTAGGAATCAAGAGGAAGTGATGTATTTATTAGCTTGGTTCCTACAAGTTTGAAGATTATTTAGTTGAGCAAATATATCTTCAAAAAAGGGAACATTACAAAAAGGATAAGGAATCAAATTAGTTAAAGCATATCAGAGCTATAATAGGAACAAATACTAAATAAAATAACCTACATTATCGCCTAAATTTGGTTTTTATCATTGAGTTCATGGTCCTATGTTCCCAAACAAGAACATCCAAGAAAACACCCACTCAACTAATGTGAGACAAACTTAGTCGAGTCTAAACACAAAGAATCAACCCGAGATAACCATCCTAGCCACTAACCAAGACAACTTCAACTTGGCTGACTTCTAGGTGAACTCAATGGAGTTTAGGGTTACCAAATAACATTAAGTTCAAGGTAAATCAACTTCTAATATAATAAACCCTAAGATATCATCAACGCATACAAGCAACACGATTAATGTAGCATGTACATACTTTTATCTTATTTTTTAGGGATTATCACATATTCAAAATAAGTAAAAATCAATATAAGAAATCATTTAATTAGGGTTAACAAAGTGACATAAAGATAAATCTAGGTTTGGGGTCTTACACCAATCAGCTTAGCACAATACATGAATGCTATATAAAATCTATAAGATAAATAAATAAATAAAGCTACACACATTGATCACACATTTTGATATTAAACCTAGTGTAGTTGGAATGTATCATCAAAACTATTCGCTAGTGGATGTGAAGTCTCTAAACCCCCTTAGAGGATCTTAGGATAACCAATTTCACTAAGATCTCTCTCATGGTTTGTGATACACATAAAAATAGCCCTTCGTGGGCACTCAGGTCATCGAGTCTATCATACCACATAGACACTACTGCCTTTTATCAAAATATGATGTCATTCTCAATGTCATTGGCAGTATATGGTGTACCTTATGTTACATAAATGTTTTGAGAACTAAGCTCAAATATTATATTAGTTTCAGTCTTCAATAAATCAAAGTTTATTCCAACTAATACTCACATGGAAGGAAAAAACTACATCTGATTTTAGTTAATTTAAATGAATGCTCAATATTAATATTATTCTTTTTGTGTGCCTGATTCCTGGTTTCTTGGTTTGAATTGTGTGATTACCTAACCCTTATATTACCATTTTAAACCTTTGTGATCCATTGGAAGGTGGTCTCTATAGCTTCAAGAAGGCGAGATCTCTAGGCCCATGTTTGGCTTGATATTGGGATTTGATAGTCAGGACTAGGTTAGTCACAGTTAGCTTGTAGATTTGGATTGGGTTAGTCTAGATCCAGTTTGATTATGTTTGGCAACCCAGTCTAATTCTGGTTAGGTGGTCAGGGTTTCATTTGATTATGTTTGGCAAACCAGTCAGGATTTAGTCTGATTATGTTTGGCAAATTAGTCAAGATTAGGCGAATCATGATTAGACCATTTTCTGATTCTGTTTGCCAACCAAGTCAGGATCCATTTTAATTATAAATTGCTTCTAACATATAACAATATGAAAGAATTAAGTTAACATCAAATAAAGGTGCTGATGTATGCAAACAAAGATAACAACCAAGCAATATAAGTTAAATGAAATAGGTGTTTTGAGATACTAGTATGAAAGTATGCATACGAGTACTCAATATTACATAAATAATACACCATTAACTGGTTGAATATTTAAAGTGTAGTACATATTTTGAGATAGTTAATATTATGCATCAAGTTCACTCATTGTCTGCAGCACCATCATCTGTAATGTGATGCTCTAACCCCCGAGCTAAGCGGGCTCGCATAAAAGAAAAGGAAATGGTGCATAGTAACTTAATAAACCACAGTGGTTTTAGTTAGCTATTATTTGTTAGTTATTAATTGTTAGTCATTAATTTAATATTCTTACTAATTTTATATTCTATTAGATATTATATAGATATTTATTATCTATTAATTTTATTATATATTCCTATTATTATATTATGTATATATTATCCTATTATTATATTATGTATATATTATGGATATATCTATATATTCTATAATATCTATCTATAACATCATTTTGTATTCCCCCCCTCATTTTCCACTATTACACATGGTTGAGAGGTTCCTGTTTGGTTGAGTTATAGTTGTATTCCTAGTGGGTAAGTATGAGGACTTATCCAGAAAATTTGTGGAACTGCATCTACAAGTATTAGCACTTTCCTCTTGCCTTAAACATGTTCATTTTTATGTCAGTCCTCCTGGTTATTATGTGGAATTCAACAAGGGAATCATGCCAAGCTTGGTGTACAAAAGGGCCATGTAGTCTACCTAAATAGTATCGATGGTCTAACATTGTTCCTAGTGTTGCATCAGACTCGTCATCCCATTAGAAGCTATTGATTGTGCCAATCATTTTTGGAAATAGGTATAACATAGTTTAATAAACACAAAAGTAAACAATTTATGTGTTTGTTAACAAGTATATGATTGAGACATCCTTTCACATAATATTTCAACTTAATAAGGAATTTAACATATATCTTACTCTATGTCCAACCAACAATAATATCAAACATAAATTCAGTAGATTTAAATAAAATTTGATTAAAATTGTCATTCACA
The DNA here is from genome assembly GCA_963693085.1 of Alisma plantago-aquatica. NCBI lineage: Eukaryota > Viridiplantae > Streptophyta > Magnoliopsida > Alismatales > Alismataceae > Alisma > Alisma plantago-aquatica. The sequence goes on from OY856410.1 coordinate 321,439,876, forward strand.
TTAGTGTAGAAGTATTTGTTCAACCAAAAATGGTACCAAACATAAATCAAACATCATTCGATTTAACTTTTCATTCAAATTGATGTAGAAGTAATTTTTCCATACAAATAGAGATTACACAGTTTAGTAGTGCATACAAATGATAATGGCTTGAGTAGATATTTGGAAAATGTGGCATGACCCAAGGGATAGAAGACAAAAAGGACCATGGTGACCTGGACATTCTCCATAATCCGTTTCATGGTCCCACAGAAGGCAAAGAATCCACCTAGTAGATAGAAGTCTATCTTTTCATCCACTACAAAACTATGACATGTTTCACAAGATAGAATTTGTACGGTTCACTATGGTCTAACAATAAAGAACCTCTATTGTTTGCTGAATTCAACAAAGATAGTAATGGGATACAGTCTGATCTTGTTTGGAAAAATAAACTATGGTCGATTTGCCAAACAAAACCAGATTGCATTTTGTATCTGTCCCAACTAAATTCAGCAAGTGGAAAAAGTTCTTCTTTGTCAGCCCATATTAAACCATATGACTTCTATCAAATGAAGCCGACCTCATCTTTTTCATTGACAAAAGTCAACCCTATCTCTATCTAAAGTATCCTTTGCCTCCTTTTGAGCGATGCAACAAGTCATGGTGGATGCCTAAATCTAGACACCCACAAATAGTCTAAGATTACCAACCATTGTGTTTCCATTCTTTCTTGGTGGGGAAGGTTCATGCTGATCTCAGGTAGGACCACCCCAGTTGGCCCACTTTATGGCCTCATAGTACTTGTCCCTTTGAGACTACACAGTCTTCCTATACTACTTCCTTGTCCTCTTGCTTGATGTCATCTTTTGTCCAATCAACCAATGTGCTTCCATTCTTTGGTGGTGGGGAAGGTTCACGCTGATCCCAGGTAGGACAGCCCCAGTTGGCCCACTTTATGCCCTCATCGTACTTGTCCCTTTGAGACCACACAGTCTTCCTACAATGCTTCCTTGTCCTCTTGCTTGACGTCATCTTTTTTCCAATCAAACTATAGGGTCAAATGATGAATAAGGTGAGTAACCTCGTCATTACCTTGTTTAGGGCGAACATTTGTGGGCTCTTCATGAGAAGATGTAGAATGAGAGTGTAAAGGATCACAACACTTGGACAAAAGTTTGTCCATTACATATTTTTTTTATCTTGGAGTGCAACATCTGGACAACAAAATGTTTAACATAATACATAAATACAAGTTTGAGCCCATAATGATAATAGAAAACTAACTATGAAAATAGTTACACAAACAATGAAGTTAAAGAAAAGTTATATACATAGACAGTGTATTTGACATCAAATGAAATTCAACATGTACTAGTTCATAACCATTGGAACAAGTACAGTTTGAAATGCATAACAAATTATCAAAAGTACGCCCTAAAGTTGGCAAGAAATTTTTTTACTAGGGATTGTTGCAACTTCATTCATTGCCTTTGCCACCTACTCATACAGCTACATCATTGATGCTTTCAACATGTTTTTGTGTACATCAACTCTTGGGGGTAAGTCTGACGAGTCATTACAAAGTTGTGTCGAATCACCTGTTGCACGCCTAAGGGATGAGTAGCCAATGCATTTCCCAAAATGAAAAGATTTTTTCTAATAAATATCTCCTAAGATTTTTCCATCAAGTTTTCACCTCATTCAAAGATATGCAAGGAACACATGTTATGTGTTGAAAGTCACACAATGTATCCATTCAAAACTCTCCAGTATATACTCCATCAACACATCTCCCCATGTCATATTGGTTTCTCATCACATCAAGTAGGATCTGATTGTTCTCCCTACACCATATACCATACGATCTCTTGCTTTGTCGGGCCATATTACCAATTCTATATGTAATACATCACAACGGAAGGGTGCAGTTAACAAATATGTGGATACAATATGATATTTCAAATATGAAGAGACAATGTGAAAACAACATAAGACCTCCTATATGGTCCAACCATAAACATTTAGCATCATTATGATAAGATAATTCAAGCATTAAAATAGAAAAATTAGCAAGCTTATAATGTAACTTTAACAACAGCCAAACTCAGGGGTTTAAGTACAAAAATTAAATATCATCCATATATATCTAACTCTGACATTCAGGTTCATGGAGTCATCAGAGGTGAAGGAATGTCCAAAAGAAGATTACAAGTTTCCTCCAATTTGTTAACTGTGCTTTCTACAACTTCAAACTTATACTTTTTGGAGGTGTAAACATCTTCAACATTATGATGGATTTCAACGAAGTCCTTCATGCTCATTGTCTGGCCCCACACTTACTTGCACTCATCAATCAATAAATTAATCTCAAACTACCGAGAATCAGTTGTTGGAGGGAGATCGATCGCCCAATGGAAGTATTTGCACTGGTATTTTCCCTAAAATGTATTCCTAAGTTCAGATTAATGACAACAAACATACAAATTACTTAGTAGTGTAACCTATAGTTTATGTTTTTACTATCACACCTATTTGGTAGAACATATGTAATAAATTTCACGCAATCTTTCACTGAGAAGCCAAAGTCATATAGCCAAACATCTTCTATGTTAATTCAAAATGTTGTAACTAGACCTCAAAGACACCTCCAAACTTCAGATGCATTGACATCTAAATTTTTTTGTGCATTAGTAACATAATGTGGGGTTTATACCATAGATTTCAAATCAAAACTTAGGAATGACAAACAACTATTCTAACATACAATTGAAGTCTATCTCGATAGAACAAAGTAAATTACAACTATGATATATTATATCCCTCATCCTCTTTTGAAGAGCCACTATCTGTTGATAGGTGAAGTCGTTTGCAAGGATATTGGTGTCTCCTCATGAGAGTTGTACTTTTGGTTACTAATCTGTCAGTGTTTGCTCTCATGAAGCATACAAAGTCATAACATTCAGACCAGTTCTTGCATTTGTTGCATGCATAAGTAAGTTGTGTTACCAATGCATCCCTAATTGTTGTAAGGGTGGTCACGATATGTTGTACTTGTTTCACAGACAACATCATGTGACATTTGGTTTGAACAAGACCCACATCACATATAATATACCATCTGTGGGGGTTGTTGTCTTTGAACCATCCATTAGCCGCATTTGTGGCATCCATGTAGACTTTTATGGTGCATTGGAGGTCACATGGAAATGAGGAGATTCCATTTTCCATTGTAAGAAAATGTAAGGAGGCATAATGTGACACTTTTAATTAGGAGGCACAAAAATATTGTACTAAAAAACCCTAAGGATGATATGAGAAGAAAATTATAGCACATGTCAAGTGAGGGATTAGTTTAGAAATAATACAGAAATGATGCCAAGTACAAAAAAGGCCATTGATTTTGCCAAATTAAACTAGAAATGTTTTCACGCAATACATCGCCCTCCTGAGCATCAACCTAAGTTGTTTGCTGGAGGGCACTCAAGTCAATCCCATTATCTAGGAGGCAAGTTTATGATCTGAATTGTGCAAATTCATCATCATAATGTCACCATCGTATAACATTGTGTAGAATACAACACACTATTGTTAGGAAACACTATAAATGTACATGATGTGTCACACCTTTTTTTAGGTAAGCAAACCTCCTCTTCAACACACTAAATGCTTTTTCAACAATATTACATAATTGTGTGTGTCGATGATTGAGAATCTCCTTCTTGTTGTTGTATGTGTGTTTGTTTCCTTGATACTCAGCTATATGGTAAGTCGTGTTGCAATATGGTGAAAGAAATTGATGGTTGTTGGCGTAGCCTGCATCAACCATGTAATACTTTCTAGTGGGTAATTTGAAACTGCCTGTGGATGTGGCTAATTTTAGGATTCTCTAGTCTTCTGTAGATCCCTCCCACCCCATATAGCATTTCACCAAAACTAAGATGTGTATTCCATCAATTGCCAAAATGGAAACCTAAAACAAGGCAATATAGGGTTCAACTTATAAAATAGTTTTTGGCATGCATCATAGTTTCTAGTGATAACTATTACCTTGAAGTAAAGGTAGATCATTGGACTCTCCAAGATGTGATGATGCAGCATTGTGATTGTGGTTTGCATCACAACATATTTATGACACAAGCCCCACACACCCGTCTAGTACTTTGTTGAACTTTCTATGTATGGTGTCACTAGAGTGAATGTAGTCCTCAGGTAAAATATGATTGGTATGGTCGTGATCAACCATCTGTCGGAAGTATCATATGGCCTTGATTGATGAGACACCTCTACTTTATGTAATAAGCCACAACTCTCAAGCTTGTCCATAAGGGCTAAAACAATCTGTAGTAGCATTCGGTACAGGTAATATGTCGTCGGTTCATGCCCAGTTATGATTTCTAAAACCTTTTGGTGCCCACTCCTAATATTGATTGGCCTAGGTATTGGATGTTTATGTCATAATCATTGTGATTGCCCATGATTGTGGTCTCTATTATTTAGCAACCTTATCTTGTGATATAATTTGAAGGTCTAATGAATTTTATTTAAGTGCTTTCAACTCTATTCACCCCCCTCTAGAGCATCCAATCACCCATCTAGGATCCAACCCTTTCTTCTCTCCTTTTTGCTCTTTTTTAGTTATGATACTTTGATACCATGTTGGAGGAAGATAATTTTAAACTTTATAATTTCGTTCTATGATGGTTGCTTTCTATTTATATCTCATTTTCCATGCCTCTACCAGTGGTTTGTATCCAAAAATATGAATCGATTGTTATTGCATGCTTGAAGCCACCTAAGTCTAGGAAAAGATAGCATATGTGGGGTTGTTTTGGGAGTTTCTCCTAGGTCCAACCAGTAGGATCCCTATCTAGCACCCCATATTCCCCTACATATAGCCCTTCTTCTACTCCTAGGTGTGTGATCTAAGTAGCTAGTATAGGGTTGATTGGTGTGATTTCCTAGGAGTTTTCTAAAAGATCGGTGGTGAGTAATTTGGGGTGAAATACCTCACCTCTACTCCCCAATTCTACCTTTGTCTCCCAATTACACAAATCAATCCTATGCTAGAAACCTATGTTAGTCAAATCCTAGTGAAATCTCTCCTATACCTTAGGCTAACTAATAGTATAGGGTGATTTCTTAGCATTCAACTAGTTGTTTGGTTTAGAAATCTTGAATGAATGGTTAACCTTGTTTGTTCTATATTTTCCCCTATTGGACTATTAGTGTCATTCCCAAACAGTCTACCTATCTTTATCATTACTAAAACCCATCTTGTTGATTTAGCGTGTTCATGCTAATTAGTTGCTTGCTTTTAATTTCTTCCTTGTCAATTGCTTAGTTCTTTCTAGTTAGGTCTTGTTTGATTAGTTAGTTCTCTTTTGAGCTTGCTAGTTCTAGTCTTGCTAGTTAGTGGTAATCTAGGTCCTTAACTGCTCTAGTGCTTAACTTACTTCATTAATGTAACTTAGTTGTAGTTTCTTGCTCTTTCTTAATTAGTTGTCTTGTTTTGTTAGTTAGACTTAACTTGTTTAGGGTAACTTAGGATTTTTGGTAATCTATTTTCCAGGTTTCCTTTGATTTCTTGCCTCCTTAGTTTAATCAAACAAACCATCAACAAACCCTAAAAACCCTACTCTCTGCATTAGAAACATATCTCTCTCTAACCTAGCTCTAGTGCCCCCTCTCTCACGGCAGATGGACCCCTTTATTTGCCTCTCATCTACACTAGAATACAATCTCGTGTGCTTGTGGGTGATATATTTTGGTTTGTGTGATTGTGTTAGTTTAGCCCCCCCTATAAATATCAAAATATCCCAAGTGTGTGAAAATGAACCAAGCTTTCTGGCGCCGTTGTCAGGGAGTAGAGGCACTTGGCCTAGCTGATAGAGTAGCTTAGCCTTTCCTACTATCCTAACCATTGCTATTTTTTATTCTTTTTTAACTTTTGCATACTTTCCTTCTAATTTTACTCTTGTTTTTTTGTGTATTGTGTAGGTGACAGTTGTGCATGCTTGGTAGACGTTCAACTTCTACTGCCTTGGTTCCCTTCGACCGAGAGATAGGTAGAAGAAGATGTCAACACCAATGCAAGGAACACCAAGCCACTGAAATGGAAGGCTATGGTCCTCATGACGAAGCCCAAATTCCTCCACTCAACCTCCCTCTCCACGACTACTTCACCCTACGGAACTACACCTCCCTGATTTCCACACTTGTTGACCAAATGTCTGGTCAACAATTCTCCATCCCGCCAGCCCTTCTCGGACTCCTTCCCACTTACTATGAGATGGATAATGAGAATCCCTACCACCACATTGATGCTTTGTTGTAAACTTGCTCAACCATCTGTACACTAGCCGCCATCAATGATTCTATAGAAGGACCCTTTTTCCTTTCTCCCTAAAAGAAAAAGCAAAAGAATGGTATATGTCCAAGCCTAAGCTATAGGAACCTACTATTTATCTATGTCCACTAGGCATGTAAGAGAGTTAGAGAACTACGATTTAGTACCTACCATAGATAGGGACATCATTTATGTTCAATGCTTGGATAATAATTGTTTTTAAATTTATATCAAGAGTGGTCAAAGTTCTATTTTTAAAGATGAGATATTTTATGGCATTGCCCTTATGTCTTATGTATTTACTTATTAGATCTTATGACATACATGCATAACATAAATACTAAGAAGCCTAAATGTGGTGACTCAAACAAAACATATATGTGCCATTTCCATCTAGGTCACATAATGAGAAACGCGCTTCTAGACTCCATAATGATGGATATCTAGACTCATTTAAATCAATTGAGGCATGTGAATCTGGTTTATTAGGCAAGATGAAAATGCACCCTTTACTGGTAAGAGAGAGGCCAAGTGACTTATTAGGACTCGTATATATTGATGTATGTGGACCTTTTACCATTAACTCCATAGGTGGTTATCAATGCTTCATCACATGTAATAATGACATCCTTATAGTTGGCTATGTGTATCTCATGAAACACAAGTAAAAATCCATATAAAAGTTCAAGGAATCCATGAATAAAGTACCAAATTAACTTGGGAAAAAACTAAAGCACATCAATCATATCGATGCAATGAATACTTAAGCCCTTCTGAGGATTTTGGTATTGAATCACAATGGAATCCACTTGGAACACCACAACATAATGTCATATCAGAACAAAGGAATCATACCTAATTGGACATGGTATGATTTATGATGAGTTTTGTTGTTCTTCCAACCTCCTGATGAGGATATGCTCTAGAAACTGCAATGTTTACATTAATGCCATATGATATGAATTGATTCCAAAGACACCATATGAGATATGGACTGAGAAATGTCTGAATATGTCTTTTTTGAAGATTTGGTAGCTGAAAACCTTGGACCCAAATTTGAAAGATGTGATTTTTGGAATATTCCAATGAAACCAAGGGATATGAATTATACTTAGATCTGAGAAATATATTTCTTACCAGAATTATTGTATTGCTCAAAAGCTATCTGTGATACAGCGGATTTTTCCACATTTACTGGCCAAATTATAATTATGCTACTCAATTATCAAGTATTTCCCAATTGAAGTCACTTCATCACTCTCATGATCATTGAATAATTTTGACACCAAAAATTTCAATTATGATGCCAAATGTGCACCTTGTGACACTACAACTTAGGTTAATGCATCACTTTATTCAAGTAGTACATTTAGTCATGTAACTTTTCCCTTTGGTTCTTAAAAATTTTCTACCTATTCTACACATTTTTCTGAAACTATGTTCCAAACTTCATCTCAATTGGACATTCCTTAAATTTCCTACGATTTCTTGATGTTAATGTGTAAAAAATCACTTTAATTGGCATTTTATTTGGTTTTTCCAAGTTAGCAATCTGTGGCTCGCTTGAGGGACAAAACATGGCCCTTGGATCTACCTCCCAGGGATCACTACATGATCTTGTGATCGGGCCATCATCTCCTACCTCCCACTGATTGTGGGGAGGAGACAGTGAATTCGAAAGGAGCAATCAAACAACTCTAACCATGATTTGAATTTCTAATCACATAGAATTTCTCATCTCACAAATTCATGATGCTCTATCCCTACTTTTGACTAGTTTTAATGTGCCATTATGCCATGTGGACATTTCACTCACTTTCCTTCTCACTCTGGCAACCTTGGTCAGCAACCCCGATCCCAATCAACTCTAAAACCTAACCCTCGACCCTATATAATACCCCAAGAGATCACCACCACCACCCCTCACAAAAACCCCTTACTTCCATGACCTCCCATGACTCGAACACCATTGATTTCTTCTACTCATCAGTGTAGCGCCACCGCCCTGCTTGTTTTAGGCTTTCCTCCATCCCGCGTCATCCTGCCAAATCATGACCCCAATACACTTTGTGAGGTCACGACGGACTCGTGCGACACCTCCACTACCAACATTAGAGCCTATTTCTCCTAAGCCCCCTTAGCACCAAAAAGGTACTTTGCCCCACATTTGTGATCTCACACAAAGGCTTGAGTGGGAGGAGAAGAACCTCTGACTGTCAGTTCACACGAAATGAGCTAGGTTCAGTAACCCAGCAAAACCCATGGTTCAAACTGACAAATCAAGGTTTAGACTGGATCTACATATCAAGGAACCGCCTAACCCACAAATTCCTATGTGGCTCAATCTCAACCCTCCATCGTACATCAAGTGGTCCTACTTTTTTCCTATTTAAGGTATTTCTCAACCCCCTCTGATAAATAATCAATAAAATAGTCAGATCTTGATTAACTTATAGAAAATACATTGTAACTCCAAATATATCAAAATTATAGTCCATTTTCATTAGAAACATTATCCTGATCTAATAAAAATGGTTGCAAGACATGATTCACGTCTCTATTACCATATTTAGTAAATCATCTAGTCAAATACATAAATGTGATATTTTCTTATTAATACTTAATCAACTAACCAAATATTGATCCCTGACATTTCTTATTACATCAATCAATCCTAATTTGATGTTGAGCATAGATCTATCATGATGATGATCTAGAGACTTGATAATGACTTGAATATTAATGATGATAATTAGGCTTAGCATATATGTTCCTAAAATACCAAGGTAGGTCAATCATACTTGGAATATACTTGACACTTATATAAATGCTGGACATCTCAAAAAATTATTGATCATAAGTGAATGACCTAACACCAAGGTTAAATAGGAATGAGTAACCCTAATCTTGAATATTGAAACATGATCTTATAATCATCATGATACTGACCTTGATAATAAATCTTGTTGATCTTAGATCTGACTCAAGGGTTGACCTATTTTTTTCTTAGAATCCCATAGTCTAAAAATCAACCAAAAAGGTACATTTTTATATTTATTCCCCCTTGAACATACTAGTGGTATTGAATGATATTTGTATGTACTCTTTTGAAAATCTTGTCTATGTATTTGTTTGAGCTACCTTGTTCCCTACTGAGTGGTCTTCAAATTTCTATAGTATAGTTTGCAACAAACATGAAACATAAATAGTATTTCCCATTATGATTGTCAATAATAATTATTATTGATGTGGAGTACAAGTGACCTCCTCATTCGAAGAGTGGAACTTGTACATGTTGTTGACCTCCTCCCTTTTATGGAGAGATGTAGCCTGGTGACCTCCCCCATCTCGTTGGGCCGATGGAGCCACATAAATATAAGCATGCTTCTCTATATCTGCATAATGGGAAAACTCGTATTAAAATTGAATTGTTCGAGACAAATTTGATTTTAAATATAGCATTGAAATATTTTTCTTATAATCCTCGCAAGTATTATATTATGCTATAAACGTTTCTAATAGTTCAAAAAGGTTCTTTTCAAAGCTTACTTATGCATTTGCATTGATTGCGTCTTGATTTACCTAATTTTAGGCATGAAGACTTGAAGACTTGATACATGTTGAACTACCATAATCTTGTAAAGATCTTCCAAAATAAAAAATTCTCATCACATGGGGTTATATGTATAGGGATATCTAGTATCTAGTTGTATCTTCATATATTGTATCTTTTCTTTCTTGTTGCCTTTGGGCCCCATATGTACTTGAATCTAAAGTTCTTTTCAATAAATAAAATGTTATTTCCTTTTTTATATAAATGTGTGTGATTTTTGGGCCACTAAGAGACAAACACTCTAATCCCCTTAACACTGCCTACCCAGACAGTGGGATTGAGATTAGGGTAAGAACGGTTTCATGAAAGTTGGTATTAGAGTCGCCACACATTTCTTATGCATTAATAAAATAATATTTCAAAGGTATAAACTGAGGAATCCCTAAAGTTCACTATGGTGAAATTGAGGTGTCTAGAAAGAACATAAAGGGGGTTGTGGCATAATCACCACCTATTTGTCTTCACGGTGGATGAGGTTTCCACTACTCCACATGGCCTTACTAGATCCAGAATGGACTAAAGGAATTCCCTAAAACCCTAGAGAGTCTTCTAGCATCTTGTGTCTTATTTAAGGACTACCCTAAGATACCCAAGTAGATTCTTAGATAGCCTTCTCATATTCTCATGTGGTCTTTCTCTCATGACGATTTACCACATGATTTTTCAATTATGGGTAGCATATACATGGGAAAATTAAAATTTGTTTGAAATCATGAAATTTGATTAAAATGATGATGTTATGATCTAACCTTAGTTGAAAACTCAATGTTGATTAATGATAATTTTGAAATAAAATACTCATGCATGACCCCTTCATATCATGTATAGTTGATTTAACCAAAACTAGACTACATGCTTCCTATGTTTGAGGTAAATAATAATCTTGATTTGATGAAATAAGAGGGATTTATATCTTATACCTCATTGTTGATGAGGTCCCTATTTGATTAATTCCATGATGACCTATTGTTGATTAAACCTAAAGCATAATTAAGAAAAACATTTTCCTATTTGATACCCATGATTATGACATAAAATGACTATGCAATTGGAATCTCAAAATCATGATGTAAGACTTTGATACAAAAGGCACCTTAACCATTGACTATTGATGCCTTTTTGTAATCTCAATTGTGATAAATGATGAACATGGAACTAAATCATGCACTAATATGCTTAGATTTTTTGAATGCCCAATCCAAATCCTCAATTTCCAAATTATATCATTACCTTGATCATGAAAGCAAAGGAAAGAAAATATGACCTTGACTTTGCAAAATCTTATTGCCTATTATAATCTTGAATTTTAATTTTATGACATTGGAAAATATGATTTGATCATTGATACTCTCCCTATTTGAATAAGATCAATGGATCATGACTAATGTATATTTATGTGTTCAATTAGTGTAGAAGTTGACTCATGACTCCCCTAACATGGGTCACATCCCTATTATGACTACCTCTAGATTTCAACCTTATTTATTATTTAGGGTTTTGGAAAGGTAACCCCTTTCACCTGATTTTGATTACTTGACCAAAGTTTTTAAGAGGTTAAATCCATGATGATTTGATACTTGATCTTAGATCTTGATTTAATGATGATCTTGAATTATGACAATTTTGACTTTGGCATGTGGTTGAGTTCCTATAAAGACCTAGGTCTAGATCATTAAACCACCTAAAATACCATGATAATGAAATTTTAAAATGTTGCTAGAACATTACACAATTGTTATTTATTGGTGAATGATCACACCTATGGTTTAAAGTAAGAATTTAACCCTAGCTTTAAAATTTTGAACCTATGACTTTAGGTGTCCAAAAAGAATATCGACTCTCTATATTGGTTAATGAAATTTTAAATCATTATGATCAATCGAAATAATGATACAAACTCCTATGATCAAACTATTTGGATTTTGAGATCACCCACATTATATGAATGATGAATTTCATGCTCCCAAATCTCAAAATTTTGAAACAAGTACTACATTGATTCTCTCAATTTATGACTTAGGGTTTATCTCTCATGAGGACTAGGGTGGGACCCTCAATTGATTTTGAGCTTAAAATCATGATATTGAACTTATGACGTTGTCTGGAATTGTTGAAATATGAAATCTTAAATCATGGATGTATAACCCACCTAGGCCAATGTAGAATCTAGGACCCTAAAATTTGGGACTAAAAGTCATGATGTACTATTGATTCAAGAGCTCTATTTGTTAGACAAAAAGAAATTGATCTCTCCAAATTTGTGATCTATAGGATGGTTTACATCAATTTTTCACTGATGTGATGATTTTTGAACAAAATGTGACTATGCTTTGACCTTTATGCTTGATCATGAAGTGATGTTGATACCAATTTGGTTATGATATGTGACATGGGATCCCAATCATGATTATTGGACTATTTGAATTTTTAGGACAAAATTCTTTTGAGGGAAGGATATGATGAAGTGGAATTTTCCACATTTAATAACAAAATTATAATTATGCTCCTCGATTATCAAGTATTGCATAATGGAATTCACTTCATCACTCTCATGATCATTGAATAATTTTGACACCAAAAATTTCAATTATGATGTCAAATGCACACCTTGTGACACTACAAATTAGGTTAACGCCTCACTTTATCCAAGTACTACATTTAGTCATGTAACTCCATCTTTTTGTTTTCAAACTTTTTATACGTATTCTAAACATCTTTTTGCACCTATGGTCCAAATTTCATCATAAGTGGACATTCCTACAATTTCCTACAACTTCTTGAAGTTAATGTGTTAAAAACCACTTTAATTGCCATTTTATTTGGTCTTTTCCAAGTCAGCGATCCGTGGCCTACTTGAGGGGTGAACCCTAGCCCTGGGATCTTCCTCCCACATATCATGCCTGATCGAGGTCTAGTTTATCATCTCCTACCTCCCACTGATAGTGGGGAGGAGACACTGAAATCAAAAGGAGCAATCAAACAACTCTGACCATGTTTTGAATTTCTAATCGCATAGAATTACTTGTCTCACAAATTTGTGTTGATCTATCCCTACTTTTGACTACTTTTAATGTACCATTACACCATCCCAACATTTCCCTCACTTTACTTCTCTCTTCAATGACCAGCAACCCCGATCCAAATTAACCATAATACCTAAACCTCGACCCTATATAAGACCCCCCAAAGATCGCCACTGTCACCCCTCACTAAAAACCCCCACTTCCATGCTCTCCCACGAACCAATCACGCTCGATTTCTTCAACTCATTAGTGCAACACCGCTGCCCTACTTGTTTTAGGCTTTCATCCATCCTGCCAAATCACGACCCCCATCCACTTTGCAAGGTCACGATGGACTCAAGTGGTACCTCACTGCCAATGTCGATTTTTCTTGATCCCAATCCCCCTTAGAATCAGTGAGGTCCTCTGCTCCACATTCCTGATCTTGTAAGAAGGCTTGAGCGGGGCAGAAGAACCTCAAATTGCCAATTCAAGTTAAATGAACCAGGTTCAGTAACCCAACAAAACCCAGGGTTCAAACTGAAAAATCAGACCAAATCAATTGATCAGGGAAATGTCTTACCTACAAATGCCTATGTGTCTCAATCTTGACCCTCCATCGTGCATCAATCAGTCCTCATTTTTCCCTATTTAAGGTATTTATCAACTCCTTCTAACAAATAATCAATAAATGACCAGATCTTGATTAAATCGTAGAAAATACATCATAACTCCAAATATATCAAAATTGTAGTCAAATTTTATCAAAACGTTAGCATTGTCTAATAAAAATGGTTGGATGACATGATTCACATACCTATTCCCATATTTAGTAAATCATTTATTCAAATACATATATGTGATCTTTTCTTATTAATACTTGATCATCTAACCTAATATTGATCCTTGGCATTCCTTATTACATCAATCAACCCTAATATGATCTTGAGCACTAACCTAACATGATGGTTATCTAGAGACCTGATAATGACTTTAATATCGATGATAATATTAGGGTTAGCATATATGTTCCTAAAATCCAAGGTAGGTCATTTATACTTGGAATATACTTGACACTTGAATAAATGTTGGACATCTTGAAATATTGCTGATCATAAGTGAATGGCCTAACACCAAGGTTAAATATGAATGAGTCACCCTAATCTTGAATATTGAAACATGATCTTATAAACATCATGATCCTGACCCTTGATCCAGATCTTGTTGATCTAGGATCTGACTCAAGGGGTTGACCTTTTTTTTCTGGGAATCTTATACTGTGAAAATCAACCAAAAAGATACACTTTTATATATATTCCTCCTTGAACTGACTAGTCGTATTGAATGATATTTGTATGTACTCTTTTGAAAATCTTGCCTATGTATTTTTTTTAGATACCTTGTTCCCTACTGAGTAGTCTTCTGATTTTCTATATTATAGTTTGCAACAATCTTGAAACATAAATGATATTGCCCATTATTACTACCAATAATAATGATTGTTGATATAGAGTACAAACAACCTCCTCATTTGGAGGGTGGAACTTGTACATGTTGTTGACCTCCTCCCTTGTACGGAGAGATGGATCCTAGTGACCAGCCCCATCTTGTTGGGTCAATGGAGCCACATAAATATAAGCATGCTTCTCAATATTATAATAATGGGATAACTCATAATAAAATTGAATTATTTGAAATAAACTTGAGTTTGAATATCGCATTGAAATATTTTGCTTATACAACCCGCCAAGTAATATATTTTTCCATAAACATTTTCAATTGTTCTATATTTTTCCTTTTTCAAAGCATATCGATGCATTTGCAATGATTGCGTCTCAATTTACCTGAGTTTAGGCATTAAGACTTGAAGACTTGATACATGTTGAACTACCACACTCTTGTATAGATCTTCCATAACATAGAATTTTCATCACATTGGGTTATATGTAAATGGATATCTAGTATCTAGTATCTTCATATCTTGTATCTTTTCTTTCTTGTTGCCTTTGGGCCCCAGATATACTTGAATATATAGTTCTATACGTTGAATGAAATGTTTTTTTTGTATAAATGTGTTTCTGATTTTTGGGCCACTCAGAGATGGGATCTCTAATCCTCTTAACATTGCCTACCCGGACAGTGGGATTGGGATTAGGGTAAGAATGGTTCCCTGACATTTTTATTCCCAAAAGGACCTATAGGAGGG
This sequence comes from Alisma plantago-aquatica, assembly GCA_963693085.1. Lineage (NCBI taxonomy): Eukaryota > Viridiplantae > Streptophyta > Magnoliopsida > Alismatales > Alismataceae > Alisma > Alisma plantago-aquatica. The sequence goes on from OY856410.1 coordinate 321,455,025, forward strand.
AAATATAACTTGAAGAAGATCAAGAAAAACAATGTAACATTGAACCTATGATGGTTGTAAAGGAATAGAGGAACTACAAAATATGATGGAATCTCAAGTTCTTGTTGTAACACAGGAGCCCTGAATGTTTATTAGGGCATGTCTTGAGCTAGAGAGACACATATTTCTTGTGACTCAACAATATAATGTGTTGTTCATTAATGATGATGAACCAATAATATTGTGAGTCTATTGAGGGACTAGATTATGAAAAACTAAAGCCATGAGATTTCAGATGGACCCCATGTATACTTATGTGCACAAACCATATCAAACTTTGAACCATTTGTGGGTGCACAATCCACTCATTTTGACCATAATTCTACTCTCATTTATACTAGACTTCCCAATTTCTAGTTTTCTCATCCGTTTCATGTTTGTGATCATAGATACAAACCAAGGACGAGAGAATGGGGTCAATCCAATCAAAATTTGACCTTTGTTGGATTCCCTAAGAGATTGCACATGTTTCACGTAATTCCTCAAACTTTCTGAAGGGAACACATTGTGTCCTATTTAAGAGATGATGTGCATCATTTTTTTCCCATCATGATCATTATCATTATCATATTTGTGTATCTTCCATTTCATTTTTGTATTTTACTCACTTGTTTACTTGTTAGATTGTATGATGTGGTCCAAAATGCATCTTGAACATTCCACATTTCTAGACCCTAAATTGTGCACAATGTTAGCATCCTTCAAAAAGCAAGGAGGAGTGGTACTAAATCAGAATCGAAGGAATCACAACAATCATCACCTTCATCGCCACCACCTTTGCCTGATCATCTTTCTCTATGAGAAGAACCAATCACGGAAGATGATCGTCCTCTCAAGAAATTCTTTCTCTCAACTTCTATGGACATAAATGGGGCAATTGTCCTACAGATTGATGCAAATGAATTTTCTATCAACCCCACAATTATATAGATGATACAATAGATACAATTTGGAGGGACACCAATGGAGGATCCAAACCTCCACATTGCTAAATTTATGAAATTATGAGAACTTTCAAGATAGATGGTGTTCCTACTAATGAGATCCTCCTTCTTCTTTCCCCTTCTCTTTGAGAGATAGAGCCAAGGCGTGTCGCTATTGTTTTGCAAGAAACTTCATCAATAGCTGGGAGGAGCTTCTCAATGATTTCTTAGCCAAATATTTTCCACCAAGCAAGGTTGCACAATTGAGGAGACAGCTCACCAATTTTTCTTAAAGGGGTGGAGAGACCTTACATGACACATGGGAAAGGTTCAAAGACCTTCAACGTCTTTGTAGACACCATTTTTTTAAGCAACTGGCTTCTATTGAAAACTTTCTATAATGACTTATTCTATGATACAAGGATGTATATTTATGCTACCAAAAATTGTGCTTTAATGAACAAATCATATAGGGAGGCTTATGCCATTATTGAAGACATAATCATTGCTAATGGAATTCTGACTGGAGCAGTCAGTCTTCTTCCTCAAGCTCTATTTTTGGAAAGCAAGCTGCCAAAGTAATTTGTGATGCATGTGGAGCAGCAAGACACACACCTTCTTCAAGATTTTCCATGCCATCAAAATTTGAAGAGACATTGGATCAATGCAATGCCAGCTACAATTTGGGTTGGAGATATCATACAAATTTCTCTTATCACAATAACAACAATTCTCAAAACTCGCATCATCATCCAAGTCACTAACAACAACATTCACAACCTGAGATGAGTTTAGATTCCATGCTTAAGACCCTTGTCTCATCTCAAATTTAGTAAAATTAAGAGTTCCTCCAACAAAGGCAGATGCTAAAGGATTCTATTACAAAACTTTCTTCTAAGGTAAATGGAACTACCACTCACATTAAGATGTTAGATATCAAATTGCTATTTCATACAAGTCAATGACCTTGAGGAGTGGTTTTCTATAAGATAATCTTCTTCATAATCACATACAATATCATATGAAGTTGTTGACTTCGATGTAGGCAATCAAATTGAAGCTCAAAGGAAGAAAAATGCACATGCCCCACATGAAGATTCTTTAAGAAAGCAAAATTCCCCTTGCAACACATCTTTGAAATAATGCTTGGTGATGAGAAAGTTCTCTTTGAATCCAATTTTGATTATTTTAAAGGATAAAATGAAGGAAAAAACAACATTGAAATCAAGAAGACAATTCCTATTCAAATTCATAACTGTACATCTTTGTCCCAAATAAAAAATATATTGACAAAGAGGTGTAGATCCTTGGCACAACAATTTCCAGCCTCAAATCAGAGCACATGACCTCCACTTTGACATCTCTGCCATGATGAGGTACTCAATTTCTATTATCTTTGTTTGATTTCTATATTGAGGACACTACATATTTCTACAATGAGGACACTGCAAATTTCAAGCTTAGGGGGGAACAACCGGCTGATGATTTTAAATTTTAGTTTTTTCCCTTTCGTGTGATTTGATTATGATATTTTCTTTTACAACTTGTTTCTGACTCTATGTTTCTTAGTATGTTTCACTATCATGTTGATATCTTGCATTATGATGAGTTGATAGTTTAGTTATGGTCAATATTTCTCATATTGCTTGAAGATAATGGCCACATAATGATAGTTGGGCATGCATCACCCTAATTGATTTTTTTAATCTTGGTTTTCATCTTCACATTTAGATATTTGCCTAAACATGAATTTCAATTCTCTCACTCATGCTCTTAAATCATGTAAAATTCAAATTCTTTGAATCCTTTAACCTTATAGCTTTTGCTAGTAGTATGATGACATTGCCAACTTTATAATGCATCTTTTTACTATTGTACTTGAGAGATTTTTACAAAATGAATGGTTCTCCACCTTTTGTATTATCAATATGCATGAAATCTCTGAATAAATGAGGATACGATTTAGCACAAAACCATGTGGTTCCAAAGTGGAGCCCGGATCACATAAAAATGGGAATTTTGATCTTGATTTGAAAATCAAGATCCCCAAAGGATGGCTAAGTTGCCCCATTTTCCACCAACTCGATGAAATTTTAGGATCACATTTGAAATAAGGAATAAATCCCCAAATGGTATTCCATGTGCGTGTAACCCTAAATTAGCAGCCAAGTACCATGTAGAAGAAGATAAGTTGAAAATATTTTTGATTTGAATAATAATGTCATTGCATATGAATGGATATTTAAAAGGGATTTTCATTTCATTTCATTTGAACAATCAATGGAGTTTTGTGACAAATCATCATATCTTTGGCTCTGTCATTTTATTTCTATTTATTGCTCTCTGGTTAATTCATCCAAAGTAGTTTGAGTATCTATTTAAACATAATTTTCTATCATGGGAGTTAGAATTGATTTCATATTTCGTTGCATATATAAATGATGAAATTTCCTTTCCTGGATCTACCAATTCATATTCATGAGAATATGATGTTGTACATGTGTTTCACCACTTTGAGCGAGTATAACTTCATTCCTTGGGTATGGGAGAGTAACTCCCTTGCCATAACTTATCTGAACTCGGAATTTAAATGTCTATTTTAGTTAATTTACTATTCCACAGTATGCTTAGATGCTTATTTTCTTGTTTACATGACTGTCCATATTGCTTGCATGTTATATTCTTCTTTATGTAATCTGGAAAGATAATAAGTAAGGAATAGTTGTTTTGGCATCATATTGTTGATTATGGGAGTGGCATGGATTATGTTGAGGATCCAAGGTTTGTAGTTTGAAACTAAATATAAGCACGGGAATGCTATGTAGAGTTAGGGAACTCTCATATCATTGGGAGGTGAGTGATGACGACAAACCTTCTTTATAATATTGACTAGTATGTATGACTTTCATGGTTGAATATAAGTTATGATATGGAAGTGAAATCCCTATCTCAAGATTCCTTTGATATGATCTTAATCTTTCTTGAAGTAATTAGTTTTACTATTTTCTCTTAACCGGGAAATGATATCGATGTTTATCTTGAACCTCTAATTGATGACTTAAAGAAACTTCAACTAGAGGGTGTGATCACCTATGATGCTTCACACACAGAGACATTTCGTATGCACATTATGTTGTTTTCACTATTAATGACTTTCAACAATTGAAAATTTGTCTAGATACAGTGTAAAAGGATCCAAAGCATGCCCTATATGTGAAGAGAACACTAATTCAATACGAATAAAACATCGTGGCAAGACTATATATCTTGGTCATCGAAGGTTTTATTCCAAAATTTCATCCTTATCGAAGGTTGTGCAAAGCGTTTAACGGATCGAATGAGGAACAAAGTGCCCTTAAACCTATATCAGGGGAGGTTGTTTATGAAAGAGTATAAGACTTTGTCAATGCACTCAGTAAGATATTTCAATGTACCATCCCCACACAAAATCTTTATACAAAAAGAGGTCAATATTATGGGATCTTCCTTATTGGAGTTCTTTAGAAGTTATGTATTGTATTGATGTCATGCATGTTGAGAAAAATGTTTGTGATAGCGTCATTAGTACTCCATTAAATATACCAGGTAAGACTAAATATGACATCAAATCCAGAATGGACCTATGTGAAATGGACATAAGTAAAGAATTAACAAAAGAAGTTAGTAGTGATCCAAAAACATATTTACCTCATACTTGTTACACATTGTCTAGAACGGAGAAGAAAACTTTTTGTGAATACTTTCATAATGTTAAGGTACTTCATGGATACTCTTCCAATATCCATCAACTGATATATCAATGAAGGTTTTGAAGTGATAGGTCTTAAATCTCATCACTGTGACACTCTAATACAACAAATATTGCCTGTTGCAATTTGATCTATATTATTGAAGCATGTAAGGTTTGTTGTCACCAAGCTTTGTTTCTTCTTCAGCGCTCTATGCAACAAGGTTATTAATACTACAAATCTTAATAAGTTGCAAAGAGAAGTGATTATTACCCTATGCCGGCTTGATATGTATTTTTCTCCTTCATTCTTTGATATCATGGCACATTTTTTTTTCCATTGGACTAGGTAAGTGAAAATGTTGGGACCAATTTTCTTGCATTGGATGTATCCTGTTGAATGGTACATGAGTGTTTTTAAAAGTGATGTTTGAAACTGTTATCAACCTGAAGGAAGTATTATTGAGGGTTATGTGTCCAGGGAGGTTATGGACTTTTGCAGTGACTTTCTAAGTTGTAATGAAGCACCTGTAAATGACAAGAATATCGAGGACTATTCCGGCTAAGAAACATTAGGAGCACGAGTGAAAGTAATCAGTCATGAGATGTGAGAACAAGCACACTTGTATATTTTACACAAAATTGACAAGTGAGTATTTATAACACTAAACATACAAATTTCATCTAGGTAAAATGTCCTCAAGACAATTCAATGTGGCTTTCTATAGAGCAAAACAAGACATTAATTAGGTGATTTGAAGATAAAGTCTTACATCAACTGTATCAAATGCCAAATATTGTTGCTGAAAATATCAAATGCCTTTCCTTTAAACCAAAAATGAATATCATTTCTTATGAAGGGTTTGACATAAATGGATTTTCATATTACACAAAGTGTCAACATGAGTGTCGTCAAAAACAGTAGGGTCACCCTTCAAGAATCTTCATTGTATTTTTCTAGTGCAAAAGATTAGACTCCAGTAAAGCTAAAATGTCATATTATAGTGTCATTGAAGACATATTGGAGTTTGACTCAATAGATTTTAGAGTTTTGGTCTTTAGGTGTAACTGGGTTGATAACACCAAGGGGCATTGTAGTGGATGAATTGAGTTTCACATTAGTAAATTTTGAAAATATTGGCGAGTAGGGTGAACCATTCATAATGGCAACATAGGAGAAGTGTAACATCCTAGGATTTGAGGCCTCGGATAACATGATCTTAAAAGGAATGATTGGACTACCCATATCACCAAGGTGCACCTCCTTTTCCGGGAGACCATCACTAAAAACTCCATAGTTAAGCGTGCTCAGCTTGGAGTAGTACTGGGATGGGTGACCTGTCGGGAAGTTGATCCTGGCATGCGCGTCAGTGTGGACAAAGTGCGTAGTTAAGGCTAGTGGTGGTCTGTGGGGCCAGTCGTCATTCCTGAAACTCTACTAGAGCCTTGGGCAGTGGGCCCAGGCGTTACAAATGGTATCAGAGCCATAACCCCTCTAGTAGGTGGGGCCCACATGGGCATGTGGCATGCCAGTCTTGAGCCGTGTGGTCCAGGCAAGTTGGAAAGGGCTATCCGTAGAGATGAGATGGAGCCGCCCTTGCGCTGGTAGCTGTGGACGGGAGCTGGGTGTCCATGGGCCATTGTGGGTCTGCACTGAAATGGGGTCAGATTGTGAGGCCATATAGTTGAGCCTTGACGAGGACGTCAAGAGTCTAAGTGGGGGAGATTGTAACATCCCAGGATTTGAGGCCTCGGATAACATGATCTTAAAAGGAATGATTGGACTACCCATATCACCAAGGTGCACCTCCTTTTCCGGGAGCCCATCACTAAGAACTCCATAGTTAAGCGTGCTCAGCTTGGAGTAGTACTGGGATGGGTGACCTGTCGGGAAGTTGATCCTGGCATGCGCGTCAGTGTGGACAAAGTGCGTAGTTAAGGCTAGTGGTGGTCTGTGGGGCCAGTCGTCATTCCTGAAACTCTACTAGAGCCTTGGGCAGTGGGCCCAGGCGTTACAAGAAGCAAGAATTTTATGTCGATGATCCCGCAAATGAAAAATGGTCGATTGTTCTTCATGGTAAAAGATGGTTCATTGCAGATCCTATAGATGAAGAAGAGTACTATGATAAGTATGATGACTCCAGTCCATTCTGAGCTGGCTAGACAACACCAAATATTGAAGTTGACACAGACTTATATATGTGTGGAGCTCATATCAAGGGATTGTTAATTGATACAAGATGCAAAATCTAGAGGTATGCTTTATTTTTTTTAATGTTAGATGACAATTTTACATTCTTTATCACTTATATTTCATTGTTTAACTATTTTTATATGTAATTTTTCAGATGGCATATGACCATGAGTATGATGATCATCATGATGATAACCATGAGGATGAGCATCATGATGATGTGCACGTGAGCATGATACATGTTTCAGTTGTATTGTTTTATTACATAAATGTTCACTTTATAATGTCTATCTTGTTGTATTTTTGTATTGTTTTATCACATTTATAAGTTACATATTTATATGACTTATATGTGCTTTTTATCAATTTTAGCATGAAGATGTGCATCTAGAGGATATTGTTGAGCTTGATGTGCAACATCATCGACATACAACATGAAGTGACATCACCATGATGAACAAGTTACTAGAGCAAAGGGGTAACAGGTCGAAGATAGTCGTTGAGTTTGATGATCAAAGAAATCCTTTTGGAAATAACTATAATTATTTTGAGTCATATCTAGGGGTTCTTACACATAGGAAATTAGATGTAAATGTAGAATATTGGTATAAAATTGATGAAGGCAAGAAAGAGTTAATATGGAAGAAACTATGTGTGAGATATTATCATTTACAATTCTACTTTTAAAGCTATTTATAATTCTATTTTTAAGAATATTCCTTTAAGTATATGAACTCTTGTATAGCATATTTGACTTGGATGAAAAACTTCATCGTAAAAAGGTGATGCAACATTTTGGCACGGTACTAAGGAATTATAGGAATAACCTGATAAGAGAATACATAATGCTGAGAAGAAGAAGAAGTCGATCACTAAGCAATAGAACTATCTTAACCTGAATGCATGGGAGGTGTTTGTTGCTAAGAGACAAACTGACGAATTCAAGATATTAAGCCTTTCTCCTCATTTTGAATACATTCTTATGAACTCATTGTATTACATATTTGACATATGTTTTGGACTAACCAGGAAATAAGCAATACTCAAAGAGAAAGGCGTCCAAAGAATGTGTACAATCACACGATGGGTCTAGGTGGCTATACAAATCTTTGCCAAAAGCTACTGCAGGTATTTTCTTCTCAACATCCTACCCCTGGGATTGTTGAGTCCTCTAATACTCCTAAACCTCTACCTCACCATGATCTAGATAGCTAGGAGGAAAACCAAATTTAGAGAAATACTAAACCCCATAACTACTAAGGAGGCTGCAATAATGGTAAAATTCAACTGTCAGAGTAATCACTATTGATGATAGTTATGTTTTAACTTGACCTTGATTATTATGTTTTACTTGCCTATTACTATTGATGATGATTAGCGGGAGCTCCACGAGCAAAGGAAACAAGTCAAGTTCATCCTTGAGGGTACAAGGGATGCATTGTCAGTTTCTCTAGGTAACCCAAAGCATCCTTGACGTGTTAGGGTTGTTGGCGCTTGTGTCGGTATAAGAGCCTTCATTGGAACACCAGACCATAAGCGCAAGTCTGTCCAGAAAGGGGGATCCTCAGAAGAAAAGTTATAAGAGATGATTGCAAAGGGTATATATGAAGCAATGAGACAATATCATGGTTCTCGTTCAGCTCGTCAAATAGTACTTGTGGTGCGCCTCTCTTCATATGAGGTGGATCCTCCTATGATAGAGGTGTTTGGGAGTAATTCCGTGGAACCACCACCTTGCTTGTCTGTTTTAAGTATTTTTATGACATAGTAATCTTTCATTTGGGGGACTTCTCATCTCTAAAAACAAAATTATGGAGAATGTGTATAATATGTTTGAGTTTAGGTATATATATGACACTCCTTTACAAATTTGTAGGGGTTGAGGCCATGCCATCTTTTATTACAAGGATATGTCATTGCACTGGTCATGACTTACCCATGCCTTGAAGGTTAAATGATTCATGTTGTTTTGTTTCTTGTTGATGCAGGTTGCGTGACGTCAAGGCTTGTCTATGACCCTTGGAAGTAGATTGTACTGCCATATGACCATCCCAAGCATGAGAAAATAGGTGATGCAAAAGGAAGTGTGGTTGTGTGGCCCAAAGAGGGAGTTATCTATATTGGTGTATGCTAAATTTACATTGTGTTTGAATCTGTATATACATGATAAATGATATATATATATATATATATATATATATATATATATGGATAAAAGAATTGTGTACTTGAGTACATGTACCTTATGTGTACCCATCTTCATTTATTATGATTTCACAACTCCTCAGAATAATCTAACCATATGGATGTGTTGCATACCAATTAGATAACAGGTATATTCAATATCAACTCAATCTTGCATTCATAGATCATCTAGTTAATGACAATGTATTTTTTCTTATCAGTGGTAAGTTGCTAAAATTGAAGGAACTGTCGAATGATATATTATTATATCTCATGATATTCATGTGATATGGTTGTGATATTTGAACACATGTAATTTAAACAATTTTGACTGAATCCATGTGATTGGATTTGATAAACAAATTCTATATATGCCATTTTACACATAAATTACATGTATCGGCCGGTGTACACTTCCTAACCCATATATATATATATATATATATATATATATATATATATATATATATATATATATATATATGCATGACACATCTCATAAGAAATCCCCTACGGCTCGTCCTACACTTCCACCTCCTCCTCAATTACCAGGTTGGCTTGCAAATGACCTATTTGACTTGCTAGGTCCTAATTGTAAGGGGTTGGCATTATGGATAGACAGCTTTGAAGAAGGGTCGTCTATGATGGTCTATATTAAGGAGGACGTTGTAGGTCAACCTCATGATACTAGTATATTTTTATAAGATGTTGTGAAGATGTTTACTTATGCATGATTCAATACATTTTGATAGAACTTTGCATAAGGTGAGATCTTATATAGATAAATACCTCATTTTATATACATTGATCTGTTTTCTTATATTTTGTAACTACTTACGTAGAATGTGTACAAAATTTACACTGCCCCATGTTGCACCATCATTGATTAGATATGTAGTTAAAGACCCTACCTATGTTACCAAATATTTCTCTACTAAGTTCAAATATTTTGGTAAAGAGAAAAAGAATGTAATTATAGCTCTGTTCAATGTTGAGTAAGTTTAGTTACTTTACTTATAATTTTGACTTAAGAATTATATTTCATGGTGAAGTTTTATTTTGTTTGCCTTTTTTTCACCCAGGAATAACCATTGCGTGTTGTTAGTTATTGTCCATATGCCACTAACTATTTATTATCTAGATCCTAAGGGGGGACAAAGTAGACAGTAGGGGAGAGGAAATGTAACATTATTCATGTGAGTATTTTTTTATATTTGTATATGTTAACATATTTTATTACATGACTATGTACTAAAGCAATTTAATGGGTTACATTAACATATTGGGCTATAAAATATTTCAAAAAGGTTGGAGGAAAGGTGGATAAGAAAAAGAAAGCAATAATTTGACAAAATGTTGTTGTAGTTTTCTTACTCCAATGTATATTTATGCCAACTATGCTTACTTTTTTTTATTAAAATTTTGTATGTTGAAATTTATAGTATCCTATCCAAGACAATGGTTGGGCATGATGATACTTCGTGATGGTATATGGACATGATTCTCAGATATGGGGCACTAGACATCAACTACATATAAAATTTAATCTATTTATAGTCTTGGTTATCATAAGTAAGTAGTCTCATTTGATAATATAAAAATATCAAACTTTTTAATTATATATGTTATTCCCTTTGTATGTTCTTGAAAAAAAGACCCTATACGATAGAACAACTAGATGAGATACGAGAACAATGGTCACAAGACTTTGTTAAGGATATGAACTTTGACTGTGATTGGGATAAAGATTGAGTTTTCTAAACATTGATGTCATTATTTCTATATACATGTAGTGCTTATGACTTGCAATGTTAAATTTGATACAAGTAAATTATTAGTGCATGTGTGAAGAATGAATATATATATATATATATATATATATATATATATATATATATATATATATATCTGTGTGTGTGTGTGATTGTGATGATGAATTAATACAATCAAATTGTGTTTCTACATGTCATGAGAATTGAGTTGGTGCATGTAATGAGAATGGAATTGGTGCATGTGAATGAAGTATCATGTGTGTGAATGAATGTGAAGATGAATGAATAAAATTATGTTTGTATATGTGATGAGAATGGATCTTGTATGTGGGTGGATTGTTTTTGTTATTATAAGTTTTGCAGGTTTGTTGGCATGTTGTTAAGTTGAACACATGATGGCACCTGTAGTTAGAACGACAGTTCTGAATTTCAAGTTCTACATCTTGATGAATAGTCGAGCAGCAGGTCTCCAGAACTGCTATTTTAAAAAAAATATAGTCATCGATTGTTACAAAAAATGTCATTGTAGGTCAGAGATGTAGGAGTAAAACCAATATTATAGGACTAAACTTAAATGTTCGAGATGGGTAGCCTGAACGTGCTAGGAAGAACAGTCATAGTCATTGGTTTCTTTGAGGGTAGGTCATTGTATCTCTTAATTGTGAGTTGTAAGTGATGTAACTGAAGGCTTAGTTGCTAAATTGTTGTCAGTTTTGATTTGTAAACTGATGACTTAAGAACCTCTACCAATTACAAATGTGACCTGGTATGGCTTTAAGACGTCGATTTTAGTTCATAAATCGACGAGAGAGTCTCTTAACTTTGTTAGTTTCTTTTATCATAAAAATGAGGTTGGATCTTTGTTGTCAGTTTTCTCATCCCCAAATAACTGATGTCTTAGACCTGTGATTGTAGTGTCGCCCACTTAGGTGTTGGTAATAAACCGATGTTATAGTAATTTTAACTGATGCTAGATATATTTTCTGTACTAGTGATTCCTTGAAATATTATAAATGGTATATAAGAACCTCTATTAATCTGAAATTAGTATTTTATATTTCATAATAAGTACTAGGCGACACTATAACTAATAAAAAATACAATTTTAGAACAAATGTGTATTTTTGATCAAAATGTAAGGATGATATATTGTGCCACTTACTTTAAAAATCAATAATTGAACTCCTAAATTGAGAAAATATTGTGTTACTTGTTTGTAAAGAAGATTAAACCATTTCAATATCTTTTTGTTACAATTGCACGCTTATACAACTTTTGACAACTCCCACTATAAAAAAATTGTAGGTGAATTTTTTTTATGTATACGATTATTTTGTTATCCAAAGGTTTTCAAAACTATTGTTGTTTAATTACTTATTTTAATGTCATATTCCAAATATAGGTAAATTTTATGTATTAACAATAGATAGTTTCTTCTATAGATAAATTTGACAATAACATCTACTAGTAATTTCTTTAAAATGTAATATATTTTTTTACATATTTTTCCAAACTTAACTAGATTTAAAATAATATGTACCTACCTTGGACTACATCCCATACTAATCATTATCTACTCACTTCAAGTTCAATATTGGAACCATGGAAATTTATTAAGTTTTGATATTTTAAACTACCATAGTCAAACAAAGAGTTAAAGAAAACTAAATAATTTAGAAAATTGCGTTAAACTAAAATAGGTATTGTGAATTTGTAGCATTTTTAATGACACTATTTGTAGTCTTTTAGTTAGTTGCCAACCCTTAAACATTCACATTATTAAGATGTCATATTTTTTACCCATCATTATATATTTTGTCAGATGCTTGTTTAATTATTAAGTTGATGGAGATTTACATTAAAAGTGAATGTCTTATTATTTAAGCAAATAATATTAGGTCAACACATTAAAGTATATTTTATCATTCAAAATTTTTGTTGATCTATTTCTTCATCTACTATAAAAAATACTAATGAATGAAAAATATGCCAGAACTAGCTTTATTTCCACGAAGCTCATCTCTTCTACATGGAGTTTTGTAAAGAAACATATTGTAAGACCCTATTACACTAAACGAGATTACTCAAAACATAAAACACAATCGATCACTAATTAATCACATACCGAAAAATATGGGTAAATTAAAACCGATTTCAACATCAACACTCGCTTAGAAACATTTGCATAAGAGCCCAACATCTTTCTTGTATCCATCCTATGCCAAGAATTTAATATGAATTGTTATATCGCCTTAGCCACAACATTATACATAGGAGAATAATATCTGTATATGCCACACAAACAAGCACTAACATGGTAACAAAAGTCTGATTTGTTTGAAATACCATATACAAACTTTTCCTACCTGGACCTTAGAGTATAGGGACGACTCTAGGACACACTAGATATCTAATCAACTTTCTCAAATATTTATTATCATAGTTCCTCTTTACGCCACGGTTCTGTTGTCATCACTGTCGATTACCTAAAAAATGTGGTGAAACACAAGGGTGAGACCCATGTCCCAGCAAGAGATATAACCTCCAACAATGCTTATTGATTACAACATTTTAAATAGTAGATAATTGAGCTTTTGGAGTATTTAATAATCAATTGAACAGATTGAGTAGTTCAAGTATGATAAACAGTTTAAGAAAATAATTTTAGCAACAAGTATGATTATCAAAGTATATATAGGTAACAAATAGATCCATTTCTTGGGATAGATATCTACTCAAATTTCATCTAATAACAATCATCATCAATAATCTGACTATAATAATATTCCTTGCTAACAGCATAAGCATCCCTGACATCATGAATATGTCTAGTAACATAACATGGCTATTAATATTGGAATCTCAGATAAAGGAACAAATTTATATCATAAGTAGAACTAACATCATAGAACAATTAACTGCATAGGCATGATTAGCAGTTTAAGCATTTCTAATTACATAGGCATGGCTAACAATATTAAACATAGCTATCAGCATCATCTTAACCATCAATATCTGTATATTTGACAACATAAGCATGTTTACAACATGAGCATAACTACATCATAAGAATATCAATTATCTGTTATTGTACTGAACATGATATCAGTGAAAAGAAAGCAAATAAGGGTTATCATCCAATATGAAACATTGTGTATAACCCTAACTAGATATGCTACACGGCTGTCTTACATCTTTTATTATGCCCTGGGGAATTTGAATCGTACCATCCAAACTCCAACTGACCCCTGTAAAGGGCTATTCGGTTCCATACAAGATCTAGGAGTTCCATTATCCTAATATCTCACCCCCTCCGTCAGTATGAGTAAACATGTAGTGACATATTAGTCAATGATACCACTACAACGACATATAGTCAAGATGCTAACAATTAGTCCGCCCGTGGTACAGGTCATGGCACTAGAGAACATGCTCATGTATGGTCGTTCTATAAGAGGCACATGCAGTTTTATTGCTACCTTTCACATTTCAAAATATCTACAGAATGACCATAGTCACCCTCTATAACCAGCAATTGTGGATGACAAGGATATATCCTCAACTTGCCACCACCCCATACTCAACAGTATGCGCTTTGAGTTTCCCTTAGGAATACTCATTTCACCATGCACTACTACAGAAACAGCCTTTGGCGTCAGTTGTTTAACCCCCTTTGGCGTCGGTTTCTGAGCGACGCCTATGTGGGCGCCGCTAAAGGTCGAACACTTCGGCGTTGATTTTTTAACCGACGCCTATTTAACATATAGGCGTCGGTCTTTTAGTAGATAACCGACGCCAAAAGGGTTCGTGCCACAGAAAACGACGTCATCTAGGACACATTCTGCGTCGGTTATCTACTAAAAGACCGACGCCATACTTCAAGATGACACGTCCGTGCTTACCTGCACGGCCGTGTTTAGTACTATAGGTGTCGGTTTTATATGAATAAGCGACGCCTTTTCCACCATGGCCGTGCTTTCCTGCACGGTCGGGTTGTTTGTAATATTAGGCGTCGGTTTTTATCAAATAACCGACGCTATAGGTCTTTGCTGACGGTTTTCTGTAAATAACCGACGCCTATATCTATTTTTTTTTCATATCAGTTTGCAGGCCTGCTGTGCCTGGTCAGCAGGATGAGAACCTGTAGTTCAGTTTTTTGAACTACAGGTTTACGACATCCATTGATATCAGCCTACAAACAGGCCACAAACCTGCAAAAGTCCCAAGGAAAATTTCACACAAGTAGATACATTCAGACATCAATTCAATTCTCACATTCACACATATAGAAACATTCAAATACATGTAATAACATTCAGAAATATTCATTTACAAAGTATCATTCATTATCGCTAACAACATCCCAAATATATCTTACAGTTGCCACTGCTTGTATGGCTTTTGCCCATTCTTCTCTTATTTCATTTAATGCTTCCATCGTATATGGAGCATGTATATTTTTTAAGCATTTACCTATAGTGTGGTCAGTTTTAAACACATGCAAAGAGAATGATGTATATATATAAGTAATAATATAAAAATAAGATTGATATATTTCATACTAACTAATGAGACTATATATAATACCTCATGTATGGTATCGATGTCCAATGCGGCATGTTTGATAATCATCTGCATAAATCGCATCACATAGTATGCGCATGCCCAACCATTGTCTTGTGTAGCGCACTATAAATTGAAACATACAAAATAATACAACTAAGCACAATTCACATCAATAATATACACATTGGAGTCGGGAACTTACTTGTACGTTCTGCCAATTTATTGGCTGATTCTTTTTCCTTGGGACCGTTCCTCCAGCCTTTTTGAATGCATCTAAACCCCTACATGTTAATATAACACAATAAATTACATAAGTAAATAGTAATGTAATAACAGATGTTAACAGATACAAAAATGAAATATTTCTCACCAGAATAATGGCATTCTCATTACGTGTCCAATTTTAGTGTTTAATGTACTTCCCGCGGGATCTAGATAATAAACAGTGAATGTCCCGGGGACAATAACTAGTAACTCCCAATGTTTACCGCTAGAGGTAAAAAGTTAACAATTAATAACTTAAATTGCACAATAAAAATGGAATTTTCTTAAGTCCAAATTATAAATAAAGTAAACTTACTTGACATTGAATGGAGCTATTATTATCGTCTTCTTTTACTGACCAAAAATTGTAAAAGTATCTATACAATATTGTTGAACATTATCAGGGTCTTTAGCTATCATACTAATCAATGATGGAATCAAAAATCCCACATGATCAAATGCAAATTGTTTGCAATGATCTTCGACTAAGTAGCTGCAAAACATGTATTACGTATGCATTAATATATAAGAAACCAGATCATCGGATCTTACACAAGGTATATGGATGTATAAACAAGATCTCACCTTATCCATGTCTCTATCATTGATGTATTCAGCCAATCATACATAAACAACTCAATACTATCTTGTATAAATAAAGAGCTATCGTATGATTGACCTGCATAATCTGCATCTAAAGAAACAATTATCGAGCAATGTATATTATGTGCCCGTAGCCAACATGCCATTCCCCTACAAGCAGGACCTAACAGGTATGTTAGGTCAGTTGGAACCCAAGTTGGTAATGCGGGAAGTGGAGGTGGAGGCCTAGGTGCTCCTGGTGTCTTCTTTTTAACCTGTATATATAATTTCAGATCAGTTGACATCATATATACACATTAATAGTCTAAATCAATGTAAATTTATCTTACAATTTCAGTAGTGTAGACGACATCTGCTTTGGGCCACAATATGACCCCGCCTTCTGCCTCAGCAAGTGTATCAATATCCGGGTGGGGATATGGCAATGTAGCTTCCCTCCAATCGGGTAACACACGTAATGGGCCCACACAAACGTAGCCCTGTGGCATTGGAGTCCCGTGAAACCTTTCCCCAGGAAGGGACGGGTAAGCCTGCGCCTCTGCAACAACATAGTCTAGTATTCTTAAGCGGCATGGATTCAATTCCTACAAATTTACGTAAAGAATGTTATACATATATACATATCATCTTGAAAACATATCATCTTGAAAAGACTAGCTACAATGTCATAAACAATACTTACAGCAGACGTATTAGGCGATGGGTCTCCAGGACTACTCGCAGTCTGTGCATCAGGAGAAGAGTGGGTCGCCATAGGCTGATTGGAAGCCTGAGATGCCTGCCACCGCAGCAATTCTTCCTTGACCTTCTCAGCAACTACATCGTTGAACTTCTTAGCAAATATATCCTCGACAATCTTATTCTCCTATACATGGATAAAAGAAACATTATCTTGTTATTATTGAATTTCCTTTTGCAGTAACATTCTAAAAAAAGAATAGGTTACCTCTTCTTGAGAAAGTCCCGCTCTGGGTTTGCGCTGGGATGGCCCAAAGAATGCTTTGATGCCCACACCAGCGCCTGCACCCCTAACACGTCCAGGATGCTCTGGGTTACCCAGAGCAACTGTCAATTCATCCGTTGTGCCCTGAGGGATGAACGTGACTTGTTTCCTCTGCTCATGCAGCTCCCGCTAATCACCATCAACAGAAATTGGTAAATTAACACCACAAATAATCAATATTCAAATGATTGCTCTAAGAGTTGTATTTTACCATTTTCGCAGCCGCCTCAGCAGTTACGGGCTTCTTTATTTCACCCTTCTTGTTTTGCCTCCCAGCTATCCAGATATCAGGGCGAGGCATGGGTGTGGCAGACTCCTGAGTAGGAGCAGACTCCTGAGTAGCCGCAGACTCCACATGTAGTCTTTGGCGAACGCTTGCATAGCCTTTTGGACCCATAGTGTGGTCATGCACATTCAGTGCACGCCTTGCTTTTTGTGTGTCACTGAGGGCCTAGTTAGTATGCAAATTAATGATTTGGTTAGTATCACTAAATGTTAATCTTGAATAGGTGAATACAATGTATATTAATTAAATTGGGAGTGACACCTAATACCTTGAATTCTTCATATTTTCTTGAAGCAACAAAATTGTCCCAATCTTCTTTGTCCAAGAAGTTCCATTGTTCAAGGGCTGACTTCTTTTTCTTATCACCCTCTTTTATGTATTCTCTATTCAGATTTGTCCTATAATTCCTAAGCATCTTTCCAGCGTGTTGCATCACACTTTTATGATGCAACTTCTCATCCAATGCAAACAAATTCTGTAAAATAGAAATGTTATTAACTAGTATCCAAAATAGAATTGCAAATAATAGAATTTGTAATCTACAAAATAGAATTGCAAATAATAATAACTCACACATAAATCCTTCCATATCAAGTCTTTTTTCCCCTGAGGAACTTTATGCCAATTATCATACTTAACACCACAATGGCTCCGAGTGGTACACCCAAGATAGTTTACAAAATTATTGCGGTTCACTCCAATTGCATTTCCTCCATTATCAAACTCCACAACCAATTTGGATCCACTGCCACTAAGCGCTATTAACTTCTTCAACAGAGTGATGCCCCTTTTCTTGTTAAGTGTTTGGTGCTGCGCATCAAGTTGCTCCAGTGCTTCAATGGGTACATGTGCATCATCAACCTAAAATTTGACAAAAATAAACACACTGAATTAGCCCAATATAGAAATATAAGATATATGACATAACTAGAAGATAATGAATTTTATAGAAATACAGGATATGTTTTTAGAACTTACATTAGTATCCTCGCCATGCTCGTCATGGACAACATGCTCATCATGGACTTCATGCTCATCATGGACATCATGCTCATCATGGTCAGCCATCTGAAAATGTCATTAAAAAGGAAAACATTTAACATTTGTATTAACTAGAAAAAGGCAAACATTTAGCATTTGTATTAACTAGAAAAAGGCAAACATTTAGCATTTGTATAAACATACATGTCTCTAAAATTGTGATCTTTTATCAATTAACAATCCTTTATTGTGATCTCCGCGCACATATAAGTCATCATTAGCTTCAATATTTTGTGGAGTTGGCAACCCAACTGAGAATGGACTGGAGTCATCATACTTATCATAGTACTCTTCTTCATCTATAGGATCTTCAATGAACCGTCTTTTACCATGAAGAACAACCAAGCATTTATCATTTACAGGATCATCGATATAGAATATTTGTTTCTCCTGTGATGCCAATATGAATGGTTCACCCTTCTCACCAATCTTTTCAAAGTTCACCAAAGTGAAACCCAATTCATCCACTATAACTCCTTTGGTGTTATCAACCCAATTACATTTAAAGAGCAGAATTTTGAAATCTATGTAGTCAAACTCCCAAATGTCTTCAATGACACCGTAATATGACATTTTAGCTTCACGTGGACTCTTATCCTTTGCACTGGCAAAGTACATAGTCGACGCTTGAAGAGTGACCCCACTATTTTGGATGACACTCTTATCATCTTGGCGCTTTGTGTAATATGTGAATCCATTAATGTCAAACCCTTCATAAGACATAACATTCGGTTTTGGTTTAAAGGTGAGGCATTTGATAGTTTCTGTAATATCATTTGGTGTTTGAGATAGTTGATGTAAGACTTTATCTTCAAACCACTTAGTAAAAGTCTTATTATGTTCTCTAGCAAGCCACATTGAACTTGCTCGAGGATGTTGTCTCTTTATGAAATTGGTATGTTCCTCGATATAAACACTCACTTCGTCCATATTGTGTAAAATATACAAGTGAGCTTGTTCCAACTGCTCATGGCTGATTACTTTCACCTGTGATCCCAAAATTCCTTTGCCCTCCTCAATATTCTTGTCATTATCAGGAGTGTCAATACCACTGAGAAAGTCATTGCAAAAATCCATAACCTCTCTCGCCACATAACCTTCAATAATACTCCCTTCAGGCCGATAACAGTTTCGAACATCACCTTTAAAAATGCTCGTGTATCGTTCAAAGGGATACATCCAATGCAAGAAAACTGGTCCCAACATTTTCACTTCCCTAGTCAAGTGGACAACAAGATGTACCATGATATCAAAGAATGAAGGAGGGAAATACATCTCAAGCTGACATAGGGTAACAACCACTTCTCTTTGCAAATTATCGAGAGTATCAGGGTCAATAACTTTGCTGCATAGACTGTTGAAAAAGAAACAAAGTCTGGTAATTGCAAACCTTACATGCTTCGGAAATATAGATCGAATTGCCACGGGCAATATTTGTTTCATTAGAGTGTGACAATCATGAGATTTAAGACCTATCAACTTCAGATCTTTCATTGATACCAATCTACGGATGTTGGATGAGTAACCATGTGACACCTTAACATTTACCAAGCATTCACAAAAAGTTTTCTTCTCCTTTCTAGACAACGTGTAACAAGCGGGAGGTAAGTATGTTCTTTTATTACCCATTTCACGTAATTCTGCTAATTCTGACCTTATTCCCATTTCACGTAGGTCCAATCTAGATTTTATCCCATCTTTAGTCTTACCTGGTATATTTAACAGAGTACCAATGATGCTATCACAAACATTTTTCTCAACGTGCATTACATCGATACAATGGCTGACTGTCAAAGAACTCCAATAAGGAAGATCCCAAAATATTGACTTCTTCTTGAATGAAGAATTGTCACTCCGTGTGGCCATACTACATTGTGATTTCTTACCAAATTCATTGACAATGTCTTTTACTCTTGCATAAACAACATCCCCTGGTATAGGTTTAGGTGCACTCCGTTCATCATTCCATCCATTGAATGCTTTGCGCTTCCTACGATATGGATGGAATTTTGAAAGAAACCTTCGATGACCAAGATATACAGTCTTGCCGCCATGTTTTAGTCTTATTGAATCAGTGTTTTCTTCACATATAGGACACACTTTAGCTCCTTTGACACTATATCCAGACAAATTCCCATATTCTGGAAAGTCATTAACAGTGCAAAACAACATAGCGTGCAAACGAAATGTCTCTCTTGCTGAAGCGTCATAGGTCATCACACCTTCAGCCCAAAGTTTCTTTAAGTCATCAATCAAAGGTTCAAGATAAACATCGATATCATTTCCGGGTTGTTTAGGGACCGATATCAACAACGACAACATAACATACTTATTTTTCATACACATCCAAGGAGGAAGATTGTATATAACAAGCATGACTGGCCAAGTGCTATGTTGGCTGCTCAATGTCCCGTACAGATTCATCCCATCTGTACAAAGCCCAAGTCTTAGATTCCTATCTTCTTCACCAAATTTGGGGTACAATAGATCAATCTTCTTCCACTGTGGGGAATCAGACGCATGTCGTAGGATCCCATCATTATTTTTCTTAACATCTGCATGCCACCTCAAATTCTTCGCATCTTTCGGATTTGCAAACAAGCATTGAAACCGTGATATTATAGGTAGATACCACAACACCTTGGCAGGAGAACCAGTTTTGGACTCCCCCGAAGTCGTCAATTTATACCTTGACGCACCACATTTTGGACAATCTTTCAAATCTACATAGTCCTTTTGAAATAATACACAATCATTCAGGCATGCGTGTATCTTCTTGGCCTCCATTCCCATTGGGCACAACATTTTCTTTACCTGGTATGTTGAGATTGGCAGCTCGTTTCCTTCAGGAAGCATTTCTTTCAACAAAGTCAACAATGAAGTGAAGCTTTTGTCGCTCCATCTATTGTTAGCTTTCAACTTATACAATCTCAACACAGAGCTAAGCTTCGTAAACTTAGCACAGCCAGTGTATAACGGTATCTCAGCATCATGCACAATATTTCTAAAGATAGGAGGTGGATCAGTGTGCTCTACCCTACAACTATCCAGCATCGCATCAATGATGTCTGCTGGAACTGGTTCGTTCACATTTACGTCATCGGAGGCAATTTCTTCTTCCACCCAAGCACTGCTATCGACATCTACTGGTTTCGATTTTGAAATCTCTCCATGCCAGTGCCATTCTGTATAGCCTTGTACAATCCCGTTGCACATGACATGACTTTTGATTTCCTCACCAGTGTTGACTTTCAAGTAGTTACCGCAATGCCTACATGGACAGTAGAACCTATCTGTAGGTTTTTTCCTATGTTCCTCGACAAATCTAATACACTGATCAAGACCAGATATAAACTCTGGGGTGCAACGATTGCGAATGGACATCCATCATCTATCCATTCTATGATCAGAGAAAACAAGTATATATTAGGAAACAAGTATATATTAGGAAAATATTAGGGTATACACTTACATCCTAAGTGTATAATGTGATGTCATTCTTATATATAATAAATGTATACCACCTATCCCATCCTTGAACACCTAATCTCACTGGTAAGTGTATAATGTGTATTGGGTTTTCAAGAAAATTTCGACAACATTTCCCCGCTGTTCTCTAAGTACATATGTACTTAGAGAACAAACGGGGAAATGCTACCGAAATTTTCTCGAAAACCCAATACACATTATACACTTACATCCTAAGTGAGATTAGGTGTTCAAGAACAGTCCCAAACCGGGGACTATCCAAGATTTACTCCTAATGAGTCAATCTTGGACGGGTTTCTAGGCCAACACACACAATAATAGATATCTACAATGAAGCCGGACTCCATACAAACAGTATATAATTTAGTGATTGTTCATTCTAATTTATACCAATGTACAAGTAATATAAAGAACAATGATTGTTCACTTTCTAGGCCAACAAACACATGTGATGTCATTCTTATATATAATAAATGTGTACCACCTATCCCATCCTTGAACACCTAATCTCACTAGTAAGTGTATAATGTGTATTGGGTTTTCAAGAAAATTTCGGTAGCATTTCCCCGCTGTTCTCTAAGTCCATATGTACTTAGAGAACAAACAGGGAAATGCTACCGAAATTTTCTCGAAAACCCAATACACATTATACACTTACATCCTAAGTGAGATTAGGTGTTCAAGAACAGTCTCAAACCGGGGACTATCCAAGATTTACTCCTAATGAGTCAATCTTGGATGGGTTTCTAGGCCAACAAACACAATAATAGATATCTACAATGAAGCCGGACTCCATACAAACAGTATATAATTTAGTGATTGTTCATTCTAATTTATACCAATGTACAAGTAATATAAAGAACAATGATTGTTCACTTTCTTGGCCAACAAACACATGTGATGTCATTCTTATATATAATAAATGTGTACCACCTATCCCATCCTTGAACACCTAATCTCACTAGTAAGTGTATAATGTGTATTGGGTTTTCAAGAAAATTTTGGCAGCATTTCCCCGCTGTTCTCTAAGTACATATGTACTTAGAGAACAAACGGGGAAATGCTACCGAAATTTTCTCGAAAACCCAATACACATTATACACTTACATCCTAAGTGAGATTAGGTGTTCAAGAATAGTCCCAAACTGGGGACTATCCAAGATTTACTCCTAATGAGTCAATCTTGGACGGGTTTCTAGGCCAACAAACACAATAATAGATATGTACATGTTAGGCTTTCATCACAATTGATGTTAGGGTTTCATCAATGTTAGTGTTTAATCAAATCAAATTAGGATGCTAGAATGGACAAGTTTAAATCAAATTAGGGTTTAAATCAAATCAAACACGGCCGTGGTAGGCCATTCTTCTCAGTTCTCAATGAAAGAAGTAGAACACTAACTAGTCTTAGGTTTTGAAGTCAGAGCAGCAAGCAGAGCAGAGCAGCAGGCGGCAAGGAAGAAGACAAGGAAGAAGGTGCTACAGCTAATACCTTGTGAGCAGCGGAGGCAAGCAAGAAGACAACGCCGCAGTAGGGCGTGAGCAGGGAGGAAGGAGCAGACGGCGGCGGCGCAAGGAGGAAGGTGGCGGGCGGCGGCGGCGACGCAGAGCAGCAGCAGGGATCGTCGGCGGCGAGCGAGAAGTAGCAGGCACCAGGCACCAGGCGGCGATTTTGGGAGAGCGCACAGGAGAATCGATGAAACAGGAAGAAAGGGGGAAGAGTCGGGTGATCGGGCCTCTATTAAGTTGGTCAACGACGTCGGTTATCTAGGACAACTGACGCCTATTATCTTCAGCGTCAGTTGATCGTAATAACCAACGTCCAATTAGACAATCTTTACCCCAAATTAATTGGCGGGAACTATTATCAGCGTCGGTTATCCAAGGATAACTGACACCGAAAGTGGAACTTTTCGCACAAAATTTCATTTCACATTGGCGTCGGTGAATTGTTAAACAACCGACGCTGTATGTGACCCAGATTTTTTTCGCTCGAAAATTGGATTTCGCAGGCGCCTTTAGGCGTCGGTTGGTTACACTCAGCCGACGCTGAATACAAAGCGGTACCCGTGTCTGGCTGGTCTTTGAATATAGACATCGGTTTGTATAAATAACCGACGCCGAATATTATAGGCGTCGATTGTCCGAAATAACTGACGCCCAGAAAAGCGACACTGAACGCTATTTCTGTAGTAGTGATGCAACAAGTTTTGACATTGAATATGGTTATACGGAACAGGACACTGCATGATTAGAGTTTCACTTTATTTGTTATCTCCATTTGGGTGAATTAAGGATGCATCAAACAAGTGGACATACAAACCCAAACTCATATCTAGAAAACATTTCTATGTAAAAACTTTAGAAGATATAAATGATATGAGACATAATTTCTCATCTCAAAATCACATGGAAGCATTCACCTGCCAATCAAGAGATTATACTTATAATCAAATCATCATCTCGTGATACCATTGTCTTGCCATTCATGAGACTATACTTGTCATCATACTATCACAGGATATAAATCCTTTTCACAATATCACATGGTATCAACCCTTATCAACACAAGAGGATTACACCTCATTCAAGGCTCAACCATTCCCAAAGGTCATTAAGACCATCATACTATTCCATGCAAGATCATCATTATCTTTCCATGCCTTATAACAAGGTGCAACAACATCACTTACATATAATACATCGGTCGGCACAATATTGCATTAATGATATGGGAGATATTCATAAACAATCATAGTAGGGTTATATTAACATTAAGAAAAATCCTTTATTACATCAACATGCAAGGAATCTAGATATGATTAACCCTCATCATATTCATAATACATAGGTTTAGCATAAGACAATATCAACCATGTGGCTATAATAACCACCAATTAACACATTAAGGTTATGATCATATTAAGGAGACTATTCCACCATCATGCCATCATATAAGAAGGTTAAACATGAATACTCATATTTATCTATTTGCATTAGAGTTAGGTTTGACAAGATAAATTATATTAATATTACTAATCAACACTCATACCCAAACCCTAACTCATGAAATTCCCATTGGATCATGGATGCCTAAGGTGAAGCATCACCATCACATTCCATACCATTCTCACATATGGATCAACACAAAACTCAATATGTAACCATCAAGTCATAGCATACTAGGGTTCAACCACAAAAGAGAGTACTCCATGATCTTATTCATCATTTAAGAGGTTGTTCATAATCAATTACCATCACTTGGTTATATTAGGGCTAAGTATAATGATATGTACTTCATCAGGGTTTCCCATTAACTTGTTACATTTATTATCAATTCTAATCATATGAGGGAGAAGGTAAGACTGTATTATTCAGTTAAATCTCCATTAGGTTTCAACATCACTCAAACCGTACAAACTTACCATAAGCATCATCCCAAAACATTGGATTGTTGAGAAGGTACGTCTATTGGTTGTTTACATAAGTAAACACCTTAGATAAATCATCTATGAAGTCATTGAGTTTTTGCTCTAGAAAGAGTCACTATTTAACCCTAGACATCCCATGATTAACAACATAAAAATTTCCATCCAAAGTAGGGTAAAAACCACAAGGATTGTTTATTTAAAACAAGCCATCAATAAATGATCTTCTTAAGTTGATGTCGTAAAGGAAACCATCTAAATCACTTTATTAGGACCAAAATATTACATTATGCATCATTCCAATTTATTGGATGAAGAATCATTAGATCTTAACCATTGGGTCAAGTTCATATATTAAAACCATCAGTTTGAGTATAGGTCCAACCATTGCATTAAATGACCCAAGAAACCATTGGTTTAAGGATTAATTGATGCTACAACAACATTATTAACTCACCATAGGTTTTGGAGACCTGATCCACCATCAATATTGACCATTAAGTCACAATAGGTTGTTAGATCAACACTATATTCATTAATCATCATTGGATATCAAGATAATGTCACCATTGATTGATAGCATCATTAGGGTACTTATTTGTAGATCATTAAAACTATAATTAAGCCAAAACCTGACCTAAGGGGTGAATTTCAGTTGAGACCCTTGGTTACCACCATCAATTTTCATGAAGACAACACCATAGGTTGTTGAAATGGTACCATCATTGCATCATGTGTTTACAGAAGATATATCAGCATTAAACCCTAAAATTAACCATTGGTTGATGGGTGATTAGCACCACTGGTTATCAAACCAACCTTATACAAGTCATCTTATATATTAGTAGGAACGTACACATGATTACAAGTTCATCTAAAACTAAAATCAGAATAGGGAACATCATAAAAATCGAAATCCAAGTCAAGCATAGCTTTTTAGTGCATGGATCATCATTTTAAACAAAGAACATGAGCTAGCAAGCTTATGGTAAGCAATAAGCGTGGAGAAAGTTCTAAAACTTGCCTATAATGAGAAGTTAAATCCCAAACATAAGAAAACTCAAGCAGGTAGGTTAGAAAATCCAAGCATAAGCTCTGAACTCTTCCATATGACACCTTTCTCCATCAAAGAAGCAAACCCTAAGCATAAGGAGCAAGAAAGGTAGGGTTTTAGAGTTATAGAGAAACTTATACCATGGAACAACAAAGGTTCCAACCTGGAGAAAGATAGGGGAAAGAAGAATAGAGAAAGAAATGGGAAAGAGAAGGTGAAACTTACTAAGTTAGGTCAAGATCACCAAGAAGGAACTTTAGAAACCCTAAAGAAAGCAAAACAAAACCCTACATGCTTCCACAAAGAAATTTGCCTTCTTCTTCTACCTTGGACATGTCCTATGCAGCTAAATAGTGAGGGAATGAGGTTCTTAGTAGGAAGGAAGTGTTAGAGAACAAAACGTTCATTTGGGATCTTAAAAGTAGATATATAAAGCTTGAAGGATAAGGAAAGAGAAGAAGCATGAGGTGTCTAAAAGGTCTCCATGCATCCATGGCCTTAAACTAGTAAGGATTTACCAATAGACACACAAGCAAATGATCCACCATCCATGGATACCTGATTATCCCTTGTTTCTTGATTTTGCAAGAAAAACAAATAAATCATTTTCTTGAGAGCTCCTAAAGGTAGCTCATCCATAAAGGGGTAAACCCTACAATACCCTTAAGGAAAACACCTCCAAACCAAGGTTCAACTAGGCAACCCATGGATAAACAAGCTCAAGAATGATGAGAGAACATCCAAAGAATATAATGCAAGTGATAAATTGCAAGAAAAACCTCCCAATTGGGTAAATTGTAGAAAAGTCCAAAATTACATAAAATTGCATAACTTGCACACACATTGTTCAAATTGGACTAAACTTGAAAATTAAGCTTGTCTTGTGATTCCAAATCATATCACAAGGTTAGATTATAGTTCTAAGAATTCAATTATGATAATCAAGTATGTTCAACACTTTTAGCAAGGTTAGGGGTTTCCGAACCATAAATCCCTAACAGGGATTTCACCCCGAATTCCAAGGTAGACAAAGATGGATACTTCTCATGCACCTCATCCCCAATCTTCTGCATGGTAACTTTCATCTCATGATTATGTCACATTATTCTCATAGAAATCATATTCCTCTCCCTTAATTTCTGCATGTGTCATCTTGGTTCAACATATGAACTGTTGTACCACTTATACAGGTCTGGTAGTACCTATCAACTTTGGGACTCTATTGTCATCCTAAACTATTCTATCATTTGTATCACACATCACTCAGAATCCATACTCATTGTCTCTTATCAAACATAGAACGTCATGTATATCTCATCATATGTAACTTTATAAGGTTTCATCTCTATGCTCCTTTTATGGTTGTTGCAATTAACAACTCAATCAACCAGGTAGGCATCTCCTAATTTTCAAGAACTATGAGGAATCTGTTTATAGAGGATTCTCCAATCATCTCAATGGTGGACTAGCCATGTGTTTGGTTGAAGAATCATACACTTGTCTAAAATTGTTAAAAAATATAACTTCCCAGTTGACATTGTAAGGGGTAGAGCAACAACATTGTCTTCATCTTATCAGGATTCACATAACATACTTAACTGAGGTATCATAACTCCTAGAGGATACTTTAGTCAACCCCCAACTCATTCTTGCTAGACTTGTCACACATAAGTACAGTTACTTCAATATTCTTAAGGTTTAGAAAAGATGTTGACCATGTTACTGACCATCTTTGAAATACCTTGAGATGTCATCATTCAAATCTTGCTATAACTTGTAAGACATGACCTGAACACTCTATTCCTCCAATTCATAACTTCTATTGGTACATTGGTTAGTCTAAAGGACATAACCTAAACTCATCATGGTCATGTAACTTATGTCATCCATTCTAATTATTATGTCTAAAGGATATTTTATATTAAAAGAACATTGTAGCACATGTCTACTGGTCAATAAAACCATCTATCCTTGATAGTGGTCTTGCCCAACTATCACTGAACCATACACAACATTATAGAATCACTTTTGTTTTTCCTTCCAGACAACATTTAGAGGGTCATCATAAACTCTATCTCTAAGGGAGAGGAATACTTGGAATGTTCATTTAATAAACATCTCCAGCCTTCACATACTTCTCATACTGTTGATACATCTTGGATACTAGGATTCATTTCCTTGGTATCCACCTCATGTGATATAAGGAATCACATCCTTATCTCATCTAGTTTTACTAGCATAACATATCTCAAGACATATAAGAGTCTTCCTAATTATTGGAAGGCTCAAAAGCAAACTCAACACAAACTTTATGATCTTGGAACCATAGTCCAAGCAACCTTATGCTATAATAAGCTATCCATCCTCATGTTTACAATGAATCCACACATACCAAGTGACAATGAACCACTTGAAAGTTGTTCCCTAGAAAGGAAAGACACCAAGGGAAACACACTTCCCACATCATAGCAGCATTTTTCAAGGGTCACTAGCAAAAAGGTAACCAATTCTATTTTCATTATGCAGGTTACAACTTCTTATGTATCATTTTACCTTTTTCATTTTAGGTTCCTTGCCATTAGCATAGGAATCATCATGATCAACATATCTCATTACTCCTTCCTTGATGACTATTTATCACACTTGGGTATGTTTTCTTATTTTATTATGTTTTTCAACCAATTATCAATAGGTAAATCATCATATTCCACATTTTCTTCATTAAACAAGGATCATCCCTTAATTTCTTTCACATGCCATGCTGATTTTACATTAACACTTTCTTACACACATAGGTTTTTCTGGGATTAACTTAGGTTTCACCTTATCCTTTGTCATTGTTCCCATTCATCTTTTCATTTTATACTTATTATAGGAGTTCTCTCCATCTTATGTGTATTCCATACCTTGATTGACTTTATAAGCACATACTTATCTGTCTTTTACTTTATTATCTTTTGGAATCACAACTTCAAGAACTCATCTTTTTCTTATTTGTATTTGGATTTAGATTTCATGGTGTTGTATCATTCTCTTATAGTTACCAAACATTCACGTTTTGATAGATAATGATGTAATTTTCATCTTCTCTTGAGGTAATATTGAGTTATTTGCACCATGATTTCTTATTCATTATGCTCTTTAGATTGTCTCAAAATAATTACTTGATCAGAGTATTCAGAAAGATAACACTCTAAGAGTTTCATACTTACCTTTTCTTCAATAATTGAATACCTGGTCAGGGCATTGAAGGGCTAAGATTAGGTAGTATGCACTATATTTTCATGTCATTTTCATTACGATAACATCATCCTAGTCCTAAGTCCTAGTTTCCCTATAGACTCAGTGAACCTAAAGCTCTGATACCAACTTGTAAGACCCACTTACACTAAATGAGATTGCTCAAAACATAAAACACAATCGATCACTAATTAACCACATACCCAAAAATATGGGTAAATTAAAATTGATTTCAATAAAAACACTCACTCAGAAATGTTTGCATAAGAGCCCAACATCTTTCTTGTACCCATACTATGCCAAGAATTTGATACAAATTGTTCTATCACCTTGGCCACAACATATATACACAGGAGAACAATATTTGTATATTCCACACAAACAAGCATTAACATGCTAACAAAAGTCTGATTTGTTTGAAACACCATATACAAACTTTTCCTTCCTGGACCTGAGAGTACAAGGATGATTCTAGGACACACTAGACATCGAATCAACTTTTTGAAAGATTCATTACCATAGTTCCTCTTTACTTTCATGGTTTTGTTGTCCTCACTTCCGATTACCTAAAAAAATGTGGCAAACCACAAGGGTGAGAACCATGTCCCAGCAAGATATATAACCTCCAACAATCCTTATTGATTATAACATTTTAAATAGTAGATAATTGAACAGTTGGAGTATTTAATAATAAATTGAACAGATTGAATAGTTCAAGTATGCTAACCGGATTAAGCAAATAATCTTAGCAACAAGTATGATTATCAATATATAAAGGTAACAAATAAATCCATTTCTTTGGATAGATATCTACTCAAATTTCATCTAATAACAATCATCATCACTAATCTGGCTATCATCATATTCCTTACAAACAACACAAGCAATCTAGTAGTATAAGCATCCCTGACATCATGAATATGTCTAGTAACATAACATGGCTATCAATATTGGCATCTGAATTAACAGGAACAGATCTATATCATAAGTAGAACTAACATCATAGCACAATTAACTGCATAGGAATGATTAGTAGTTTAAGCATTTCTAATTACATAGGCATGGCTATCAATATTAAATATAGCTAGCAGCATCATCTTAACTATGAGTGTCAGTATATTTGACAACATAAGCATACTTACAACATGAGCATACCTACATCATAAGCATATCTATTATCTCTTATTGTACTATACATGATCTCAGTGAAAAGAAAGAAAACAAGGGTTATCATCCAATATGAAGCATTGTGTATAACCCTAACCAGATATACTACACGACTATCTTACATCTTTTATTATGCCCTGGGGAATTCGAATTGTACCATCCAAAGTCCAACCAACCCCTACGAAGGGCTATTCGATTACGTACATGATCTACGAGTTTTGGTATTCTAAGATCTCACCCCATTGATTAGTACAAGTAAAAAGGTAGTGACATATCAGTCAATGCTACCACTACAGTGACATATAGTCAAGATGCTAACAACTAGTCTGCCCTTGGTACAGGTCACGACACTAGAGAACAAGTTCATGCATGGTCGTTCTATAAGAGGCACATGTAGTTATATTGTTGCCTAATTTCACAATATCTGAGGCATGACCACAGTCATCCTCCATAACATGCAATTGTGGATGACTAGGATATATCCTAAACTTGCCACCCCCACATACTCAACAGTATGCGCTCTGAGTTTCCCTTAGAATATTCATTTCACCATCCAACAAGTTCTGACACTGAAGATGGTTATACGACACATGGAACTACATGATTACAGTTTCACTTGATTATTTATCTCCAGTTGGGTGAATTAAGGCTTCATCAAACAAGTGGACATACAAACCCTAATTCATATCTAGAAAACATTGCTATATAACAACTTCAGAAGATATAAAGCATATGAGACATAATTTCTCATCTCAACATCACATGGAAGTATTCACATACCAATCAAGAGATTATACTTATCATCAAATCATCATTATGTGATACCATTGTCTTGCAATTCATGAGACTATACTTGTCATCATACTATCATAGGATATAAATCCTTTTCACAATATCACAGGGTATCAACCCTTATCAACACAAGAGGATTACACCTCATTCAGGGCTCAACCATGCCCAAAGGTCATTAAGACCATCATACTATTTCCTGCAAGATCATCATTATCTTTCCATGCCTTATAACAAGTCTCAACAACATCAATTACATATAATACACTGTACAACACAATATTGCATAAATGAGCTGGGAGATATTCATAAACAATCATAGCAGGGTTATATTAACATTAAGAACATTCCTTTATTACATCAACATGCAAGGAATCTAGATATGATTCACCCTCATCATATTCATAATGCACAAGTTTAGCATAAGAATGTATCAACCATGTGGCTACGATAACCACCAATTAACACATTAAGGTTATGATCATATTAAGGACATTATTCCACTATCATGCCATCATATAAGAAGGTTAAACATGAATACTCATATTTATCTATTTTCGTTAGACTTAGGTTCAACAAGATAAATTATATAAATATTACTAATCAACACTCATACCAAAATCCTAAATCATGGCATCTCCATTAGATCATGGATGCATAACGTGAAGCATCACCATCACATTCCATACCATTCTCACATATGGATCCACACATTTCAGTCAAGTTGTAACCATCAGGTCATAGCATACTAGGGTTCAACCACAAAATAGAGTACTCCATGATTATATTAATCATTGAAGGGATTGTTCATAATCAATTACCATCACTTGGTTATATTAGGGATAAGTATAACGAAATATACTTCATGAGGGTTGCCCATTAATTTATTATATTTATTATCAATTCAAATCATATGAGGGAAAAGGTAAGACTATATTATTAAGGTGAACCTCCATTAGGTTTCAACATCACTCAAACCGTACAAACTTACCATAAGCACCATCCCAAAACATTGGATTGTTGAGAAGGTAAGACTATTGGTTGTTTACATAAGTAACCACCTTAGATAAACCACTTATGAATTCATTGAGTTGTGCTCTAGAACGAGTCACCATTTAACCCTAGACATCCCCTAATTAACAACATAAAAAGTTCCATTGAGAGTAGGGTAAAACCCACAAGCGATTGTTTATTTAAAACAAGTCATCAATAAATGAGATTCTTAAGTTCATATCATAAAGGAAACCATCTCAATCACTTTATTAAATAAAACATATCACATTAGGCATCATTCCAATTTATTGGATGAAGAATCATTAGATCTTAACCATTGGGTCAAGTTCATATATTAAAACCATCAATTGGAGTATAAGTCCTACCACTGCATCCAATGACCCAAGAAACCATTGGTCTAAGGCTTAATTGATTCTACAACTACATTCTTAACTCACCATAGGTTGTGGAGACCATATACACCATCAATAGTAACCATTAAGTCTCCATAGGTTGTTAAATCAACACTATATTCATTAATCATCATTGGATATCAAGCTAATGTCACCATTGATTGATAGCATCATTAGGGTACTTAGTTGTTGATCATTAAGATTCTAATTAATCCAAAACCTGGCCTAAGGGGTGAACGTCATTTGACACCCTTGGTCGCCACCATCATTTTTCATGAAGAAACACCATCGGTTGTTGCAATGGTACCACCATTGTGTCGTGTGTTTATAGAAGAAATCAGCTTTAAACCCTAAAATTAACCATTAGTTGATGGGTGCTTAGCACCACCGGTTCTCAAACCAATCTGATAAAAGTCATCTTATATATTAGGAGGAACGTACACATGATTACAAATTCATATATAATTGAAATCAGAACAGGGGATATCATAAAAATTGAAATCCAAGTCAAGCATAGATTTTTAGTGCATGGATCATCATTTTAAAGAAAGAACATGAGATAGCAAGCTTATGGTAAGCAATAAGAGTGGAACAAGTCATCAAATTTGCCTCTAATGAGAAGATAAAATACCAAACAGAAGAAAACTCTAGTAGGTAGGGTAGAAAATCCAAGCATAATCTTTGAACTCGTTCATCTAACACCTTTCTCCATCAAAGAAGCAATCCCTAAGCATAAGGAGCAAGAAAGGTAGGGTTTTAGAGCTTTAGAGAAACTTATACCATGGAACAGTAAGGTTCCAACATGGAGAAATATAGGGGGAAGAAGAAAATCAAAAGAAACAGGAAATAAAAGGTGAAACTTACTAAGTTAGGTCAAGATCACCAAGAAGGAACTTTAGAAACCCTAAAGGAAGCAAAACAAAACCCTACATGCTTCCACCAAGAAATTCACCTTCTTCTTCTACCTTAGACTATTCCTCTACATATAAATAGAGAGGAAACTAGGTTCTTAGTAGGAGGGAAGTGGTAGAAAACAAAACTTTCGTTTGGAGCTTAAAAGTTGATACATAAAGCTTGAAGGATAAGGAAAGAGATGAAGCATGAGGTCTAAAAGCTCTCCATTTATCCATGGCATTAAAATATTAAGGATATACAAAAAGCCACACAATAAGATGACCCACCATCCATGGAGACCCACTTATCCCTCATTTCTTGATTCTCAAGCAAAGCAAATAAACCATTTGCTTGAGAGCTCCTAAAGGTAGCTCATCCATAAAGGTGTAAACCCTAGTATACCCTTGAGGAAAACACCTCAAACCAAAGTTCAAATAGGTGCCCCATGGCTAAACAAGCTCAATAATGATTAGAGAACATACAAAGAACATTATGCGAGTGATAAATTTCAAGAAAAACCTCCCAATTGGATAAATTGTAGAAAAGTCCAAAATGTACATAAAATTGCATAACTTGCGCAAACATTGTTCAAATTGGACCAAACTTGAAACATAAACTTGTTTTATGATTCCAAATCATATAAAAAGGCTAGATTATAGTTATAAGAATTAAATTATTATAATTAAGTATGTTCAACACTTTTAGCTAGGTTAGGAGTCTCTCACATATTCCTGAAGTTCAACACCTATGTTATAAGGTTGTCAATTATGGCATTTCCACAATTGCTTGGATTGACAAATGGATGCTCGACATGCCAGTCTTGGAATATCATCAACACTTTAATATTCCATAGATATGGAATCTCTTACAGTGAGCTCAATGCAGCTTGCTTCTGGTGAGTGGGATTTTGTCTTTATCCATAACCATCTACATGAGGAAAATTGGAGTTTAGTTTAGTTTATCCCTACTCCTGATGTATCTATTGGACATGATCTTTTGGGATGAACCCTTGAATAAAAAGGCAACATTAAATCCTAGTCCATCTATAGATGAGTCAAAGGAAGTAAAGAAGTCCACGTGGTAGGTAATTGGAAATCCATTTGATAGGCCAACATACCTGCAAGAATATGCATTATCATATGGCTACTATAACACAAAGTGATTCTTACCAATATTAGAAATAGCCCAAAGACATCGATGGTAATGATGAATACCTACTTTGCAATAATGGTAAGGACACTATAATGCACAACTTGTGTGGTTGTAAGCCCATCATACCCATTTGACTTGACCTACAAGTGAAAATTAAGAACTTCACAATCTAGGAAGATGATTGGATTTCCTTGAGCATCAACAATCTAGGAAAAAACATTGATTCTTCCACTATGTGGCCTATAGAATGTTGGAATATATGGATCTACAAAAATGAATACATTCATTAAGGAGTAGTGACGCCACATCCAACAAAGTGAATTCACTAAAAAATAAGCCTTGATAATTTGATAGCTTCCAGTTCCAAGTTATTTCAGTGCAAAGTGCAGTTGTTATATGCCATTCTGTTTCTTGTCAAGACTCCGACCTTTTCATTTTTTTCAATGCTTCCTTTCCAAAAACTACAAAGAATCTTGACATTGACATGCATGTAGTTCATGTTGGTATGTATGCCCTGAGAGCCAATCATGGGATGATTGGTGGGATACATTAAGATTGATTTGATAAACATCAAAGGCAAGCTTCTAATTCTTTATGGTTCAATCGTATGAGATAATGATAGAATAGATTGAATATCTAGAGAATGACAGTACTCAATGACGTAAGCTTTCAGGTTGAGGACCTAAACGATGAGATCATACAGATGCTAAGAGTTTGTACATTCTTATTATGTCCCTAGTCGGATGTCATTGTGGAAGGTAGATAGACAACAATGACACACAAGACTAGATTGTGGTGTTGGTTGATGATAGAATCTCATTAGTCATGATATGGAGATATCAAACTAAACACATAGGTACTTGTTAGAGAACAAGTATACCAGACAGACCCACCGTGAGTTTGACACATGGAACCATGACATGGTA
Source organism: Alisma plantago-aquatica (assembly GCA_963693085.1). Classification (NCBI taxonomy): domain Eukaryota; kingdom Viridiplantae; phylum Streptophyta; class Magnoliopsida; order Alismatales; family Alismataceae; genus Alisma; species Alisma plantago-aquatica. Next base: position 321,491,172 of record OY856410.1, read on the forward strand.
GTCACAGTCAGTTCTCACAGTGATGGTGGTGAGTGTGATTCTTTGACCTAAAATCACTACACTCAACACATGTCGTTGGGTACACTTTGACATCATCAAACACAGTCCTGAAACATGGGTAGTTATAAAGGTGGTTATTGGGTGGCTTTGACACATGGGACTTTTGAGGGGTGAGTGATAGATATGGGATTTGTCCCTCCTGAGGGAGTTTGATATCCATGGCCACTTGATGAGTAGGATTGAGATAGGTGTGTGCATGCATGTGTGAATCAGTATGTGATATTGATATCATACATATGTCCTCCAGTCTACTCTGAGATCAAGAAAGTGAATGAACGTTGACAGGATGACTGTTCCATGCCTTGTGTTCATTCGGGATATCAGAGACCAAGGAATTATACATTTGCTGTAACACCATTCACTGATTGTAGGATTGAAAGTTGTTCTTAACTTTCCTTTTCACTTGGGTAGCATTGATGTGCGACTAGGCACCGCTCTTTACTTGTGAATTCATAAGTGTTATGGACTTTCACTGCCAATGTGAAATGGGTCTGCAGGGTTGCACACATAAGATTTAACCTGGAAGAGGATTTTATCCACAAACGATGTTTAAATTGATTACTAAAGGAGTTTAGTAGTTCAATTAAACACTCAGTTGATTGATAACTCAAAATCATAGTTCTCAAGGTGTTGGACCAGATGATTAAGAGTATCAGATTGATTGGAACTGCAATTGATTGATTTGCACAATCTACTGCCCCAACCGATCGGCTCATAGGGTTGAACTGATCGGCTCATGTGTCAATGAAATGATTGGCTCAATTGTTGAACTGGTCAATTTGTGTGACCAACCGAGATCGTTTGGAAAGTCAGAAGACTCTTTTTGCAAATACATATATGTTTCACTTGTACAAATTTGATTTGGACAAGGACTAATATTTGATTAGTTGGAAACAAACATGGAAAGTCAATTTGAGTTGGACCAGGACCACGAACCGATCGACTCATGCTTGAACCGATCGACTCATGCTTGAACTGATCGGTTCAGGTGTGAACCGATCGGCCCAGGTCCCCAATCGATCAGTTCATGCTTGAAACGATCAGTTTAGCTGGCGCAGTTGGTTGTTTTGTGGAAAATATTGAATCCTTCTACTCCTGCTTTAATCCCGCTTTGCCCGGGGTAGAGAACCCTATCCCATGACCCTCCTATATATAGGAGTATTGGGGGATTCTCATGTACAACTCAGAATACCATTTGCTCTACAAAGTAGTCATTCTCTCTGGTTGTGGTAACCGAGAGAGCCCGAGCAAGTGCTACCCGATAAGGGAGGCACAGTGAGGGAAAGACAACTGCAGAAAGGTGACTAGTTGCAGGAGAGTGTGTCAGTGACTAGTACGCCAACCGGAGGGTACGACTCCTTTCGGTGCCTTATGCAACAAGGCGATTAGAGTTCCAAGTGGTTTGTGTGGACTACTTCAGAGGTGGGAGACTTCTGCCGCTCGGAGGACAGCTGTCAATCCCAACAGTCCCAATGAGACTAGGAGTTGCATAGACACCATCCAAGACCGGAGGTGAAGACCACGCAAGCCGTGAGGTAACGTCATCGAGCAAGCCTCAGGACAAGGTATGTCTCTAGAAACCATCCTTCCTATTGTATAGATGTTGACGTGATTCCTTTATACTGGGTTCAGGGAGACGAAAATTTTTGTTTCCACTGCCTTCTCTGTCTCCCATCAAACCCAACAGTGGTATCAGAGCCACGTTAACTGCTCTATACTTTAGGATTATCAATGTGATCAATTTTAGTTTGTCGACTTTATTTATTGCATACAATGTGAATAAAATTAGCTTTATGTATGTCCAATCCTAAATCCACATATCCCAATATACATATATGATATGTAATATGAATGCACTCGATATGTGTCGCCCTTAAATGAGTTTTGTGGTGGATTTATAGCTTGGTTATGGCCTATAAACCCTATGTATGTATGCTTGGTTGAATGTGGTTGCTTGCATCTCAGTCTACACACCGAATCCCTATCTCCTTTTCTTGATGTAACTCGAGATAACTTGAGATTTCTTTCCTACCTTTGCTCCCCCCAAATGTAACTCGAGGTTTCTCAATACAAATGTAAATACGATAGAACTTTTATTTCTTGTTATGTCAAAGAATGGTAGATAACCTGATGGCAACTAAGATGATTGGTTCAAGGCATGAACCAATCAGTTGGTGTTGTAGACAACCGGTTCAAGGAGAAAGATGAGCGAGTGGTGACCTAAGGAGATGCACAATGACCAGTGAACCAGTCGGCTAGAGGCGCCAGTCGATCGACTGGTGGCACCCAACCGATCAGCCTAATGGCGAGCCGATCAATCATGGAGATGAGTTGATCAAACCCAGAATGGCAAAGCAAAGAGTTCATCTTATACATGTTACATGTGATGTGGACCTAGATGACCGTGATTCCTCTTGGCTCGAGGAATCACATTAGGATGGACATAATCATCGCTTTTATTGTTTCACATGTTTTATGTGGGATATAGCATGTATATGATACGTACTATATATTGTGGTGATTGGATATGTATATGTACCTATAAAAACAAAATCCCTCATTAAATATTAAATTTTAGATGCCTTCCAAATATGACACACGTGAAAAGCTTGATCGGCCAAGTGTGGGCACGCCCTAGCGTGGTGCACCGTCTATCTCATGGAAGCGTGAAGGATGGATATGTGGGTCTGCCCTAGCAGGGTGCATATTCATCGTGTTGGCTTTGGGTCGGACTTAACAAGGTGACCTAGATAGGATCTATCACCTTGAGGCATGGAGGTGATCATGGAAAGGAGTTGCACATGACATCTTTCAAGAGTTGCATATGATGCAATTGGAAAAAGTTGCCTACTTGGAAGATCTAAGTTGTGGGTGATAGCCCTAGTTGGTCCATGACTCAGAGGATTTTAGGATCTTGACCCACTAGAAGATTGTACGCTGCAATCATCTGAATTGATGGTGAGGGCTATCAATTTGAACAAAAAATAGTGGGAGAAATAATTAATTAAAGTCCTAATTATATCGCCAACCTTTCAAATCAATCAAATAAGTCAAAATTGAGTTTTGGACTAAATTTCATATATTTCCTTTTGTAGTACAAATGACAAAAAACAACAATCACTTTTCATTGTGATCGGTCCTTGAAAAGGACAAGCTGAATGGGACTAACTTCCACGTATGATTTAGGACATTGAGAATTGTTCTCACTCAAGAGCGAAAGCTCTATGTCCTGGATACTCCAGCTCCAGAGGAACCTGCTCCTACCGCACCAAAGGCAGAAAGGGATGCTTATAAGAAGCATTCTGAAGATGCCATTGATGCAAAGTGCTTGATGTTGTGCTCCATGAACCATGAGTTGCAGAGATAACATGAGAACATGGGTGTCATTGAGATGATTCAGCATCTCAAGAACATGTATGAAGATCAAGCACGACAAGAGAGATATGATGTCTCCAGGGCGTTGTTCAAGTGTGTCATGACAGAAGGAGATCCACTTGGTCCACACATGCTCAAAATGATTGGGTATGTGGAGAACCTGACAAGATTGGGATTTCCCCTGAGCCAAGAGTTGGCTACTGACGTGATACTACAATCATTGCCAGAATCATACAATCAGTTTGTGATGAACTACAACATGAACAACTTTGACAGGCCATTGACAGAGTTGTTGGGCATGTTGAGGACAGCCGAGGCACAGATGAAGAAGGACAAGCCTAAATCTGTGATGATGATCAGAAACAAGAAAGGCAAGTCCAAGCACAAGGGCAAGGGCAAGGCTAAGAAAGATTCTGATGCTAGCTAGCAGCCCAAGTCATCTTCAACTCTCAAGGCCAAGGGAGGCATGACCAAGAGAGGCAATTGCCACCATTGTCAAAAGCCAGGACATTGGAAAAGGAATTGTCCACTCTATCTGGAAGAACTAAAGAAGGAGGCGACATACGTCTCCAGCTGAAGGTGTCATGAAATAAGCTTATAACACTTTTTGAGGTATATGATACCAAGATATAAAGTGTAAAGCACCCAATAAATGGGGCAAGTGTTGCCGCCATAGATAGGAGTACTTAAGTTTATTTTCAGCCTTGAAGGCATGTAATAGAGTTATGAACTGCTATTTTATATTTGTTAATGGATAGAAACACCTTAATTTTCTTGCATATTGTATGACAATGATGGCAATTAATAAAGTTGATGTTTCAATCTTTGTGGAAATGCCTTGTTTATCTTGTGGTACTTGGTATGCATAAGATAAAATGATACCAAAAAGTTATTGATAACTCAAACAATCAAATTAACATAAATCATGAGAAATTCATTTCTAGTTTCCATATGATGGATAAGTCTAGACTCTTTTGGTTAGAGAACCAGTAAGAGACATGAATCTCTTAGACATGATTAATCAACCTTCACTAGTGGTAGTGGGAGAATGATTATCCTATTAGGTATAATACATGTGATGTATCTACATACCTATTAGAGTTAATGCTAGTACTTCAAATAGTGTTTAGAGAAATACCAATATGAATATCTTGAAGTGTTCAAGAATATCATAGATGAAGTACGAATTTGGTAAAGTATTAATTCTTGATGAGATCAATGATTGAAATACTTGAACCAAATGTTTGAGGTTCTTATGAGTGATTATGATAGTGTATCATAGTGAACTCATGATTAAGGCATGGTGATATATAAATCCACAAGGAGTCATACTCTAAGGAGTTAGAGGATGATTATCAAATAACTAATTTCTTCTTAAATAAAAAAATACCCTACACTAATAAAGGACATTAAGAATCACAAGGGGTTGTGAGTTCTTATATTCTTGACAAATACACCTCGATTATCTATGTGATGAGTTGGTCATGTGTTGAATCAACTATCTAGATGAATATGAGGAACCAGATTTTGAGTTATGGTTTATGACCATTACATCCTAAATGACTTCCATGTGAACCATAAGGTATGACCTTGATGGTAGAACCCATTGGGATAAAATCCATAAGTTCGAATGAGACTTAAGTGTTAAGACACATAGATGATGCTTGTTGATTTCAACTTAATGACTAAGAGATTCGGCATACGGATACTAAAACTGCATTCCTATGAGGAATAAAACAAGGTTGTGTACGTGACACAATCTATAAGGTTTATGAATCCATTAATGAAAATGAAGTCTATAAGTTACAATGGACTAATCAATATGATTGATTAAGTACAAGAAACTCAGAGTTGGATCTTTACTTTGATAATATAGTCAAAGGTTTTGACTGATATGACAAAGATAAAGAAGGGATCTATAATTTAGTGGGAGTGTATTTGCATTCCACATATTGATGAGGAATGAAATGTTCTAGAATGGAAATCCAAAGTGGAAATTATCTTTAGGGAAGATTGAGACGTTTCCTATGTAATAGGAATAGAGATCTATAGAGATAGTTCTCAAAAACCTCTTGACCTAAAAGGAGAGAGCATACATTGGCAATATATACTGAAGGGTTCTGTATAAGCAGATTCAGTGGGAGAAAACTTGGAGTTAGTATCCCAGAGCCAAGTGTCTCAATTCTTATGAAGAATGGGAACACTAAGAATAGATATGGATCTATCATGTATGTAATCATCCCATTATCTTGCATGTATGGACATGGCAAGAATAAAAAGCATTCATCTTGTATGTAGGACATGACAATATGATATGATCATCCTGATAACTCGTATGTGGGACATGATGAGTGGATGTTTGTCTAGTTCCAGTAAAGGTTATTGGAATACCATAAGAACTTGATAAATACTTGAGAAGGACTAGTTCTATGGAAATAAGGAAGGGTTCACTCCAAAGAGTTACATTGATGCAAACTTCTGAAAAAGAATAGAAGATTAATCACAAAATATATATGGGATATATAAAAGTGGATGTTTGCTGATAAATGGAAACATTCCAATAAAGCCATTTAAAAGGAAAAGTTGAGTATCTGTGTGTTAGAGAACATTAGTAGATACTATATGGATATGGAAGTTCATGAGATGATAGATATTTCGATCATTGATGACAAATAAGGCGTGCTTGGTCATACAATGTGGCTAAAGGTTAGCAAAGGAATACTAGATTGCATATTACAGGGACTCCATATCATATGTGTGATGTACAACGAAGAGATGAGAGACATGCAGTTAATACCGACTTTGGCAAGGTGTTGCCATAACTCACTATGTTAGCACTAGATCACAGTAACATGTGGGACATGTTTGAAGATCACTAAGAATATGATTCAAGGGTGATTGGCTCGCAGTGCAAGTGGGAGTCTGTTGGTATGTATGCCCTAAGAGCCAATCTTGGGATGATTGGTGGGATACATTAAGATTGATTTGATAAACATCAAAGGAAAGCTTCCAATTCTTTCTGGTTCAATCATATGAGATAATGATAGAACAGATTGAATGTCTAGAGAATGACAGTACTCAATGACGTATGCTTTCAGGTTGAGGACCTGAATGATGAGATCATACAGATGCTAAGAGTTTGTACATTCTTATTATGTCCTTAGTCGGATGTCATTGTGGAAGGTATATAGACAACAATGACACACAAGACTAGATTATGGTGTTGGTTGATGATAGAATCTCATTAGTCATGATATGGAGATATCAAACCAAACACATAGGTACTTGTTAGAGAACAAGTATATCGGACAGACCCACTGTGAGTTTGACACATGGAACCATGACATGGTAGTCACAGTCAGTTCTCACAGTGATGGTGGTGAGTGTGATTCTTTGACCAGAAATCACTACACTCAACACATGTCGTTGGGTACACTTTGACATCATCAAACGCAGTCCTGAAACATGGATTGTTATAAAGATGATGATTGGGTGGCTTTGACACATGGGGCTTTTGAGGGGTGAGTGATAGATATGGGATTTGTCACTCCTGAGGGAGTTTGATATCCATGGCCACTTGATGAGCAGGATTGAGATAGGCATGCACACGCATGTGTGAATTAGTATGTGATATTGATGTCATACATATCTCCTCCAGTCTACTCTGAGATAAAGAAAGTGAATGAACGTTGACAGGATGACTGTTCCATGCCTTGAGTTCATTCGGGATATCAGAGACCAAGGAATTATACATTTGTTGTAACACCATTCACAGATTGTAGGATTGAAAGTTGTTCTCCAACTTTCCTTTTCACTTGGGTAGCACTGATGTGCAACTAGGCACCACTCTTTGCTTGTGAAGTCATAAGTGTTATGGACTTTTACTGCCAACGTGAAATGGGCCTGCAGGGTCACACACATAGGATTTAACCTGGAAGAGGAGTTTATCCATAAACAATGTTTAAATTGATTACTAAAGGAGTTTAGTAGTTCAATTAAACACTCAGTTAATTGATAGCTCAAAATCATAGTGTTCAAGGTGTTGGACCAGATGATTAAGAGTATCAGATTGATTGGAACTGCAATTGACTAATTTGCACAGTCTACTACCCCAACTGATCAGCTGATAGGGTTGAACTGATCAGCTCAGGTTGATGAACCGATCGACTCAAAGTGGTGAGTCGATCGGCTCATGTGTCAATGAAACGATCGGCTCAATTGTTGAACCGGTCGATTCGTGTGACCAACCGAGATCATTTAGAAAGTCAGAAGACTCTTTTTGCAAATACATATTTGTTTCACTTGTACAAATTTGATTTGGACAAGGACTAATATTTGATTAGTTTGAAACAAACATGGAAATTCAATTTGAGTTGGACCAGGATCATGAACCGATCAGCTCATACTTGAACCGATCGGCTCAGGTGTCCCAACCGATCGGTTCAGGTGTGAACCGATCGGCTCAGGTCCGCAACCGATCGGTTCATGCTTGAAACGATCGGTTCAGTTGGCGTAGTTGGTTGTTTTGTGGAAAAGTTTTGACGTGATTCCTTTATACGTGACAAACCATCCTTCCTATTATATAGACGTTGACGTGATTCCTTTATATTGGGTTCGGGGAGAAGAAAAATTTTGTTTCTACTGCCTTCTATGTCTCCCATCAAACCCAACAGTTCATACACATGTAAAATGTAAGATGGGAACTAGATACCTTATTTCTTTTAATTCTATCCTAGAGTCTGAAATTCAAGTCATTCATAAAGTCCTTGAGTTTTGTAATGAGAACAATTGGCATGATCTTCTTAGATTCATCTCAAGTTGTAGCTAAGTTGCAGGTTCAAGCCATTGATCAGATCAAGTTTAAACCTCGGGTTTGCAAAGCCTTAAAACTGAGGAGAAAATGTCAATATTCTAGTATTCACCATATTCCATGTACCAAGAACTTTGTAGCATACTCAATATCTAAACACTCTCTCCTTTCTAGAATAGCTACGTCTTTTTTATTAACAGACCTGGTTGGCTAGTTTGTAGTGTTGATATCCTTCTAGCTTCTATTTTAGCATTAAACAGAGAGCGGGGTAATACAAGTTAGTGTGTATTTTTTTTCAAACAAATCAAAATTATTTACATAGTTTAGAAATACCTATTTTGTATATATCTTTAACAATTCAATATTTTAAGTGCAACATAATATGTTCTTAATTTTTTATTTGTATAGTTCGATATATTATTGGCCCAAAGGTCTTAATATCCTTACATTCATGTGGAACTTATTATACAAATATTTTGGAACTAGATTAAGTAGTTAGAAATTCTGATCGTACATTTTATTTAAATGTATAATTGTATATATGTATATATAATTATTTCTTATACTATTTTTCTATACAAAGTGTACATTTACTTATTTTATTAGTTTTTTATTTTTCATTGTGTAGAAAAGAAAAATAGCATATCACATGATGATCTAGAACAATGGGTATCACTTTAGCCTTAAGATACTACATCTTTCTATTTTGATTTTTATTATGAAAGATCACATATTGTGCGGTAATGTACTTCAATGTATAAAGATCTATCATGAATTGAACAACAATGTAACACTAGTCCTATTGTGTTTATTACATGCCTCTAAAGATGATCTCCCCCATGATCATGACTATGCCCCTATCACTAATGGTCCAATAGAGATTGTGTATGTCACTAATGATCCAATAGCATCCTTGTTGCTCTTTGGACATGATGATATCATGCAGAATGTCTAAAAGGGAGGGGTGGGGTTCCGGTGTTGAGGATTTGTCTCTCAACCTTTCCAACACAATAGCCTTACGACAACGGTAGCGGCCGGCCACACAATTCTTTCGGAAGTCACACAATCCCCAGTCTCATGTCATGAGCAATGAGTACTTGTAGACGACTGATACTGTCGGTGCTGCCCTTTATGTGCCTATAGTGATGGAACTAGAAAGTCCCCATGGGGGTCTGAGTAAAATAAAATAGGTATTTTTCCCTCAACAAAAATTCTTTCATAGCAAGCAAGAATCAGACATAAGTAGCAAATATTACACATAATGCATTATCGCTCAACGTTGTACTTGGATATGAATGGATCTAAAAAGAACCTCTCTAACAAAAAACCTATGTAGCAGTCGCGAATAGAACAAGGGGCTGACTGATCTACATACTTGACGCTAGCTGTCGACTTTGTTTTTTGGATATAAAATAGTATTATTTTTTAGTGTTTGATAGTGCAATATACCTATAAATGGACATGAGAAGAGAGGATACAGTCCATACACCCCCCCCAGATCTCCCATGTGTTTCAGTACCCATCGTCGATTGTCATTTCTATGGGCATGGGTGAACCATCATAGTTATTTCTACTGTGAACACTTGTAACTCATGTGCAGTTTTCTTTACCATAGAAACAGACGATTTATTGTCTTCCTTGATGGCCTCATGTTCCCAGTGATGTGTCCACCCATCACCACTCTCTTCAGACTATCCCTTGTTTTCAAAGAAGGGAAATGGATAAAATAGAAGTTTGGATGGAATGCAAATGGGAAGAAAAATGGAAGGCCAACAGACTGGGTACTAGCCAAGCAGGCAACAAAAGAGAAAGCTGACTGGAACAACATCGGCCGACTCTAGTATCGAAAAAAAAAACGGCCAATGTGGAGGACGCCAACAAAGAAGGCCTCCAAGTATGTTGTAACCAGTTGTTGTTAGTACAATTTGTGTTTTCAAATATCCTGATCGTATACTTACTTAAAGTTCATTCTTAAAAAAAAAATTCATGAGATGTATGTGCGATATAGATTAAAAGGACATGATGTGTACAAATCATATCATCTTTTGGATCATGTTTGGTTGCATATCCATGTTGTTTTGACTCAATTATCACTCTCATTCATGCTAGATTCTATATTTTTAACTATTCTTAATTGTCTCATGGTTTGGATTGTAGGTATTAAATTTTGTAATGAAATGATAATGAATATATCATATTATCACTTATTGGATCACTCCTCAAGTATCTACATATTTTAGGGTTTGAAATTACACAAATACCACTTTTTACGGCATGTAAATCCGACATACATGCTAAAAGTTATAAGAAGAATACACCACAGCCCAGAATAACCATTGACACGTTGTGTCTAAAAAAGACACTCTGTGTCTTAAAAAGACACGACGTGTCTTATTAAAAGCACCCCGTGTCTCAGTCTGAAAATTGAATGCAAAACTCCAGATTTGCAGCAAAGCATTGTGTTTCATTAAAGACATGTCGTGTCTTATTAAAGACATGTCGTGTAACCTTTTAGAACTTCTAGAACTCAATCCAAACTTTAGTTATTGCATAAGTCATGCCATGTCTTATAAAAGACACGTCGTGTTACCTGCAAATTTCACCCAAACGCGAATGTAATTGTCTCACACTTATATATATGACCCCAAGCCGCCTTGGGACAGTTACCACGATATATTTCAGACCTTTTGGAGCGGGACTCAAGCAAGGAAGAGCCAAGGAGGAGTTGGAGGCGTTCTAAGGGAGAAAAGGTGATTTTTCGGGAGGAAAACTTCTTCTTCCTCCTCTTCTCCAACAATTGCAGCATGAATCTCTTTCTTTCTCTTCTCTATACTTCGGTGTGAAGTTTTCTGGGGAGTTTCTAGCAGTAAGGACAAATTTGTGACTCTCTGAGTTCCACATCTATCTTCCTTCTTCCATGGACATCCAAGTTTATTTCCTTCTATTATGATGTCTAGCACTATTTTTTTACTGCTTGTATCTACTTTCTACAGCCATGGACGAGTAGATCTCTTGTTCTTGGGCATAGAGGAGTAACTCTCATGTCATAACATGTTTGAACATGAATTTCATATATAATTCTAGTGTTTCACTATTCTAAGGTTCATTGGTGTTTAATTCTTCTTACATGTTTTGCTGGCCACTTTGTATGTTTGATTTATGCTCTTTGTATAATCTGGGAAGATGTGCATAGGAGTAAGGAGGTGTACCTTAGCTGCACTACCTTGACCACAGGAGTGGATGAGATGTGTAGGGGAGTAAAGGTTTGTAGTCTGAATCTTAGTATATCCATGGGAGTGGTATATCAAGTTAGGACTGTTCTACACTATCGGGAGGTGGGTGTAGGATACAAACATCCCTTGTGTTATTACTAGTGCTCTTGATCTTTATTGTTCTTCATGTTATGATGTGGATGTAAAACTCTATCCTCAAGATTTCCTAATCCAAATTGATCCTTAATACAAGTGTTTTTTGTTTTAGTTCATTTCCCTTTAATTGCTTAGTTAATGTAACAAAACATCTCCTGTTAAAAAGATCTAGATTATTAAAAATCATAACTCTTGCACCTAGCTAACCAACTCTCCTTGTGTTTGACCTCGATTACAAATACTCTCGCACACTTGCGGGAAATAGCTAGTTGAGTAAAAGATCATTCTTATGATTGAAACTTGTTAGTGTAATAAACCAACATGACACATTTGGATTACGAGAGATTTGAAACCAAAATAAAGAAGGGAAAATATAGATATATATCAGGCTAGTGAGGAGTGAGGATCCAGAAATTTTATAAACTGGTAATTTAATATATATATATATATATATATATATATATATATATATATATATAGAGAGAGAGAGAGAGAGAGAGAGAGTTAGGCTAGGATACACTTAAGCGTATTGGGGCCAAAATACAATCAAGTTTTAATCCCTTGGATCTTCCCCAATTTTGATCAGTGGCTGGGAATTATCCCACCCACTAATGCAACCACAAATGATGGGTCCACCCAGCCATTCTCTCTCCCACTGTCACTCGACTCTCTCTCTCCCTCTCTCTCCAATACCTGTGCTGACCCCACCTGTAGTTGTATTCAGCGATCTCTGTCTCTCTCTTTCCTCCCTACTCCCTGCTCTCTCTCCCACACCCGATGTCTGCTCTCCCGCTCCCAAGCCTCGCTCTAGCTCCCCCGTCGGTTGTGTCTCTCTCACAGCAGCAGCGATCTCCTTCTCACAGCGGTGATCACTGTAGCCAACAATTTGGCGGTAATCTCCTTCTCACATTATCTTTTTCTCTCTTTCCTCTACCCTCTCTCTCCCCCACTCACTCTCTACTCTCCCTCTCCCGACTACCTGCTCTCTAGCTCCCAAGATGTTGTTTGTCTGCAAATTTCCCAATCCAACACTCTGGTCGCCGTCGTAGTAGTTAGGTGGCTTCGTTAGCACAAGGTGAACTGGCACAATAAGGAGCGACCCACCTCCACCTCAGGATCCTCCAGCTTCCCAGGTGATAAGGTGACAATTGGGAGACGATCACCTCCATCGTCCACACTACAACACTCCATTTTCGTACTGCTATCTATGCGAAATCTAGGTATGTGTTGTTGTGATCTCCTCATATCTATGTTGTTGCGATATTGGCATCTATGTGCCAGTGCGATTTAGGTCTTCTTCCTCCTTTAATTCGTCTTCCCCCTTTAGATCTTCTCCCCCTTTCCTCCTTTTGTCTACCATTTCATCCTAATTCCCCTTATTTTCAGTTGGATCTACTCTTCCCTAACTACTATGACGGGAGTTGGAAGCAACCCTAGTTTTTTTTGTTCAACAACTAACAGGAGTGGAAGCATTAGCCAACATTGCTACTGTGGTCTGGTACTTCAAGAAAAGATAGCCTGGAATGAGAAGAATTATGGCCAAAATTTCTTGGTTGTCCCAACTTCAACAAATAGGTTATTTTCAACCAATGAATGCTATCTTCAATTAGGAATTTTGATTTTAGTACGTATGTATTAATTTTCATTTTTATATGCAGGGAACTGATCATTGTCGATTCTTCCAATGGGTTGATGAACCTATGAACATCCCTAGGGAATATATTATCAATATGAAATGGCTTGAAGAAGGAATGAAGATGTCTACGATGAGGGAAGAAAGAGTTGTTACCAAATATAGGTGTTGTGTAGCTGTATTGGTGGCTTCTTCGGTCTTTCTTCTTGTTGTGTATGCAGGACCATGTTAGTAAGTTGTGGGTATTAACAAAGAATGAGTATGTATTATGGTTTAGTAAGTGTGTTGTAGTTGTGGTTGGAGTTGTAATCTCTAAATATTTGTACTAGTTTCTAATGAATGAATGTTACCCACCATTGACATTACTTGTGTGTTCCATTGACACTCAATGAGTCAGACTAAATGTAAAAATTGATATGATCCACCCTATGAAGCTCTGTCGATCCTATTCTTGCATCTGAATGAATACCATCTGCCATATGGGAGGTTCTTGCTATGATCAATTACACCTATGGTGGGATCCCACTATATCGATGGTTTATGATGTTTTATTTAAAACTGTGTGCACTATGCCAAGCAACAACAAAATGAAAATTCAAGATGATGTTGAGTTTCAGTACATCAGTAGGACCAAGCACAAGTAACCACACCCCAATTTCAAATTGCTAAATCATGAACTGAACTAAGGGTTAATTGAATGCTACTGAAGTAAATTAATGAATTAATTCAGCAATGACGATTTGCATTCATCAGTGCACTTGAAGCAACAATGAATTGAATATGCAGCAAAGATTTTGTTACTGAACATATCACATTTATGTATTGTACTCAAATAACAATCCAATAAAGATTATTGTGTTGAACATAAGGTTTTCACCAAAGACTCAATTGCATACACCACCAAACTGAATTGGATTTAATCTAAAAAGAACTAAAACATGAACCACACACCCCAGAGGACATCTGAACAACTCCAGTCACTAGGATGCTAAACTAGAAACACTAACGAGACACATAAATAACTAAAAATATTCATCCAATTAAATATTCATCCAAGGCTATCAAATTGCAAACATATGAAGTATGATACACCAAATTGTTGAAAATCTAAAAAGGAGCTACCCGACCACATAAACAAGTGCTCCAAGTAGAGTTTTCACCTTCCATCAATGGATGATGATACAGACAAGCACAGAATAGGTCCCCATATGTGAGACTTGAAGTATACTGATTACTGAATAACATGCTATCATTTAGAATTAATGGAAGCATGAATGAACAAAAATGAAGCATGAACTGCAGCCTAGGGGTTGTCTGAACAACTTCAATGTACTGAACATCAATAAGGCTCAAGTAATTTGATGAACTTGGGATTCACTGTATACTCCATACTTGTCATGCAAAAATGCAGAATATTTACTGTTTTGACATATGGTGAGGTTAGTTTCGGTCAGCAGATTGATAACAGTCTTGAAAAATTGCAGAAAACAATTCCTATCTATTAGATTTATGTACCTAAAAAATCAGAAAATGATAGCAGTTATGATTTTGAGTCGGTGATTAGATCCCTTGGACATCTAGCTCATGTTAATAACCCCTTATTCAGCTGCATCTTTCAGCAAATTGAAAATGAGGCTGCTACATTATTGTTTCTCCATTGCAAAGAAGGGAAGCTTTAGGTCCTTGATGCACCTGCAGGCTTCATTCTTGTCACCGCTAACCACATACTCAACACCGGATACCCAAGACACCAACAATATTATAGTTGGGGATATGATCAATACATGCAATGCCAATATTGTACATATGTTCTCATCAAACAAGGAGATGCCCATATTTTATTAATGTCACGAACATATGGTAATTTGGCAATCAGATAATATAGTCAAGGAGAATAGAAAAAATAAATAAAATATGTTCCTTTCTTATTCATTGCCTCCTCCATGCCAAGTTCACCAACAAACATGTCTTAGTTTCAATTAATACATTACCTCACTATTATATTTACAACCATATGAATCAGAAGTTCATTTTTTCTTGCAACAGTAACAAAAATACTTAATGAACCAGTTCGTATTCCACATTCAATCTATAAAAATTACATTGAATAAACCACACATTCAGATCCAACCATGTACCAGAATATCAACATTCGAGCCAAACATGAACTCAACTGAATCCAACAACAAGTCCATTCATTTCAAAATTTTGGATAAGCATTATAGAAAAGATCCAATAAGAATATAATTTTCCATTTCAGCACTGAGCGTGCATACATTAATACATCAGCACTGAACGTGCATACATGAATACATTGCAGTGAACGTCCATACATGAATACATAGTTCCAGCACAGAAATGGTTACAAGACCCATAGGCAAATTGATCATGAGCATCCACCTGCATCTTATTCTTCTTCAGTCTCATAAATTTGGTGAAGATCATGAGTGTCAGATGTATCTTTGACAACCTGAATAAATTTTCGCAACATGAGTGACCAGGAAAATGAAAATCAATTAAATTAACTAGAACAAAAATCAACTAAGTCAACTAACCCCAGATTTTGCATGTACAACTATTGTGCCCTCATCCGTTACATGTACTACATGTCCTTTGTCTTTTTTCCTTTAACTCAGCTTGTGGATTAAACCTTTGTGGCTTCCTATTTCCTTTACAATGTGATGGAGGTGGATCTCTTGCTTCCATTCCATCTTCCACATCTTGAATCTGGAGCACACACTTACTACCTTGTGTTGGAATGTGAGTTTGAAACGATGGCATGCCTTCTTCACAAGAAGTCATTCCCTTATCTTTTTGTAAGGACATGATGTTTTCATAAGTTTTTTCAAATAGCTCGTGTACATCAAGGTAAGTGTCTTTATGTTTAGAAGCTATACCAACGAACTTCATTGCTGATCTACAAAGTGAGTTGTACCTACCCAAAGGGGTACTACCATCAACTTCTTCACAAGTCTCTTTGACATAATAATCTGTACTTGTAGTTTTTGCTTCCCTAGTCCATCTATTCAGCACATATAGAGGTGGTATCTTATGAACTTTAAGATAAAGCATCACTTTTAGTATATGCCCACATAAGATGCCAGAAAACTGAAATAGCTTACATTCACAAAAGAATTATTCATTATTTAGATTAACATGTACTTGGTAGCTATTCTTTGATATAAATGCAAGTGACTCGCCGCCAACACGTGAAATTTGACATATAGAATCTTTACTAACCTCCACTAAATCATAGCATGTGGTCAATTTCATTTGATCTTTGGAAATCTTAAAAACTGATCTAGTGTAGATATCTCTTGCATGTTTCTCAATGGGAGCATAAGACCATAGTGTTGGTTGTCCATCCTTAGATATGTATTCTTCTTCATCTTCTTTGTCATATCGGTTATCAACCACCTTCTCAAATTCTTGGACAAATTTAAACAAGGGAAAATGATTATTTACATGATCTTTAAATATTACATTCATGCTCGCACTCTGTTGTGTTGTCGACATGTTGGCAAAAAATGTGTCTCTAAAGTATACATGAATCCATTGCTCTCTGATATTCCATAACAAGGTTAGATGTGCGTTGTCACTCAAATTTAAATCAGTTATCATCTTATTCCATCTTTGCTCAAACTCATTAATAGTGATGGGGTGATTGATGCAGCATTGAAACTCTTCAATGAACCCAACAACAATCCCATAGATCACACTGAGATGTTCACATGCTTTTTGCATACATGCCTTTGGCAACAACGATGAACTGCATTGGGAAACACAATACGAATTGCCTTTTTTATTACTGGATCTTGATCAGTTAAAATTGCCTTTGGGTGCTTTTTGTACTAGAAATTTTTGGAAACCCCAAACAAACGACTCAGTAGTCTCATCTCTTAATAAAGCACAACCAAACAAAGTAGATTTCTTATGATGATTCACCCCTATAAAAGGTGCAAATGGCATATTGTATCTATTAGTCATGTAAGTTGTGTCAAATGTAATCACATCCCCAAATGTTTGATATGCTAGTCTTGATCTCACATCTACCCAGAAGATATTGTGTGCACAACCCTCATCATCAAATAGTACAGAGTAGAAGAATGTAGGGTTATTTGCTTATTACTTTCTGAAATGCTCTAATGTGGATGCTACATCAACACATATGTATCTCCTTCTCAAAGAAACAAGTGTGTTGCTTAGATCTTTTCTTGTTAATGTGACATTACGAATTCCACCTTGTTGGCTAGCAATAAGTGACATTATATGTGCACTTGAAATATTTTGGCCATGCATTGCCTGGATGAAATCATGCACCTCAGAAGACATGCGACGATGTGAGCGATGAAACCTATTTTTAGATGGACTATTGGTGAGATCATGGTTGTGCTCTTTCTCAAATCTCATAACCACCCACTTTGTATGCTCTTCTAGCTTGACTCACATTTGAGCCTTGCAACCTGTTCGATTAGAAATGATGTCCTTTTGTGGGGTTCCCTTATGACCATTGTCTTCCTTCTTTTTTGGTTTATATAACCCTTCCTTAAAGCACATGAATACCCTACTCGTCACTTTTTTTGTTTTAGCTGAGACATAATGATTCCCCTTCCTTATGCTAAATCTCATACGATATGCATATTGATTATAAAACTCCTTAGCCTTATCAAGGCTATCAAATTGCAAACCTATGAAAGGCTCCAGATCAAATTGTACTTCAAACCTTTCATCCTCCATAGGGGTCTCATTTTCTTCTCCAAACTGATCATTTGCATCCACTACCACTTCTTCATCTAGAACCAATCTATTCTCGGCATGCCATCTACATCATGAGAAAAATCCATATCTACAAAAAAAGACATAATCATTCCCTTTTTTCATATTAAACAATAGAAAGTTAAAGTAGATTGATAAGTTAAAAGGAAGTCTAACCATGCAGGGGTTGTTGTGTGGTGCTAGTTCCTTCCATATCAGACCAATTTGGAATGTAGTCTTCCATTACTTCAAAAAAAATTGAATATCATGAGAAACCCAACAAGATTAAATTACCACATGAACAACCCAATTCATAAATATAAATTGTTGCGGTCCTAATATGGAATTCAATAATGTTTTCTCCATACTTGTCATGCAAAAATGCAAAAATTTTACTATTTTGGTGGCGTGGTTAGTTTAAGTCGGCGGATTGATAACAGTCATGCAAAAATGCAAAAATATATCCTTGTCTTATTAGATTTATGTACCTAAAAAATGCAAAAAATGATAACAGTTCTAATTTTGAGTTGGCAATTAAATCATGAGATGTGAATAATGTGATTATTCTTTCAGCAAATCGAAAATGAGGCTCCTTGATTATTATTTCTCCATTGCAAGCAATGTTTATGTGAATAATGTGTTACCCTGAGATGTGTCGCCTGCCCCCAATGAGAGATGTTTCCTGACCCTGATGAGATTTAGGGACTCCAATCAAGCTCGTCGATAGCTCTAATCTTCAGCAAAGAACTTCCTTGCACTCCAAACACTCTGTCACTCAGAACCCAGATGAGATGTAGGGACCCCGATGAGATCTAAGCACCAAGCTCTCTCGTCGATAGAAGGGTAGCAGCACGCCGATAGATCTAAGTGCTAGCACGCTCACCATGCAAGCAAGAAGGTCGCCGACAGATCAAGCAAGCCCGCTCACTTTCCGACACAGTAGATCTTCATGTCGGTCGCTAAGCCTCGTTCAGCCACTGAGCCTCAATCGATAGAGGAATGTGACAGAGAGGGTGGAGGAAAGCACAATGAGGGAGAGAGAGAATGGGGGAGAGAGATGGAAAGAGAGTGGGGAGAGAGAGTGAGAGACAGGTGATAGTGGGAGAGAGAACGGCTGGGTGGACCCAACGTCTATGGTTGCATTAGTGGGCGGGATAATTCCAAGCCACTGATCAAAATCGGGGAATATCCAAGGGCTTAAAACTTGATTGTATTTTGTCCCCAATACACTTAAGTGTATCCTAGCTTAACTCTCTCTCTCTCTCTCTCTATATATATATATATATATATATATATATATATATATATTAAAAACTAGTGTTGACACGACGTCAACAACCAATTGTTAATCTCCTGCTATCCAGTGGAGGATCTTGACAGGAAACCTAGTGGGGGGAAAGCAACTTTATATACTTGAAGTATAGTATATTGTAATTAACCATACGATTTATATAATTTCTCTCTTAACTTCAAAATATGTAAGAAAAGACAAACTAGAAATATTAAACTTATAACTTAAAAAAGAAGTATATATATTCAAAATTAATTTATAATATTTTGAAACAGACATGTCCATTTTACTTATAAAATATAAATTTTAATAGTTTAAATCTTTGAATAAAGTAGTAGTCAGACTATTTCCAAAAGTTTGGCCAATACTTCTTTCAAGACAAATAATCATAATATAAATAAATAATAAATTACCTAATTTGTTGTAAATTTTTAATTGATAAATATCTAACATCGACACATTGGAGTGGTGACAAGAAATATAAGAGTCAAAATGAGATGAATATGTCTAGATTATAAATAAATACAAGATTTTAAATTTGAGAAACAAGAAACATGGTGGCATGCATAAAATTCAATTAGCACACATTCCCCAAAAGATTCAAATCTTAAATCCATAACACAAATATGAGATATGTCAAAACCTGACAAATATGACATTAGTCATTCATTGGAGCCTTTTTATAAAAAAAACTGATAAATGTTAAATAATCAAATTGTATTTATAGGGGCATCTAACCAGTTAACATTAGTAACAAATACACTTACTTCATATTTTCCAAAGTTGGTGCGGTATGGGAGGATTCATGAAGAACAGAAGAGAATTAAGAAACTTAATTACATCGAGATAGAAGACAGACAAACAACAACTTGTGTCGCAATCCTTAATGGACGTCAAAATCAATATTTCATAAAAGAGGGTGGATAATTGAAAAAAAATCTAGTTCGCGTGGATAAAATGATTTGGGAAAGAGGAAAATAGCAGGAAGTGAATAGGAAAGATTGTCGGTACTTTCTGCCAAATCATTTTGCATCAAATTGGGGTCAAAAAAATAGAAAGAGGAATATATAATGGGAGACATGTCTTAAGTTATAGGGAATCATGGAGGAAAATAGGAGAAAAATATAAAAATAAAAAAAAGATTTTAAATAAAGTTTTGCAAATAACAATGATGGAAATTTGAACATGTATTATGTAAGAAACTTCAAGATGAATGGAAACATGGAGGAAAATATTAAGAATTGTTTGCAAATAAATATGTAATTTAGAGATAAAAGTTGAGCTATGAAGAAACATAAATATTTTGACAATTTGTTGAGAAACATATTGATTTATAAAAAGAAGTAATTTATGCTTCATCAAACATATAAAGATTATATATAGTCTACTTTATGGCATACTTTCTATTTATTTTTATTATATCTTTCCCATTTTTTCTTTGTAAAAATCAAACTTATTAAAATGAGTATATTCACATACCTCCTCCAATCTCCTCATGTTCATTCACCAACATATTAATCTGTGTATAGGTTTGTGTCTGAAAAGGTAATCAAGCGAGGAGAAAAACTACAATAATGTTGGACTATCATTGTAGTTAATGAAGTAGAAGTTCATTATGTAAAAATTTATTATAACTCTCTAGGGTTTGTATATTTATCTTAACTAATTACTTTGTCAATGTTAAATAAGAAAATACAATATATCTTTCTATAGTGCTACAACTACAATTTATTATAACTCTATATTTATACCTTACTTTTAAATGATTTATTGTAATTAAGTGCCATAGATCTGATGCCTCTTTTGAAATATAAGATATACTACAATACAATTAAATTTCTATCAAACTAATTAAGATATAAAATTTTATTAATTATAGTATCATATTCCTATTTGAATAAGTATTTTTAGTAATAAATACCTACTTGTAGTATTCAACATCTTTGGAGGCATCAACACATTGTAATTTAATTTAATTTTAGAAACCCAACATGGCATTGTAGTAAAAATATTTTCTAAAAAAAATCTTACGAGGCGTACCCCCCCGTCCTACATAAGATCGGTCGCTTCTGTCATCTCCTTCCCTCTTTATCTCTCTCTAGTTTGTGGGATACCCTGCTCTCTATATCTTTTTCTAGGCATGTTACCATGTATCATCTCTCTTTGTGACTTCTTTGTATGCTCTTCTCTTTGCTTCTCTCGTGCATACAACATTTTGGATGGGTCGACTACCACGAAAGCTTGTTGTAGAGGAGCATCTAAAAAGAAATAGAGAGAAGAGAACAAGTTGGGAGAGATCACACTCCTAGTGGCCTCCACCAACTTGGCATCATAGTTGAGGTGTATGATCTATGTCTCTTGAATGCTATAGAAATTCATGAACCTTGGATATGGGATCTGTAATTTAGAAAAGGAAGGTGTCGGAGAAGAGAAGGATAAGATGGGATTGGTGAATCATCGAGAGGAGCAGGAGATGTTGAACTTGAAATTAGTTGACTTGACTCAGCTGTCGCATAGACACAGGCGTTATATTGCGTGTGACTTCCCTTGACCAAAGTAGGTCAGTGGATCAGTTTTTTCAGATCCTGTTAGGAAAGGAAATGGCTCAAAATTTAAACAGGGAAACAACATGCTCCTAGTCATTAAACTTATACCCCCTTTCAAACTAGACACAACAGGGCAAAGTCCTAATTTGGTAATAAGCTTGAGATGATGATATTTAGATGGGGGCTTGATAAGAACATCAGCAATTTGTACTTCAGAACTGACATGAAATGATAGTCGAGCTCAATGTGCTTAGATCTAACATGAAAAATTGGATTGATAGTTAACTCAATGGCACTCTTGCTATCACATAATAGCAGAACATGCTTGTGAGCAATATGAAAATCTCTATATAACAAGGACATCTAGGTAAGTTGAGGAGTAGCTAAAAATAGATCCCTAAACTCTTCCTCCATGCTTGAGTAAGATACAATGGATCATTTTTTAGCACTCCAAGATATACAAGTGGAGCTAAAATAGACAACAAATCTTGTAGTAGATCTTGTAGTTAAGTGGCAACCCACCCAATATGAATCACATAAGTTAGTAAGTTGATAAGTAGTTATAGGAGAAATCAATAAAGATAGAGTAGATGTCCCCTTTAAATACTGAAGAATTCCTTTATCCATAGAAATATGATGATGGGTAAGATTGGCCAATGAACTGACATGCAAGTCTTACGGTGAAGCTAATATCTGAATGTGTAAGGGTAATATTTTGTAAATGCCCAACTATCTTTCTATATTTAGTTGGATTGTCAAGAGAAGAATAAATTTGACCATTGCCAAAATGTTGAGGAATTGGGGTGCTAACAAGTTTACAATCAATCATGGGAGTCATTATTCAAAACTTGTAAAATGTATTTTTCTCAGATGAGCAAGATGCCTTCACTTGTCTGATGTAGTTGGGTCCCTAAGAAAAAATGTGCTTTCCCAAGATCACACAATTGAAAAACATTGATCAGATCCGAGATAAAGTTATGAACAAATGTAGTATTATTTCTGGTGAATATAATGTCATGAGAAAATATATCAAGTCATTTCCATTTTTGAAGACAAATAAAGAGGGTCAGCTTGATTGGAAACAAACCTAAATGATATAAGATAATCACTAAGCTTGTTAAACAAAGCCTTGGGAACCTATTTAAGTCCATAGAGAGCTTTGTTTAATTTGCATACATGAGTGGGAAAATCTTTGTTAATAAATCTAGGTGGTTGTTCCATATAGGCAGGTTCAGATAGATCACCATTCTGAGAAGCATTGCAAACATCTAATTGATGTATGGTCCAACTAAAAGTGGTAGAAAGAGTGAGTACAATTTTACTATTACGCTTCTTGACTATTGGACATAAGTTTTAAAGCAATCCACCCCCTCTTCTTGTGTATAACCATTTGCTAATAATATGGCTTTCATCCTATCTAGAGAACCATCAACTTTTAGTTTTGTTTTATAGACCCATTTTGACCCAATAACATTAGTATGTTGTAGTTGAGGTAATAAGACCCATGTCTTATTTTGTTCAACAACTTTTAACTCTTGTAACATGACTTCTACCCAACTAGGATGTCTCTAAGGTGAGGAAATGGTTTTTGGAACATAAGGCAAAATAGAGCCTATCATAGCATATTTAGAATTTGGTTTTTGTATATCATCCCTCAACCTTGTCACCATAGGATGAGAATTAGGAGAAATAACACCATGTGAAGTGTTAGTAATCTTCTAAGTAACTGCATGATATGTCTTTATATGACCATAAACTAACACAGAATCATGAGTATGAGGGAGAGTGGTATTTGTACTTGCATCAAGTCCTATGTTATTAAATAATGAGTGAGAGTCATATGTATTAGATATTGCATCCAAACTTGCAACAACAATGTTGCTTTTTGTATCTTGATGTACTACACTGTCATATTCATCATGACCAACAATAGAAACATTCAAATGCACATATGTACTATAGTTAGCATTATTTGATGCATCCATACAAACATCATTAAGTAAGATGGTAGTAGAGATACAATTATCAGTATCTGATGCAGAGTGTTCATGATCATTAGATAAGTCAACAATGATTACATGGACATTATGCTAAATAGAAGTGACTGAATGATTTGCATTCACATCAGTATTTTTGGGAACGTTTGAAGCATAAATTGTTGGTATAGTATGCCTAGAGAGCCAAACATATGATGATTGCAATGATGCATGTGATTAGGGGTGAGCAGAGTTTGGTTAATAACTGATTAACCGAATGGTTAATTTTTTTAGACTATTTGGTTAATTTAATTCGGTTAATCGGTTAAATGGTTAATTTCATGGTTAAAGATATTTTTGGTATGGTTAACCAAATTAACCGAATAGTTATAATTCATTCTTAAATAATATCCTAATATGTGAGATTGACTAGAACCCGCTCTGCCCTCTCTCTAGAACCCACGGCGGCGTCCGCTGGGGGGAGGAAACGCGGCTTCAGCGCTTTCCTCCCGCTGGTGCTCATCGTCTTCGGCTAGGTCTCTGTCTGTGGGCACATGCGGCTATAGCGAAAGGGAGTGGTTGCTCGTCTGATGAAGATCCTGGCTAGGCTGAGGGGAAGGCGTGACGGCAGCTTTGGTTTGGATCCGGTCATTTTGCGACATCGTTGACCTAGTCGACCCCCATCTGTTAATAGGGACGGAAGGGGAGGAGCCGCTGCCCTGGTTTCTGGTTCATGGCTCGACCGTCATCCTGATCCTCTTCCCCTTGCCGAGAGCCGAGATCTGGCCTGAGGTCGTATGTTGCGGAGGCCGCCGAGGGTGTCAGCGGAAGCCGACGTCGTCGTCTCCTTTGGTGGTGAGAGGCCTTTCTCGTCAGTGATTGGGCTTCCACTCACTATGCGGCTGAATCGCTGGGCGACGAAGGCCTGTCTTCCCCAAACAAACGGACCTGCTGGGAGTGGTGGCCGGTTCTGCCCTGCGGTAGTGTTACCCTCCAGGCTCGTTGGGGTTCCTCCCCCAGGATCTGGCGGCGTCCTACTCGCCTGCAGGTTTCCTTTGAGGGTCTTCCGGGTGCCGATCGTTTCCTCGAGCTGGGTTCCTGTGTGTTTTCTCCTCCTGCCTGTTGGCCGCCTTTCAACTGCTCGACGAATTGCTCCTGTGCAAACAGGGGCTTCAAGCTCGTGAGTGGCGGGTTCTAGGTGCTGTGAGGCTGAACACTATCAACGTGTTCGTTCCTTATGCTCTTCGGAGCATGTTTCCTGGTCAAGCTTTCAACAAGGTGCTGCTGGGGTCAGTTCATTCAGTCTGACTTTCCTTCCTTTGCTGGGTTTTGGAACACCTCTAAGGTGTTGACGAGCAGCCTCTTCGTAAGAAATTGGTTGCAGTTCCTATTACAGGATATCAATAATTTGCTTGCGTGGTTTCAGATGTTTGGTGTTCCTCTAATTGTTGGAATAGGACCACATATTGTGGGTGTTGCTATTAGACAGTTGGTTCCATGTCAAGAATGAAAGGTTTGCTTCGAACTCCTTAGGCTTGCAACTCTCTATCAGTGGAATGTGATGGTTCAGATGACCTGAGAAGATCTGAAGCTAGTGATGTTGTTAGGCGGCAGGATACTTGGTGGATGTCATATTGTAATCTGTAGTTACTCTTTGTGGGTGGGCTTATGGCATGTAGCTGCAGGTTGTAATAAATCGTTCTCCTGGGTGGAATGCCTAGTCTTTAGTCGTGTTAGTTTGTTGCTCTTCTCAGAGACTGTTATCTGCTGGTCTAGTGTTTACCCCTTGCTAGGGGTTTATGGTCCTTGGTCGAGCTTTTAGCTCCTTGTGATGTAATGGGGTACTCTGTGCCCAAAGTGTTTGGTATTATAGTAACATATTTTTTGACCGACCAAAAAAAAATCCTACACACGTATATCACTACTACAGAAACAGTGTTCAGTGTCGCTTTTTGGGGCGTCGGTTATTTAGGAAAACTGACGCCTCTAATATTAGACGTCGGTTATTTATGCAAACCGACGTCTATATTCGAAGACCAGCCAGACATGGGTACCGCTTTGTATTCAGTGTCGGCTGGTTATAACAGACCGACGCCTAAAATCGCCTGCGAAATCCAATTTTCGGGCAAAAACATTTTAGGTCACGTACAACGTCGGTGTTTTAACAATTCACCGATGCCTATGTAACATGAAAATTTGCACGAAAAGTCCCACTTTTAGTGTCAGTTATCCTTCGATAACCGACGCTGATAATGGTTCCCGCCAAAAAATTTAGGGTAAAGGTTGTCTAGTTGGGCGTCGGTGTTTTACTATCAACCGACACCTAAGACTTTAGGTGTCGTTTGTATTTGATAACTGACGCCTTTACGAACTTAATAGACCCACGATCGATCGATTGCACTGGTACATGTTTCATTGTCTTCATCGCCCGCTAGCTGCTGCCTATGCTTCCTCGCCTTGCCTCACCGTCGCCGCTGACGGTGTTGCTGCTCTGCTCGCCGGCGCTGCTTCTTCTTCACCACCGTTGCTCTGCTTCTTCGCCTGTTGCTTCTCCAACCGACGCCTGTTGCTTCTCCGGCCGCCGCCCTCCCCTCGGCTTCTTCGTCTGCTCGCCGCCACTACTGCCGCTGCTCTTCTCCACGCTAGCTCCAGGTTGGCTAGCCTCTTTGCTTCCTTCTCCTTAGCTCCTTACCAACATCAAGCACTACCATGGCAGTGTTGGCCTACCACAGCCGTGCTGGACAACACGGCCGTGGTAGGCCAACACAGCCACGGTCGTGCTTGCTGTTGGTAAGGATATGAACAATTTTTTATGTAATGCTTTATGTAAATCCTAGGATATGAACAAATCTTTTGCTTGCATATATTTGTCATATATTTGTGCTTCTAATTGTAATGTTTGGCCTAATTCAGTAAATTTTGATGCATGTTGAAATAAGATTTAAACTTGTCAATTGTAGCATCCTAATTTGATTTGATTAAACCCTAACATCAATTGTGATGAAACCCTAACATTAATCGTGATGAAACCCTAACATGTACATATCTATTATTGTGTTTGTTGGCCTAGAAACCCATCCAAGATTTACTCATTAGGAGTAAATCTTGGATAGTCCCCGGTTTGGGACTGTTCTTGAACACCTAATCTCACTTAGGATGTAAGTGTATAATGTGTATTGGGTTTTCGAGAAAATTTCGGTAGCATTTCCCTGTTTGTTCTCTAAGTACATATGTACTTAGAGAACATCGGGGAAATGATGCCGAAATTTTCTCGAAAACCCAATACACATTATACACTTACTAGCGAGATTAGGTGTTCAAGGATGTGATCGGTGGTACACATTTATTATATATAAGAATGACATCACATGTGTTTGTTGGCCTAGAAACCCGTCCAAGATTTACTCATTAGGAGTAAATCGTGGATAGTCCCCGGTTTGGGACTGTTCTTGAACACCTAATCTCACTTAGGATGTAAGTGTATAATGTCTATTAGGTTTTTGAGAAAATTTCGGTAGCATTTCCCCGTTTGTTCTCTAAGTACATATGTACTTAGAGAAAAACGGGGAAATGCTGCTGAAATTTTCTTTAAAACCCAATACACATTATACACTTACTAGTGAGATTAGGTGTTTAAGGATGGGATCGGTGGTACACATTTATTATATATAAGAATGACATCACATGTGTTTGTTGGCCTAGAAACCCGTCCAAGATTTACTCATTAGGAGTAAATCTTGGATAGTCCCCGGTTTGGGACTGTTCTTGAACACCTAATCTCACTTAGGATGTAAGTGTATAATGTGTATATGTGGTACACATTTATTATATATAAGAATGACATCACATGTGTTTGTTGGCCTAGAAAGTGAACAATCATTGTTCTTTATATTACTTGTACATTGGTATAAATTAGAATGAACAATCACTAAATTATATACTGTTTGTATGGAGTCCAGCTTCATTGTAGATAATAAGAGTAAATCTTGGATAGGATGTAAGTGTATACCCTAATCTTGTCCTAATATATACTTGTTTTCTCTTTGATCATAGAATGGATAGATCATGAATGTCCATTCGCAATCTCTGCACCCCAGAGTTTATATCTGGTCTTATCAGTTTGTTAGATTTGCCGAGGAACATAGGAAAAAACCTACAGATAGGTTCTACTGTCCATGTAAGCATTGCGGTAACAACTTGAAAATCAACACTGGTGAGGAAATCAAAAGTCATGTCATGTGCAACGGGATTGTACAAGGCTATACAGAATGGCACTGGCATGGAGAGATTTCAAACTCTGATAGTAGTGCTTGGGTGGAAGAAGAAATTGCCTCCGATAATGTAGATGTGAACGAACCAGTTCCAATAGACATCGTTGATGCGATGCTGGATAGTTGTAGGGTAGAGCACACCGATCCACCTCCTATCTTTAGAAACATTGTGCATGATGCTGAGATACCATTATACACAGGTTGTGCTAAGTTTACAAAGCTTAGCGCTGTGTTGAGATTGTATAAGTTGAAAGCTAACAATAGATGGAGCGACAAAAGCTTCACTGAATTGTTGACTTTGTTGAAAGAAATGCTTCCTGAAGGAAACGAGCTGCCAATCTCAACATACCGGGTAAAGAAAATGTTGTGCTCAATGGGAATGGAGGCCAAGAAGATACACACATGCCCGAATGATTGTGTATTATTTCAAAAGGACTATGTAGATTTGAAAGATTGTCCAAAATGTGGTGCGTCACGGTATAAATTGACCACTTCGGGGGAGTCCAAAACTGGTTCTCCTGCCAAGGTGTTGTGGTATCTACCTATAATATCACAGTTTCAACGCTTGTTTGCAAATCCGAAAGATGCGATGAATTTGAGGTGGCATGCAGATGTTAAGAAAAATAATGATGGGATCCTACGACATGCATCTGATTCCCCACAGTGGAAGAAGATTGATCTATTGTACCCCAAATTTGGTGAAGAAGATAGGAATCAAAGACTAGGGCTTTGTACAGATGGGATGAATCCGTACGGGACATTGAGCAGCCAACATAGCACTTGGCCAGTCATGCTTGTTATATACAATCTTCCTCCCTGTTTGTGTATGAAAAATAAGTACGTTATGCTTTCGTTGTTGATATCGGGCCCTAAACAACCTGGAAATGATATCGATGTTTACCTTGAACCTCTGATTGATGACTTAAAGAAACTTTGGGTTGAAGGTGTGATGACCTATGATGCTTCAAGAAGAGAGACATTTCGTTTGCACGCTATGTTGTTTTGCACTATTAATGACTTTCCAGCATATGGGAATTTGTCTGGATATAGTGTCAAAGGAGGTAAAGCGTGTCCTATATGTAAAGAAAACACTGATTCAATAAGACTAAAACATGGCGGCAAGACTGTATATCTTGGTCATCAAAGGTTTCTTTCAAAATTCCATCCGTATCGTAGGAAACGCAAAGCATTCAATGGATGGAATGGTGAACGGAGTGCACCTAAACCTATACCAGGGGATGTGGTTTATGAAAGAGTAAAAGACATTGTCAATGAATTTGGTAAGAAATCACAATGTAGTATGGCCACACGGAGTGACAATTCTTCATTCAAGAAGAAGTCAATATTTTGGGATCTTCCTTATTGGAGTTCTTTGACAGTCAGACATTGTATCGATGTAATGAACGTTGAGAAAAATGTATGTCATAGCATCATTGGTACTCTGTTAAATATACCAGGTAAGACTAAAGATGGGATAAAATCCAGACTGGACCTACGTGAAATGGGAATAAGGTCAGAATTAACAGAATTACGTGAAATGGGTAATAAAAGAACATACTTACCTCCCGCTTGTTACACGTTGTCTAGAAAGGAGAAGAAAGCTTTTTGTGAATGTTTGGTAAATGTTAAGGTGCCACATGGTTACTCATCCAACATCCGTAGATTGGTATCAATGAAAGATCTGAAGTTGATAGGTCTTAAATCTCATGATTGTCACACTCTAATGCAAAAAATATTGCACGTGGCAATTCGATCTATATTTCCGAAGCATGTAAGGTTTGCAATCACCAGACTTTGTTTCTTTTTCAACAGTCTATGCAGCAAAGTTATTGACCTTGATACTCTCGATAATTTGCAAAGAGAAGTGGTTGTTACCCTATGTCAGCTTGAGATGTATTTCCCTCCTTCGTTCTTTGATATCATGGTACATCTTGTTGTCCACTTGAGTAGGGAAGTGAAAATGTTGGGACCAGTTTTCTTGCATTGGATGTATCCCTTTGAACGATACATGAGCATTTTTAAAGGTGATGTTCGAAACCATTATCGGCCTGAAGGGAGTATTATTGAAGGTTATGTGGCGAGAGAGGTTATGGATTTTTGCAATGACTTTCTGAGTGGTAATAACACTCCTGTTAATGACAAGAATATTGAGGAGGGCAAAGGAATTTTGGGATCACGGGTGAAAGTAATCAGCCATGAGCAGTTGGAACAAGCTCACTTGTATATTTTACACAACATGGACGAAGTCAGTGTTTATATCGACGAACATACCAATTTCATCAAGAGACAACATCCTCGAGCAAGTTCAATGTGGCTTGCTAGAGAGCATAATAAGACTTTTACTAAGTGGTTTGAAGATAAAGTCTTACATCAACTATCTCAAACACCAAATGATATTACAGAAACTATCAAATGCCTCGCCTTTAAACCAAAACCGAATGTTATGTCTTATGAAGGGTTTGACATTAATGGGTTCACATATTACACAAAGCGCCAAGATGATAAGAGTGTCGTCCAAAATAGTGGGGTCACTCTTCAAGCGTCGACTATGTATTTTGCAAGTGCAAAGGATAAGAGTCCACGTGAAGCTAAAATGTCATATTACAGTGTCATTGAAGACATATGGGAGTTTGACTACATAGATTTCAGAATTCCGCTCTTTAAATGTAATTGGGTTGATAACACCAAAGGAGTTATAGTGGATGAATTGGGTTTCACTTTGGTGAACTTTGAAAAGATTGGCGAGAAGGGTGAACCATTCATATTGGCATCACAGGAGAAACAAATATTCTATATCGATGATCCTGCAAATGATAAATGGTTGGTTGTTCTTCATGGTAAAAGACAGTTCGTTGAAGATCCTATAGATGAAGAAGAGTACTATGATAAGTATGATGACTCCAGTCCATTCTTAGTTGGGTTGCCAACTCCACAAAATATTGAAGCTAATGATGACTTATATGTGTGCAGAGATCACAATGAAGGATTGTTAATTGATAAAAGATCACAATTTTAGGGACATGTATGTTTATACAATTGCTAAATGTTTGCCTTTTTCTA
Source organism: Alisma plantago-aquatica (assembly GCA_963693085.1). Taxonomy (NCBI): domain Eukaryota; kingdom Viridiplantae; phylum Streptophyta; class Magnoliopsida; order Alismatales; family Alismataceae; genus Alisma; species Alisma plantago-aquatica. The sequence goes on from OY856410.1 coordinate 321,522,317, forward strand.
GTTAATACAAATGCTAAATGTTTGCCTTTTTCTAGTTAATACAAATGCTAAATGTTTGCCTTTTTCTAGTTAATACAAATGCTAAATGTTTGCCTTTTTAATGACATTTTCAGATGGCTGACCATGATGAGCATGATGTCCATGATGACCATGAAGTCCATGATAAGCATGCTGTCCATGACGAGCATGGCGAGGATACCAATGTAAGTTCTAAAAACATATCATGTATTTCTATAAAATTCATTATCTTCTAGTTATGTCATATATCCTATATTTCTATATTGGGCTAATTCAGTGTGTTTATTTTTGTCAAATTTGAGGTTGATGATGCACATGTACCCACTGAAGCACTGGAGCAACTTGATGCGCATCACCAAACACTGAACAAGAAAAGGGGCATCACTCTATTGAAGAAGTTAATAGCACTGAGTGGCAGTGGATCCAAATTGGTTGTTGAGTTTGATAATGGAGGAAATGCAATTGGAGTGAACAACAATAATTTTGTAAACTATATTGGGTGTGTCACTCGAAGCCATTGTGGTGTTAAGTATGATAATTGGCATAAAGTTCCTCAGGAAAAGAAAGACTTGATATGGAAGGATTTATGCGTGTGTTATTATTATTTTGCAATTCTATTATGAAGATTACAAATTATATTATTTGCAATTCTATTTTTGGATACTAGTTAATAAGAATTCTATTTTACAGAATATGTTTGCATTGGATGAGAAGTTGCATCGTAAAAGCGTGATGCAACGCGCTGGAAAGATGCTTAGGAACTATAGGACAAATCTGAACAGAGAATACATAAAATATGGTGATAAGAAGAAGAAGTCAGCCCTTGAGCAGTGGAACTTCTTGGACAAAGAAGATTGGGAGAATTTTGTTGAAGAATTCAAGGTATTCGGCATCACTCCCAATTTAATTAATATACGTTGTATTCACCTATTCAAGATTAACATTTAGTGCTACTAACCAAATCATTAATGTGCATACTAACTAGGCCCTCAGTGACGCGCAAAAAGCAAGGCGTGCACTGAATGTGCATGACCACACTATGGGTCCAAAGGGCTATGCAAGCATTTGCCAAAGACTACAGGCGGAGTCTGCGGCTACTCAGGAGTCTGCTACTACTCAGGAGTCTTCCACACCCATGCCTCGCCATGATATCTGGATAGCTGGGAGGCAAAACAAGAAGGGTGAAATAAAGAAGCCCGTAACTGCTGAGGCGGCTGCGAAAATGGTAAAATACAACTCTTAGAGCAATCGTTTAAATATTAATTATTTGTTGTGTTAACTTACTAATTTCTGTTGATGGTGATTAGCGGGAGCTACACGAGCAGAGGAAACAAGGCACATTCATCCCTCAGGGCACAAGGGATGAATTGACAGTTTCTCCGGGTAACCCAGAGCATCCTGGACGTGTTAGGGGTGCAGGCACTGGTGTGGGCATCAAAGCATTCTTTGGGACATCCCAGCGCAAACCCAGAGCGGGACTTTCACAAGAAGAGGTAACCTATTCTTTTTTAGAATGTTACTACAAAAGGGAATTCAATTATAAGAAGCTAATGTTTCTTTTATCCATGTATAGGAGAATAAGAGAGTCGAGGATATAGTTGCTAAGAAGGTCAATGATATAGTTGTTGAGAAGGTCAAGGAGGAAATAGTGTGGTGGCAGGCATCTCAGGCTTCCAATCAGCCTATGGCGACCCACTCTTCTCCTGATGCACAGACTGCGAGTAATCCTGGAGACACATCGCCTAGCACGTCTCCTGTAAGTATTGTTTATGACATTGTAGCTAGTCTTTTCAAGATGATATGTTTTCAAGATGATATGTATATATGTATAACATTCTTTACGTAAATTTGTAGGCATTGAAGCCATGCCGCTTAAGAATGCAAGACTATGTTGTTGCAGAGGCGCGGGCTTACCCATCCCTTCCTGGGGCAACATTTCATGGGACTCCAATGCCGCATGGCTACGTTCGTGTGAGCCCGATATGTGTATTACCCGATTGGAGGGAAGCTGCATTGCCATATGCCCACCCAGATATTGATACACTTGGTGAGGCAGAAGGCGGGGTGATATTGTGGCCCAAAGTAGATGTCGTCTACAATACTGAAATTGTAAGATAAATTTACATTACTTTAGATTGTTTATGTGTATATATGAGGTCAACTGATCTGAAATTATATATACAGGTTAAAAAGAAGACACCCGGAGCACCTAGGCCTCCACCTCCACTTCCTGCATTACCAAGTTGGGTTCCAACTGACCTAAAATACCCGTTAGGTCCAGCTTGTAGGGGAATGGCATGTTGGCTACAGGCACATAATATACATTGCCCTATAGTTGTTTATTTAGAAGAAGATTATGCAGGTCAATCATACGATAGCTCTTTATTTATACAAGATATTATTGAGCTTTTGATGTATGATTGGTTGAATACATCAATGATAGAGACATGGATAAGGTGAGATCTTGTTTATACATCCATATACCTTGTGTAAGATCCGGTGATCTGGTTTCTTATATATTAATGCATACGTAATACATGTTTTGCAGCTACTTAATCAAAGATCAATGCAAACAATTTGCATTTGATCATGTGGGATTTTTGATTCCATCATTGATTAGTATGGTAGCTAAAGACCCTGATAGTGTTCATCAATACTGTATAGATGCTTTTACAATTTTCGGTCAGCAAAAGAAGACGATAATAATAGCTCCATTCAATGTCAAGTAAGTTTACTTTATTTATAATTTGGACTTAAGAAAATTCCATTTTTATTGTGCATTTTGAGTTATTAATTTTTAACTTTTTTACCTATAGCGCTAGACATTGGGAGTTACTAGTTATTGTCCCTGGGACGTTCACTGTTTATTATCTAGATCCTGCGGGAAGTACATTGAACACTAAAATTGGACACACATTGAGAATGTCATTATTTTGGTGAGAAATATTTCATTTTTATATCTGTTAACATATGTTATTACATTACTATTTAATTATGCAATTTACTGTGTTACATTAACATGTAGGGGTTTGATGCATTCAAAAATGCTGGAGGAAATGTCCCAAGGAGAAAGAACCAGCCAATAATTTGGGAGAATGTAAAAGTAAGTTCCCAACTCCAATGTATATATTATTTATGTGAATTGTGCTTAGTTGTATTTTTTAATATTTTGTATGTTTCAATTTATAGTGCGCTACATAAGACAACGGCTGGGAATGCGCATACTATGTGATGTGATTTATGCAGATGATTATCTGACATGCCGTATTGGATATTAATAACATACATGAGGTATTATATATAGTCTCATTAGTTAGTATGAAATATATCAATCTTATTTTTATATTATTACTTATATATATACATCATTCTCTTTGCAGGTGTTTAAAATTGCCCACACTATAGGTAAATGCTTAAAAAATGTACATGCTCCTTATACGATGGAAGCATTAAATGAAGTAAGAGAAAAATGGGAAAAAGCCATACAAGCAGTGGCGATTGTAAGATATAATTGGGATGTTGATAGCGATGCTGAATGATATTTTGTAAATGAATATTTCTGAATTTTTATACATGTCTGAATGTTTCTATATGTATTTGAATGTTTCTACATGTGTGAATGTGAGAATTGAATTGATGTCTGAATGTATCTACTTGTGTGAAAAAATATTTGTTGATTTTGCAGATTTGTGGCCTGTTTGTAGGCTGATATCAATGGATGTCGTAAACCTGCAGTTCAGAAAACTGAACTGCAAGTTCTCATCCTGCTGACTAGCCACAGCAGGCCTGCAAACTGATAAGAAAAAAAAAATTAAAGTATAGGCGTCGGTTATTTATAGAACACCATCATCAAAGGCCTACAACGTCGGTTATTGGATAAAAACCGACACCTAATATGACAAACAACCCGACCGTCCAGGAAAGCACGGCCATGGTGGAAAAGGCGCCGCATATTCGTATAAAACCGACGCCTATAGTACTAAACACGACCGTGTAGCGAAGCATGGCCGTGTCTTCTGGGAGTATGGCGTCGGTTGTTCAGTTGTTAGTCGACGCAGAAAGTGTCCTAGTCGGTGCTCTTTTTTGTGGCACGAACCCTATAGACGTCGGCCAACTATATATAACCGACGCCTATATATCATATAGGCGTCGGTTAGAAAACCGACGCCGAAGAGTTCGACCTTTAGCGGCGCCCACATAGGCGTCGCTTGAAAACCGTCGCCAAAGGGGGTTAAATAACCGACGCCAAAGGCGTGTTCTGTAGTAGTGTATATACATATATAATTGTACTTTTATTTCAAAAAACTTCCCCATATACATAGTAATCAAGTTTTCATGAGCCATACAACATTATATTTCCAGAAATACCACTATAATATAACAATTGTTCAAAATTCAATGAGTATTTCAAATAACATTATTACACGTGTGTTATTTGGTTAACCAAATTAACCGACCGAATTAACCGTTAACCGATTGGACAATAACCAAATTAACTGAAGAAATTCGATTAGGTTAATGGTTAAAATCTCAAACCACAAATTAACCATTTAACCGAACTGAATTAACCGTAACCGACCGAATTAACCGAATGCTCACCCGTACATGTGATACATGATTTGATAATAATAAAGGCATTTCTGTCTATATGTTTAATCTGTTTTGAGATAAAATATATAATATGTTGGATGTATAAAGAGTCATATTACTCGATGACGTATGTCTTCTAGTACGTGACTTGAACAATGAGATCATACATATGTTAAAAGTATGTAAATTCTCACTAATGTCCTTAGTCGATTGTTATTGTGGAAATAACCATAGACATCAATAACACAAAAGACTAGAGTATGTGTTGGTTGATGTTAGAATCTCATTAGTCATGATATATGATATCAAACCAAGCACACAGATACATGTTAGAGAATAGTGTATCGGAAAGACCCACCATAAGACTGATGCGTGGAAACTACACTTGGTTAGTCAGGGTCATCTCTTATTGTATTGGTGGTGATTGTGGTTCTTAGACCTAAAACTGCTGCAATCATCACATGTGGTTGGGTACACTTTGACATCATCAAACGCAGTCCTAAAACATGGGTTGTTATAATGGTGATGATTGGGTGACTTTGACACATGGAGACTTGACTGTGAGTGATAGATATGGAATTTGTCCCTCCTAAGTGAGTGTGATATCCTGGCCACTTGAGGAGTGAGACTGAGAAATGCATGGCCATGCACATGTGAGTCAATGTATGACATCAAGCTTACAAATATCTCAGACAGTCTTCTCTAGTTCAAGAAATATGGATTGAATGTTTGTAGAGGATGACAAGTCCATGCCTCAAGTTCAATTTGGGTATCAATGACAAAGGGACTATACATTCACTATAACACCAATAACATATTGTAGGTTGAAATTTGTTCTCCAACTTTCCTTTTATCTTAGGTAGCACTGATGTGCGACTAGGCACCACTCTTTTCTTGTGAAGTCATAAGTTAGTTATGGACATTCACTATCAATGTGAAATGAAACCTATAGGATCACACACATAATATTAACCTAGAAGAGGAGTTTATCCATAAATGATGTTTAGATTGATTACTAAAGTGATTAGGTACTCAATTAAACATTTAATCAATACACTTGACTCAAAATCATCAAGCTCAAATGTTGAACCAACTGATTAGAGTGTCAAATTGATTGAGAACTGAATTGACTGAGTTCTACACAACCTAGACCGCCAACCAACCGGTTCAATGGGTGAACCGATCGTCTCATGTTCAGTGAGGTGACCGGTTCACTCTAGTGAACAGATTGGTTCACATGGACCAAATGAGCATGTGTTGGGTTTCTCGGTTCGTGAGAAAAGATCCCTGTTTCACTTGTTCAATTCAATTGGGAAAAGAATTAATCTTTGCATTAATTAGAAACAAATAAGGAAAGTCAATTAAAGGCCAGTCTAGGAAGTGAAAGGATCGGTTCACTGGGTGAACTGATCGGATCACCTACCCAAATGAACGGTTTAGTTATGAACTGGCCGGTTTGCCTGTTACAGTATAATTAGTTCGTGGAAAATTTAGACCCTTCTACTTCCACACAAATCGGGAACTCTGACCTTGCCCTCTACTATAAATAGAGGGGTGCAGGGGCTTCTCAGAACATCAGTTGCTATGCAAAGTTGTTGTCCTCTCTTGTTTTGATAACCGAGAGAGCCCAAACAAGTTCTACCCATTCAGGGAGGAACAGTGAGGGAAAGACAACTACAGAAAAGTGACAGGTGGTGGGAGAGTGTGTCGATAACTAGTACACCAACAGAAGGGGATGGCTCCTTCTAGTCTGTCCTTCAAGACAACTAGAGTTCCCAGTAGTCTGTGTGGACTATCCATAGAGGAGGGAGATTTCTGCCGCTTAGGAGGATGACCGTCAACCGCAGTCTGGGTCAAGACCAGGAACTGCACAGACGCTGTTGAAGACTAGGTAGTTGAAGTTCGTACTAGTTGTGAGGTATTATCACTGAGCAAGCCTCAGGACCATGTATATCTCACTAAACCATCTTTTCTATTGCAAAGATGTTGATGCAATCTGTTGTTTATGGGTTTGTGGTTAGATAATAAAAAAATCCCGCTACATGTTCTATCCCACAAAACCCAACAGTGCTATTAGAGCCACGTCAACATACTATGTTTTAGGATTAATTAATATGATCAAATTTCGATTTATCACCATTTATTTATTGCATATGATGTGAATACTTTAACTGTCTAATGTGCATATCCGATTAAACATCAAAAATTCCTATATACATATATGATATGGTATATATATGCAATCGATACACGTCACCCTAAAATAGTTTTGATGGTGGATGTGTAGTGTGGTTATGGCTTTAAACCCCTATGGGTGTGCTTGGTTGGTTGTGGTTGTTTGCATCTCAATCTACATAATGAATCCTTTCTTCTATTCTAGATGTAACTTGAGATAACTCGAGCCTTCTTGTCTACCTTTTCTCCCCCCGAATGTAACTTAGGGTTTCCCAATATAATATGTAAAAGTAGGATAGTTTTATTTCCTGTTATGTCAAAGAACAGTGGCCACCCAGACGAGCGGTTAAAGGGCCGAGACGACCAACTGATGGTGCAAGACGAGCAGCTGGTGAACTCACGAGGAGCCTGACGACCCGACGAACCAAATGTCTAGAAGAGCTAGACGATGAGTTGGTGACAATCAACTGACCGGCTAGGAGGCGAGCTGATCGGTCATAGGATGAGTTGATCAACCCGGAACAACTAAAGCACAAATCTTCATCAACTACAGGTTGTTGCATATGATGTAGACCTAGATGACCGCAATTCCTTGTGGCTCAAGGAATTACAATAGGATGGTCATAATCATCACTTTATCGCTTCGCATGTTTTCTTGTGGGATATAGCATGTATATAATACATACTATATATGTGGTGATTGGATATGTATATAAATACCAAACCCCTCAATATAAATATGAAGTTTAAGATGCCTTCCAAAAGCAACACACATGAAAATTTTGATCGGCTAAGTGTGGGCATGCCCTAGAGTGGTGCATTGTCTATCTCGTGGAAGTGTGGTGGTGAATATGTGGGTCTACCCTAGTAGGGTGCATATTCATTGTGTGGTGTTTGGGTTGGATTTAACTAGGTGACCTTGATCGGATCAAGCACCTTGATGCATGGAGATGTACATGACAAAGAGTTGTGCATGACATCTATTAAGAGTTGCATAAGATGCAAGAATCTAGTTGTGGGTGACAGCCCTAGCTAGTCCATGACTTAGAGGAAATCAGGATCTTGCTCACTAGAAGGTTGTACGCTGCAATCTTCTGAATTGATGGTGAGGGCTATCAATTTGATCAAAATAGTGGGAGTGATAATTAATTAAAGACCTAATTAATATTGTCGACTTTATCAAATCAAACAAATAAAAAATGTTTTGAAATGTTGCAAAATTCTTTTGTAGATCCAAATGACAAACACAAATAAATTATCGTTGCAATCAGTTCATAAAGGAGATAAACTTTAAATCTGATTTGGGACCTTTGAGAAGTGTTCTCAATAGTGAGTGTAAACTCTAATGTCCTTGAAAGACCAGAACCAGTAGAACCACTCCAAATGCGCCTAAGGCTACAATTGGATGCTTAATTGAAGTATGCCAATGGTGCCTAAGACATCAAGAACCTTATGTTGAGCTATATGAACTATGAGTTGCATAAATAGCTTGAAGCATGGAAATCCTCAGATGGTTATACATATTAAGAATCATGTAAAGCGTAAAAGGTATAATGCCTTCAAAGCGATATTTGTGTATAATCAGACAAATGGAGATCAAGTATAATCTTATATGCTCAGTATGATTGTGCATATAGATAAACTATGATTTCTTATGGGTCAAGAGTTGACCAAACATATGATTCTACAAATCATTGTGTGAATCATATAGCCAGTTTATCAAATGTTGAGAAACTTGGTCAAACCATTATCTGAAGTGCTTGGCATAGTGATTCCAAAACATGAATGAAGAAAGGACAAAACCTATGATAATGATCAGCAGAGTGAAGTCCATAGACTAAAGCAAGGTCCAGAAGTGTTCTAAAGCCAAGCTTAGGTCCTAGTTTTCATTACTCAAGATATGGACAGGAGTAAGATGGAAAGGGAGATAACCTCTTTATAGAGGATCTCAGGAAGATGAAAGAGAGACAAGATCTCTACTTCAAGACCTAAGAAGAAGTAAGCTAGAAATTGTACGGAGCAAGAGTTGCTACCATTACATTTACAATATGACATTAATGGGCATATAATAGAATTAGTGAATTGCTATTATACATCTTCCATCAATGAAATTGTCATACATCTTGTATGGACAAGAGTGTAATGAACTGATGTTTCATTTCAAAGAAATGATCTTTGATGGCAATGCCTATGTCTCATCAACTATACTTGATGGTTAAAGAGACAAATGTGTGTGACACAGATTAACGAAAAATATCTTCTAAAGTCTTCTTTCTGGCTTGTTTCTGCTAACACCAACATGTCTTGGAGTTTCTTGAGAATTCTCAGTAGTAGAAACATTATGATTAATCATGTCTCTTATATCATTGGAAATGGAGCTAGTATTAAGCTTTGGATGGATCCATGGGTGCCAGGAAACTATTTTCTGAAGGATTGCATTGGTGCTTACTCTTTCCTCAAACTGGGTCTACCTTCTGATTGCTATGTTGCCTCTATTGTTTCTGAAGGTCATTGGAATGTCCCTCCCTTGAGGAACAACAAGAATCTAGCTGATTTCCTTGTGAAGCACCCCTGCTCCTTGAACAAAAAAGATATTATTATGTTATGTAATAGTGATCGTCCTAAAATGAAAATTATCTGGAATTCTATCAGAGATAAGTTGAGTGAATCTGATATTTTCAAGTGGATTTGGAATTCCAAAGTCCCAAATAGGTATAAAGTGCATGCATGGAAAGTGGCTCACAATAAGCTCCCAACTTCGGATTATACTAGAAGAAGGGGTATTCATACTCCTTCTATGTGTTTTCTCTGCAAGTGTGATTGTGAGGACTCCACACATGTGTGCTTTCTCTGCCCTTTCTTGAAACAGATTTGGAAATTTGTTGGCCTGGAGTTGAATGTTTTTGTTGACTTTATTTCGTGGGTTGATCTAAGTAGAAGGTCTTGCAGCAAATTCAGATTTCTGGCTTTATGCTCCCTTTATTATCTTTGGTGGGAAAGGAATACTCGTGTGCATGACGATATTGCAAGAACATGTGCTGAGTTGTGGAAGTTGGTTGTCAAGGATTTTAATGCATATCACTACCAATCTTTTTAACTTGACTGGTCTTTTCTTTAGGTTGTGCTTTGTTTGTTGGTGCAGTTGGATGATGCTTCTGCCCGTCTGCTATTATCCTCTCTTGATCATGGCTCTGTTGGCCTTGTGGAGCCTGGATCCCTGTTGTTTTTCCCTGATGTTCCCTCTTGTTTCTTAGGGTGAAGGTTGAGTCCCCACTCTTTGGAGTGTCGATGCTCCCTTCTCCTTGAGTTGTGCTTTTGTTGATGCTCTGTGGAGCTGCTTTTTGCTGCTTATGCTTTGTAGTTGAAGGCGGTTGGAGTATCGTAGGTCGTTGTTATTATACCTGCAGATGGTGGTGTTCATGTTTGTTGTCTCTCCAAGCACAATTATAGAGATTTTGATGCTCTTGGTGTTTCCCTGGAGTTTGTGTGGGTCCATTTCTCGCTGGAAGGTGTTGCTGTCCTTGTGGGTTTTTCTCTTGGTTGGTATGCCTATGAGTGGATGAGCTTATCCTTCGGGAGTGGCAGATCTCTCTATAGGTATGTTGGCTGACGAGTTCTATTTTTGAAGGTATGGTGTGGCTGTGCTTTGTCTTTATGGATAGATATCTCTTTTGTTGTACTATGAGGGCAATGGCGTGATACATGAAGGTTGTCAGATGTTTTGGTGGAGCTATCTCTTCTGCTGTGCTGTGAGGGAAAGGTTGTCAGATGTTTTGCTGCTGCTTATTCTGGATTATGTTTTTTTGGTGGGTAGGCCTATTTTGGGTGCTGGTGGTTTGTTTTCTCTGCTCCCCTCTCACCTTATGGTGATGGTTGAGTTTGGCTTCTTGTGGAATGTGATGTTTTCTGTGGTGTTTGTGAGTGTGAGGTCTGTGCTTGGTTGTTATATTTTGTTTGAAGGCTATGAGAATTTTGATGGTTCGTTTGATCTGGTGAGTTCTCTTCTTCTGATGGCTGCTATGATGAAGTCTGTTGTTGTGTTTGTTATTGGTTCTGTTGGTGGTAGATGTGCTTCTTGTTCTTTGCTCCCCTCTCACTGTTGTAGTGATGGGCGAGTCTATTCTTTTCACTTTCTATGGTGATTCTTTGAAGCTTCTTGCCTCTTATAGGGTGAGGCATTTTCTCTTGTTTTCTGTCGTGGAGTTATAGTTTGCTTTGTCAGATGTAAAGACAGATATATATTGCCTTTTTTAGTTGATTCTTGTTTGGGAATCAACAAGCATTGTACAGTTACAAAACAAAAATGAAAAAAAAAAGCAACAGGAGTTTTGACCGACCAAAAAAATGTGTGTGACACATGTAAGGAATGACATGATAACTCAAACTTGAATGCCTATAGCATTTTCATCTGTAGTGCATGAATAAGAATTGAATCTAGACTCATTTTGGTTATTGTACCAATACAGACATGCTAATCTCATTCATTGTGCAATATGACAAAGGCTCTTCACTAGATATAGTGGGAGAATGATTATTCTATTCAGGATTATACATATTGATGTATATAGACCTTTTAGAATAAATGCTAAAGGTAATCAATAGTACTTCAATATATTTACTGATGACCTCAGTAGATATGGTAGTTTGTATTTAATAAAATACAAACATGAATCTCTTGAAGTGTTCAAGGAGATCATAAATGAAGTACATAACAAACTTGGTATAAGTATGAAACTTCGATATGATTGATATAGAAATACTTTGAACCAAGAGTTTGAGAACCTTCTGGAAGATCATGATAATGTATCATGATGGACTTCACCTAAAACACAATGATAGTGTATCATGATAAGTGTATCAGAAAGAAGGAATCACACCTTGATAAGTCAGAGTGTGAATATCAGCTAAACTTCAAATTTCCTTTTGGGCACATGCTTAACACTAAAACAATGTACCATTAGTTCAAAAGACATCATATGATATATGGAATGGGAAATGTCCCGATATGTCTTTATAAAGATTAGGATTGAAAGCCTAAATAAGAAAAATGTTTCTTAAAAGGTTTTGTCCACAAATCCCATAAATGTTATTTTGTTTAATACTACTTTGATATCCAAATCCAATAACAAAGGTGTTTGGATGGCTGCATTCCTAAAGGAGAACGTAGTTCTAAAGGAATCAGTGAGAGAGTAAGTGGAACTTGAAATGTTCAAGACAAACAAGAAAACATTGAACTTAAAGAGGTATAATGGGAATAAAGAGAATCACAAAATGTTGTGGAATCTTAAAGTTCCTTAAGTAACACACAAGACTCATGGTTCTGGTAGAACACGCCTAGAGCTTGAATGATATATGATATCTTATGGACAAGAAGGTGGTGAGTTGATCATATGATGATTCAAAAGTCTACCTAGAAGCTAATGAGAGCCAGAAATTGAGATATGGCTTGAAGCCATGAAATCAACAAAGTATGACCTTGGTTGATCCACCTAAAGAGGTAAAACCCATAGGGTACTTTTGGGTCTTCCAGAAGAAGACTAACATGGAGGGTAATTTGGTTGTAAAGAGTTTCTAACAAGTTCAAGGTGTTGAACATGATGAATTCTTTTCAGCAGTTACCAAGGATAAATCCATCAGGATACTACCTGCTATTGTAGCTTAATGGAAACAAGTTCCATGAAGCTGCATAGATCAATCTTTGGATTGAAGTGGGCACCTCAGAACTGGGATCTTCTATTTGATAAGATAGTTAAAGAGTTTGACTTGAGTCAAAATAAAGAAGTAATGTGTGATTACAAGAATTTAGTGGGAGCGTATGTATATTCTACATATTGATGGGGAATAACATCCTTATACTGCAAATATTAAAACCTGGCAACAAATTGCATTCTAAAGTTTTAAAGAAGCATCATATGTGATAGGAATCAAGATTTATAGAGACAGAACAAGAGGGGTTCTTGACCTAAGAAAGTGAACATACATTGGTAAGATGTTGAAAGGGTTAAGCATGATGAGAGAAAATTTGTCCATTTTCCATGGAGTTAGTCTCTGAAGAGCCAAGTGTCCCAATTCTTATGAAGAATAAGGAACACATGGATAGATGTCATATGCATTCACAATTGGATCTATCACGTATGAACTCATCTCGTTATCTTGTATGTATTGGACATGATAAGAAAATATGAACTGATTATCTCGTATGTATTGGACATGACAAGATGATATAAATATCTTATTATTTCTTATGTATTGGACATAACGAATGGATATCTATCAAACTCTAGTAAGATTTATACCATGAAGGACATCTTTATGTATTTATGAAGTACTAAAAGGATTAGTTCTTTACAAGCCAACACTAAACATAATATCAGGTCTAGAGGCAGTTAAATAAAGTAAACTTCCAATCATACCTCTATAGAGCTTCTCATCTACTTTCTCACCTTCTTTATCTTTATCAAGTTTGGCGGTGTTGGACATGGGTGTATCCATTGGCTTCATGTTCTCCATCCCAAAATGGTTGAGCAGTTCATTTGTGTACTTGCCATGGTTGATGAAGTTTCCTTCTTTTGTTTGCTTGGTTTGAAAGCCGAGGAAGAAATTCAACTCACCCATCATGCTCATTTCAAACTCACTCTACATAAGATAACTAAACTCCTTACAAAGATCAAGATCAGCCCCGCCAAAAATGATATCATCAACATAAATTTGAATTATAAGAAAATGGTTAGAAGTGTGTTTTAGGAACAAGGTAGAATCAACATTGCCCATGACATACCCGTTATCTAACAAAAAGTTCTTTAATTTCTCATACCAAGCTCGAGGTGCTTGTTTGAGTCCATAGAGAGCTTTTTGCAACAAATAAACATGATTGGGTAACTTGTCATTTTCAAAGCTCGGAGGTTGAGAAACAAATATTTCCTCCTTGATTGTACCATTCAAAAATGCACTTTTAACATCCATTTGATATAACAAGAAATTTTTTTAACTATCAAAGGCAAGTAACATATGAATAGATTCTAATCTAGCAACAGGATCATAAGTTTCATCAAAGTCAATACCTTCCTATTGGTTGTAACCTTGTACTACTAACCTTGCCTTGTTTCTTACCACTTTTCCTTGCTCATCTAGATTGTTGCGGTAGACCCATTTGGTGCCAATGATTTTTCTATCACTTGGTCTTGGCACTAGAGTCCACACACCATTCTTCTCGAATTGCTCTAATTCTTCTTGCATGGCTAGGATCCACTCATCATCACCAAGGGCTTCTTTGATGTTCTTTGGCTCTAGTTGGGAGATGAAGGCACTATATTCTTGTTCTTTGTTGTGAGCAGCTCGTGTCCTCACTCTCTCGAAAGGGTTGCCAATGATCAACTCCTTGGGATGATTCTTTGTAAAATGGGGAGTGGGATCCTTCTTTTCTTCTTCTTCTTCTTCTTCTTCTTCTTCTTTTATCACCTGCTTACCTTTATTTTTGATGTTGAGATCTTTTAAGATAAGAATCAAATCATCTGCAACATCATTATCAACAACATGCTTGCCAAGAACAGGGTTAGTTTCAATAAACTTAACATTGATAGATTCTTCAATTTTAGACAATTCAATGTTGAATACTCTATATGCCCTGCTAGTAGTGCTATAGCCTAGGAAGAAAGCCTTATAAGATTTCAGATCAAACTTGTCAAGAGAATCCTTCGTGTTTAAAACAAAACAAGGACATCCGAAAACATGAAAGAAATCAATATATGGCTTTCTACCACACCATAGTTCATAGGGGGTTTTCTTTAAAGAAGGATGTGTAAAAACTCGATTTTGCACAAAGCATGAGGTGCTAACCGCTTCAGCCCAAAACTTCTTATGAGTGTCATACTCAAGAAGCATGGTCTTAGCCATCTCTTATAGCGACCTGTTCTTTCTCTCTACAGCCCCATTTTGTTGAGGCGTACGAGGAGAAGAGAAATTGTGTGAATAACCAGATTTTTCACATAAACGCTCAAAAAGATCATTTTCAAATTCTACCCCATGATCACTACGGATAGAAACAATCCGGCAAGAAGCTTCATTTTCATCCCGTTTACAAAATCTCAAGAAAACATCAAGAGTATTGCTTTTAGAAACGAGAAAGAAGGTCCAAGTATATCGAGAGAAATCATCAACAATAATAAGACAATACTTGGAACCACGAAGCGTGTGTGTTCTCATTGGTCCAAATATATCAATATGAAGAAGTTCAAAAACTCTCTTGGTACTCATGACTCCTTTGGATTTGAAGGAGGATTTGGTTTGTTTCCCTTGTGTACAAGGTTGGCATTCCTCATCCTTTTCAAAATCCAATTTGGGAAGTCCTTTAACCAAGTCCTTTTTGCTCAATTTCTTCATTTGATGCATGTTCACATGACCTAAACGGCGATGCCAAAGAGAAATATCATTTTTATCCACTACCAAGCATCTATTTAGTATGGGCTTAAGAGCATCGTGAACAATAACATAAAGATTACCATTTCTAGTTCCCTTATATATAACATTGTAGGAGAGGGAATCTAGAAGCAAGCATTCTAAAGAAGTAAACAACACAAGATATCCATTATCACAAAGTTGACTAACACTAATCAAATTGTGATGTAGGCCATCAACAAGCAACATATTTTTAATACATAGCTCATTGCCTACATCACCCTCACCTATGACCTTACCCTTCTTGTTGTCCCCAAAGGTTACCGATCCTCCTTTCTTTTTTACAAACTTGTTGAAAGGGTTGATTTCTCCAGTCATGTCCTTAGAGCAGCCACTATCAACAATCCATCTCTTTTTAACCTGCAAGAAAGAAGGATGTCGGAACCCAAATCAACCTTTGGGATCCGGGGTTAGCTTGGGGACCCATTTCATCTTTGGGTTGGCACGTTCAAATATAGAGGGATTTTCAAACGAAATTAGGTTGCATCATGTTATCATCCCAACTAAAATTGGAAAGCGATAAAGTTTCTTCCTCATCCATCCACGGTGAATCGTATGAACCCTATCACTCGAAGTTTTCCTTAGCTTCATTGTGAAGGAAGGTGATAGTCTTCTACCAAAAGCATCATTTGACACCTTTCGCTCCATGTAACAACTCATGGTGGATGTCTAGATCCATACATTGACATCCACTCTACTTTAGGGAGAAAGCATTGTGTTGTCCATTCTGTTGGATCAATGGGCTGTAGAAGGGGGGGTTAAATAGAGCTTCACAATTATCACAAAATCGATTAGACCACCAAATTATATTAATTGCAGAAACTTAAACAAGCAGCAATTTGATGACTTAATCTAACATGCACAGCAAGGATGAGAGACAAGGAAGAGCAAGCACTTGGACAGGTGGTTTAGATTGGTTCCATGTCCTAAACTTAGGAGCAATGTCAGTCCACTACCTAGAGTGGGTTTGTCTCTAGGATTTGCAATCTTGGTACTCTTATATTCCACAATAAGATTACAAGATACAACAACCACACATCCAAGGGCTTAGTACCTCAAGCAAAGATCTTCAACCTATAGAAGGAGCTTACCCATTTGAAGCATGGAGTCTCCAGCCATCAACATGGACTTACCCACTCCTTTCTTCAAGTCTTCTGCCTTCAAGGGATTACCTATCTTCCTTGAGCGTTGCCTTTCTTCTCTCCTTCACTTGGAGATCCGGAGCACCTATCTCCTTCACTTGGAGACATAGAGTAGCTTGCCTTCTTCAACCTTGAAGAACAACACCTCCTTCTCCTTCACTTGGAGAGGGATCTTCAACTATCTTCAATGGGAATTGAGGTTGGAAGATGGAGGAGGAGAGCTTTACAACAATACAAGGAGTAGCTCTCTTACACAGGAACCTATCTCACTCATACTCATGAATTTAACTTGAAGGTAGAGAGAGAAAGGGGCTCAAAGGCTTAGATCACTCTCAGCTATGGTAGAACTAAGTTTGCAATGAAAGAGCAGCCTCAGAATGAACTCCAAGTGTTCTATATATAGTTGAGGGTGTTGCTTTGAGTTAGGTGAACTCTTGGGCCGAAATATAGTTGTTTTGCTTCAAGAAAACGTCTCTATTTGCGATCAAATAACCCACCAACAGTCACATCACTTTTTTCTACAAATTCCGTACCGTGCAATCAGTCGAGTTTCAATAAAGGCAACTCGATCGATCAAGTAAACGACAAAGCCATTATTCAAATGATCGGTCGAGTTTTTCCTGACAAAACTCGACTGATCATTTGAAGTCAAAATGGTCAATTACCTAATCAGTCGAGTTCTGTGTAAACACAAATCGACCGATGCAATCTCCAGAAAATTGACTAAGGATTGATCGGTCGAGTTTTAAGGCTGGGAAACTCGACCGACCAAGTGCCTGAAATCAATTTTCTAAATTGCATATAAAGGTGATCTAACATTGGTGTTTTATGTCCCAATCAATTTTCTCACCTTAGTTACAATTCAATTCATCGTTACAAGTGATTACAAATATGTTCTAAGGTCATTTACATAGAAATCCCAAAAAGCACACTTGTAGCTATTTTGACTTGAACTTGAGCCATTCTAGGGCTTTGGATTTTGGATCATTTTCATGTACCTAATGCTTGTAAACAATCTTAAACACACATATTAGATACATATGAATGGAATGGTTAAGACATTATCAAAATATAGGTAATGTATAACCTCTAGGTCATCACATTCTTCGGTGATGAGGAAGATTTATGTTGATCCCAGGTAAGACCATCACAGTTGGCCCATTTTAGGGCCTCATCGTAGTCGTCCCAGGAGACGACACAATCTTCCTACATTGTTGTGTTGTCCTCTTTCTTGATGTTGTCTTAAGGACAATCAAACAACAACGACAAATGCTGAACAGGGCAAGTAACTATGTCATTGCTTTGATCAGAACGCTCATGTGTGGGGCCTTCATGTGAAGATAGAGAAGGAGATTTTGAAGGCTCGCAACACTTGCACAATAATTTTTCCATCACATATATTTCGATCTTTGAATGCGACATCAAAATCTATACATAATAAATAAATACAAGTCTCGCCACATAATGATAATAACAAACTAACGATGGTAATAGTTAACACAAATATCAAAATAGTTAACAGAAAGTTAAATACATAGGTAGTGTATTTGAAATCAACTTGAACATGTACTAATCATTATACCAAGCACGGTTTGAAATGCATAAAATAACATCAAAAGTACACCCCAAAGTTGGCAAGCAATTTCTTGCAACTTCATTAATTGCCTTCACCTTCTACTCTTGTAGTTGTAGCATTGATGTTTTCAACATTGTCCAAGTGTTCTGCAACTCCTGGGGGGTAAGTGTGACGAGTCATCACAAAGTTGTATGGAATCACCTATTGCATGCCTAAGGGCTAAGTAGGCAATAAATCTACCAAAAGGAAATAATTTTGTCTGATAAACTCTCTGCTTAGGTTTTTCCAATAGATTTTCACCTTGTTCAAAGATATGTAAGGCACCCCCATTATGTTTCGAAAGTCACGCAATGTCTCCATCCAAGACTCTTCAATATATACACCATTGACACATCTCTCCATGTCATATTGGTTTCTCATCACATCAAGTAGGATCTGGTCGTTCTCCTTACACCATATAGCATACGGCCTTATCCCTTGTCCGGTCATATTAAAAATTATGTATGGAATATATTGCAATGCAAGGGTACATTTCACAATTATGCAGATATAATATGATGATTCAAATAAAAAGATATAATGTGTAAATAACATACGACCTCCTATCTGTAAACATTACGATAAAAATCAACATGCTTATAATGTAACTCTAACAACAACCAATCTCAGTAGTCTGAGTGTAGGAACTAATAAATATGATCCATTTATATCCAAGATTTTGGAGTCATCAAATGTGAAAGAATATCTAAAAGAACACTACAAGTTTCCTCCAACTTTTTAACAAGGATTTCTTGAACTTCATTCTTGTACTTTTTGGAGGTGTAAACATCTTCAACATTCTGATAGATTTTAACAAAGTATTTCATGTTCATTGTTTGTTCCCACACCGACTTGCACTCATAAGTTAGTAATTTAATCTCAGCCTATAGAGAAGCAGTTGTTGTGGGGGGGGGGGGGGGGAGATTGGTTGCCTAGTGTAAGTATTTGTACCGGTCTTTTCCTAAAATGTATCCCAATTTTGAGTTAATGACAATGAACGTGCAATCTACTTAAATACGACATGTGGGGGTTGTTGTCTTCGAACTGTCCATTAGCTGCATCTGTGGCATCCATGTAGACTTGTACGACACATTGGAGGCCACATGGACATGAGGGTATTCCATTATCCATTGTAAGAAAACCTAATGAAGCATAATGTGACACTTTTAATTAGGAGACATGTACATATTATATAGAAAAAACTTAATGATAGTATCGGAAGAATAATATAGAACATGTTATGTGAGGGATGATTTAAAAATACTACAAAAATGATGACAAGTACAAAGCAAGGTCATCAAGTTTCTCAAATTAAATTAGAAATTCTTTCACACAATACATCACCCTCCCGAGCACCGGCCTGAGATGTTTGTAGGAGGGAGCTCAAATTGACCCCATTGCCAGGGAGGTCAGTTGGTGAACAGTCTTCTACAAATTCATCCATCATAATGTCTCCATCATTTTGGCATCATACAAAATTTTGTAGAATACAACACGCCAATATTAGGTAACACTGTGAATGCACAGGATACGTCGCACCTTTTTTTAGGTAAACAAATTAGCACTTCAACACACTGAATGCTCTTTCAATAATATTACATAATTGTGCATGTTGGTGGTTGAACATCTCCTTCTTTTGTTGTATGTTTGTTTGTTTCCCCGATACTCAGCTATATGGCAAGATGTGTTATGATACGGTGCAAGGAACTGATGGGTGTTGGCATATACTGCATCAACCAGGTAATACTTTCCTATGGGTACTTTGTAACCACATGTGGTCGTGGTTGATTCTAGGATCCTATGGTTTGTTGTAGAGCCCTCCCACCCTGTCATGACATAAGTAAACTCGATGGAATAGTCTACTGCAGCCATGATATTTAGTGAGACAGATCCTTTTCTATTTTGATAACAGTTTTTCTTATCGTGTCTCACCAAAACTGGAATGTGTGTCTCGTCAATTGCCTCAATGGCATCCTAAAACAAGGTAGTATAGGGTTCACCTTACAAAATAAATGTTGGCATGCATCACAATTTTTGGTGATAACAATTACCTTGAAGTAAGGGTAAAACCTTGGGCTCTCCAAGATGTGATGATGTGATGTTGTGGTTGTGATTTGCATGACAACATATTCTTGACACAAGGTATACATCCCATCCAAAACTTTATTGAACTTTCTACTTATTATCTCACCAGAGTAAATCTAGTCCTCAGCTAAAGCATGATTAGTATGGCCATGTCCAACCATCTGTAGAAATTAGCATACAACCTCGAATGATGAGACACCTCTACTACTATGTAATAAGCCATGACTCCAAGCTTGTCTATAAGGGCTAAAACATAATGCAGATGCATTCGGTACATGTCATATGCCCTCTGTTCATGTCCAGTTATGATTTGTAAAATCTTTTAGTTCCCACTCCTAATACTAACTGACCTAGGTATCAGACGTTGTATGTTGTCATCATTGGGATTTTCTAGGATGGTGGTGGCTATTGAGTCAATTATTTCATCATCCATACAATTTGTTGGCCCAGACACAATATCCAAAATTTGTGTAACTAGGTCTGGTGTACGTGTATGGTCACTAACAACCATTATGCCGACAATGAAAATGATGAAAACAAGCCTGAGATCACATGAAAGAGGGTGCATAAACAAACCTACTTTAAAAGTAGATAGGAAAATCAAACTCAAGTCTTTTGCTACAAAAGTAAATATTACAACAATAATCAAATAGACCCGATGTTCACAAACTTAACAAATAATACAATAAACTTCTGATTGGGATATTGAAAGAAAGAAAATTCTTTCTAAACTGGCAAGAGATTATGGAACTATAGTATGTAAGAGTTTGACCCACTCATTGGGGATCAATATGAATGCCATGAGCTTATGGTGTGTGACCTTTGCTAATCTCGCTTGTGCCAACATCATGACTGCCAGTATGTAGCATGGATGGCATACTAGATATGTTGTGGAAAGGCCAAGGGGGGGACTATGAAGCAAATCCATGAGACTGCACAAAAGAGAGGGCATGGAAGGTGACGACGGTGTATTATCTATGTGGGACCTTTCCCAAAGGTATTGCGGTCATAACATAACTTCCTATAGGGTCTATCGTAGGTCAAGGTAGATAATGTGGTTGGTTGACTCCTTTATTGGATTAACAAGAGTTGTTAAAATAGAGACAGAGGCATCTGAGAAGGCTTCATGGAAATGTTGCAAAATCATTGCAAACTCTTCCTTTTCAATGATCGTGTGGCCACCCTGGTGTCGAACTCGTGCACCTTTGCATACACCTTCGAGAATTCAGATACCACATCACTAGTCAGCATACATCACTCAGGTTTCATTGATGGGTGCTTCCTACACATGTGGCTAGGAGGATTCCTTACCCCAAAACCTTGATTATCTATTCTGGTGTTGTCTCCTTCACTCTAGGTGCCAAAACAACCCATGTTTGCTTCAACTTCGGTGCTATCTACATTGTGAGGAGTATCAGATGAATCTAAGTCAACAACCATCATCCTCAGAGGCATCATCAAATGGTAGTTGTTTGTAGAATGAAGGCATTGCGTGGTGGTCTTTAGCAATGTTCATCCCCCCATCAACTCGATGTCGTGGTAATGGTAGAAGGGTCTGCTAATCAATCTTGCAAGATCCTTGTTTTCCTATTGTCAAACACTCTCAATTAGGAGGTTAAACTTGAATGCAACATGTGAATGTTATGTGTGTGTATCATTCAACATACCATAAGTGTCTCCCTCCGCTCTGGGATACCAGGCAGTATGGGCTTGTGCATGGCATCATCCCATCCAACACCATACTTGTTGGTGACAAGCTTCAACTTTGTAAATTCCTTCCTCAAAATTTTCCACCGAGTTTTAACATGGTCCAATGTACAATGTGTCCTCCCCATCCTATTTTTCCAATCACGAAGTGTCTCCCTCCAAGACTCCCTAGTAAACTGCCCATCTATACATCTACTTATGTCATACTGCCTCCTTAATGTTGCAACTAGAGCCTCATCAGACTCCCTCAACCATACGATACGAAGCTTGGGATCTGTGGAAGACATACTACCAATGGTGTTGCAGTAGATGCTACAATCGATACTTGTAAGGACTGTGTTTAAATGAAACCTTTGTCAACCATACATGTTAATGTAACCCACATAATACCGACAATTCAGTAATATATTAAGACCCAAACATATTATCCATTAACAATATATCCATGTGTCCTACCATGAGTCCACACTAACCACCTCCAAAAAACAAACAGGTATGGGAATCATGGGTATTCAGTGAAAGACAAGGTGTCATTTGGGAAGATTAGGTCACATATTTTTGTAAGAACTTTCAATGTGTATTGTGCATGACAAACTAATTACAAAATAAAAACTGGCAGCACCAAATGAGGCATGTGTATTGTTAAATGAGGCATGTTTTAATTCATTCTGTATAGGATCTATATATGGAGAACATATTTAATGGACAATAAACTTTGGCTTCAAAATCTAAAATATATTTCACAAGATTCAAGAAATGGGATCATAATATTTCTTATTTAACACCTTGTCCAATCAGAGAGAAGATGAAAAACTCTCTAACTATTTATGTTTAACCATTTTTGTAGCAATGGAAAAACTAGTACATTATTTTTGGATTGTCTGCATACATGGAAAACTCTACAAACAAGATAATATTGAATATATACAATTCTATTGTTGCATATTTGGATGCATCAACATATATGTGATAATATGGGTATTTTTCAGTAACATATTTGGATGCAAATTTGGATGCTTGTTAATTCTGACAAACCTTTTGTGGGGTGTTATATATTTTCTGGAGCAATATAGTTGTCTAAAATATTTTATGGATGCATGACATGTGATGCTGAAGAAGAAACTACAACAAATATACTTTTGTCAATTTTCTAATAATCATTGAGCTAATTATCCATTAACTTGGCAATATAATCAAAATAGGATCTAAAAATTATTCACTGGATCTAATTTTCTGACATAACCATCATATGTATATTTGTCAAATATAAATCAACCTTAGGGCAAGATTAGGGCTTTAAATGTCATTACGAACCCTAATTATGGCATCTGAGTGATCTAATTCAAAGGTCATGTTACATAGATATTATAAAAATCATTGAGCCTCCTAAGACATGTGTCTTCTTAATTATATCTCATGCCAGTTATATAGATATTATAAAAATAATTCAGGCTCCTGATCCATGTGTCATGTTAATTATATGTCATGGTAATTATATATAATGTTAATTATATAGTATAATTCATGTAATAATTAGGATGTACACATATGTACAAGTGGGGTAGCTATTTTACATATGACTTCCTATCCCCACTTCATTATATTACAACATTAAATCAGACCAACATTATATTACAACATTACATCAGACCAACATTATATTACAAGATTACATCAGACAAACATTATATTACATCATTACATCAGACCAATAGTCATCAAAATTAAATTACAAATTAGGGTTGGGGGATGATCATTCGGGTTGACCACTAATTAGAATTGATCGATAACTAGGGTTAATCATTGATTAGGGTTGATCAATAATCAAGGTTAATTGATAGTTAGGGTTGATCAATAATCAAGGTTAATTGATAGTTAGGGTTGATCATTAGAGTTGATTCGTAATTAGAATTGATCAAAATTAGGGTTGATCGATAGTTAGGGTTTAATCTACAATTATGATTGACATTAGGGTTGATCAATAATTAGGGTTTCTCAAAATTATGGTTGATCATAAGTAGGGTTTTTTGGAATAAGGGTTGTCAAAAATAGGGTTGTGATAATGGGTATTCAGTAAAAAGTAAGGTGTCATTTGGGCATATTTCTAAACATTATTCAATTTAATCAACTTGCATATTTAATCCCATCCTAATTCTGATTATTCCCATCATATACATGTGTTGTATAATGTGTAGGTAAATTCATCTAGATGGGGATTTCAATCACCACTAAGTACATTTTTCTTATATCGACAACAACAATTAATTGTCATATGATATTCAAATGACATGACATATGATCGCCATATAAACAATAACAAACATGCTTAAAGCAGAAGAAGAAACACAATATTTGAACAAATTCCATTTCAAAATCAACACATTGTATCAGCACAATTTCCATTTCGCACAATTTCCATGCAAAGGGGCAAGGTTAGTCGTTAATTAGTATGAATTCCTTCATATTCATGGACATGTACCCAATTAAATTTTAGGTGCTAGTGTGACCTAAATGATTTGTCCCTAACTACCTAAGATTCAACCTTTTTGGTGCCCCACTTATATTTTACCGCGGGCCAATAATATTTGTCAAATTCATGGATGTTAAAGTTAGGTAGCCTACCCAAATCACTTGTGGCCAATGTATTTGTCCCCCTATGTTTACTTCAACCTGCATTATATACACATGTGATCAGTAGGTTGAAAAAGAGGAGGCTTTTCCTAAGCAAATTTAAAACCTAAATTCCTTATGATTGACCATGTTTAGTTCAAGATCAACTTTAATTGTGTATTTTTTTGTTTTTGAATTGGACTGTGATGATTTTTCCATTGGATTTGAATACCACATTTTCCTCAATTTGTTCCACATTCTTGTTGTTGCAGTTTGATCTGATCATCCTGATACGTTCAAGTATGACCACATTTTGTATGCCTATTTCAGTTTTAGCCAAGCTATTTACCAAACTGTGGTTGTGAGTCAGATTTAAACCTAGACCTAACAAAATTTGCTTTCCACTTGGGACAATATAGTTGATCATGGCTCTCTT
This sequence comes from Alisma plantago-aquatica, assembly GCA_963693085.1. Lineage (NCBI taxonomy): Eukaryota > Viridiplantae > Streptophyta > Magnoliopsida > Alismatales > Alismataceae > Alisma > Alisma plantago-aquatica. The sequence continues at coordinate 321,547,149 of OY856410.1, forward strand.
TCATGCGTCAATCAAGTTTCATGATAGACTTTGCAGTCATTCATACCTGTATTAGGATTATGCAATTGGTCTGTGAATCATTATGATTTTTTTCATGCTCAACTTTAATTGTGTTTTTCTATTTTTGGATTGGAGTGTGAAGCTTTTGCCCATGGATTTGAACCACCACTTCATTTCATGCCACATTTTCTTGAATTTTTGCTCATATTCTTCTTATGTATTAAGCATCACTTTGTTTCATGTGACATTTTCCTTATGTGTGTACTCAGACAATTATCATCTTGATACACAAGGATATGTAAAGTTTATTGAACGTCAAGTTTGACCTAATTAGCCCATGCATTGGGGTAGTTCTGTTTTTCATTTTGTTTGCCTTTCCTAAACATATCGCCCAATTCTATACCTAATAGACTAAAGTTTAGCAAACATTGACTTTTAGCAAATCAAAACATGGCCTTTTCCTAAGCCTACTTAAAACTAAATTCCTTATGGATAAGATTTGTTAAATAAACCAACATTTCTTTACCAAGATATATCCAAATATACACACAAATGATGTACATATACACACAAATTGAATTACTTTTGTAATTAGACATACACTTATGATTGAGCACATACCCATGTTTTTGTTATTAGGTGAATTCATAACTACATTACTCATACCAAGTTGATTATGAGATATAGAACTTACTACACCATCACTATTGAATTGTATTGCAGTACCATATCCTATTCAAATGTCATGACATACGATTGTCATATAAACAACAGCAAGCATGCTTAAAGCATAAGAAGAAAAAAGTGTTGGAACAATTTCCATTTCAAAATCAACACACATTGTCTTGGAAAATCATTGTCTCATCACAATTTCCATTTCACACAATATGAGACACATACATTGAAATCGTTTTACTATGTGGGAAGCTAATTTGGGGGAAATGGGGGAGGGAATACCTGGGATTGTAGAAACGCATCCAGATTCTCCACGAAGCGTCCATGTCGAGTATGAGAAAGAACATAACAATAAAAACACATAAATGTTAGTATGATTCTATGATATGAAGAAAGTATACAATAACAAAAAAATCTATTGGAGAAGTCGGCCTACCTAAACAGTGAGGAGAGCTCGCCCAAGGAAGAATTTGAAGTCATTGCATCTACGAGTAGGTGGAGAACGATGTACAACTGCAAGGGTAGCAGTTCGACTAACATTGCCTCTAATTTATAGCAGTATGAGGACCCTAGGCGGAAGCTAGGGTTTCTCTCTCGCCTCTTCCTTGAAAACATAACAAAGTATGATCAAAGGGATGAGAGAAAATGAGATTATGCCGATAAACACGTCTTACCTTTCAATTCGCCGCCTGCTAGCACATGTTCCACCCATGATGCAGTTGCTGCTCAGAGAGCCAGGGAGTAAAGTCGAGGCTAGGGTTCACATCTAGAAGCTGCGACAGAGTGCAGACCACACGACAGCTTCACCGCTAGCAGTAGACGTCGTGCCTCTCCACACCTAGTCGTAGCAGTCAAACCTTGGCTTTCATCTTCCTCGGGAAATGAGGAAAGTCGGGGCTAAGGAAAGCTAATCCAAACTAAGATTTACAATCCTACCCAGACCGGGACCGACTTGGTCCAGATTTCAAGATAATGGAACTCCAAAATAGGGTTTTTTGTGGATATCAAACGTCAAATCCAGTCAACCTAGACCAGATTAGGTTGACGTCGTACAAAACAACAGACGCAAAGTCAAACTGGGTCGCAAACCAAACATGGGCTTATGATATGACAACACCAGATGCTCTTGCATGCCCATGAATAGGGATGAGCATTGGGTCGGGCCAGCCCGAGTCGGCCCTTGACCCAGCTTGCATTACCTGATCCTGACCCAAACCTGATTTATAATATGGGTAGACTGGGCCTAAAATCTAAACCTAGATGTTATTTGGGTCGGGTAAGGGTTGACGTAAACTCAGGCCCAAATACCTTAATGCCCAGATTAGATTTTATGTACATTATTTACGTAGACATCTATGTTTGTCTTAAAAGGAAAACATATAAATTTCTTGATACAATATGTAGTATGTATCCAACCGATGGCAATATGGATAATTTATAATCAACCAACATGATTAGTGAATTGATACTAGTAAGATAACCATCATTGACATGGATAGACATAATTGATTTCTTTGTTTTGATCTCACTGTGTCATTCAAATAGAACATTTTGTTGTTTAACTAATACTTTAACAACCAAATAAAGTATGGCATTCATACTTTGATTTACAATGCATATATCCTTAAAAAAATCATGTCATTAGCTCATTAAAGAAAAATAACGAAGCATCTAGCTCAGTGTATAGTAGAATTAGCTCATTTTTTTGCTCATAAGCCCACATGTAAGAGACAAACGATCTTTTGCCTTTCCAACACCCATTTCATTATATATACATACAGGATGAGGAAGCACAAAGTCACAACATTGTAGAGTCCGCTGATATATATATATATATATATATATATATATATAAATATATATATATATATATATATATATAAATATATATATATATATATAAATATATATATATATATATAGAGAGAGAGAGAGTCAGGCTAGAATACACTCGAGTGTATTTGGAACAGAATACACTCAAATAGTTTTTTTATGATGCAATATTTTTTTCAAAAATCTAATCCATTGATCTTCTTAAACATCTTGTGAATAGCTCATACGCAAAATATGAACACATTTGAACATTTATAGGTCATGTTATTAAGACCGCAAAAATCATGCATTTCAAATTAGTTTTGCGCGTCGATTTTGTTGCCCATGGATGAATGACTTACACTCATCCAAATGGGCTCAAAATTTGTATGTAGTCTAGTTATAGTATGACGGTGAAGATCAATGGTTCACATTTTACAAAAAAATAGTATTGATATGCAAACACACTTGAGTGTATTCGTGCAATCTGTACATTCGAGTATATTCTAACATGACTATATATATATATATATATATATATATATATATATATATATATATATATATATATATATATATATATATATATATATATATATATATATATATATATATATATATATATATATATATATATATGAAGGTTGATCACAAAATATATATTATATTAGTTTAATTTTTATGTTAACAAATTAGATCTAGTAAAATTTGGTAAGTTCATTTGATGTTATATGGGCAAACCTGAACCCGTCCCAAAACTCAACATTCTTTTATTGGCCGGATACGTACTAACATTTTTCAATTTTATTCAAGCCCAAACCCAGCCTATGACCCACTTTAAAATGTGTGTTTGGATTTGAGACAGACAAAACCCAATATAGCTCGGCCCCATGCTCATCCCTACCCGTGAGCGAAGCCACAATTATTTGAACTGGACTAACTGACCAACTTCTGCAGCGCTCCGTGGACCACGTTAGAAAGATATTTCTTATTTTAGCTCACCGAGCTCGGCCTGTAAAGCTAGCTAATTTTGAAATTTTTAGATCTCAAAATCTGACATCGGGACTACAGAAGATGACCGATTTTGCAGCCACACACGAGCAGGCAAGCAAAATTACGGCAAAACAGATATTAGATAATGTAACCGGCTGCATTTTTTATGAAAACAGTACATCTCTCTGTTCAGGATACCAAGACTATTATGCCATATTGTGATGCATTCAACATCATCTCCATACAAGCAGCTTGGCATAAAATAATAGATTAAGCTGCAGGACCACCACGTTGCTCAATGAAGCCGGTTTATCAAACTGGAATCACTACCCTTTAGCTGGAAACTTCTCCAGCATCTCTGGTATCACTTCGAACAAGTCCGCAACAAGCCTCAAATAAGCCTCTGGAACTTACAAGTCATGTAGCATCTCTGGAAACGTTCTCTATATGTCAGCATTCAGATTATAGTGCAATTATCAGACTGATGCATATAATATGCCGCTGCCGCTGCTTATAACTACCTCATGCAGGACTCTGACGCTAGACGGCAAGAGAGCGCATGGACAGATATGTACATAAGACACAAAAGGTAGAATCACGTGTCAGCAAAAAATACACCTGAAAGAAGACCTATGGAACAATCCACATTCAATTCCGGCATAAGAATATTATCGTGTGAACCAACACCGTAAGACGACAGGACCCATCTTTCGGATTTCTACCCGTTTTTAAATTGAGCATTACGTTGTTCAAAAGCAAAATGATTTATTTATTACATTTGCACAGCCCTTGTTGAGCAAAGCCACACTTTTGAGAGGGACTTTCGGTGAGTGGTAAAGAGCTATTACAAAAATAAAAACTTGGTGATTAATTCCACAACATACCAACCTTTCTGATTCAGTATAGGCTAATGGCCAAACTGAAAACAGGAGTGCCACCAAAAGAACATAGCATGTTTTTAAATTGAGAGAGAAAGAGCAAGCAAGCACGGGAAATGATTTGGCACTGAATTCCTCAACGCAAGAAAGAAGATGCCGCAAGAGGAACATAATTACAATGTCTCCCAGCTTTGTTTTTCCAGTAAGATGGAAACAATTGAAAATTTTCAACACCCAAGATATTGACTCCAAGAACTTAATAGACCAATTCAAGTAGTTCATATGACCAGCTCAAATAACCAGATGAACATGCTGGCCTGTTTTCATCCTTTTTTCTTTTTCTCTCTCATTCTCTGCGTGTTATCCTCAGCTGCCCTTTAGTTGTGTTCTAAAACAAAATATAACAGTACGATGTCTTCATGTGCTCTATCACATAATTGGGAATTTTTGAATTACTAGTGTATATTGCTACATCCGAATTTCACATTAAACCCACACTATTCCCAAATTTTATGTATTATTCACCTTTTATTTGGCATTCACATATATTCATGTCTTATTCCCATATAAAACGAAACTTTCCTTAATTTTTTGGAAAAAATCAGCCAATTAAGATGTCTTCCAGTTTCAAAATTTTCTTAAGCCTATTTCTCCTTCGTCCATTAAATTGTGGGTCCTATTTTATTTAATTTGACTCCAGCAGATCAACATGAGGTTAAACTACTGTGGTACTCGAGCTGAAGTTGACACTTCAAAGCTGATATTTATCAATTGCTCTAACCTTCTTTCTGAAGTAAACTTTTTTTTCTATGCACCAATAATTTTACAAATTGACTACCTTGATACTATGTTGCTTTTCAATACATGCATGAAATCTTGATAGTTGTTGATTGCTCCTCTTTGACTTTATCAAATCACCAAGTACTGCACCTATAATTTTTATACATACATGATTCAACAATATATATATATATATATATATATATATATATATATATATATATATATATATATATGTGTGTGTGTGTGTGTGTGTGTATATGTATGTATGTAGCAAGAACATAGCCATCGTCTTTAGATCCCCCATGAGCCAACACATTAGCATCAGCTACAACATCATTTGTTTCTCATGCTTTTGATTGTTTTGCAACTTGTAGCATTCATCAGAGGTATGACTTGTTTTCTTGCAATAGCTGCACCTCTTTGATTGACACGACTTTGACTTTTCTTATTTTGCTTAGAACTCTCTGGTTGTGTCGTGTGGATGCTCACTTCCTCTAGTGGTCAATGCTTCACACAGTACTTCCGATGAAGTAAGATCCTTCTCTAATTTCTCTTGAGACGTCAAGGCCATTTTGACTTCACGGAGTGAGATAGCCTTTGACTCTCGGGATATCATCATATCTCGGAGATTCTTGTAGAAGGTGGAAGGGTATAAAGCAACAAAATTGTTTGATCCTTGTCCTCTATATTCACATCGATCTGCCTAAAGTTGTGGACAATTTCATTGAACTCATCAAGAACAACTGTCAAGAAACTGCCTTCTTCCATTTGAAGCATATAAAAGTGTTTCTTTAGCGCACGCTCGTCGGTGATAGACTTTTTCATGTAAAATGCTTCAAGTTTGTACCAAACTTCTTTCGTGGTATTCAGATAGATGACCTCACGGAGGACTTCATCCTCCAAACGAAAAAAAATGCATTTACGAGCCTTTTGATCGATCTCCTCCCACCAGTCATTTGTCATGATTGCGATTTCTTCTCCTTTCTAGGAGTGTTGTAGACTCCTTATGTGAGGTGAGATTCGCACTTGACTTGCCAAAGAGAAGATCTTCAAATGATCTAACTTCCCAATGCTGTACTTAGATGTCATGGTGAAGATCTGGCAATAGAAATTGTTCAAAGACCACTTGTTGGAATATAGTGGTGATGGGAGACCCGAACAACAAGGGCCAACAAGCTTGTTGTGGAGATGCGGAAGCGTGAGATCGAGCAATCCAATCCAAACTACGATGAAGATTAATCATGGAGCAAGCAAGCAACCACAAAGACATGATTTATAGTGGTTTGGCAGATTCCCAATGTGGGAGCCTACTTAAACAAGCAGAGATGTTATTATAGAAAGAAGAGATTATAAAAAATATGATTAGAAAAGAGAGAACAAGAACCCGATCCACGTCTACACCTAAAAGTCAACTGCTAAAAAGATTGTTGCTTGGAGAGGGGCTCTTACAAGCGTGAAACCCTAAGACAAGCCCTACGTCTGTATGTGGCTTTAGGTCTTGGAAAAATGACGTCACTTGATGTATCTCAGTTGCTCTGTGTGAAAGTATTGAGGTAAAGTGATACCCAGTTGTAGCGGGGTAGCCTTTATTATACACAAAGAGAACATTTACATAACTGATCAAATAAAGAAAGTGTGTAAGAAAAGACTACATGAATAGCTTCTATTCTCTAACACTCCCCCTCAATTTGGAGTGTACACATTGTGCATGCCCAGCTTGGAACTCATATGGCTAAAAGCTAAAGGTATAAAGGGCTTGGTGAAGATACCTGCAACTTGTCCAGTGTGAACATGAGTCTGAATCTTCTTGAACAACACTACATCACGAACAAAGTGGCAGTCCACCTCAATGTGCTTGGTCCACCCATGGAACACATGATTGCTAGCAATGTGAATGACTATATGATCATCACACATGAGAGAGATTGGATTTTCAACAAACACTCCCATTTCAAACAATATGGACATAACCTACTATAGTTCACAACAAGCATGTGTTATTGCTTGATATTCAGACTCTGTGTTGGACCATGCTACCACATTTTGTTTCTTGCTCCTCCATGTCACTAAATGTGACCCAAGGAACATACAGTATCCCGAGGTAGACCATATATCTTCAACATCATATGTCCAATCAGACTCAATATATCTAGTAAGCTTCAAGGAAGTGGAGTCGTCGTCCTTCTTTATGAAATGAGTGAGACCCTTCCCTGGCGACCCTTTAATATAATGTAGAATCCGGGTGACCGCCATCCAGTGTGGAATCTTGGGCGCACTCATGAACTGGCTAACAACTCCTACTACATAGCAGATATCAGGACGAGTAATTGTCAAATAGATCAGCTTACCCAAAATCCGTATGTACTTTGTTGGATATGAAAAATCATTGTTATCAAAAATAACCGTCTTGGTATGATAATCCATAGGTGTGGAGACTGGCTTCCAATGTGTCAATTCATGTCTCTGTAAGAAGGTCCAGAACATATTTTCACTGAGAAAGATTTGTGCCTTTCTTGGGACGTAGAACCTCTATTCCAAGAAAACAAGGAAGATTGCCCAAATCTTTCATCTGAAATTGCTTTTGTATCCACTACTTGAGATGTGGAATGCCAGTAAGATCATCACATGTGTTAACAATATCATCCACATATACAACCAGAATAATAGTGCCACGAGAGGAATTACACACAAATAAAGAATGATCAGAACAAGACCAACTGAACCCAACTGTATAAGTGCAACACTAAACTTATCAAACCATCCCGTGGTGATTGCTTCATGTCATAGAAGGATTTTTTCAATTTGCAAACTTTCTAACACTCCCCCTGAGCAACATGCCCAGGAGGTTCCATGTAAACCTCTTCAAGAAGATCAGCATTAAGAAATGCATTTTTGACATCCTTAGAGAAGAGGCCAATTAAAATGAGTATCAACAAAAATAAGGATTCGTACAAAATTTAGTCAGGTAATAGAAGAAAGTCTCAAAGAAGTCCATTGTGTATAAGTGTACCCTTTGGCCACCAATCGGGCCTTCAAACGGTAAATACTCGGCAACATCCTACAATAGGTTTCCCAGGAGGAAGATACACCAAGCCCCAGGTGGAGTTCTTATAAAGAGTTTCCATCTCACTATTCATGGCATGGGCCCATCCATCATGTCGAATTGCTTCTGCATATGAGTGAGGAATAGCTGTAGAATCTAGTTGAAGAGCAAACGTGTGTGATGTAGGTGACAGATGGGGTTAGCAACAAACGCTAGAGAAAGGATGTCATAGTGTGCAAAACCCAACACCTTTACGAACTGCATTTGGAAGGTGTAAGTCTGAAACAGAATTATCAAGAGAACTCTCAGCATGAACCGATACCTCAAGAGTATGTAACAATGATGAGTCAATCTGATGGACTGATGTGGCTACATCTTTTGAATGATGCCTTTCTCACCTACTATAAACTATTGGAGAAGGTTGAATATGTGGAGGTGTAGGTGGTGGTGATGGGGATTATAAAATAGAAGTGTTTATTATTGGATGATCAAAAAAGATATAGAGGACTCTCTTTTACTAGACAAGAGAGTAGGCCTATTGTCAGAGATAGGCAATACGGGAACAAATGACTAAAGACAAGTTAAGTTTAAAGCCCATAACACAGAAAAACACTAATAAAGATAAAGCAATAAAGCACATACACTAATAGGGATATCATAGTAATAGTAGCACACTCTCATCACTTGGCACATGTATTGGTGGCTTTCGCTCATTCACTCTATCATTCTCAAAGGTAAGTTCACTCTCAAGGTTGTGTTCCCCCTCACGCTGGACAGAGCCATTAAAGAACGGAGTGGACTCATGAAATATATCTCCAGATTAACAATTAATTGTTTTAACTAGTTATACAAAGTTGATCATTTCCAATGTATATAACACCATATAGAGATTTTTCCCTAATTATAATTTCCAAAAGATAGTCGTCATTTTACATGCCGTTATAAGTGATACATTAGAATCATAGAATGAAATATAAAAAAGTTTTATATCTATTAACGACCCTGGTGTAGACCCGGACTGCGGTTGACAGTCGTCAACCTAAACGACAGAAATCTTCCGCCTCTAAATTCATCAAATATGAGCATAAAGTATATGCTCATAGTGTATATATTACAATTATGCATATATCAAACGTAAACATACAAGTAAATATGTGTAGTATGTTATAAATTTATATAAATGTATGTTGGGTTTTGTGGGACAGAACAGGCAGTGGAAACAAAATTTATCTTACCACAAACCTACAACCAGCAGATCGCATCAACAACTATGCAATAGGCGGTCTTCAGCCACCTAGTCTTCAACGACGTCTGTGCAGCTCGTGGTGTAGACCCGGACTGCGGTTGACAGCATCAACCTAAGCGGCAGAAATCTCCCACCTCTATAGATAGTCTACACGGACCACCGGGAACTCTAATCGTCATGTCTGCAAGGACACTAGAAGGAGTCATCCCCTTTTGTCGGCGTACTAGTACCCGACACACTCTCCCACAATTAGTTACTTTTCTGCAGTTGTCTTTCCCTCACTGTTTCTCCTTGAACGGGTAGAACTTGCTTGGGTTCTCTCAGTTACCACAACCAGAGAGGATAACAACTTTGCAGAGCAACTGATGTTCTGAGTTGTGTGTTTTGAGAAGCCCCCGTACCCCTCTATTTATGTAGAGGGAAAGGCTAGGGTTCCCAGTCTGTGCGAAAGTAGAAGGGTCTGAAATTTCAATTAACCAATTGCACTATGGCAGGCGAACCAGTCATTTGAGCAGGTGAGCAGATCGGTTCACTTAGTGAACTGGTCGTTTCACCTCCCAGACTTGCCCCCGATTGACTTGTTCAATCAAATTGAACAAGTGAAATGAAAATCTTTTCTCACAAATCGGGAAACCCAACACCTGCTCAGTTGGTCCATGTGAACCGATCGGTTCACTAGTTCAAGTCAACACCTGCTCGGTCGTCTCATGTCCATGAGCCGATCGGTTCACCCAGTGAATCAGTCGGTTGGTGGTCCAATTTGTGCATAACTCAATCAATGCAGTTCTCAATCAATCTAACATTCTAATCAATTGGTTCAACACTTGAACTTGATGATTCAGAGTCAAGTCTATTGATTGAATGTTTAATTGAGTACCTAATGTTGGCTAAATGGACATCTATAAATCCCTTTGTTTTGATTATGACAAACATTTCATTCTTATTGATCTAACGAGCTACTTGAGTGTGCAGGAACAAAGCAGATGAAAAAGTACTAGGGAAATCCATATGCTTCCATATTTATATTTTACATGCAATGTAATCGCCTTGTAAAAGCTTGTACAAATATATAATGTACAAGTACTTAGATTGCATGTAAATCAAGCGTTAGATCTTCCCTAGCTAAGCACCACATTTAGATAAGTCATCCCCTTCAAATAGGATCACATCTGCACACTCATATATATAATTAGTGCCTAAATTGAAACATTGAAACAAGATCAATCTCGGTCGACAAACTCCTCGACCGAGACACTCTCGGTCGACAATCTTCTTGACCGAGAAAGATCCAAAGTAGTAGTTAGACTCAACTGACAAGGTAGTTGGCAGTTGGAGATAGACGTTGCAAATCACTTGATCCAGAGAGCCTCTCGGTCGACAAAACTTTGACCGAGTAGGTATCTCGGTCGACCATTCCTCGACCGAGATGAACTCTGACAGCAACTGCAGAGTAAATTAATTAGTCGTTGCTAAAGCAACAAACTTATACCTAACGGCTAGTTAAGCACTTAGAAACCCCTAGAAGTTGTCTAGAATGTCCTTAAGCATCCTTAGACCATTCCTATAAATAGGACAAGCCATAGGACACTCAAACTCACTTGTTACACTTGAGAAATCCTTGAGCATACTTTGAGCAATCTGTTTGTAAGCAATTTGAGCATTGTGAAAATTGTACACTTCCTTCCTTAGCTCAAAATTTGTGTCCTATAGGCTAGCATCTCCTACCCACTGCAATCACAAGTCCATACACTTGGTTAGGAGATCTATACGCTTGATCTAGGCAAATCAAGCCTTGGGCTACAAAGGATAAGTTGTAATTTCCTTTTTCCTTTCTTGTTCTCTATTATTGTTTGTACTCTCCTTGCTACTCCTAGGTTGGAGGTTGCGGATTGGAGAGGGTGGAGATCTTCTTGGTGAAGAAGGCGACCTTGAGCTACTTCAGAAGGCTGGTGCAACGGGAGGTTACTTCTAGAGAGGAAGGCTACTTCAAGGGGGAGCTTGGAGTTACTTCAAGAAGGCTACCTCAAGTTGGTGCACCTACTTCAAGTGAAGGATGTTCAAGGGGTGTAAAGGAAAGTATTGTATTTTGTATAAATCCTTGAGAAGATAATAAAATAAATACTTTCAAAATCCCGGTTGGGTAAGCAACCGGGTAGTGGACTGACAACTTTAGTATTTGCTATAGTTGGAACCACTCTAAACACCTGTCTCCTTCTTCCAATTTCAATTGTGGTTGTTTGAGTTCAATAAATTGTTAAAATTATTTTAAAACTCTATTCACCCCCCCTCTAGTGTTTTTCAATTGGCATCAGAGCAGGCTTCAAGGAACCCTAACAAGGTCTTGAAGAAATGGGTGACGGAGTGCTCAACAACCTTAACCTTGAAGGGACACTTGTTGCTAGGCCTCCAACATTCGATGGAACAAACTACCAATATTGGAAGAGAAGGATGCAGTTCTACTTCCAAGGCATCAATTGGGACTTATGGAGAATGGTGTCAACCACATATGAGCTCCCTCAAACTCAATTTGCAGAATGGGATGCAAATACGGTAAAACTGGCTCAAATGAATGCAAAAGCTGTAAGCATTTTATATTGTTCTATATCGGTAGGATAATTTAATAGAATATCTAATTGTGACACAGCCTATGATATTTGGCATAGACTGTCCATAACCTATGAAGGTACAGTCCAAGTCAAAAATTCCAAAATTAGCATGTTTAAATAAAAGTTTGAACACTTTCGTATGGATCCTGATGAATCTATTAGTGAAATGTTTGCAAAATTCTCTACTATTGTTAATGGTTTAAGTGCCCTAGGAAAACCTATCCTTGAAGAAGATCAGGTATCAAAAATCCTTCGATAACTTCCTCCAAAATATAAGCCAAAGGTGACAGCCATTGAAGAAGCAAACGACCTCACTCGACTAAAAATGGAGCAACTTATTGGCAACCTAGAAGCTCATGAAGCAACCCTAGAAGAGGAAGAAAGAAGAGCACGTGAACTTCAACAAAGAAAGAAGAAGGATGTGGCTCTAAAAGCTTCAAAGGTCGTCACACAAGAAAGTGAGGAGTCAAGTGAAGAAGAAGGAGAAGAAGCCTTGATCGTCAACGGTAAGAAATACAAAAGATTTAAATCTAACAAAATTTCCAGTTCTTCTTCTACTCCTCCTAGGTGCTTTGAATGTGGGAAGAAAGGGCATTTCAAAAATGAATGTCCTAAAGCAAAGAAAGGAAAGAAAAGCTCACACAAGAAGAAGGGAGAAAAAGCCTATAAAGCTGCATGGGACGAGTCAAGTGACAGTGAAAACGGAGAAGAAAAGGTGGAATGTCTAATGGCAAGAGAAGATGATGAAGACTCTCAAGAGGTAAGCCTACTTGATCTTCCTAAAGAAGAGTTAGTTACTAGTCTACAAGAAATTCATGATAAGTATGTTGATGTCAAGAAGAAACTAAAGAAGGTTATCAAATCAAATGATGAGCTAATTGCTAAATTCGTTAATCTTTCTTCTGAAAAGAACAACATTGATCTTGAGAATTTGTCTTTAAAAACATCTTTAGATGATTGCACTAGAAAGCTACTCACTTTAGAAACAAATGTTGATCTTCTTTCTAAAGAAAAGACTGAGTTGTTAGCTAAACTAAAAGATTTTCAGACTCAACCTATTTTGTGTAACCATCTAGACTATGATAATGTTGTAAAAGAAAGAGATTCATTGTTATCTGATTTAGATCAAGCAAGAAAAGATCTACACAAGAAGATGAATGAAATTGCTCAGCTGCAAAGAGAACTTTATGAGTTAAGAAGAAAAGATATACTTGATAACATTCTAAGCGTTGGTACTATTTTCAACGGAAGAAAAGGTTTGGGATATGCTCCAAAGAAAAATCAACCCAAAAGAACTCAAACTATGTTTGTACCCAAGAACACAATGGCTAGAAAGAGAAATGAAGTTGATTCTATTACTTTCCATTTTTGTTTACGTCTTGGACACTATTCCTTTTCATGCCCTTATAAGACTAAGGATTCCGACTTAGTTTGGGTCCCAAAACCCCAAACTTAGTAGAGTTAAATGAAATTTAGTTGAGATATGGCCAAACGATCCATTTTGCTATTTATATTGTCTTATCTCAACTAAACAAAAGATTTCATGCATATTGTTAATTTTCTGCACTATTGTACTGAAACAGAAACTTAGTCGGTCGAAGTATTGTCGACCGAACCCTTAATCGGTCGAAGTATTGTCGACCGACCGGATATCTGTAACAAATCAAAATCTACAACAATTATTTCGGTCGAAAATTGGTCAACCGAGCTAAAATTCTGTGTTTCTTTGTTTGCAATACAGTAATATTCTCGATCGACAATTAGTCGACTGAAACAGATGTCGGTCGAACAATTGTCGACCGACTGGAATTCTGATTCAGAACTTTTATACAAGTCTGTACTTAAATGATTCTAACCATATCGGACCATCACATGGGTACCAAAATCTACATTTTAAATGCAGGAATGGGTGGTTGACAGTGGATGCTCCAAACATTTGACCGGGAACAAGGATGCATTTCAAACCTTTGAAGAAAAGAAAAGTGGAACGGTCACCTTTGGAGACAATGGTAAGGGCAAAATCGTTGGAATAGGTAATGTTGGTACAAACCTCGAAATAAAGAATGTTCTACTCGTTGATGGTTTGCACCATAATTTGATAAGTGTTAGTCAATTATGTGATAGTGGTTATGATGTGTTATTTAACAAAAACTGCTGCAAGTTATTGATAGAAAACACTACAAATGTTGTTTATGAAGGAAATAGAGTTGGAAATCTTTATATCCTTAAACCTAACTCAATGAAATCAGTAGTGGGAAAATGCTTACTTGCAAATGAAAATACCTTACAACTATGGCATAAAAAGCTAGGACATGCTAGTTCACATGTTATTAAAAAGTTAGTGAAATATGATCTTGTTCGTGGATTGCCTACTTTATCTTTTGATCAAGTTGAAAATTGTGAACCATGTACAATCGGAAAGCAAACCAAAACCTCTTTTAAACCAAAACATGTACTTAGCACCAGTAGATCCTTAGAATTAATTCATATGGATTTATTTGGACCCATGAGGACACAATCTATTGGTGGTAAAAGATATTGTTTTGTTATTGTTGATGATTATAGTAGATACACATGGGTACACTTTATTGCAACTAAAGATGATACTATTCATGTTTTTATACAATTTTTTTCCAAGATTGAAAATCTATTACAAAGCAAAATATGTACCATTAGAAGTGATCATGGTGGAGAACTTGAAAATCATACATTTGAGGAATTTTGTACATCTCAAGGGTACACTCATAATTTTTCTGCTCCATGCACCCCACAACAAAATGGTATAGTAGAAAGGAAAAATCGATCACTACAAGAAATGGCTAGAACTATGATGCTCGAACACAACACACCCAAAACCTTTTGGGCTGAAGCTGTAAACACTGCATGCTATGTGTTAAATAGAGTAACTGTTCACTCTCACTTGAAGAAAACTCCATATGAAATAATACATTCTAAGAAACCTAGAGTTGACTATTTTCATACCTTTGGCTCCACATGCTATATTTTAAATACCAAAGATGATAGAGACAAGTTTGACTCTAAATCAAACAAAGCATTCTTTTTGGGATATTCCACTTCTAGCAAAGCTTTTAGAGTATATAACACTATCTCTAGAAAATTTGAGGAATCTATTCATGTTTCTTTTCATGAAGAGTCCAAATCTGAAAATCTAGAAATCATAGATCTCACTAATCAATTCGAAAATTTAAACATACCAAATGATAGTGAGAAAGTTACTACAAATAATCACCAAGCTGAACCACAACCTACACCTAGGCTTATTAAGGATCATCCTCAAGAACTAATTATTGGAGATCCTAATGATAAAGTCAAAACTCGGTCTTCCTTCAAAGATGTTGCAAACATGGATTTTGTTTCTATCATTGAACCTAAGAAGATATCTGAAGCTCTTAAAGATGATTATTGGATAATAGCCATGCAAGAAGAATTGAATCAATTCACTAAAAATGATGTATGGGATTTAGTTCCTAAACCACAAGATAAAACCATCATAGGAACTAAATGGGTTTTTAGGAATAAGCTAAATGAGGCAGGAGAAGTAATAAGGAATAAAGCTCGCTTAGTAGCACAAGGATATAATCAACAAGAAGGAATAGATTTTGATGAAACGTATGCACCGGTAGCTCGACTTGAAGCTATTAGAATGTTACTAGCTATTGCTTCACATAAAAACATCAAACTCTACCAAATGGATGTAAAAAGTGCATTTCTAAATGGCATCATTCAAGAAGAAGTATATGTTGCCCAACCACCTGGTTTTGAAATACTGGGAAAAGGTGACTATGTTTATAAACTTAAGAAAGCACTTTATGGTTTAAAATAAGCACCTAGGAATTGGTATGAAAGGCTCAAGACATATCTTTTTTATAATAGTTTTTCTATTGGGAATTCAGATTCTACTTTATTTTTTAAAACATATACATCTGATTTCCTAGTTGTGCAAATATATGTTGATGACATTATTTTTGGAGCTTCTAATGATTCATTGTGCACACAATTCAGTGACATTATGCAAAAAGAATTTGAAATGAGCCTCATGGGTGAACTAACTTTCTTTCTTGGTTTTCAAATTAAACAAACACCTGCCGGAATATTCATAAGTCAAGAAAAATATACTAAAGAACTCTTAAAATGTTTTGGGATGGATCAGTGCAAACATGCTACTACTCCTATGGCTACTTCTATTAAAATTGATAAGGATGAAAATGGGGAACCTATTGATGATTCCTTATATAGAGCCATGATTGGTAGTTTGCTTTACTTAACTGCTTCTAGACCAGACATTATGTTTTCCGTTGGTCTTTGTGCTCGATTTCAATCACAACCTATGCACTCTCATTTTCTAGCAGTTAAACGAATTCTTCGTTACCTAGCCGACACTACTTGTTTTGGTTTATGGTATCCAAAAGGACAATCCTTGGATTTTAAAGCTTATACTGATGCGGATTATGCTGGTTGTCGACTTGATCGCAAGAGTACTAGTGGTGGCTGTTTCTTGTTAGGGAGAGCTTTAGTATCTTGGTTTAGCAAGAAACAAAATACGGTTGCCCTAGCTACAACTGAAGCCGAATATATGGCAGCCGGGTCTTGTTGTGCTCAAGTACTTTATATGCAACAAGTGTTAAACGATTATGGTTTTACTCTTTCATCTACGCCTATTTTTTGTGACAACATGAGCGCTATAAACTTAGCACACAATCCTATTTTACACTGCCGAGCTAAACATATTGAAATCCGTCATCACTTTTTAAGGGATCATATCTCCAAGAATCATGTTTCCCTTCATCATGTTGATACGGAAGATCAATTGGCTGATATTTTTACAAAACCGCTTCCACTAGATCAATTTAACAAAATTAGGAAGCAACTGCTTATCACTCCTTTGGAAGATGTTTTCTTTGATATATGTACTTCTTAACAAAAACTTTTAATGGACATCTTTTTCATTAGATTTGATGGGACATCTAATTAAGGGGGAGTTTTTATTCTTAACGGATATCTTTTTAAAATGACAAAGGGGGAGAAATAAATATAAAACTAAAACTAAGTAATTATGAAAAACTCAATCAATGAGTTTCATAAATAAACTCTTGGCTTTACATTGAAAGTTGCTATCCTCCCTAGTGAATTGGATTTCATGTTCCATAATTCATGGGGAATAATAAGAACATATTTTATAAACAAGAGGAAAAGCTACAAAAGGTAATCTAAAGGTATGAAACTCATATGTTTTATATTTCCTTTATTTATATTTTGGAAATGTTTGTCATTTTCAAAAAGGGGGAGATTGTTGGCTAAATGGACATATATAAATCCCTTTGTTTTGATTATGACAAACATTTAATTCTTATTGATCTAACGAGCTACTTGAGTGTGCAGGAACAAGGCAGATGACAAAGTACTAGGGAAATCCATATGCTTCCATATTTATATTTTCATGTAATGTAATCGCCTTGTAAGAGCTTGTACAAATATATAATGTACAAGTACTTAGATTACATGTAAATCAAGCGTTAGATCTTCCCTAGCTAATTACCACATTCAGATAAGTCATCCCCTTCAAATAGGATCACATCTGTACACTCATATATATAATTAGTGCCTAAATTGAAACATTGAAACAGGATCAATCTTGGTCGACAAACTCCTCGACCGAGACACTCTCGGTCGACAATCTTCTCGACCGAGAAAGATCCAAAGTACTCGTTAGACTCAACTGACAAGGTAGTTGGAAGTTGGAGATAGACGTTGCAAATCACTTGATCCAGAGAGCCTCTCGGTCGACAAAACTTTGACCGAGTAGGTATCTCGGTCGACCATTCCTCGACCGAGATGAACTCTGACAGAAACTGCAGAGTAAATTAATTAGCCATTGCTAAAGCAACAAACTTATACCTAACATCTAGTTAAGCACATAGAAACCCCTAGAAGTTGTCTAGAACGTCTTTAAGCATCCTTAGACCATTCCTATAAATAGGACAAGCCATAGGACACTCAAACTCACTTGTTACACTTGAGAAATCCTTGATCATACTTTGAGAAATCTGTTTGTAAGCAATTTGAGCATTGTGACAATTGTACACTTCCTTCCTTAGCTCAAAATTCGTGTCCTATAGGCTAGCATCTCCTACCCACTGCAATCACAAGTCCATACACTTGGTTAGGAGATCTATACGCTTGATCTAGGCAGATCAAGCCTTGGGCTACAAAGGATAAGTTGTAATTTCCTTTTTCCTTTCTTGTTCTCTATTACTGTTTGTACTCTCCTTGCTACTCCTAGGTTGGAGGCTGCGGATTGGAGAGGGTGGAGATCTTCTTGGTGAAGAAGGCGACCTTGAGCTACTTCAGAAGGCGGGTGCAACGGGAGGTTACTTCTAGAGAGGAAGGCTACTTCAAGGGGGAGCTTGGAGTTACTTCAAGAAGGCTACCTCAAGTTGGTGCACCTACTTCAAGTGAAGGCTGTTCAAGGGGTGTAAAGGAAAGTATTGTATTTTGTATAAATCCTTGAGAAGGTAATAAAATAAATACTTTCAAAATCCCGGTTGGGTAAGCAACCGGGTAGTGGACTGACAACTTTAGTATTTGCTAAAGTTGGAACCACTCTAAACACCTGTCTCCTTCTTCCAATTTCAATTTTGGTTGTTTGAGTTCAATAAATTGTTAAAATTATTTTAAAACTCTATTCACCCCCCCCCTCTAGTGTTTTTCACCTAAACACTTTAGTAATCAATCTAAACATCATTCATGGACAAACTCCTATTCCAGGTTAATCCTATGTGTGTGACCCTATAGGTTCCATTTCACGTTGGCAGTGAATGTCCATAACTAACTTATGAGTATGACACTACAAGCAAAGAGTGGTGCCTAGTCGCACATTAGTGCTACCCAACTGAAGAGGAAAGTTGGAGAACAACTTACAACCTACAATATGTTATTGGTGTTACAGTGAATGTACAGTTCCTTTGTCAATGATAGCCGGATTGAACTCGACGCATGGATTTGTCATCCTCTACAAACGTTTAATCCATGTTTCTTGACTCGGAGTAAATTGTCTAAGATATATGTAAGCTCAATGTCATACATTGACTCACATGTGCATGGCCATGAGTTTCTCAGTCTCACTCCTCAAGTGGCAAGGATATCACACTCCCTTAGGAGGGACAAATTCCATATCTATCACTCACAGTCAAGTCCCCATGTGTCAAAGTCACCCAATCATCATCGTTATAACAACACATGTTTCAGGATTGCGTTTAATGATGTCAATAGTGTACCCAACGACATGTGATGAGTGTAGTGATTTCAGGTCTAAGAACCACAATCACCACCAGTACTATAAGAGATGATCCTTACTAACCAAGTGTGGTTTCCATGCATCACTCTTATGGTGGGTCTGTCTGATACACTGTTCTCTAACATGTACATGTGTGCTTGGTTTGATATCATATATCATGACTAATAAGATTTTGTCATCAACCAACACACACTCTAGTCTTTTGTGTTAATGATGTCTATGGTTATTTCCACAATAACAACCGACGAGGGACATTAGTAAGAATGTACACACTCTTAACATCCATATGATCTCATTATTCAAGTCACGTACTTGAAGACATGCGTCATTGAGTGTTGTCACTCTCTAGACATCTATCATGTAATACTATTATCTCAAAATAGTTAAACCATATACACAGAAATTGCCTTTATTATTCAAATCATTTACAAAGTTTGCCATTACAATCATCACATGACTGGCTCTATGGGCATACATACCAAAAGGCTCCCACTTGCACGTAGAGCCATCCATGAACCTCAGTCCTTGTGATCTAGCATGACCATCATGCTTCTACTGTGAAAGTGTGTCTTAGTCAAGGGATGAGCAATATTTCTTGTGGTTGGTACTCTGCAAATCTTCACATCTCGATGTACGATCTCTCGTATGAGATGGAAGCGATGTTGTATGTGCTTAGACCGCTGATGTTATCTGGGTTCTTTAGCTTGTACAATAGCTCCATTATTGTCACATCACAGATGCTAGGAACCACCCCAAGTTCAGAGATGAACTTCTTGATCCACACAGCCTCCTTTGCCACATGGGATGCAGCAATATACTCGGCCGCTGTCGTAGAATCTGCAACTGTCTCTTGTTTGGAACTCTTCCAGCTCACAACTCTGTTGTTAAGGTATGCTTCCTCTCTTTGAGTTCTCCATGCTGAATCTCTTCAACACTTTGTCAATGTATGTGCTTTGACTTAGTCTAAGAAGCCTTCTAGATCTATCTCTATAGATCTTGATTACTAAGATATAAGATGCTTCTCCTAAGTCTTTTATTGAGAATGTATTTCCAAGCCATGTCTTTACCTTTTGTAAAGCAGGGATGTCATTCCCCATCAACAGTATGTCATCTACATACAATATGAGGAATGTAGTTATCCTCCCACTAACCTTCTTGAACACACAAGGCTCATCTTCATTTTGACTAAAGCCAAACTCTTTGACTGCTTCGTCAAATCGAAGATTCCAGCTCCGAGATGCTTGCTTCAATCCATAGATTGCAGACTTTAATTGCATCCTTTGGATTTATAAAACCTTTAGGTTGTGTCATGTACACATCCTAGGCAAGATTCCCGTTAAGTAATGCGGTTTTAACATCCATCTGCCAAATCTCATAATCATAGTAGGCTGTAATAGCAAGCATGATCTTGATGGACTTAATCATGGCAACTGGAGAAATTTTTTTGTCATAGTCAACACCTTGAACTTGTATGAAACCCTTTGCAACCAATCTACCCGTATAAGTTTGCACATTGCCATCCATGGCAGTCTTCTTCTTGAAGACCCACTTGCACCCTATGGGTTTTACCCCTTCAGGTGGATCCACCAAGGTCCATACCTTGTTGGTATACATGGATTCCATCTCAAATCAAATGGCCTCAAGCCATTTCTCAGAATCTGGTCCCTGCATAGCTTCTAGATAGGTAGTTGTCTCATCATCTATGACCAACTCACCGTCTTCTTAAGTCACAAGATATCCAAATCTTTCAGGCTCAAGGTGTGTCCTACTAGATCTACAAGGTTCCTGTGTTACTTGAGGAGACTAAGATTCCACAACCACTTGTGAATCTCTATGTTCCTCTTATATATCTATTGGTTCAATGTTTTCTTTTTGGTATGGAACCTCTTCGAGCTCTACTCTCCTCCCACTGTTTCCTTTGGAAATAAATTCCTTTTCAAGGAATACAACATCCCTGGCAGCAAACACTTTGTTGTCAGTTGGGTTGTATAAGTAGTATCCCTTGGTTTCGTTAGGATATCCAACAAAATAACATTTATCCGATCTAGGGCCCAGCTTATCAGGAAACATTTTCTTGACATAAGCCTCACATCCCCAAATCTTCATAAAAGACATTTTGGGACGCTTCTCGGTCCATATCTCATATGGTGTCTTTTGAACTGATTTAGATGGTAGGCAGTTAAGTGTAAATGTGACGGTTCAAGAGCATAACCCCAGAAGGAAGTTGGAAGATCGGCAAAACTTATCATAGATCGCATAATATCCAGTAATGTGTGATTCCTTCTTTCTGAACACCATTGTGCTGTGGGTGTTCCAGGTGGAGTCCATTGTGATACAATACAATAGGCTCTCAGAAGGTCCTCAAACTCTTAGCTTAAGTATTATCCACCTCGATGGGATCAAAGTGTCTTAATACTTTTGCCAAGTTGGTTCTGTACTTCATTCATGAAATCCTTGAACCTTTCAAGAGTTTCTGATTTATGTTTCATCAAGTAAACATAACCATACCTACTAAAGTCATCAGTAAAGGCAATGAAGTATTGATACCCACATCTAGCATTTGTTCTAAAAGGCCCACATACATCAGTATGTATGAGTCCTAATAGATCACTCGCTCTCTCAACTTTTTCTGAAAAGGGAGTCTTGGTCATCTTGCCCAATAAATAAGATTCACATGTCTCTATTGATTCATAATCAAAAGAGTTCAGATATCCATCTTTATGGAGTCTAGATATGCGGTCCTCATTTATGTGCCCTAGACGATAATGCCAAAGGTATGTTTTGTTTGAGTCATTGAGTTTTTTTTCTTTTGGTGTTTACGTTGTATACACTTGTCTGTAGATCTATCAAGTATAGACCATAAGACATTGGGGCACTGCCATAAAAGATTCCATCTTTAGAAATGAAACATTTTCCATTCTTAATAAGAAATTCAAATCCATCCTTGTCCAAACAAGATACAGAAATGATATTCCTATTAATGGCAGGTACATAGTAGCAGTTCTGTAACTCTATTATCAACCCACTTGGTAGAGATAACTCATAGGTTCCTACTCCGCTGGTAGCAACTCTTGCTCCATTAGCAACAAGTAGTTCAACCTCACCTTTCACTAAAGGCCTACTTCTTTTCAAATCCTTCACATTTGAACAAATGTGTGATCCACATCCGATATCAAATACCCATGATGAATAAGTAGTAAAGTTAATCTCAATCACGTATACACCTAAAGTAGAGATCTCTATCTCTTGCTTCGTCTTCCATGATTCCCTTAATCCTCTCCATGTTTTGAACGTAGAAGATTTAGACTTTAGCTTAGCGAGAGAACACCTCTCTCCCTTGCATGTGTCTTGGACTCCATTCCACTGATCACTATCATGGAACTATCTTCTTCTTTTGTGCCTCAAACAACACCTTAAGCATACATCGAGTGGATTCTACAGACTTTGGTATCTTAGGAATATGCATAACACTTCTCATAATCCTTAACCATTTAGGAAAATTTATCTAAATTAAATTGTCTGATTTCAACGATGATTTCTTTGCCATTTGATTCTACAAGAGAAAACATTTGCATTTTATCAAAAACTCTTTTTTATTTGATTTGAATAAACTTGATGATATTTAATTAGGCCTCTAATTAATTATCACTCACTATTTTGATCAAATTGATAGCCCTTACCATCAATTCGTAAGATTGCAGCGTACAACCTTCTAGTGAGCCAATATCCATATTTCATCTAATCATGAGTCAGCCTTGGCTAATCGCCCACAACTAGATTATTTAGGTAGGAAACATTTGCCAATTGCATCTAAATGCAACTATTGGATAGATGGTGTGCACAACTCTTTGTTACGATCCGTCTTTATGCTTCTAGGTACTTAATCTCATTAAGATCACCTAGTTAAGCCCGACCCAAAAGCCAACATGATAAACTATGTACCCTGCTTTGGCAGATCTACATATCTACCATCACACTTCCACAAGATAGACTGTGCACCACGCTTTGGCGTAACCTACGCTTGGTTGATCAAGTTTTTCATTTGTGTTGCTTATGGAAAGCATCTAAAGACTCAATATTATATTGAGGGGTTAGGAATTTATATACATATACATATACATATCCAATCACCAGATATACATTATGTACCATATACATGTTATATCCCACAAGAAAACATGGGAAGTGATAAAGCGATGATTATGGCCATCCCATTGTAATTCCTTGAGCCACAAGGAATTACGGTCATCTAGGTCTACATCACATGCAACAACCTATAGTTGATGAAGATTTGTGCTTGGGCCGTTCCGGGTTGATCAACTCATCCTATGACTGATCGGCTCGCCTCCTGGCTGGTCGGCTGGTTGTCACTAACTGATCGTCTGGCTCCTCCAGATGGTTAGTTCGTCGGGTCGTCTCACACCATCAGTCGGTCGTCTCGGTCCTCCAACCGCTCATTTGGGCGCCCGCCGATCTTCGACATAATAGAAAACAAAAGTATCATAATTTTACATGTCTTTGGGAAACCCCGAGTTACATTCGGGGGGAGCAAAGGTAGAAGAGAAGGTTCAAGTTATCTTGAGTTAAATCGGAATAGAAGTAAGGACTCAGTACGTAGACCGAGATACAAACAACCACAACCAACCATGCACACACATAGGGGTTTATAGGCCATAACCACACTACACATCCACCATCAAAACCATTTTAGGGCGACGCGTATCGATTGCATATATATACCATATCATATATGTATATTGGGATTTGTGGTGTTTAATCAGATATGAACATTAGCCAGTTAAAGTATTCGCATCACATGCAATAAATAAATGGCGAAAAACCAAAATCCGATCATATCAATTAATCCTAAAACATAGTATGTTGACGTGGCTCTGATACCACTATTGGGTTTTGTGGGAAAGAACAAGCAGTAAAACAAAAAAATTATCTTACCACAAACCCACAACCAGCAGATCGCATCAACAACTATGAAATAGGAAAGATGGTTTCATGAGATATACATGGTCTTGAGGCTTGCTCAGCGACAATACCTCGCAGCTAGTGCGATCTTCAACCACCTAATCTTCGATGGTGTCTGTGTAGCTTCTGGTGTAGATCCGGACTGCGGTTGACAGTCGTCCTCCTCAACGGCAGAAATCTCCCGCCTCTATAGATAGTCCACACGGACCACCAGGAACTCTAGTCGTCCTGTCCTAAAGGACACTAGAAGGAGTCATCCCTTTTTGTCAGTGTACTAGTCGCCGACACACACTCCCACAATTAGTTGCTTTTCTGCAGTTGTCTTTCCCTCGTTGTTCCTCCCTGGACAGGTAGAACGTGCTTGGGCTCTCTCAGTTACCGCAACCAGAGAGGACAACAAATTTGCAGAGCAACTGATGTTCTGAGTTATGTGTTCTGAGAAGCCCCCTGTGCCCCTCTATTAATAGCAGGGTTCCCAGTCTATGCGAGAGTATAAGGGTCCAAAATTTTCATGAACTGAATGCACTGCGGCAGACGAACCGATCGTTTCGTAACTCAACCGGTCGTTTGGGCAGGTGAGCCGATCGGTTCACTTTTGAACCAGTCGGTTGGGAGTGTGAACCGATCGGTTCACCTTCCAAACTTGCCCCCAATTGGCTTTCCTTATTTGTTTCTAATTAACACAAATATTAATTCTTATCTCAATCAAATTGAACAAGTGAAACGAAAATCTTTTCTCACAAACCGGGAAACCCAACACCTGCTCGGTTGGTGCATGTGGACCAGTCGTCTCATGACCATGACCGATCGGTTCACCCAGTGAACCGGTCGGTTGGTGGTCCTGTTTGTGTCGAACTCAATCAATGAAGTTCTCAATCAATTTGACACTCTAATCATTTGGTCCAAAACATGAACTTGATGATTCAGAGTCAAGTCTATTGATTGAATGTTTAATTGAGTACCGAAACACTTTAGTAATCAATCTAAACATCATTCATGGATCATAAACTCCTCTTCCAAGTTAATCCTATGTGTGTGACCCTATAGGTTCCATTTCACATTAATAGTGAATGTCCATAACTAACTTATGACACCAGAAACAAAGAGTGGTGCCTAGTCGCACATAGGTGAATGTCCATAACTAACTTATGACACCAGAATCAAAGAGTGGTGCCTAGTCGCACATCAATGCTACCCAACTGAAGAGGAAAGTAGGAGAACAACTTTCAACCTACAATCTGTTATTGGTGTTACAATGAGTGTATAGTTCATTTGTCACTGATATCCAGATTGAACTCGAGGTATGGACTTGTCATCCTATACAAATGTTCAATCCATGTTTCTTGACTCAGAATAGACTGTCTGAGATATATGTAAGCTCAATGTCATACATTAAATCACTTGTGCATGGTCATGTGTTTCTCAATCTCACTCCTCAAGTGGCCAGGATATCACACTCCCTTAAGAGGGACAAATTCCATATCTATCACTCACCCATGTGTCAAAGTCACCCAATCATCACCGTTATAACAACTCATGTTTCAGGATTGCGTTTGATGATGTCAAAGTGTACCCAACGACATGTGATGAGTGTAGTGATTTCAGGTCTAAGAACCACAATCACCACAAATACTATAAGAGATGATCCTGACTAACCAATTGTGGTTTCCATGCATCACTCTTATGGTGGGTCTGTCTGATACACTGTTCTCTAACATGTACATGTGTGCTTGGTTTGATATCATATATCATGACTAATGAGATTCTGTCATCAACCAACACACACTCTAGTCTTCTGTGTTATTGATGTCTATGGTTATTTTCACAATAACCGACTAGGGACATTAGTAAGAATGTACACACTCTTAATATTTGTATGATCTCATTGTTCAAGTTGCGTACTTGAAGACATACGGCATTGAGTTTTGTCATTATCTAGATGACATCTATCATGTAATACAATTATCTCAAAATAGTTAAAACATATAGGCGGAAATTATCTTTATTATTCAAATCATTTACAAAGTATGCCATTACATTCATCACATGACTAGCTCTATGGGCATACATACCAACAATGTATACATATATGTGTATGCAACTGAGTGTTTATGTGCATAAGTAGTTTAACACATGATTATAGAGGATCATTAACAAAAATACACATATACTCTCTATTAAGCCATATGTAGTTGGAAAGGTAGCCAAACCGCATCTACTACAACATATGTGAGCTCATGCTCTACAGATGAGAACATTGCTATCATGGTATTGGCAGGACATAACATCATAATACTAAGCTATTCTATGATTAATCAAAACCATAAAAAATCTCGAAAGATTAGCATTCAAGTTCAAATTAATTAATATTCCTATTATTCTAATACTCTAATCATATTTTTATTCTTAGTTTGTTTCAGACTTTAAGTATATCAATTTTTACACATTTTTTTCTAATTATTTCTAAAAGATTATAATCTTATTCAAAAAAATGGGAGTGATTCCCTCTTCTATGTCATTATTATGTAACAAAAAAAATTTATTACCAGCACAGATGGAATAATATGATATATAAATAATAATGATCAATATTGTTAACAAGAATTACAATGTGATTCTACATACTTTTTGTTCGTATTGAGTATTAAAAAGAACAAAGAATCCCAAACTTATTAATAAATAGGTCTCATTTTCTAACTGTATACTACATATATCAGCTTTTTTCCCAAAAGCCCCCTTGTGTTTTCTGAAATTCCTAAAAAAAACCCATCTCTTTTGACAAATTCCAAATAACCACTACTACAGAAATAGCGTTCAGTGTCGCTTTTCTGGGCGTCGGTTATTTCGGACAACCGACGCCTATAATATTAGGCGTCGGTTATTTATGCAAACTGACGTCTATATTCGAAAACCATCCAGACACGGGTACCACTTTGTATTCAGCGTCGGCTGAGTATACCCAACCGACGCCTAAAGGCGCCCGCGAAATCCAATTTTCGAGCGAAAAAAATCTGGGTCACATATAGCGTCGGTTGTTTAATGATTCACCGACGCCTATGTCAAATGAAATTTTGCGCAAAAAGTTCCACTTTCGGTGTCGGTTATCTTTGGATAACCGACGCTGATAATAGTTCCCGCCAATTAATTTGGGGTAAAGATTGTCTAATTGGACGTCGGTTATTACGATCAACCGACGCTGAAGATAATAGGCGTCGGTTGTCGTAGATAACCGACGCCAATGGCCAACTTAATAGAGGCTCGATCACCCGACTCTTCCCCCTTTCTTCCTGTTTCATCGATTCTCCTGTGCGCTGCTCGTCGTCGCTCTCCCAAAATCATCGCCTGGTGCCTGCTGCTTCTCGTTCGCCGCCGACGATCCCTACTGCTACTTTGCGCCGCCGCCGCCCGCCGTCTTCCTCCTTGCGTCGCCGCCGCCCGCTCCTTCCTCCCTGCTCACGCCCTACTGCGGCGTTGTCTTCTTGCTTGCCTCCGCTTCTCACAAGGTATTAGCCGTAGCACCTTCTTCCTTGTCTTCTTCCTTGCCACCCACTGCTCTGCTCTGCTTGCTGCTCTGACTTCAAAACCTAAGACTAGTTAGTGTTCTACTTCTTTCACTGAGAACTGAGAAGAATGGCCTACCACGGTCGTGCTGCCCAGCACGGCCGTGGTAGGCCAATACAGCCACGGCCGTGTTTGATTTGATTTAAACCCTAATTTGATTTAAACTTGTCCATTCTAGCATCCTAATTTGATTTGATTAAACCCTAACATTGATGAAACCCTAACATCAATTGTGATGAAACCCTAACATGTACATATCTATTATTGTGCTTGTTGGCCTAGAAACCCATCCAAGATTGACTCATTAGGAGTAAATCTTGGATAGTCCCCGGTTTGGGACTGTTCTTGAACACCTAATCTCACTTAGGATGTAAGTGTATAATGTGTATTGGGTTTTTGAGAAAATTTCGGTAACATTTCCCCGTTTGTTCTCTAAGTACATATGTACTTAGAGAATAGTGGGGAAATGCTGCCGAAATTTTCTTGAAAACCCAATACACATTATACACTTACTAGTGAGATTAGGTGTTCAAGGATGGAATAGGTGGTACACATTTATTATATATAATAATGACATCACATGTGTTTGTTGGCCTAGAAAATGAACAATCATTGTTCTTTATATTACTTGTACATTGGTATAAATTAGAATGAACAACCACTAAATTACATACTGTTTGTATGGAGTCTGACTTCATTGTAGATATCTATTATTGTGTTTGTTAGCCTAGAAATCCGTCCAAGATTGACTCATTAGGAGTAAATCTTGGATAGTCCCCGGTTTGGGACTGTTCTTGAACACCTAATCTCACTTAGGATGTAAGTGTATAATGTGTATTGGGTTTTTGAGAATATTTTGGTAGCATTTCCCCGTTTGTTCTCTAAGTACATATGTACTTAGAGAACAGTGGGGAAATGTTGCCGAAATTTTCTTGAAAACCCAATACACATTATACACTTACTAGTGAGATTAGGTGTTCAAGGATGGGATAGGTGGTACACATTTATTATATATAATAATGACATCACATGTGTTTGTTGGCCTAGAAAGTGAACAATCATTGTTCTTTATATTACTTGTACATTGGTATAAATTAGAATGAACAATCACTAAATTATATACTGTTTGTATGGAGTTCGACTTCATTGTAGATATCTATTATTGTGTTTGTTAGCCTAGAAACCCGTCCAAGATTGACTCATTAGGAGTAAATCTTGGATAGTCCCCGATTTGGGACTGTTCTTGAACACCTAATCTCACTTAGGATGTAAGTGTATAATGTGTATTGGGTTTTTGAGAATATTTCGGTAGCATTTCCCCGTTTGTTCTCTAAGTACATATGTACTTAGAGAACAGTGGGGAAATGTTGCCGAAATTTTCTTGAAAACCCAATACACATTATACACTTACTAGTGAGATTAGGTGTTCAAGGATGGGATAGGTGGTACACATTTATTATATATAAGAATGGCATCACATTATACACTTAGGATGTAAGTGTATACCCTGATCTTTTCCTAATATATACTTGTTTCCTAATATATACTTGTTTTCTCTTTGATCATAGAATGGATAGATCATGGATGTCCATTCGTAATCGTTGCACCCCAGAGTTTATATCTGGTCTTGATCAGTTTATTAGATTTGCCGAGGAACATAGGAAAAAACCTACAGATAGGTTCTATTGTCCATGTAGGCATTGCGGTAACAACTTGAAAGTCAACACTGGTGAGGAAATCAAAAGTCATGTCATGTGCAACAGGATTGTACAAGGCTATACATAATGGCACTTGCATGGAGAGATTTCAAAATCGAAACCAGTAGATGTCGATAGCAGTGCTTGGGTGGAAGAAGAAATTGCCTCCGATGACGTAAATTTGAATGAACCAGTTCCAGCAGACATCGTTGATGCGATGCTGGATAGTTGTAGGGTAGAGCACACTGATCCACCTCCTATCTTTAGAAACATTGTGCATGATGCTGAAATACCGTTATACACAGGCTGTGTTAAGTTTACGAAGCTTAGCACTGTGTTGAGATTGTATAAGTTGAAAGCTAACAATAGATGGAGCGACAAAAGCTTCACTTCATTGTTGACTTTGTTGAAAGAAATGCTTCCTGAAGGAAACGAGCTGCCAATCTCAACATACCAGGTAAAGAAAATGTTGTGCCCAATGGGAGGCCAAGAAGATACACGCATGCCCGAATGATTGTGTATTATTTCAAAAGGACTATGTAGATTTGAAAGATTTTCCAAAATGTGGTGTGTCACGGTATAAATTGACGACTTCAGGGCAGTCCAAAACTGGTTCTCCTGCCAAGGTGTTGTGGTATCTACCTATAATATCACGGTTTCAACGGTTGTTTGCAATTCCAAAAGATGCGAAGAATTTGAGGTGGCATGCAGATGTTAAGAAAAATAATGATGGGATCCTACGACATGCGTCTGATTCCCCACAGTGGAAGAAGATTGATCTATTGTACCCCAAATTTGGTGAAGAAGATAGGAATCTAAGACTTGGGCTTTGTACAGATGGGATGAATCCGTACGGGACATTGAGCAGCCAACATAGCACTTGGCCAGTCATGCTTGTTATATACAATCTTCCTCCCTGCATGTGTATGAAAAATAAGTACGTTATGTTGTCGTTGTTGATATCGGGCCCTAAACAACCCGGAAATGATATCGATGTTTATCTTGAACCTTTGATTGATGACTTAAAGAAACTTTGGGCTGAAGGTGTGATGACCTATGATGCTTCAGCAAGAGAGACATTTCGTTTGCACGCTATGTTGTTTTACACTATTAATGACTTTCCAGCATATGGGAATTTGTCTGGATATAGTGTCAAAGGAGCTAAAGCGTGTCCTATATGTGAAGAAAACACTGATTCAATAAGACTAAATCATGGCGGCAAGACTGTATATCTTGGTCATCGAAGGTTTCTTTCAAAATTCCATCCGTATCGTAGGAAGCGCAAAGCATTCAATGGATGGAATGATGAACGAAGTGCACCTAAACCTATACCAGGGGATGTTGTTTATGAAAGAGTAAAAGACATTGTCAATGAATTTGGTAAGAAATCATAGTGTAGTATGGCCACACGGAGTGACAATTCTTCATTCAAGAAGAAGTCAATATTTTGGGATCTTCCTTATTGGAGTTCTTTACAGTCAGGCATTGTATCGATGTAATGCACATTGAGAAAAATGTCTGTGATAGCATCATTGGTACTCTGTTAAATATACCAGGTAAGACTAAAGATGGGATAAAATCCAGACTGGACCTACGTGAAATGGGAATAAGGTCAGAATTAACAGAATTACGTGAAATAGGTAATAAAAGAACATACTTACCTCCCGCTTGTTACACGTTGTCTAGAAAGAAGAAGAAAACTTTTTGTGAATGCTTGGTAAATGTTAAGGTGCCACATGGTTACTCATCCAACATCCTTTGATTGGTATCCATGAAAGATCTAAAGTTGATAGGTCTTAAATCTCATGATTGTCACACTCTAATGCAACAAATATTGCCCGTGGCAATTCGATCTATATTGCCGAAGCATGTAAGGTTTGCAATTACCAGACTTTGTTTCTTTTTCAACAGTCTATGCAGTAAAGTTATTGACCCTGATACTCTCGATAATTTGCAAAGAGAAGTGGTTGTTACCCTATGTCATCTTGAGATGTATTTCCCTCCTTTGTTCTTAGATATCATGGTACATCTTGTTGTCCACTTGACTAGGGAAGTGAAAATGTTGGGACCAGTTTTCTTGCATTGGATGTATCCCTTTGAACGATACATGAGCATTTTCAAAGGTGATGTTCGAAACCGTTATCGGCCTGAAGGGAGTATTATTGACTTTCTATGTGGCGAGAGAGGTTATGGATTTTTTCAATGACTTTCTTAGTGGTAATGACACTCCTAATAATGACAAGAATATTGAGGAGGGAAAAGGAATTTTGGGATCACGGGTGAAAGTAATCAGCCGTGAGCAGTTGGAACAAGCTCACTTGTATATTTTACACAGTATGGACGAAGTGAGTGTTTATATCGAGGAACATACCAATTTCATAAAGAGACAACATCTTCGAGCAAGTTCCATGTGGCTTGCTAGAGAGCAAAATAAGACTTTTACTAAGTGGTTTGAAGATAAAGTCTTACATCAACTATCTTAAACACTAAATGATATTACCGAAACTATCAAATGCCTCGCCTTTATACCAAAACCGAATGTTATGTCTTATGAGGGTTTGACATTAATGGATTCACATATTACACAAAGCGCCAAGATGATAAGAGTGTCGTCCAAAATAGTGGGGTCACTCTTCAAGCGTCGACTATGTACTTTGCAAGTGCAAAGGATAAGAGTCCACGTGAAGCTAAATTGTCATATGACGGTGTCATTGAAGACATTTGGGAGTTTGACTACATAGATTTCAAAATTCCGCTCTTTAAATGTAATTGGGTTGATAACACCAAAGGAGTTATAGTGGATGAATTGGGTTTCACTTTGGTGAACTTTGAAAAGATTGGCGAGAAGGGTGAACCATTCATATTGCCATCACAGGCAAAACAAATATTCTATATCGATGATCCTGCAAATGATAAATGGCTGGTTGTTCTTCATGGTAAAAGATAGTTCATTGAAGATCCTATAGATGAAGAACAGTACTATGATAAGTATGATGACTTCAGTCCATTCTCAGTTGGGTTGCCAACTCCACAAAATATTGAAGCTAATGATGACTTACATGTGCGCAGAGATCACAATGAAGGATTGTTAATTGATAAAAGATCACAATTTTAGAGACATGTATGTTTATACAAATGCTAAATGTTTGCCTTTTTCTAGTTAATACAAATGCTAAATGTTTGCCTTTTTCTAGTTATACAAATGCTAAATGTTTGCCTTTTTAATGACATTTTCAGATGGCTGGCCATTATGAGCATGATGTCCATGATGAGCATGAAGTCCATGATGAGCATGCTGTCCATGATGAGCATGGCGAGGATACAAATGTAAGTTCTAAAAACATATCTTGTATTTCTATAAAATTCATTATCTTCTAGTTATGTCATATATCCTATATTTCTATATTGGGCTAATTCCGTGTGTTTATTTTTGTCAAATTTTAGGTTGATGATGCACATGTACCCACTGAAGCACTGGAGCAACTTGATGCGCAGCACCAAATACTTAACAAGAAAAGGGGCATCACTATGTTGAAGAAGTTAATAGCGCTAAGTGGCAGTGGATCCAAATTGGTTGTGGAGTTTGATAATGGAGGAAATGCAATTGGAGTGAACCGCAATAATTTTGTAAACAATCTTGGGTGTACCACTCGGAGCCATTGTGGTGTTAAGTATGATAATTGGCATAAAGTTCCTCAGGGGAAAAAAGACTTGATATGGAAGGATTTATGCGTGAGTTATTATTATTTGCAATTCTATTTTGTAGATTACAAATTCTATTATTTGCAATTCTATTTTGGATACTAGTTAATAACATTTCTATTTTACAGAATCAGTTTGCATTGGATGAGAAGTTGCATCGTAAAAGTGTAATGCAATGCGCTGGAAAGATGCTTAGGAATTATAGGACAAATATGAACAGAGAATACATAAAAGAGGGTGATAAGAAGAAGAAGTCAACCCTTGAACAATGGAACTTCTTGGACAAAGAAGATTGGGACAATTTTGTTGCTTCAAGAAAATCTGAAGAATTCAAGGTATTAGGCATCACTCCCAATTTAATTAATATACATCGTATTCACCTATTCAAGATTAACATTTAGTGCTACTAACCAAATTATTAATGTGCATACTAACTAGGCCCTCAATGACACACAAAAAGCAAGGCGTGCACTGAATGTACATGACCACACTATGGGTCTAAAAGGCTATGCAAGCGTTCGCCAAAGACTATAGGCGGAGTCTGCGGCTACATAGGAGTCTGCTCCTACTCAGGAGTCTTCTCCTACTCAGGAGTCTGCCACACCCATGCCTCGCCATGATATCTGGATAGCTGGGAGGAAAAACAAGAAGGGTGAAATAAAGAAGCCTGTAACTGCTGAGGCGGCTGCGAAAATGGTAAAATACAACTCTTAGAGCAATCGTTTGAATATTGATTATTTGTGGTGTTAACTTACCAATTTCTGTTGATGGTGATTAGCGGGAGCTGCACGAGCAGAGGAAACAAGGCACGTTCATCCCTCAGGGCACAAGGGATGAATTGACAGTTGCTCTGGGTAACCCAGAGCATCCTGGATGTGTTAGGGGTGCAGGCACTGGTGTGGGCATCAAAGCATTCTTTGGGCCATCCCAGCACAAACCCAAAGCGGGACTTTCTCAAGAAGAGGTAACCTATTCTTTTTTTAGAATGTTACTGCAAAAGGAAATTCAATAATAAGAAGCTAATGTTTCTTTTATCCATGTATAGGAGAATAAGAGAGTCGCAGATATAGTTGCTAAGAAGGTCAACGATGTAGTTACTGAGAAGGTCAAGGAAGAATTGTTGTGGTGGCAGGCATCTCAGGCTTCCAATGAGCCTATGGCGACCCACTCTTCTCCTGATGTACAGACTGCGAGTAATCCTGGAGACCCATCGCCTAACACGTCTGCTGTAAGTATTGTTTATGACATTGTAGCTAGTCTTTTCAAGATGATATATTTTCAAGATGATATGTATATATGTATAACATTATTTACGTAAATTTGTAGGCATTGAAGCCATGCCGCTTAAGAATGCAAGACTATGTTGTTGTAGAGGCGCAGGCTTACCCGTCCCTTCCTGGGGAAAAGTTTCACGGGACTCCAATGCCACAGGGCTACGTTCGTGTGGGCTCATTATGTGTGTTACCCGATTGGAGGGAAGCTACATTGCCATATCCCCACCCGGATATTGATACACTTGCTGAGGCAGAAGGCGGGGTCATATTGTGGCTCAAAGCAGATGTCGTCTACACTACTGAAATTGTAAGATAAATTTACATTGATTTAGACTGTTAATGTGCATATATGAGGTCAACTGATCTGAAATTATATATATAGGTTAAAAAGAAGACACCAGGAGCACCTAGGCCTCCACCTCCACTTCCCGCATTACCAAGTTGGGTTCCAACTGACCTAACATACCCGTTAGGTCCTGCATGTAGGGGAATGGCATGTTGGCTACGGGCACATAATATAGATTGCCCTATAATTGTTTCTTTAGATGCAGATTATGTAGGTCAATCATACGATAGCTCTTTATTTATACAAGATATTATTGAGCTGTTTATGTATGCTTGGCTGAATACATCAATGATAGAGACATGTATAAGGTGAGATCTTGTTTATACATCCATATACCTTGTGTAAGATCCGGTGATCTGGTTTCTTATATATTAATGCATACGTAATACATGTTTTGCAGCTACTAGTCGAAGATCAATGCAAACAATTTGCATTTGATCATGTGGTATATTTTATTCCATCATTGATTAGTATGGTAGCTAAAGACCTTAATAGTGTTCAACAATACTGTATAGATGCTTTTACAATTTTTGGTCAGCAAAAGAAGACGATAATAATAGCTCCATTCAGTGTCAAGTAAGTTTACTTTATTTATAATTTGGACTTAAGAAAATTCCATTTTTATTGTGCATTTTGAGTTATTAATTGTTAACTTTTTACCTCTAGCGGTAGACATTGAGAGTTACTAGTTATTGTCCCCGGGACGTTCACTGTTTATTATCTAGATCCCACGGGAAGTACATTAAACACTAAAATTGGACACGTAATGAGAATGCCATTATTCTGGTGAGAAATATTTCATTTTTGTATCTGTTAACATCTGTTATTACATTACTATTTACTTATGCAATTTACTGTGTTATATTAACATGTAGGGGTTTAGATGCATTCAAAAAGGCTGGAGGAACGGTCCCAAGGAAAAAGAACCAACCAATAAATTGGCAGAACGTACAAGTAAGTTCCCGACTCTAATGTATATATTATTGATGTGAATTGTGCTTAGTTGTATTATTTTGTATGTTTCAATTTATAGTGCGCTACACAAGACAACGGCTGGGCATGCGCATACTATGTGATGCGATTTATGTAGATGATTATTCGACATGCCGCATTGGACATCGATACCATACATGAGGTATTATATATAGTCTCATTAGTTAGTATGAAATATATCAATCTTATTTTTATATTATTACTTATATATATATACATCATTCTCTTTGCAGGTGTTTAAAACTGACCATACTATAGGTAAACGCTTAAAAAATATACATGCTCCATATACGATGGAAGCATTAAATGAAATAAGAGAAGAATGGGCAAAAGCCATACCGCAGTGACAATTGTAAGATATAATTGGGATGTTGATAGCGATAATGAATGATACTTTGCAAATAAATATTTCTGAATGTTAATACATGTATTTGAATGTTTCTATATGTGTTAATGTGAGAATTGAATTGGTGTCTGAATGTATCTACTTGTGTGAAATTTTTTTTGTTAATTTTGCAGGTTTGTGGCCTGTTTGTAGGCTGATATCAATGGATGTCGTAAACCTGCAGTTCAGAAAATTGAACTGCAGGTTCTCATCCTGCTGACCAGCCACAGCAGGCCTGCAAACTGATATGAAAAAAAAAGATATAGGCGTCGGTTATTTACAGAAAACCGACGCCTAACGTGGCTACGGCCGTGCTGGAAATGGCCACGCCTATAATACACTTTCTGCGTCGGTTATTTAGTTGATCACCGACGCCAAAAGGGTTCGCGCCACAGAAAACGGCGTCATCTAGGACACTTTCTGCGTCGGTTACCAATTAAACACCGACGCAGAATGTGTCCTAGATGACGTCGTTTTCTGTGGCGCGAACCCTTTTGACGTCGGTTTTCTATAAACAACCGACGCCTGTAAGTTAAATAGGCGTCGATTAAAAAACCGACGCCGAAGTGTTCGACCTTTATCGGCGCCCACATAGGCGTCGCTCGGAAACCGACGCCAAAGGGGGTTAAACAACCGACGCTAAAAGACATTTATATAGTAGTGAACCCTCTTTCATTCTCACTTTATTCCAAGTGACCCCCTCCACCAACCTTTTCTGTCATCACCATCTCCCACCGTAACATAAATTCTTTCTTTTTTTTGTTGTGAATTCCTTCTCCCGCCATCTAGCTTCTTTTTTTTCTTCTTTGTGTAGCAATTCAATAATTGATTATGTATAATATAATAAACTTTAGTATATGGTATCTTTAATGAACAAATAAGTTATTACTAAATATTTGAATATGATACTTTAAAGATACATTTCGGTCGACGCAACTCCATTCAGCCCGACAAGTTTAAACATTCTGCATTATTAAGAGTATGTCTAGATTTGAAGCCTGGTCAAATTTCGTTCATGTTGATATCAGGCGTTTAGAGTATAGGTCGGGTCAGCTCAGGTAATCTTCATCTTGGGTTTCAGATTCATATCTTTATTTTATTTTTAACACTTATAATAAACTACCTTGATAAGTGTTTGGGCTAGATTAGGTCAGATTGAGTTTGGGTCATGCCTACAAGGGTTTGGGCCATATCCCTAATAACTTGTAACCCAGATAGACCCCTAATATCTCATAAGTAATTCCAAATCAATTTAGTTGTGTCAGATATAATTCGGGCATGGCCGGGTTTGGTTGTGTCCAGTACATTAGGAATGTCAGGTTCCAATATATTCATTTTAAATTTTACTAATACTTAAACTAAAATATTGTTATAATATTTGGGAGGGTCATGTCCATATAAGTTTGCATCAGTTCATGCTAAACTTCTAACAACTTTTTCATGGGTTTAGTCGGATCGAGTTCTCGTCAAACATGTTCAGATCAAATCATGATTGATTGGAATTTGTTCGGCAAGAATGGTTCGAGTTGGGCTCAACAAACACCGATGTGCACTATCATTTCCAAAATTGACGGTACTCCATTATCAAATATATGAAATGGAATTTTTAGATACAATAAGGTAATAAAATATGATCAAATTTTGTAAAATATAAGATTGTTTAATATTTTGATGTAATGTCGATTGACATATCAACCAAAGTTGAAACATGTTCAACCCGAAGTAAAAACAAGAGTTGTACAAAGACCCAGACTCTTGTTTGTTGAAAACAACTCGAACCAACATGTTCCAAATAATCCTGACCTGATCCGAACTGTTCAACCATAACCCAACCGGACAGTTTAAACCGAACTGATGCAAACCTGTATAGACATCACCCTGCCCAAATGTCATAACTATTTTTTAGTATAAGTATTAGTAAAAGTATAAATGAAAATATTGGAACCCAACATCCAGCGTGTATTGGACACAACCAAACCCGACCGACCCGAACTAAATTTGAGACAACTAAATTGACCTCAAATTACTTATGAGATATATTAGGAAGATATTTTGGTTACAGGTTATTAGGGATATGATCTAGAGCCTTGTAGGCCCGATCCAAACAAAACCTGACCCAATCTAACCCAAACACTTATAAAAGTAGTTTGTTATAAATGTTAGCTAAAATAAATTAAAAATATGAATCCAAAACCCAATATGAATAATATCTAACCCACCCAAACTATGGTTGAAAAGTTTCATATGGACGTGATCTAAATTTGACCAAACCTGAAATCTGGACAGACTCTTATAAAACAGCATGTGCAAACTGATAAGGCTGAATGCAGTTGCGTTAACTGACCTATAACTTTAAAGTATCATATTGAAATAATTGATAATAAGTTATTTGCTTAAGTTGAAAATGCTAGAAGAAGAAAATAACAAGAAGGAAGCTATGTTAATTAGCGGGAGAAGGAATTCAGA
This sequence comes from Alisma plantago-aquatica, assembly GCA_963693085.1. Taxonomy (NCBI): domain Eukaryota; kingdom Viridiplantae; phylum Streptophyta; class Magnoliopsida; order Alismatales; family Alismataceae; genus Alisma; species Alisma plantago-aquatica. The sequence continues at coordinate 321,585,904 of OY856410.1, forward strand.
ACAAAAAAAGGACTTGAGATGGGAAGTGACGGAAATAGGTGGGTGGAGAGATTAGCCGGAATTAAGTGAGAATGAAAGGGGGTTATTCAGAGTTTTCTTAAAGAGAGGGGAGTTAGGAATTTCAGGAAACGTGAGGGGGCTTCTGGGAAAAAAACTCTTTATATAACCCTAAAGAGCATATATATTGTACAAGTGCTAATCAAATCACAGTTTTGAGGGTGCCTCAATTAAGTGAAGGTAGTTTTGAGAGTTGTTTTACCTGTGGCGATGACAGTGTTATTTCCGTTGCCTTCATTTCCTGTTAGTTGCTCTGCCTGTTGTTGCTGCTCCAGATTCTCCTCCCGCTTTCGTTTTTCAATCATTTGTGGGTTTAGGAAGGAGACAGCTGCCGGTAGTTAGAAAATAAAGAGTTCAAAGCGCGAATAAAATTCAGTGCAGAATGCCGCCCGCTGAGCGAGCAGAAATAACAGATTATTAACTTCCAACATCGAAAAGAGAGGAGAACAAGACCAAGTAAGCCTACCATGTTCAGTAGACTAGAAGCTACGGTGGAGTAGCTTGGTCGGGGTAGAAGGGGAGAGGACCTCGGGCGGTGACCTAGGAGTGATTGGTCTGACCGGTTCAACTGGTGACTTCAGCATGACATCATAAATAATTAATAAATATAATAATATAATTTTTGAACAAAGTAAACATATAAATAAGATATAAGGAAATTACATTAATATGGATAAAAATAACAAATATGTTACTCTTGTAAAGACAAGTATTAACCAAATAGTGAAATAAGAACTTGATTCAAAATTCATGAAAATTTCAAATTACTAGTGAACGCTAAAGACAAGTATTAACCAAATAGTGAAATAAGAACTTGATTCAAAATTCATGAAAATTTCAAATTATGCAATTATCTAAACAACACCAGTAAATATGAGTTGCAATCATTATTGGGAGTGGCATTATAATTATAGATTATAGAAACCCCACCTGAAGGCATAAGAGAAGCACTCCTAACACATTGAGAACGAAGAGTAGCTACTGAACAGCTCGTTGGCACAGTAACCATTCATGTCTCTCATGGATAGGGTTACATGTATCTACTAACCCTATAAAAAAGAGGGAGTGTGATGTGTGCTTTTCGAGCTGCTTCACCTCCTTACTTGCTAGCTGTGTTTGCTAGATTGCTGAATTTGTGTGCTTGCTTTGACGACGGATAAGTTTGAAGAGTATTCACCGTGAGGACGGTTTCAATAGTGCAACTCCTAGCTTGTCAGGTTTGCAAGCTTACAGTGTGGATAAGTTTGAAATTGTTCTTATCTATCTAAAGGCTAAGTATAATATATTTTTATCTTCAATTTATTTTTTACGTCACCACTGAACTACTACATAAAAAGAGCCCCTGTCGTGTAATTGTTATTTCCTGCAGTTTGCCTGGGTTCAGTAGCCCGTCTATTAAATTACATGTCCAACATGTTTATGTGCTTCGGCAGGATTATCATCAAGTCAGCCCCCGTCTAAAAACATTGAACATCTAAAGTTTTTGCACTTTGTCACATTCTGTATGCATCTTTTAGCAGCACATATGCGTATTTTATATAGCATTTTATGTAACATTATAGGTTGTAGGGAGTCACACAACAATTGATCAAATTATTCTTTTTTTAAAGATTGCAGGAAAATTATTTGTTATATATTAGCAATAAGGTATATATTTAACTATATCCCTATAACAAAGCAAAGTCTTCCTGTCTGTCTGCCTGCTTAAACTTTTTTTTCGTTTGTATTCTTATATTCAGTTGTCAGTTGTCGAAGTGTCTGCTTATCCTGCTACTTTTTTTGCATTTTCGTTAGTCATACCTTCACGGCGAGCAATGCTTAATTGGATAAACATGAGAAATGAGTACTCGGGACTTGGATGCGTAATTGGATAAATATGAAAAATCGATATCTCTTTAGAGAATATTATCCACTGTGTGCATCTTTTTTACCAGTTGTCGGGTTGTTCGTTTAATTCTAGCAACCTGTTTGTGTGTTTATCCTTATAGGTTGAAGGGAGCCAACTAACTACTTGATTGATTAGGTCTCTCTTATTGGGTGTAATAAATTATTATTAAAAATATAGTACTATCAATCAGTGACAACCAAAAATATTGAACATCTAAAGTTTTTGCACTTTGTCACATTCTGTATGCATCTTTTAGCAACACATATGCATATTTTATATAGCGTTTTATGTAACATTATAGGTTGCATGGAGTCACACAACAATTGATCAAATTATTCTCTTTTTAAAGATTGCAGGAAAATTATTTGTTATATATTAGCAATAAGGCATATATTAAAAAAATTAAGTAACAAGAAGGCATATGCTTGAATAGGAGAGTGTGTGTAGCTTTAATAATCACAAATCACATATTGGAGAGGTTCAATTGGTAATTAATCAAGTTATTATCTTTCAGTGAGTTGTGAGTATTAGTTACATATTTTTTTAGAATATAGTCAATTTTGGTTATCACAGATTGCAGGAAAATTATTGGTTATATATTAGCAATAAGAAGGCATATATTTAAAAAAATAAGTAACAAGAAGGCATATGCTTGAATATTAGAGCGTATGTAGCTTTAATAATCACAAATCACAGAATGGAGGGGTTTAGTTGGTAATTAATCAAGTTATTATCTTTCAGTGAGTTGTGAGTATTAGTTACATATTTTTTTAGAACATAGTCAATTTTGGTTATCACGCGTAAATGTTAGAGTATAAGTTATTTTGAGTATCATATATATAATTTTTTAGACTATAAATAATTTTGATAATCAAATGAATCGATTTATTCTCTTTCGGTGAGTTGTGGGTATTAGTTACATAATTTTTTGGAGTACAGACAAATTTGATAATTACATATACATGTTGGAGGGAGTCTCAATGGAACACTTCTCTTTTAGTTTGTTATATTTAAATTATTTTGAGTATTATATAAATAGTTTTCTAGAGTAGATAAATTTTGATAATCCAACATACATGTTGGAATGAGTCAGTCAGCCAGTTGATTGAATTCTTCTCTTTTACTGTGTTATATTTAAATTATTATGAATACAATATATATAAATTTTTAGAGCATAAATGCTACAAATGGAAAGAATTTGCCTAAAGGTTAATCACCAATTGACATATTCTCAAGAAGGGAATCATGTATAATTCTAATACTGACATGTTATGTCGCTTGAAAAATTGTTGAATTATTGTATTTTAGTATGTTTATTCAATTAGATAATTATACTAATTAATTCAATTGTGTAACACGTGCTTAGCATGTGTCTTCCTACTAGTATATAGAAAAGGGGGAGTTAATTAGTACATAAACAACGGGAAAGGGAAGGGAATGGAAGAAATATCAGTAGGCTAAGCCGTCAAATAGAGAAGGGGAGAGAAGAATAGAGGGAAATCGATAGACGAAAGGGGGGGAAGGGCGAGGGATGAACTGTTAAAGAAGAGTAGGGCTTGGCCTTCACGAGAGTGGGGGCGTCGGGAGAGTTAGCCCCTATTTAGAAACGGACGGGGATGGGATCTAGTCTTGTCTTATTAGGCCAGCTATGTCGCCACATCAGTAGATCCAGTCCTATTATGCACTTGCGTGTTTGGTTAGAAACTATGAAACAGCCCCGTTTCGAGATTCCGTAATCCCAAAAGATGGATTAGGAATCCCAGACCGGAATTTTCTCTGTCTTTTGTTTATTTTGTTTTATATAGTAGTCTGAAAAATACAAGTTACGAGGCCAGCCGAATTAGTTTGCCAAACAGGGCCAAGTGGGGAACCCCAATCCCAATGATCTGGATGACTGGACTAATCTCAGTCCAAATTTCATAATCCCAATAATCTCAGTTCATTGCCAAACAGGTCCTTAAGAGTGAGTCGCGATCGGCGGGATGAGTCAAGGAGTAGGTTTTTCTCCCCTCCGTGTGTTTGAGACACCATGTGTCACTCACGTGGATACTTGAATGGAAAGTGAAGAAACCAGTCGGTTGGGCTGGAACAGGACCAGTTCACCAGTTCAACTGGTCGGTTCACTGGTTCAATCAAAAGCGAGCTGATGAAATTTTCAGCTTTGGGAGAGGACCGAACCGTTAGGGTGACCGGTTCCCGGATCAACCGGTTCAATCGTCTGGTTCAGTTTGGTTCTAATAACCATAAACTTTAGCGTAAAAACTAAACAGATCACCACCTTGGCACCCGGTTTGTACTCCACAAGACCTAGAAAAGGTGTTTGCCTATAATAAAAGTTAGTCTACGACTTGTTGTTGAGTCGCTTTGGGACATGTTTTTTTGTGCTTCTTAATTATTTTTGTGGTTTATTTTTAAAAATTTGTTGAAGCAAAGTTGTTATAGAAGTATCACATTTTAGATTTTGTACTATCAAGCTAAAAAAAGACATGGTGTTAGTCCAAAAATGCATGGTGTTAGTCTAATCTATCTATGTATTTAAGTAGTCTATATGTGTACTTATATCTTAGAAGGAGTCATCGGGCTTTTAGTTCTTTTTGCAATTCTCATAATTTATTTTATTTTAAAAAAATGGTCGATATACTAATAATAAAAGATAGTCTCATGTCTGCTATTGGCCTCTTAGCTTGGCAATATTTTTTTGCGACAATGGGGCCTAGGGACCCAATACACATTGGAGGGAGTCGCCAATCTTTTAATCGAGTTAGTAGTTTCTTTTGCGATTCTCATTTTACATTTTTACTTTTTAATATTGTTATACATCAAAGTCTATATACCTATAATAAAAGACAAACTCCTTCATGTTGTCAAGTTGCTTAGCTCAGCATGCCTTTTGTGGTATCATTTTTTGTTTTCTTTTTCAATATTTATTTTAACACAGTTTTTTATAAAAGTGGCACATTTTGGATTTTTTACTGTCAAGTTAAAGAAAGACATGGATTTATGTTGGTCTAGTCTGTTTATGTGTTTAAGTACTCTATATGTGTGTTTATATCTTGGAGGTACTCGCAGTGCTTCTAATCTTCTAATCGACTCCATGTTTTTTTATGCAATTATCATTTTTTATTTTGTTTTTAAAATGTATTTTACCACAAAGTTGTTATAGAAGCATCACGTTTTGAAATTGAAAAATATCACTATTGTGGAGTTGCTTGTCTTGGGGAAAAATTGAGATCCTCGATTTTTACTATATTTTATTTTTAAATTATATTCTACCACAAAATTATTATAGAAGTGTCACTTTTTGGATTTTTTATTGTCAATCTAAAGAAATGTACTAAATTAATTCACATTGGTTCGGTGTGTATGTGTTTAAGTAGTCTATATGTGTACCTACAGCTTAGAAGGAGGCACTAAGCTTATAATCATGTGGCTCTCTATTATTGAGTTGTATACAACTGCTTTGCATGATAGTTTTTATTTCTGTGATTCTCAACTTTGCGTTGTGTTTTGTTTTTCAAATATTGTTACAACACCTAAAGAGAATAAAGTTGTTATAGAAGCGTCACATTTTGGATTTTTTAGTATCAAGTTAAATAAAGGCATTGATTCAACATTGGCTCGGTTTGTGACATTTGTCTGTGTGCTTACTCAGTTTTATGTATGCTTATGAGTTGGAGGGAGTCGATGGGATTTTAATCGATTACCTATATTACACGTTGTCGAGTTAGTTGGCTTGAGAGAGCTTTTCTTTCGATTCTCAACTTTGTTCATTTTATTTTTTTAATTTTGATTTAACACAAAGTTATTATAGAAACGTCGTGTTTTGTATTTTTTTACTGTCAAATTAAAGAAAGGCATCATACTCATGTTGGTCCAGTTTGTCTAAGAATAGTTGTTATAGATGCATCAAGTTTGGACTTTTTTTTACTATCGAGCTAAATAAAGACATTGGATTCACATCGGTCATGTTTGTCAATGTGTTTAAGTAGTTTGTATGTGTACTTACATATTGGAGGGAGTCATTAGGCTTTTAATTTTTAGCTCTTTCTTACTGGGTTGTATATGCATTATTGCATTGCGACATAGTACTAATAACGAGCCTACCAAAAAGTTGTGTGCATTTTGGTAATATGTAATGGTGTGCTACAAGTTGAAGGGATCCAAGTGTTTTAACCAAATACATGTGTGTTCCAACAACTTGGTCAGATGTTGATCTATCCATTTAGTCTGTGCTCCATTATTATGTATTATTACTTGATTTTTTTTCACCTCATGGAACCATTTACATTCTTAATTATTGTCTTCTTGAGCTCGATTTATAATGACTTTGTTATTATTTATTTATTTTTGAAAATTAATCTAACTTATCATATATATGTTATGCCTTCTACTTGTGCCCTCTAGATAGAACATTGGCATTCAACCGTGTAGGGAAACATGGCATCGAATATGAAAGCCAAAATAAAAAATTTACCCACCATATTCCCCTTGATCAATGGATCTGTCAATAACAATGGATTGAGAAGGAGGGTTGGCAAGAGATAAACCTGGTCCTGGAGAAAGTTCAGCGACAACTCTTGCAACGGTGTGCTTCTTTCACAATTTGTACACGTGTTACACCACCACAGACATCGATGGTTGTTGTCCTCCTAGCGGGTGGCAACGACATCCTCGCCTATATTATAGTCCCCACAGACCACTAGGAATTCCTCATTGCACTCCAAGACCAACAAGAAGGAGTGTCCCTTCCAACGTCAGCTCACTAGTGCTAATTTGCTCTCTCTTTGTTATCTCTCCCTTCTTATCTCTCTCTTTTTGGGCAAGAATTGCTCGGGCTCTCTTGGTTACACCAACTAGAAAGGACAACAACTATTAGAGATTGTTGTTGTGTCTCTGAAAGCCTAGACTGCCTCCCACCCCTTTATATAGGATGGCTAGAGTCAGGGTTTCCAGTTCGTCTGGGAGTCGAAGAGATGAAATTTCATGAATTTTCTGAAAGCCAATAATGGTGAACCGGTTAGTTCATAGGTGAATTGGTCAGTTCAACCCTTGAACTAGACGGTTCACTAGCTTTCTCACTTTTAATTACATTGGCATTTAATATTCAATTAATACACAACATGACGCCAACATCAACCATTCATCTAATCTCATTGATCAACCACCAGTCTGTTCATGTATCTAAACTGATCATTTCAGAGTTCTAATTAATAAACTTGTTTAAATTGAATACCTAAACACTTTAGCATCAAGTTAAACATCATGCATGAATAAACTCCTATTCCAAGTGCATCCTATGTGTGTGACCTTATAGGTCTCAAATTATGTTGGCAGTGAATGTTGATAACTAACTTATGACATCACAAGCAATGAGTGGTATCTAACAACACATCATTGGTACCCAAGTAATTAGAATGTTGGAGAACAACTTCAACATACAATTTGTGATTAGTGTTACCATGATTATATAGTTCCTTTGTCTTTGATATCTTGATTGAACTCGAGGCATGGAATTGTCATCCTCTTCAAGATTCAATCCATATTCCTTGAACTAGATAGATTGTCTAAGATGCATGTGAGCTCACATATCATATATTAGTTCACATGAGTATGGCTAGGCGTTTCTCAGTCTCACTTATCAATTGGCCAGGATATCAACTCCTAATAGGAGGGGAAAATCCCATCGACATCACTCAGTCAATCCCCAAGTGTCACAGATTACTTGAGGACCACCTTTATGACAACCCTTGTTCAAGATCATGTTGAATGATGTCAAAGTATAAAGAACGACATGTGATGAGTGTAGTGACGTCATTTCTAAGAATCACAATTACCATAGGGTTGTAAATGGGTACGGGTAGACCCACATACCTGCAAATCTGGACCCTTTAAAAGCCCATTAGGGGTCTAAATTTTGAGACCCACAAAATTGTGGACCCGCATACCCTTGGACCCACATATAAGTAGGTCTACTAATGGATATGCTTTGACCCAGACCTGCAGACCCATGTAGCCTCTATACATAAATAACTACTTGATTAATATATGCTTTTATACCATACTATACTAGTCTAACTAATATAAACTTAATATTATGTATTGCTCTAATTATATTAAGGTTAAGAATAGTTATCTAATTGAGAATGAAATATTCTAATTACAATCATGAGCAACATAAACTTATAATCAAAATAGTTACATGATATACTACATAATTAAAATAATATGACATTGACTAGACCTGTCAAATGGGTGGGTGGGTTGGGTTTGGGTTGGGTCGTTGTGGGTTTGGGTCTCGCGGGTGCGGGTCAAAAAGATGTAGTTATAAACGGGTGGATCAAAGACAAATCCAAACTAGACCCAACGGGTTGCGGGTTGCCCATGGGTGCCCACTTAAATTTTTAAGAAAATATATTGTTAGTGTTTATTTGTATAAGATATGGCACAAAACAATCACGTTGCATACATTGTCATGTAGTATTTATTTTTATATCCAAAAATGTGTTACAAGAACGTATCAAAATGCAATGCACCCATGAACAGGGTTGCAACATGTCTATTAAAGAAGAGCCCGACTGGATGTATTAAGTTTCTGAATCACATAAATGCTAGAACAACATTGTACTACAAACTTTAGACATTCATACATTAGTCTTAAATAATGACCACCTACAACAAAAAAAAAACAATATCTAGTATGAATTGTGGCATCCAAATGAGACGGAGGATAGATCTTAGAAACTAAAACAAAAATTGAAATTTAAGTCAGTTCTAGTCAGACTGAAACTTAAGTCTAGCAATCATTTCAAGACTTAGGTTCCCACTTGGTTTGCTTTTTCTTCACGATCCGATTTTGGAGTCTCCGTTATTGTGCTCTGTTAACTTGAATTGTAATATGCAATTGTGATATGAGTATATGATTGATTTAATATTTGCAAATTACTACTAAGTTGCATGGATGCAACAAACCAGTGTAATTAAGTGGGTCACCCGCGGATTGCCCATGAAACCTGTTAAGTAAACAGGTGGGTACGGGTTTGGGTTTTTTTCGGCGGGTGGTAAATTTTGTGACCCAAAACCAACTTAAACGGGTCGACCCATGGGCACCTGCAGATTTTAACCCAGTTTGACAGGTCTTACGTTGACTATGTATATGTCAAATTGTTAACTTAACTAATTTTCAATCTACAAAGAATTACATTATTTAATATAAATATTGCATGTTTTTGTTCTACATAATAGCAATTTCTTGTTATATTAGAATATATAGAATATAGTCATAAATTTTCTTACATAAACAATATGATGGTTATATAGAACCGCTTACCTGCTTACCCGCACTGCACACCCCTATTATTGTGGGTATGAGTATGGTGTGGGTCTAGATTTTATAATACGGGTCCAAAACCAAAACCAGACCCGTAAAATTAGTTGGGTATGGGTATGGGTATGGTCAAACCCACATCGTACCCGCACCATTTACACCCCTAAATCACCACTATCACTATGCGAGATGATTCTAACTACCATTCAATGGTTTCCATGTATCACTCTCAAGGTGGGTCTACCCGATACATCATCATATAACAAGTACCTATGAGCTTGGTTTGATATCAAATATCATGACTAATGAGATTCTATCATCAACCAACACACACTCTAGTCTCATGTATTACTGTTGTCTATGAGCTTCAACAATAATAAACAACTAGGGACATAACAAGAATGTATGTACTCTTATCATATATATAATCTCATTTTTTAGGTCCTCAGCCTAAAGACATATGTCATCAAGTAACGTAATTATTTAGACATCTATCATGTTATACCATTATCTCATTATTGAAAAACATATAGACAAATATAGTCTTTATTGTTAACCAAATCATTTACAAGATATTTCAGTACAATCATTGTATGATTGGCCCTCTGGTAATGCATACCAATAGACTCCCATTTGTACTTAGAGACAATCACCCATGAATTTAATCCCAAGTGATTTAACATAACCATCATGCTTCTACTATGACGGTGCTTTCCTCAAGGGGTCAACAACATTACTTTTGGTTGGTACTATGAAAATATCCACATCTCCTCATTGTATGATCTCTCGTATGATATGGAATCATCGTAGTATGTGCTTGAAACGTTGATCTGATCTTGATTCCTTAGCTCGTGCAATGGCTCCATTGTTGTCACAATATATCTGTACTTCATCATTAATGCTTGGAACCAACCCAAGTTTAGTGAAGAACTTCTTGATCCATATAGCTTCTTTCACTGCGTTTGAGACATCAATATACTCAGCCTCTATTGTAGAATCAACAATTGTCTCTTTCTTACAACTGTTCTAGCTCACAACTTCATTGTTGAGGCAAAATACAAATCTAGATTGCGGTCCATAATCATCTTTGTCAGTTTGGAAGCTTGCATCGGTGTAACCTTTTACCACCAACTCTTCCTCTCCATTGTAGACAACGAACTGATCCTTAGTTCTTCTCAAATACTTAAGGATGTTCTTTAAGGCAGTCTAGTGGCCTTCACAAGGATTTGACTGATATCTTCTCACCATGATCAAGGCATGTGAGACATCTGGATGAGTACATAACATTACATACATGATATTTCCAATTGTAGACACATATGGAATCTTACTCATGCATTCCCTTTCTTCTCAAGATTTGGGACATGAGCTCTAGAGATAGTAACACCATGGGACTTGGGCATGTTTCATCTCTTTGAGTTCTCCATGATGAACCTCTACAATACTTTGTCAATGTATGTGCTCTATCTTAGGTCAGGAAGTGTGACATCCCTCTATCACACAGACAACAAAATGCCATGCAAAAACGTACGGAAACACCATAAACCACATATCACTAAAAATACGAGTTAATTAAAACTGATTGCGGAAAGTAGATAAAAGAGAACTATTACATCCAGATTCTTATCCGGTAAGGAAAAGATGTTATATAAATATTTACAAGCCGTGATATATGTCCACAGCTTATAGGAACCAGCTGTCCTGTCAGCACAGGAGTTCATCACCTATTTATACATACATAACATGCCACGTAAGGCCAACAACAGGATATACAAAGCTACATCAGCTATACATCATAAAACATCGACAAAACACCTCCAAGGACCTGAGAGTACATGGATGACTCTAGGACTCTACTACAAAACAACCAAAACAACAACATATCCATCTCTTTCCTTCTACTACTCTTCTTGCTGCTCGGCTGTACCCTCACGACCACCACCACATCTAGTGCGATCAACTAAAAAGGTTGTAAACCAATGGGGTGAGACACACAGTCCCCGCGAGAAACATAACTCCTCGCCGAAACTATAAAACTTCAGAAAAAGTAGGTAAAGCAGATAATTGATATCACCAGATCATAAGAGCAGCATCCTGAACATAACTTATTTTATTAATAATCTTACCAGGGTATCCAGGAGGCATATGACCAGATATTCTTTATGGAACATGATTGACAATATAAGCTTTATAAGAACTTATCACAAAATATAAGGATCGTACAAATAACTGCAAGGTATAACTAGATCAACTATACAAGCAAGGCCTCAATCAATGTCCTGTGTTTTTCCTAAGTAGTATATATTATTCGGCTGGATTACGTATTATCATGCCCTGAGGAAGTGAGCCATACTGCTCAAATCCAACCATCGGCTGCGAAGCCCAAATCCGGTGCCATACAAGGTTAATGGAAGAGACGGACTCCACGACCTCACCACCTCGTGGTCAATGCACGAGTGCTTAACAAGCAGGACCGCAGTCTCATGCTTAGGTGGCCGCAGCCACACATGGTCAGGCTACCCTCTGCCTAGCCCACCTTGGTATAGGTATCTACGCTAGTGATCTGAGCCACAGGCATGTTCACCGTGCTCCATAATCATTGAGCCATGGGCCTATTCACCATGCTCTTATCACACATCCTCAGCCATGGGTCTGTTCACCATGCTCTTTCATATTGAGACACGGGCCTAAAACTGCGCTCTGGAGTCTACAACCGAAGTAGCACTCTAATCCTCCTATTTTTGGCTAGGAGCAACCACACACATTCAACAATATGCGCTTTCAGGTTAACCCACAGGAGAACCCGTTTCACCATCACCAGCTACTGACGATGATGGATCTATGGCCAGGGAAAACTACATGATGTGTTCCACTGTAATTAATTAGTATATTTTAAGTGGATTGTTGAGGCAACCAAGTTGTAAAACATAAACAACATTGAGTTGCATTATTACCATGGGATCTCAATCCCTCATCACAGAATGCCACTGCCTCTCAAGGCTTACATCATCACCATGGGATATAAATCCCTTATCTCAACATCAGAGGATAACACCTCAACTAGGCACTCAACCTTTATCAGGTCAATAGACCTTTCACATTATACTGGGGATACATGTTATCTCATCAATAAGGATTATCATCATTCAATGTTATTCAAAACACATATACCTCATGGCTCTTACCTGAATTATGAATTCATTTGATTCACCCACATGGTTAGTATACATATCAAGAGAGATAACTGAATCACCAAACATAGATCTTTATGATTATCATGCTATTAGGTTTGAAGGTACATGATTGGAACAACATCCATGATCATACTTACATGAAGCACAAGGTGTATCTGTAGACAAATTACATTATTGTTATCAAACCATGAGCATCCACTATGCCTTTACCTTATGAACATAAACATATATCTTATCATCTTAGTTAGCACCAACTTTAGGTATCAAATATATCATTCGTTACAACTTATCATTCATAACGCATCATCAACAGAGGTGCAGTTACAAGATAATGACTCACCAAAACTAGGGTTTCTGAGCTAGGTGTAACCCTTACCAAAGATACCGCCTACCCTCACCAAAGGTGTGGCGGGCAGCGCATCCCTTACCCAAAGGGGTATCGGGCAGGATTACCTCCCTCACCAAAAGCCTATCGGCTAGGGCACTTAGCCACACATATCGGCCAAGACCCTATCGCCCATTCACAAGGGATATCGTGCAACCAGGGGGCAAGAGCTGTGTCGTGCACCCATGCATATTGGGCAACATATGGGTGTCACATATCGGCCATCACCCCTATCGCCCATAAGGGTTAGGGTTTTATGTCGGGAAACCAGTAAGGTCATGTCATCCACAACTATATCGTCCAAGGCTATGATGCCCAAGGTCACCACTGTATTGCCCAACGAGCACACAACTAACAAACGACGCCATGGCACCCAAGGTAACCTATCGCCCCACAAGGCAGGAACCACATATCGGTCAACACTAGGGCACCTAACTAGGGTTTCACCACCCAAGCACCATATCGGGAAACACCAAAGCCAACCCATATCGCCCAAGGCACAAAATAGAGATGTCTACCACGCATCATGTCGGCCAAAGGCATAACACCCACAAGCACCAACTAAGGCAGGAGTTCATATCGGGCAAAAGGGACAAAGAACACTTCTTAGCATATCGCCCATGACTCAACTCTAGGAGAGGGGTATCGTGCAAAGCACCACAAAAGGGTATCGTGCAAGGCACAAGGACCATATCGGTTTGGTCATCATCAACCTCAAGATCACCATCATCAAACCCCTAATAGATCAAGAGAGTTGTCTCACCTCTCAACAACCAAGAGAGAGGGGTTTTGCACAACCTCCATCACATATCGGGCAACAAGGTGGATCATCCCCTTATCATTCAAGATTCCAACCTTCACTAGGTCAACGTCCAACCAAGGCTCACCTCTCAAATTCATGGTGAGAGAAGGGTATTTCCCAAGCAACTAGAACATAGACTCACCTCTCAACAACCAAGTGAGAGGGGTTTTTCCTACACCACTAGAGTTCAAACTCACTTCTCAAAACCAAATGGGAGAGAAAGGGGTTTTTCCCAAGGAACCCTAAACTCAAGGTTCGGCCACAAGGTCTAAGAACACATCAACAACATGACCACTATATATATAACAAGATAAAAGGGTACATTCTAGGGCAAGAAACATATCTAACAAGATGCATGGCCGATCAAGATGACATATAAACATGCAAAATGAAAAAGAAGTAGTATAGCTAGGGTTAGGAGTTATGTAACCCACCTTGAGCAAGCTCCAAGCTCCTAGCACCAAGCTTCCAATCTCCAAGCACCACCTTCGACCACCACAAGAAGAAAAACAAAGCTTATAACCATCATGGCCAAAAAACAAGCAAGAAGGAGAAGAAGGTGCCAAGGAAAGAGGGGGAGATGCTCACCACAAGAAGAGAAGCAAGACACACTCTAGGGTTCGGCCACCACTAGAGGATGAAGAAGACTCCACCAAGGAGATCAACCACCAAGCTAGCTCTACCAAGGAGAGGTATCATCCACCAAGGAAAAAGGAAGGCAACTAAGGAACTAAAGGGATCCCAAGAAAGAGAAAGGAGAGACATATATAGAAGAGGGTGAAGGGGAGACTAAGTCAAGGTGTTGCCCAACCTAGGGGCACTTTTTCATGGGGCAAAGCCACCTACTATCTCGCCCACCACCACATGTCCAAAGCGTTTGCCACATACAAGCAACAAGCACCAAGTGTCCACAAGGGGGGTGACTGACATGGTTTATTATTGCACTAATAAATTCACTCGAGGTTGAAATCCCCGAGCTTTTACCAAAACCAATGTGCAATAATACCACCCACAAGCGGATGGGTCTTATCACAGTATAGTTAAGGATCGAACCCAAAGCACAACGTTTTGAAGAATCTTATCAATCGAATCTAGTTCAAGTAAGACTAATATTTAGAATGATAGGTTGATTTGAGATGAATTAAACTAATTGTAAGAAAGTAAAGAGTGGAATTAAAGTTGGATCTAGATCAATGATATGGAATAACTGGGATGGTATCGGGTTTCACCACCGCTACGCATACAAACATGTCTAAACATCAAACATCCAAGAAAGATATAACTATCCAAATAGAGCTTCTACAAAACCCCCCATACGGGCATTAGGTTCGCGTAAGCATCACCTTATGCATTAGATGTCTCGTCACCATCCGGATCACTTACTTACGGCTCTGAAGATACAGAAATCCAACAAAGGTTGTGGGCCCCCTATACAGGCGTTAGGTGCACAGAAGCATCATCGAAGGCTAGATGGCTCATCCCCTCGCAGATCATACACTTACGACCTCGAAGAAATCCCATTCTATTTCTAGTTTGGGATTCAACTTTATTAATCGATAAGCAAGCAAGTGATTAATATACGAGCAAACATCGACAATTAATAAGAAGATATAAAATCAAACTAAGGTTGTGAACCCCCTATACGGCTGTTAGGCGCACAGAAGCGTCACCAAAGGATAGATGGATCGTCCCCTCGTGGATCATACACTTACGACCTCAAGGAATCCCATTCTATTTCTAGTTTGAGAGTCAACCTATTAAACAACATTCAATCCTACATATAGAAGATCTCACAACATAGGATGAATCAAAGATGAAAGCAAGTAATCAATCTAACTGCGAACATAATGATTAACAACGAAATGAAAATTCATATACATTGCCATGGAATGTTTAACAAAAGAACATGATTGCATGGGCAGTGGGGCTAGTCCCCACACCCCATCGAAAGTGGACTACTTGCTCATGATGCAAGAAATAAGAAGAATAAGAAAGAGAGAGAAATCCGCCATGAGCACGGTGCAGAAGGTAGTCGCAGCTTGATGAAGATGATGCGGTCTTCTACGTCATGTCGTAGTAGATCTGGACTAGAAATGGGAGATGCCAAGACAGACCAGACAATCTCTCTCGATCCGTCTTCCTTCTCTTCTCGGTCTCCTTGATTGCAACACGGACATTAGGTGGAGTGAAACTGGTGTGGATGGAACTAGATCTGGATCGGACCTGTATATAGGTAGCATGTCGGCATCCCAGAACCGATGATGCAAAATGGGGACCTTGCTGGTCCTATTTATAAGCACAAGACTAGCCCTCAAGCTATTGGTGTAAATCTAAATGGTTTGGTTATAATCGACCAAACGGTCCTGAAACTGATTTCCTCCAAACGGTTTGTTGTTTCGGTCTTGGTAAATATCTTTTCCAAACGGTTTTGATAGTGCCTTAGCTCAAGCGGTCTTTAACTATCTTTGTGCAAATGGTCTTTACTTTAGTCACTCAAACAGTCTTGATAAAATGACCATACGGTCTTGTGGCTTTGGCTCTCTCTCGGTCCGGAAACCGATTGAACGATCACACGGTTTTGCTCCATTCAATCGTGCATGCTGCTCAAAAGACCAAACAATCTTGGAATGATCCAATCAGTCTCTGTAAACTGATCGATGCCCATCAGTTCTTCACGGTCTTGAACTTCAGGGAAGCAACCGGTCTTGCTGCTCCTGCCCATAAAGTCGTTGTTCAATCGATCTCACGTCTGTGGCCTCTGATCGATCTGCCGCCACTGGTCCAAGCGGTCTTGTGTTGATCGTCCAAATGGTCTGGGTTATGCCTCCAATTGGTCTCTACTGGCCTATCGATCTTGAGACCATTAGAGCAAATCATTTGGGTGAAACTAGTTGGCCAAAACCGTTAGAATCAAAGCTGTAGGGGTTATGACCATTGGCAATGGTTGAGGATGATGAGGCACAAAATCCCTAGAATTGGCGACTGAGGGGATGAATCTGGAGGATTCATCACGGGTCCCACTCAAAATGGTTCGATTGTTCAACCTTGTCAAGACCTACATCAAATTAACATAAATTCAATTAAAATCATGATAGTTGGACCAGTTAAGTAATTTTGCACATATTGATATTTAGTAAATGAAATTGAATGCATTGGGTTGAATTTGACCCAAGATGGTAATTGAAATTCCTAATGAATATGCATTCATCAAAATACCCCGAACTTTAAACGTTGCTCGTCCTCGAGTAACACAAAATCTGAAACAATTGCCAAATGAATACTTTCAATTCGTGTGATTGCCTCATCTTCACATCACGATTGTTTTCTTTCTGCTCAGTATGACTCAGTATCTCAACCTCCTGAGACCACTGAACACATCTTACCATATCTTTGTTCCTGAGTTTGCTTTCCAATATCACTTCCTCCTCACTTTTTCCAACAACAAGCATGTCAAATAGTTTTGTAAGAGTCCAGAGTCGCCCGTAGAACAACAAGTGTGCATCTGATCTGACACTGGTGTATTTCAGGGTAGTGGAGGCTTTTATTGTTCCTTTAGGTAGAAAAGGGAGTGAAGGGTGATATGGAAGGAACAAGTAAATCTCTCCTCTATTTGACTCGATATTTTTATTATTTTTTTAATTTCATTTGTTGCATTTTTGTGTGAATCTCTCCTCTATTTGACTCGAGATTACATTTATTTTTGCGTGCGCTTAGGCATCTTTTTGTGTGCAAATCTCTCCTCTATTCGACTTGAGATTGCATTTTTGGTGGTATGCCCCTATTAATTTGCGAGGGGTATGGAAGAAGTGGATACAGAGGGAAGTGGTGTGCCACCCCGAACTTAGGGTTTGGCACTATTTTGGTTTTTTTGTTTCTTTTTTATGGATGGAGGGGTACGAAGATGATAGAAGAAGTTGTAGAAGAGTGTTCAGATTAGAATGTGACTTGATTTACAATTTCGTTCACCGGGTTGTTCTCTTTATCGTACTCTGCTCAAATAGTGACTTGGTGAGGATCTGGTGGGGATTCCATGCTATTGTTCCACTAGTCAGTTAGGAAGCACGATGTGTTTGATCCCTATCAGTTCGACAGACACTTGCCATTTTTGCATAAAGATCATGATGTTAGGAGTCATAAGCTTCACAAAATGATTTCAATCAAAAGGCTAGTTTCAAAAAGTGTTCCTTTTGAGGATTTACTTTGAATAAGGAAAATATAATGATTCAAAATGCATAGCCAGTTAGTTAGTGACTTTTAATGAAACCAGGAAGTGTCAAAAATTCATCAAGTATCTGTTCAATTTCTTTGAAAAACTTTGAAATTTGTTAAAAAGTTTGAATTTTTTTTATCAAAAATGCGACGATGCAATCTTAAGGTTGAATTAGATGGGTTAAGGTGGAAAGTAAGATATGTATCACCCACCCTCTACCCCGAACTTAGAAATTTTCTCGTCCCGAGCAAACTCTAAATCCGAGATGGAGGGGGAAGTTCATGCCATTTGGACCACTGGATGTGGTTGCATTCCAATCAGCGTGCATCCTACATCTGAAAATCTCAAAAATGAAGATTAATCAGAACTCAAAATAGCATCTTGCGATGCGATTCTTATTTAGTAAAAAATTATTTGAAAAGTAAAAACAAAGTTGAGAAAATTTTCTAATTCAAAGTTAAAACGAATTTTATTTATTGGGTTGCCTCCCGACAAGCGCCTTTGTTTTACGTCGATGGCTCGACGTGATATCTTCAACTTCACGGTTGTTCTTTTGGATTGGAGAGATCTATTATTGCTTTGGTGCTTATGTCGGCTGTGGTGAAATATCTTTTCAAACATTGACCATTTGCCATGAATTCACCCGACTTTTCGCTCTATAAAGAAAAAGCACCATGTGGGGAGATGCTTTTGACAATGTACGGTCCAGACCAGTGAGAGCGGAGTTTCCCTGGGAATAACTTCAACCTTGAGTTGAATAGCAGAACTTGGTCTCCCACATGTATGTCTTTTCTTTTCAAATGATCATCAAGCCAAAGTTTGGTGTGTTCTTTGTACATTCGTGCATTCTCATAAGCTGTCATCCTGAGTTCGTCCAGCTCTTAGAGTTGCAGAATCCTGGCTTGGCCTGCTTCTTTCATATCAAAATTTAGTTGTTTTATTGCCCACCATGCCTTGTATTCTAGTTCTACTAGCAGGTGGCAAGCCTTTCCATATATTAATCGAAAAGGTGTAGTCCTGAGGGGAGTTTTATAAGCATTTATATAGGCCCATAATGCATCGTTGATTTTCACTGACCAATCTTTCCGATTGCGGCCTACTGTCTTTTCTAAGATACCCTTGAGTTGATGATTAGAAACCTCCACCTGTCCACTTTCTGTGGATGGTAAGGTGAGGCTACCTTGTGAGTAACACCATACTTTCTTAGCAATGTTTCAAAGCTTCTTTCAAGAAAATGGGAACCTCTGTCGGATATCACCATGTGTGGGACACCAAAATGGGGAAAGATAATATCCTTGAATAATTTGATGAATGGTTTGGAATCACTAGTGACAGTTGGTATGACTTCAACCCATTTTGAGACGTATTCCACCACCACTAGGATGTATGAAAATCCATGAGAAGATGGGAATGAACCCATGTAGTCCACCCCCAAACATTGAATATCTCTACTTCTTGCCATAGATTCATCGACATCTCATCTCTCTTTGTTATATTGCCAGATCTTTGACATTTGTCACATGATAGGACAAAATCGTAGGAATCTTTGGATATGGTTGGCCAGAAGAATCCACATTGCAAAATCTTCAAGGTAGTCTTTTTAGAGCTCATATGTCCTCCCACTGGTCCCGAGTGACATTGTTCCAAAATAAGTTGAGCTTCTTCTTCGGCGATACATTATCTATATAGACTGTCAGCACATAGTTTGAAAAGGTACGGCTCATCCTAGTAGTACTGTTTCACATCATGCATAAATTTCTTTAGTGCATTTCCGGTGCATTGAGGATGAATAACACCAGCAACAAGGTAGTTCACATACTTTGAGTACCATGGTGCAGCTTTTGAGGCCTTCATTAATTGGTCATCTGGAAGGGAGTCATTAATCAGAATCTTCTTGATGTCTAGAGTGTGGATGTGATTAAGGTGGTCTGCTACCACATTCTCTATACCCTTTTTATCTCTTATCTCTAGATCAAATTCTTGCAGGAGAAGAATCCATCTTATTATCCTAGGTTTCACATGTTTCTTCGTCAGAAGGTAATGAATGGCAGCATGATCTATGTAGACAATGACCATTAAACCAATTAGGTAGGATCGAAACTTTTCAAAGGCATACACGGCTGCCAGAAATTCTTTCTCAGTAGTAGCATAATTCCTCTGAGCTTCATCGAGGGTCTTCGATGCATAATAGATCACATAATATTTCTTTTCTATACATTGGCCCAAGACATCAACCACATCATAATCACTTGCATCACACATAATTTTAAAAGGATGGTCCCAATCGGGATCTATAATTAGTGGTAAGGGTATGTTTCAGTTTGTTGAAACTTTTAACACATTCTTCGTCAAAATTGAATTCAGCATCCTTTAGTAACAAATTTGTCATTGGCTTGGTTATTTTTGAGAAGTCCTTTATAAATCGTCTATAGAATCCGACATGACCTAGGAATGCTCGAACCTCCTTTACATTGATAGGGACAGAGAGCTTGGAAATCACTTCAATCTTGGCCTTATCTACTTCAATACCTTGATTACTGACTCTATGGCCCAGGACAATGCCTTCCTTTACCATGAAATGACACTTCTCCCAATTCAGCACAAGATGTGCTTCTTCACATCGTTTGAGGACCAGGGAGAGGTGTTTCAGACATGAATTGAATGAATCTCTATATACAGAAAAATCATCCATGAAAACTTCCGTAATGGTTTCGGTGAGACCAGCAAATATGGCAGCCATGCAACGCTGGAAAGTTGTAGGTGCATTGCAGAGGCCGAATGACATTCTTCTAAATGCGTATGTTCCGAATGGGCAGGTGAAAGTGATTTTTTCCTGGTCATCTGGATTTATAGGTATTTTGTAGAATACAGAGTAACCATCGAGATAATAGAAATATTCTTGATGAGCCAGCCGCTCTAATACTTGATCAAGAAAAGGCATTGGAAAGTGATCCTTTCGAGTTGCCTTGTTCAACTTCCTATAATCAATGCACATCCTCCACCCTGTGACTGTTCGGGTGGGGATGAGTTCATCGTTTTCATTTCGTATTACAGTTGTTCCACCTTTCTTCGGGACTACATGCACTGGGCTCACCCATGGTGAGTCTGATATTGGATAGATAATTCCAGCGGTGAGCAGTTTAATGATCTCTTTACATACTACCCCCTTCATATTTGGATTTAGTTTATGTTGATGTTCAATAGTTGGCTTTTGATCGTCCATCATAGGGATCTTGTGCATACACAATGCTTGACTAACCCCAGTGAGGTCACTCATTTTGTAGCTAATCGCTTTCTTCCTCTTGTTCAATTCTTTCAGGAGTTTATCTTCTTGTTCGGTTGTAAGATCAGAATTTATTATTACCGGATAAACCTTGAGATCATCCAAAAACACATACTTCAGTCCCTCAGACAGGGGCTTCATTTCGGGGGCCTCTAGTTTTTCGCATGTTTCTTCAGTAGCTTCCACAGCCTTGAGTCCTTCAAACGTAGCTTCGGGATTTTTTTCAGTAGTGTCGAGGTCAAGAACACACTCTTTAACTCGTTCATTGATGTAATTATTAGTAGAGGGGTTTGTTAGAGTCACTTCCAAAGGATCGTCTTGTTCATATCCCTCTTGTGTGAGGAATGATATTTGTTCAATGTAGTCAATCAGATAAACTTCTTCTTACATACTTGGTCTTCTCATGCTTTCAAAAACCTTGAATTCGAGAGTTTCTTTACCAAGTCTGAGAAGCAAAGTTCCTGCTTCAACATCAATTAGAACTCTTACAGTGGTGAGGAACGGATGTCCAAAGATGAGAGGATATCTGGCGTCCTCTTTTATGTCCATGATGACAAAGTCACAAGGAATATAGGAATCTTTTCCTACCTTGACAGGTACATCCTCAATAATTCCTAACAGGTGTTTTATCGAATTGTCTGCGAGTTGTATGGTCATGCCAGTTGGAAGAAGTTCAGCAAACCCTAGCCTTTTGCAAAGGCTGAGTGGCATGATGGAGATGCTAGCACTAAGATCTGCTAGTCCTTTCTTGCATGAAGAATCACCGATATGGCAGGAAATCCCAAAAGATCCTGGATCATTCTGTTTCTTTGGCATCTTACTCTGGATGATATCGGAAGTGGTTTTAGCTAACTTGACTTTCTCATATTCTTCAGTTATATATTTCCTGGTGAGGAGTGACTTTAAGTACTTTTTCCAGGCTGGTATCTCAGCTAGCGCATCCAAAAAGGGTATATCAACATGAAGTTTCTTCATAGCTTCTTTAAACTTATTGAACTGAGTATCAAGCTTGGTTTGCCTTAAATGAGAAGGGAACGATATATGAGGCTTGTATACATGAATATCAAGTTATGGTGTTTCAATTTCTTCATCAATAGGTTTCTCAAAACTTTCCTTGTCTGTCTTATCAGTAGTTACTGGTTCTTTCGGTTGAGATTTCGGTGTTGTTGAGTCTTGGACAATCACAGGTTCATCTTCATCTGTAACAACCACAGGTGTCTTGACATGGGGATCAGAATAGTCTTTTCCTGATCTGGTGGTGACTGCCTTCAACTGTTCATGATGCTATAGATTGTTCTCGGGTTGGCCAGCAAAGACTCCAGTAGGTGGCTTTATGCTAGCTGTGAGTTGAGCTAGTTGAGATTCAATAGCCTTCTGTTGAGCTTGTTGGTTAGCTATCATAGTTTGCTGAGTTTGCAACATCTTTTCAAGGGCTGATAGCTTGTCATCAGGAGAGACGGGACCTGCTTGTTGTCCTTGTTGTTGATAAGTTACTTGGTTAAGACTCTGGTACTGGGAATTGTTTTGATAATTATTGAAGTTCCTATTCTGAAAGTTTCCCTTGAAATTTCCTTGATTTCTAAAATTATGTTGTTGATTGTACTGGAATCCTGGTGGGCCTCGTGGTTGATTGTTCGAACCAAATTGATGTGAGTTTACTGTTCCAAAGGGGCTTCCATATTGAAATCCTAGATGATTCCTATTCTAATTCGGATTGTAGTAACTTGACCAGGGATGGTATTAACATCATTAAGATTTTCCATTTGAACATTATCTCCTTGTCCACATATGTTTCTTAGAACAACATTATAAAGAGAATTACAGGCTAATGTGGAATGATCAATACTTTTACATGCTTCACAAAACAATGAAGTTGACTTGATCTGTTCTTGTTGTCGAGTGGGCGAATGTCCTCTTCCAATAGCAGCAAGAGATGATTCAATATGGTCTTGCTTGGCAACTAAGAGTTTTAGGGTTTCAGCGATAGACTTGTACTCAGGAGTAGCTTCAGCCATCGCTACTTTCAAGACTCCTTTACCTACAGATCTACCCCAATTGGCTTGATTTTCTGCTCCAAGGGTGACGACCCTCCATGCGCTGTCATAACTTCGACGCATGAAGTTTCCTCCAGATGAGGAGTCTAAGAATCTATTGATATCGTCGTCCACACCCCTATAGAAGATTTCAATGAGTTGATTTTTAGGAATTTCATGGTGTGGACACTTGTATAGAAGCTCTTTGTATCTGTCCTAGGCTCTAGGAAGGGTTTCTCCAGGGACTTGAGTGAAATTTGTTATCCAACCTCTAATTTCATAGGTGAGAGAGGGAGGGTAAAACTTTTCCAGAAATACATTTTGAAGTTGTTCCCAAGTGGTGATGGGTTCACTTTACAATGAGTTATACCAACTTATGGCTCTATTAGCGAGAGAATACTTGAAGAGACGGAGTCGAATAGCATCATCGGATACTCCATTTTTCTTTGTCATGGCACACAAATCAATAAACCTCAAAAGATGCTCCTGACTATCCTCTCCTTGTTTACCATAGAAAGGGTTGTTTTGAAGCAATGTGATCCAATGTGCCCTAATCTCAAAATTGGCAACATTGATGGGAGGAGGTTGCACTGGATGATGAACATTAGAAGCTTTGGGGATCGAGAATTCTCTAAGATCCTTTTGTAGTTCTATTGCTTGTGTCACTGTTTGTGCTGCTTGAATTTCTTCTTGAACTGCGGATCTAGCTTCTTGCATGAATCTTTCTATCTATGCATTAAGGGCTTGATCCACCCTTTGAGCTATCTCCTCTTCTTGAGCCATTCTTTCTTGGTTCTCTCTATTTTTATGGTGGAAGGTTCTGTCAATCTTCGAATTAAAGCTGGCAGTGAGTTTGGGGTTGTTCAGGCGGTGCATGCACTAATCCTCCTGAAGTACATGAAAATAGAAGGATTCTGAAAATGAGATCCACCAAGTAGAGTCAAAGTTAAGTAGATGATCGATTGTATCAAAAGAAAAACAAAATCCTAGATTAGCCTTAAAAGAACTGGATTTGACTAACTGATTTCGTTGTCCCCGGCAACGGCGCCCGAATTTGACGTGGTTTATTATTGCACTAACAAATTCACTCAGGGTTGAAATCCCCAAGCTTTTACCAAAACTAATGTGCAATAATACCACCCACAAGCGGAGGGGTCTTATCACAGTATAGTTAAGGATCGAACCCAAAGGACAATATTTTTAAGAATCTTGTCAGTCGAATCTAGTTCAAGTAAGACTAATATTTAGAACAATAGGTTGATTTGAGATTAATTAAACTAATTGCAAGAAAGTAAAGAGTGGAATTAAAGTTGGATCTAGATCAATGATATGGAATCGCTGGGATGGTATCAGGTTTTACCACCGCTATGCATACAAACATGTCTAAACATCAAACATCCAGGCAAGATATAACTATCCAAATAGAGCTGCTGCAAAACCCCCCATACGGGCGTTAGGTTCACGTAAGCATCACCTTAGGCATCAGATGTCTCGTCGCCATCCAGATCACTTACTTAAGGCTCTAAAGATACAGAAATCCAACGAAGGTTGTGGGCCCCCTATACAGGCGTTAGGCGCACAGAAGCGTCATCAAAGGCTAGATGACTCGTCCCCTCATGGATCATACACTTACAACCTCGAAGAAATCCCATTCTATTTCTAGTTTGGGAGTCAACCACATTAATCGATAAGCAAGCAGGTGATTAATATACGAGCAAACATCGACGATTAATAAGAAGATACAAAATCCAGCTAAGGCTGTGAACCCCCTATACAGGAGTTAGGCGCACAGAAGTGTCATTGAAGGTTAGATGGCTCGTCCCCTCACAGATCATACACTTATGACCTCAAGGAATCCCATTCTATTTCTAGTTTGGGAGTCAACCCATTAAACAACATTCAATCCTACATATAGAAGATCTCACAGCATAGGATGAATCAAAGATGAAAGCTAGTAATCAATCTAACTGCGAACATAACGATTAACAACAAAATGAAAAGTCATATACATTGCCATGGAATGTTTAACAAAAGAAAATGATTGCATGGGAAGTGGGGCTAGTCCCTGCACCCCATTGAAAGTGGACTACTCGCTCATGATGCAAAAAATAAGAAGAATAAGAAAGAGAGAGAAATCCACCATGAGCACGGTGCAGAAGGTAGTCACAGGTCGGTGAAGATGATGTGGTCTTCTACATCGTGTCGGAGCATATCTGGACTCGAAACGGGAGATGCCAAGACAGACCGAGCAGACTCTCTCGCTTCGTCTTCCTTCTCTTCTCGGTCTCCTTGATTGCAATACAAATAGTAGGTGGAGTGAAACTGGCGTGGATGGAACTGGATCTGGATCGGACCTGTGTATAGGCAGCCTGTCGACATCCCGGAACCGATGCCCCAAAATGGGGACCATGCTGGTCCTATTTATATGTACAGGACTGGCCTTCACACTATTGGTGTGAATCCAAACGGTTTGGTTATAATCCACCAAACAGTCCTGAAAGTGATTTCCTCCAAACGGTTTGATGTTTCGGTCTTAGTAAATATCTTTTCCAAACAATTTTGATAGTGCCTTGGCTCAAGCGGTCTTCAACTATCTTTGTGCAAATGGTCTTTACTTTAGTCACTCAAACGGTCTTGATAAAATGACCATACGGTCTTGTGACTTTGGCTCTCTCTCGGTCTAGAAACTGATTGAACGATCACACAGTTTTGCTCCATTCGGTCATGCATGCTGCTCAAAAGACCAAATGGTCTTGGAATGATTCCAATCGGTCTCTATAAATTGATCGTTGCCCATCAGTTCTTCACGGTCTGGAACTTCAGGGAAGCAACCGGTCTTGCTCCACCTGCCTGTACGGTCGTTGTTCGATCGATCTCATGTCTTTGGCCTCTGATCGATCTGCCGCCACTAGTCCAAGAAGTCTTGTGTTGATCGTCCAAACGGTCTGGGTTATGCCTCCAATCGGTATTTACTGGCCTATCGGTTTTGAGAACATTTGGGCTCAAACGGTCTTGAGACCGTTAGAGAAAATCATTTGGGTTAAAACAGTTGGCCAAAACCGTTAGAGTCAAAGATGTAGGGGTTATGACCATTGGCAATGGTTGAGGATGATGAGGCACAAAATCCCTAGAATTGGCAACTGAGGGGATGAATCTGGAGGATTCATCATGGGTCCCACTCAAAATGATTCGATTGTTCAACCTTGTCAAGACCTGCATCAAATTAACAAAAATTCAGTTAAAATCATGATAGTTGGACCAGTTAAGTAATTTTGCACATATTGATATTTAGTAAATGAAATTGAATGGATTGGGTCGAATTTGACCCAAGATGGTAATTGAAAATCCTGATGAATATGCATTCATGAGTGACACAAATGATGCAAGGTCAAAGAAGGTCACTTGGTTGATACACCTCATGGGAGACACACCACTTGCCCGACGCAACCACCTGGTCGATACACCATGGCCGACACAAGGCACCAAGCTCACCCTTGCCCGGTACAAGGCCCAATAAAGCTAGGAAAAGCCCAAACAATGCTAAACAAGGCAAAACAAAGCCCAATGCTACTCAAACCACGAGCCCAACCCATCCTCTCAACCCTAGATGATGCAAGGTGAGAGAGAAACATTTCTCAAGGTGTCAAATTTGCACATCAACCCTAAAACTTGGGTTATTTGCAAGTTGCACCTCCAACTCTCAACAAAGCACAAACAAACCCTAATCACCATTTGAGGTGATTAGAAAGCATCTAAACACAAGGTTTAGGCAAAGCAAAAGGGTAAGCCCAAAATGAAGGTCAGGGTCTATACAAGCCATAAACCTCTACAAAGGGATTTCGCCCCCGAAATCCAAAGAGAAAAGTGAGGGATACTTCCTTCTCATCTCTTCCTTGAGCTCCCATGTGGCTTCCTCAACGCCACGATGGTGCCAAAGAACCTTCACAAGAACCAGGTCACTCCTTTTCAACTTCTTTACTCTTTTGTCAAGAATCATGACTATACCTTCCTCGTAGGTCACGTCTTTATCAAGCTCAACTTCAACTGGCTGTAACATTGTCCCTGTGTCTGGATGACTTTTCTTCAACATACTGACATGGAACACTGAATGTAACATGTGCAACTCTGGTGGTAGTTCTAACTTGTAAGCTACCTTGCCAACACGTGCTATTACTGGATATGGCCCCATATACCAGGGTGGCAACTTCCCTTTCTGTCCAAACCTCAGCACGCCTTTCCATGGTGAGACCTTGAGATACACTTTGTCTCCCACTTGGAACTCTAGAGGTCGTCGATGATTATCTGCATACAACTTCTATCTGTCCTATGCCGCTTTCAACTGTTGTTGTATCACTTTGATCTTCTTTGTTGTCTGTTGCACTAACTCAGGACCCAAAAGCTGATACTCGCCCGACTCATATCAGCACAAAGGAAATCTGCACTTCCTGCCATATAAAGCCTCATAAGGAGCCATGTCGATGCTCCGTTGGTAACTATTGTTGTAGGTGAACTCTATCAAACTGAGATGCACGTCCCAACTGCCTAGGAACTACAAAACACAAGCTCAGAGAAGATCCTCCAAAATCTGAATAGTCCTTTCAGACTGTCCATCTGTCTGTGGGTGGAAAGCGGTACTGAACCTCAACTGTGTTCCCAGCGCTTTGTGCAACTGTTCCCAAAAATGACTCGTGAACTGGGGTCCTCTGTCAGAGACTATCATTGCGGGCACATCATGCAAATGCACCATCTCATTCACATACACTTGAGCAAGCTTTTCTGCTATATACATTGTCTTTACCGGTATGAAATGAGCAGACTTCATCAACCTGTCCACTATCACCCAAATGGAATCATGATTCCTAGCTGTCTTTGGCAGACCAACTGCGAAATCCATGGTTATATGATCACATTTCCATTGTGGTATCGGAATGGGTTGCAACATACCTATTGGCTTCTGATGCTTAGCCTTAACTTGCTGGCATACCACACACCTAGCCACAAACTCAGCTACGTCCTTCTTCAAGCCAGGCCACCAATATAGGTCCTTTAGATTATGATACATCTTGGTGACACCTGGATGCATAACATACATCGATGTGTGTGCTTCCTCGAGCACTAGCTTTCTCATATCATCAACATCGGGGACCACCATCCTACCATGATAGAAAACTAGTCCATCCTCAGACTCATGAAACCCATCACACTTTTCACTTCCAAACTCTGATTTGATTAACTGAACTGAAGCATCTGCCTACTGTGCATATTTGATCTGCTGTCTCAATGTAGGCTTTACTTGCATCTGTGCCAACAATCCTACCAACAAAGAGACTTCCAACCGTACATTCATCTGCCGCAAAGAGACAAACATATCCCACCTATGGCATACCAAGGAACTCAACTATGCCTTCTTCGTAGAGAGAGGAGAAGACTTTCTGCTAAGTGCATCATCTACCACGTTCACCTTACCAGGATGATACTCAATGGTGCAATCGTAATCATTGATCATATCCATCCAACGACGTTGTCACATGTTCAGCTCACTCTGCAAGAAGATGTACTTCAAGTTCTTATGATCTGTAAAGATATGACACACTTCCCCATAAAGATAGTGTCTCCAAATATTTAATGCATGGACCACCGCTGCCAGCTCCAAATCATGTGTCGAATAATTCTCCTCATTCTTCTTAAGCTGTCGAGAAGTAAAAGAAACCACATGATCTTCCTACATCAGCACACATCCTAAGCCTTTCTTGGAAGCATCGCAGAAAACAACATAGCCTTTCCCAGGCTCTGGCAGCACCAACACTGGAGCACTAGTCAACTTCTCCTTCAAATTTTAGAAATCTTGTTGACAACGATCATCCCAAACAAAAGGTACATCCTTCTTGGTCAACGTGTCAATGGTAACGTGATTACACTAAAGTTTCTTATAAACCTCTGGTAGTATCCTGCTAAACCCAAAAAACTACGAACTTTTGTCGGCGTCTTCGGTTGCTCCCAGTCTGCAACTGACTCCACCTTCTTAGGGTCCACTCTGACTCCTTATGCATATATCACATGACATAAGAAAGTTACTTCTTTCAACCAGAACTCACACTTACTAAACTTGGCATACAAGTGATGTTGGCGTAGAAGAGTCAACGCTTGTCGAGGATGTTGTTCATGCTCTCTACTGTCTAGACAGTAGATCAAGTTGTCATCTATAAAAACTACAACAAACTGATCTAGAAACGGACGGAACACTCTGTTCATCAGATCCATGAAAGCAACAGGCACATTGGTTAGCCCAAACGGCATAACCACAAACTCAAAGTGACCATACCTCATCCTAAAGGCTAACTTTGGTATGTCATCATCCTTAATTCTTAACTGATGATATCCAGACCGTAGATCGATCTTTGAGAACAATGTAGCACCACACAACTGATCAAACAGATCGTCTATCCTTGTAACAGGTACTTGTTCTTGATCGTAACTTTGTTCAACTATCGATAATCTGTGCACAACTGCATCGACCCATCCTTCTTCTTAACAAATAGGACTAGAGCCCCCCACAACGACGTGCTCAGTCTGATGAAACCATTATCCAACAACTCCTGTAACTACTTCTTCATCTCTGCCATCTCAGCTGGAGCCATCATGTACAGTGTCTAAGCAACTGGCTGTGTTCTTGGAACCAGATTGATCTCAAAGTCAATCTCTCGAGATGGGGGAACACTAGGGAACTCATCAGGAAACACATCTGCAAACTCTCGGATAACAGACACCTCCTCAAGGCTAGGACCTTTTGCATTGATATCCACAATGTGAGCTAAGAATGCCTTACATCCTTGTCGCAGCAACTTCTCTACCACCATAGCTGATACTAAACATGTCAGAAGGATCTTTTTATCTCCCTGGAAGATCCACT
This sequence comes from Alisma plantago-aquatica, assembly GCA_963693085.1. Lineage (NCBI taxonomy): Eukaryota > Viridiplantae > Streptophyta > Magnoliopsida > Alismatales > Alismataceae > Alisma > Alisma plantago-aquatica. Next base: position 321,615,990 of record OY856410.1, read on the forward strand.
TCTTACTATCGTCATCAAACACTACTTGCTTGGAACCACAGTTCAACACAACCTTATACTTTTCTAAGGTATCCATTCTAAGGATCACATCGAATCCATGCATATCAAGTGGTATAAGATCCAATTGTATACTGTGTCCTGAAAAGGATAAAACACAAGATGAACACTCCTCTCGAAGCAACGGGGGTCTAATAAGAGGGATTTCTAACAACAGACCATCTCTCTTACAACTAACAGGTAAAAGACAACTATTAAGCGTACTACGTGCGATAAAAGAGTGTGTAGCACCTGGGTCAACTAGAACAAATATAAAGCAAGAAGAAGACAAATCAGAATGAAATAACTCCATCTGACATGCCACCACCCGCGGGTTGACTATCGCCTCCAGCTGACTCATAGCATAGAATCGAGCCGTTGATTGATGTCGTACAAGTCCTCTGCTTCCTTAGGCAGACGATCCCACTTGTGATGTTTGTCCGTTTCCTCGCCCTCTGTTACCACTTGACTACTGTCAATCTGACCCTTGCTGATTCTGCCTCGGTTGTTGTATCACTTCAACATCTCTCTTTGGGCAATTTGACCTGAAATGCCCAACCTGACCACAAAGTTGACATGACTGGTCTCTCTGTTGTGGCCTAGACGACCCTGTCACTGCCACTGAAGATGTACTATGGGATTTGGATGGCAAAAATCCATGCCCTCTTCCCTTACTCAGAGACCACTGTGACGACACACTGGAACCTTGTATCACAGAAGGTGATGAAAATTGTGGCTTCTTGAAGCCATCAAACCTCTATCTTGGGAACTGAGCAAGCCTTTTCTTGATCATGGACTCTCTCTTCTCCTTGACATACCGTTCTATCCTTCAGACAAACTCCAAAAATGTGGCGAACTACTCTCAATTCTCTGAAGCAGCAACAGGTGTTGTCAACTCAGTGCTCAAACCTTTCTCAAACTGTCTTATTATCTCGTCATCTATCGTCGCCATGTGAGGACAAAAACTTAGTAGGTCCATAAACTTGGCTTCATACTCAGTCATGCTCATTGATCCTTGGCGCAAATGCTCAAACTGGTTGATCTTCTCGTCTAGATAGGTATTCGAGAAGTATCGACTTACGAACTCCCGCCAGAAGACGTTCCAACATATCACCTCACTGGGTCGCTTCTCCTCCTTGATGGCCCACCAGCGGCCAACACTACCTTTCAGAAGGTAGACAACGTGCTTTACTTTGTCTGCTTCGGGGATGTCAAGGATCTGGAAGGCCTTCTCAAGACCTATCAGCCACAGACCTGCATCCACTGGATCAGTCATCCCAGCATAATCTGAAGCTCCGACTCGGCGAAGCCGCTCAAAGGTCTTCCCAATACCCGATGTTTCACCATGGAGAGCCTGTGCTCTTGGAGGAGGCACTGACAACCTTTCCACCATGAGATTCATCATAGCCATTAACTGCCCCATAAGCTGCTGATAGGCAGGGTTTTCAAGAATGGCTGGGTCAAGTTGGGGGACCTCATGAACCCAATCTTCATGTGCCTACACTCTTGCTCCATCAACTGATGCAACATCACTGCTCTCGATAGCATGTTCTTCATGGTATATATCCAAACATCTTTAAGCTTTATCTTCCATAGAGGGCAGAAGGTTCTTGTAAGAAAATCTGGAAAACTCACAAGAATAGACACAACCCTAGTCCTAGATCCCTGTAGACTCAACGAACCTAGAGCTTTGATACCAAACTTCTAATGTGACATACCGCTATCACACAGACAATGAAATGCCACACGAAAACGTGCGAAAACACCATAAACCACATATTACCAAAAATACAGGTTAATTAAAACCGATTGCAGAAAGCAGATAAAAGAGAACTATTATATCCAGATTCTTATCCTGTAAGGAAAATATATTATATAAATATTTACAAGCTATGATATATGTCCAAAGCTTATAGGAACCAGCTGTCCTATCAGCACAGGAGCTCATCACCTGTTTATACATACATAACATGCCACGTAAGGCCAACAACATGATATACAAAGCTACATCAGCTATACATCATAAAACATCATCAAAACACCTCCGAGGACCTGAGAGTACAGGGATGACTCTAGGACTCTATTACAAAACAACTAAAACAACAACATATCCATCTCTTGCCTTCTACTGCTCTTCTTGTTGCTCGACCGCACCCTCACAACCACCACCACATCTAGAACAATCACCTAAAAAGGTTGTAAACCAATGGGGTGAGAGACACAGTCCTAGTGAGAAACATAACTCCCCTCCAAAACTATAAAACTTCAGAAAAAGCAGGTAAAGTAGATAACTGATACCAGCAGATCATAAGAGCAGCATCCTGAGCAGAACTTATTTTATTAACAATCTTACCAGGGTATCCAGGAGGCATATGACCATATATTCTTTATGGAACATGATTGACAAGATAAGCTTTATGAGAACTTATCACAAAATATAAGGATCATACAAATAACTGCAATATATAACTAGATCAACTATATAAGCAAGGCCTTAATCAATGTTCCCTATTTTACCTAAGCAGCATATACTATTCGGCTGGATTACATATTATCATGCCCTGAGGAAGTGAGCTGTACTGCTCAAATCCAACCATCGGTTGTGAAGCCCAAAGCCGGTGTCATACAAGGTCAATGGAAGAGTCGTACTCTACAACCTCACCACCTTGTGGTCAGTGCATGAGTGCTTAACAAGTAGGACCGCAGTCTCATGCTTAGGTGGCCGCAGCCACACAGGGTCAGGCTACCCTCTACCTAGCCCACCTTGGTATATGTATCGACGGTAGTGATCCGATCCATGACCTGTTCACCGTGCTCCATAATCATTGAGCCATGGGCCTGTTCCCCATGCGCTTATCACACATCTGGAGCCATGGGCCTGTTTACCATGCTCTTTCATATTGAGCCACGGGCCTGAAACCGCGCTTTGGAGTCTACAACCGAAGTTGCACTCTAATCGTCCTATTTTTGGCTAGGAGCAACCACACATATTCAACAATATGTGCTTCCGGGTTAACCCGGAGGAGAACCCATTTTACCATCACCAGCTACTGATGACGATGGATCTATGGCCAGGACAAACTACATGATATGTTCTACTGTAATTAATTAGTATATTTTAAGTGGATTGTTGAGGCAACCAAGTTGTAAAACATAAACAACATTGAGTTGCATTATTACCATGGGATCTCAATCCCTCATCATAGAATGCCACTGCCTCTTAAGGCTTACATAATCACCATGGGATAGAAATCCCTTATCTCAACATCAAAGGATAACACCTCAACTAGACACTCAACCTTTATCAGGTCAACAGACCTTTCACATTATACTGGGGGGATACATGTTATCTCATCAACAAGGATGATCATCATTCAATGTTATTCAAAATACATATACCTCATGGCTCTTACCTGGCTTATGAATTCATTTGATTCACCTGCATGGTAAGTATGCATATCAAGAGAGATAAGTGAATCACCAAACATAGATCTTTATGATTATCATGCTATTAGGGTTGAAGGTACATGATTGGAACAACATCCATGATCATAGTTACATGAAGCACAAGCTATATCTGTAGACAAATTACATTATTGTTATCAAACAATGAGCATCCAATATGCCTTTATCTTATGAACATAAACATGTATCTTATCATCTTACTCAACACCAACTTTAGGTATCAAACATATCATTCGTTACAACCTATCATTCATAACGCATCATCAACAGAGGTGCGGTTACAAGATAACGAGTCACCAAAACTAGGGTTTCCGAGTTAGGTGTAACCCTTACCAAAGATACCGCCTACCCTCACCAAAGGTGTGGCGGGCAGCGCATCCCTCACCTAAAGGGGTATGGGGCAGGATTACCTCCCTCACCAAAAGCCTATCGGCTAGGGCACTTAGCCACACATATCGACCAAGACCCTATCGCCCATGCACAAGGGATATCATGCAACTAGGAGCCAAGAACTATGTCGTGCACCCATGGATATCGGGGAACCAGGTGCAAGATGATATCGAGCAACATATGGGTGTCACATATCGACCATCACCCCTATCGCCCATAAGGGTTAGGGTTTTATGTCGAGCAACCAGCAAGGTCATGTCGTCCACAACTATATCGTCCAAGGCTATGACGCCCAAGGTCACCACTGTATCGCCCAACAAGAAAACAACTAACAAACGACACCATTGCACCTATGGTAACCTATCACCCCTCAAGTTAGGCACCACATATCGGTCAACACTAGGGCACCTAACTAGCGTTCCACCACCTAAGCACCATATCGGGAAACACCACAACCAACCCATATTTCCCAAGGCACAAAACAGAGATGTCTACCACGCATCATGTCGGCCAAAGGCATAATGCCCACAAGCACCAACTAAGGCAGGAGTTCATATCGGGCAAAAGGGACAAAGAACACTTCTTAGCATATCGCCCATGACTCAACCCTAGGAGAGGGGTATTGTACAAAGCACCACAAAAGGGTATCGTGCAAGTTACAAGGACCATATTGGTTTGGTCATCATCAACCTCAATATCACCATCATCAAACCCTAATAGATTAAGAGAGTTCACTCACCTCTCAACAACCAAGGGAGAGGGGTTTTATACAACCTCCATCACATATCGGGAAACAAGGTGGATCATCGCCTTATCGGTCAAGATTCAAACCTTCACTAGGTCAATGTCCAACCAAGGCTCACCTCTCAAATCCATGGTGAGAGAAGGGTATTGCCCAAGCAACTAGAGCATAGACTCACCTCTCAACAACCAACTAAGAGGGGTTTTGCCTACACCACTAGAGCTCGAACTCACTTCTCAAAACCAAATGGGAGAGAAAGGGGTTTTGCCCAAGGAACCCTAAACTCAAGGTTCAGCCACAACGTCTAAGAACACATCAACAACATGACCACTATATATATAACAAGATAAAAAGGTACATACTAGGGAAAGAAACATATCTAAAAAGATGCATGGCCGATCAAGATGACATATAAACATGCAACATGAAAAAGAAGTAGTATAGCTAGGGTTAGGAGTTATGTAACCCACCTTAAGCAAGCTCCAAGCTCCTAGCACCAAGCTTCCAACCTCCAAGCACCACCTTCAACCACCATAAGAAGAAAAATAAAGCTTATAACCATCATGGCCGAAAAACAAGCAAGAAGGAGAAGAAGGTGCCAAGGAAAGACGGGGAGATGCTCACCACAAGAAGAGAAGCAAGACACACTCTAGGGTTTGGCAACCACTAGAGTAAGAACAAGACTCCACCAAGGAGATCGGCCACCAAGCTAGCTCTACCAAGGAGAGGTACCGTCCACCAAGGAAAAAGGAAGGCAACTAAGGAACTAAAGGGATCCTAAGCAAGAGAAAGGAGAGACATATATAGAAGAGGGTGAAGGGGAGACTAAGGCAAGGTGTCACCCAACCTAGGGACACTTGTCCATGGGACAAAGCCACCTAATATCTCGCCCACCACCACATGTCCAAAGCTTTTGCCACATGCAAGCAACAAGCACCAAGTGTCCACAAGGGGGGTGACACAAACAATGCTAGGTCAAAGAAGGTCACTTGGCTAATACACCTCATGGGCGACACACCACTTTCCCAACACAACCACCTAGCCGATACACCATGGCCGACACAAGGCACCAAGCTCACCCTTGCCCGGTACAAGGCCCAACAAATCTAGGCAAAGCTCAATAAGGCAAAACAAATCCCAAAGCTACTCAAACCACGAGCCCAACCCTTCCTCTCAACCCTAGAGGATGTAAGGAGAGAGAGAAACATTTCTCAAGGTGTCATACTTGCACATCAACCCTAAAACTTGGGTTATTTGCAAGTTGCACCTCCAACTCTCAACAAAGAACAAACAAACCATAATCACCATTTGAGGTTATTAGCAAGCATCTAAACACAAGGTTTAGTCAAAGCAAACAGGGTAAGCCCAAAATGAAGGTCAATGTCCTTACAGGATGTCTTGTATATCTATGTCTATATATCTTGATTCCTAAGATATATGATGCTTCTCCTAAATCCTTCATAGAGAATGTACACTATGAAAAAAATGGTCTTCAACTACAAAAAAAATTGTAGCAAAACCCCCAAAATTTGTAGCTAAAAGCTTTGGCTACATTTATCCTTACATTTAGAATATGAAGCTAATACCCGTGTAGCTAATTGTTTAGGCTACATTTTTCAAAGTTGTAGTTAGTTATTCCTCTGGCTATAAATTCATATGTAACCCTAATTGTGGGTAAAAATGTCCTTACACATAAAAATGTAGTTTCCATTGTAGCTAAATATATGACTACAATTCAATTTGTATCTAAGATATGTAGGGAGAGATGAGATTGGTTACAATTTGTATATGTAGTTCATGTATAGAAAAAATGAGCACTTACTAAACATGTAATTATATCTAGTGTGTAGTGAAAGACACCATGTACTATACATACATATGTAGTAAGAGGCATTATGTATCCAGTCAGTTGTTTGCCAATAGAGGGGTTTTCAAAAAGAAAAATGATGAATGTTAACCATGATCGAGTTGTGCTTACAATGCCACCAATGATACTTTTATTTATATTTGAACAATGAGTACACATGGGGAGGACATTAACCTGACCCTTGTTTTAAAATATGCATGGAAAAAAGATAGATGTATACAATATATTCTTCTGACTGCCTCTATCCACTGCAGACTCTATATGCCACATGATCATGTGCATCTTCTTCTATCTTGATTTTTCTTTTGTATTAATTTTGCCACTTGTATCGTCAATAAATATGATAGCATTGATAAACTCATAACAAGAGAAAGGCCGCTAATGTATTGCTCTTCTTGATTGAAAATAGAGAACTTCTCCATGCTCTACTTCTGATTGGGCATAGGAAGCTCCTGTAGTTGATATTGATATTCATGGAGATTTTTGAAAGACAAATCATTCTCATCAACAGCTGACAGTTCCACCCGGTCCCCAAGTTTGAGGTTTTCATATATCTCAGCACATATTTTTGGATAATTCATTTGTCCTCTCTTCCTTTTGATGTGGTAGTTGTTCCTGTACAAGAGATATGGCAGTCAGCTATAACTTAACCTGTATCTATAATCATCGTTCAAGTGAGTATTTGCAACCAACAAGGACTAGTAACTAACTGATCAATATCCCTAATGTGCTTACAAAAGAACAGATCAGATCGTAATAGTAATAACATTTAATTTAGTAGTACCTAGCACTATTATGACACCTATTGTTGCATAAATAATTTAAATAACTTGAGCAGTGTGTGAATATTTTAGTAGTACCTAGCACAATTATAACACCTACACGTTGCATAAATAACTTAAACAAAGTGCTTTGTTCAATACACAACTGTAATCAAATGAAGATTTATGCCATCAGAAGTTGTTTAGTATGCTCTGCTAGATTACAGCCCTTCTACACTCTTCCACAAGGTAAAGCATTTTCAGGACTCAATAGATCTCTTTGTAAATTAAAAAGAAATGTTTATAAGCACAAAGACGATTCTTAGTTAATGAGGAAAGCTACAGAAAAAATTGCGAAACAAAATATTAAAGGTGATATTATTCAGTATGTAGAGACAAAAAGGATATCACATCCAAATATATGATTATGAATTTTACTAAAAATAAACTAACTAGCAACTTAAACATCCTAATGGCACAAAAATTAGGTAGCATTTCATCACTCATGCTCACTTGCCAAGGTATAAAAAATTCCATGAGAAGAATGAGTCACCAACATCAGAGTTGAATTTCTAACGAAGATAAACTAGGTAGGTCTAAATGATCTGCCAACCTCTTACATTTCATAGTATCTTTAATCACATGAGTAAATTTTTTTCTGGTCTATGCAATTCATAAAATATCTACTACATGAATACTACAGATAAATGCTCTGATGATATGAATTTATATTTGTCATTTACTTTTGCTATTATTCTCTTGCCATTAGACTGTGGGGATCCGTCAAAAGATTTACAGAAGTACTTCTCATGGTCCATGATATACAAAAGGCTTTTAGGCATATATAATTGATAAGTAGAGAGGAGGGAATTTTTACACTATAAAATATGGATAGTAGTACTTCCAAATTTGAGTGTTGTTCTTGTATTTCCAAGGCAATTTCTCAGTGTTAGTCATGCTCCAAATGCCTTTGTAGAACTCTATTCAATGGAAGACTAAACAAGAGCCTCTGTCTTCTCTAATTGAGAAAGCTGAGAACAATTTTAGAGATCTACCAAGAGACCAAACAACAGCAAAGCATGTGCAACAACAATGATGGTAACTTCTGGTTCACCTCGATCATTGTCACCTAGTAGCATACCAGCTTTGTGCCCACTTAGCATCAACAGAAAGTCTATCATGACCATAGAGAGGTTTATATATGCATTTAACAATAAGAGCCTTCACGTATTTAGTTGATTCAGAGGGTCCTTTTAGTATTCGTTCATCAATAAGATGACCATGTACGTAGGAGCTATAGTGTAGTGCCTAGAAAGAACTGAGAGATGGGTAGAAATCCTAATCTCCAGCCAATGAAAATGAAACCCCTGCTATAAGCAAAATAGAATTAAGATTCCTCTTCCATTTGTGCTATCCAAGGAATGGCATGGGCACACACATTTGAGAACTCCTACAAATCATCATAATGGAATAGTACAGTAAATAAATCATGAACCTCATTAGTTGCAGCCAGCTGTACTGCCACCACCTCAGGAAATGTATGCACATATCAGAACATACAGTGATATGATGGTCAACCAGAATAGTTGGTTGTCTCCACTCAAATTATGAAAATATCTATGAAACATAGATGATCAATAATCATACATGATTAGGAAGCTTACCATGAGTGATTCCACTTGGTACATCATTCCTGTCTGGTTGTTCAGAGCATGTGGTATTGTTGAACTGATATTCTTTTCAATCATGCTTCAAAGTTGATTACACAACTAGTGGAATAGTTTCCATATTTCCAAAATGTGGTAATTGTGAATTAAATGTGCATTGAGGAAAGGTCTACCATTAGCATTGAACAAGAACAAAGAAATATCTTCAAAGCTAGTGAAGTAGGAATTCTCTATACTTCACTATTGTTAACAATTGTACTTCACTAGCTCTTGACAATTGTATATGAAAGATATCACATAGAACATATATATTTGAAAGTAATTAATATTAAACTGTGCATGGGGAGTCATGCTTGATTGGACCTTCAATTTTGGACCATTGGGGGGTTAAAGATGGTAATAAAAAAGAACATGATGTCATGTCTCAGGAATAAGCACAAGATGTGAGACACGAAAATAGATATCTGAATGAGAAGAGAAGCATGCATCATGTACTGATTATACAAGGAAACAACATCAACTAACTTCAATAGGAAGTGACTACTTCAACCAAACAGGCATAAAGCACAACAACAGACTTCAAGAGGGACTGCAAATCAGTTGAGCTAGATCCCAAAAGGTACCTAAGAATATACTCCAGCAAGCCACTGAGGTCAAAAACCTACTATACAAAATCAAAGAAGTTAATTCTCTATAGCATGGTCATTGCCAATAAAGCTTATTACTGGACCACAACATAGGATACCACAACATAGTTGCAACTGAAGTGAATAGTGGAGGGATATATCTGGATGACAATTGTCGCACTTCTTCTCCACTAAGATCCAAAACATACATATGAAGACAGAGAGCATTTGGATTATACTGACATCCTGAAGCTTAATGGTATTCCCTACTCTGTCATGAAAAGTGAAATCATAGAGTTTGAAGAATTAGACTCGAGTGAGGAGAATGTGCATATTGCTTACAAACCTAATGACAAGGGTATAAGTGAAGCATGTGTGGAGTTTAAATCATCTAATGAAGTGAAGAATGGTTTGTCTAAGGAAAAAATGACCATCGACACTAGCCTCACTAGGTATATGGAAATTTTCCAGTCCACCTCTGAGGAAGCAAGGAAAGCTACAGTAAGATCTAGGCAATGATTATGACACTTTTTTCCTGTCAGAGATTCTCCATATTTTCATTCAAGCCACTTTTTGTATTGTCTTGATGACCTACTATTACCCACACTAAATTAGGATAAACTTACCAAATAGATACTTGTTTGTTCATAGAATCCTAAAGAAATAAGAGCATCCTACCACCAGTATGACCTGGTAATACTATGAAGTCCTGGCTTGCGTGGGGTAGGTAATCAAGGGCTAGTGCAATGCATTGGGACTCAAAATTGAAGTAGAATTCCCTTCAATGGTAATGTTAAGGAGACCATCACTAGATAGCGCTCAAAGCCAAATACAATATTGAGATGTTGAAGTTAGTGATAAAAAAGGAAGATAACTAAGCCGAGTTAATGAGAACAAATAAAAGATTAAAAGCATGCACAAATTAGATACAAAAAGCTGAAAGAATTAGAATAAAGAATTATAGTACTTTAGTTTGAGTAAAGACTTAGTGAAAAAACATTTACTGAGCAGAGACATGGAAATTATCAGACCTTGATAAGATCAACACTATAGACACCATCAACATCCGTATAGATGGTAACTTAGTGAGTGACTCCCATAATAGTAGTAGAAAAGTCACCTCCATCCCAAGAGGAAGTTTCTTCCCTAAAGCTATATGTGCCTTTGCAAGTGCAAATAAGAAATCAAAATAAATTCCCATACCTCCCCCTATGCTGCACAATTCAAAGTCTCATGTGCCAAACCTTGCATCAAGTATCTAAAAAAGGAGGAATCAACATTTGTTGTTGAGTCTTTGTATATCCTTTCCAACAATGTCATGACTTATATTACCTTGCACTTAAAAAAGATGAGACTGAGTTTGTTGACTATCCATGTGCTGATGAATTTCTTAATGAAGGTAATGCTCCTCGTGATGTCAATGATGATCCTTAAAGCTAACACAGAAGGTCCAAATTCACAAAAAACACCAAACTAGCAAAGGTTCCCTTGTGGTTATGAATTTGGATGGAAAAGATGTTTCCACTACTTCATCTCTAAGAAAATCTAAAGAAAAAAGCAATCCAATAGAAGGTGCAGCTAGTGAGTTTTGTTTGGATATGAAAATATGTATTTATCATCAAAAGGTAAATCTCCCAAGTTATCATCCATAAAGATGTCATAGGACATTTATTTAAGTAAATATTCCAATTTCTATGTAAGGACATACAAGCTATTATGAGATGAGAATATTCAGACAAACTTTTATGTGAAGAAAATAATGAGGAAAACATGATGTTAGTAGAAAATCTAGAGTATTGCATACTTGATGGAAATGGCTTCCATAGTCTAAGTGAAACTTCAATTCATGCAGGCATAGTTCAGAAACCTTAATATCAAAGAGAATCTGCTCAAGAAAGTTGTTTGATTCTTGATCTTCGGCATGGACCAATAAAATTGATTCTAAGAGCATCATTATGAACTTTTATGCCATTGTAATCTACACAGAACAAGAATTTTTCTAAAATACTTGACTAGAGAAAACACAATCTAGTATGTACCTGAATATATCAATCATTTTACCTCGCTACAAGCTGCATCTCATTGGTATCTTTAAATATTAGTGAATGTGGCATGTCTGATATGGTGGGGTTATTTGGTGCCTCTAAATCATTGGAAGAATTTTGTGGAGGTACATTTGATGCCAATGTCCCTTAATAACAGTATAGCGGAGTTTGCTTTCCTGCCAGCATATGTCGCCTTGGCTTTATCTGAAGCAAAAGTAGGAATCATAAAAGAGACAACTAGCTCATCCTGATCCAATCAGGGCAACAATAAAACTTAGCCACACAACAACATAAAGAAGGCAATGTATAAACCAATTGCTCCAAAAACTATACTAATGCAACTATACTTAAACATCTGAATGTAGGATAAGTTCATATAATTTTGTATGATATTTTGACTTCGTTACAATAATGAATTATATATTAAGAAGACGGTAATATTCACAATCTAATATTGTTCATAAGTTATTTAGACACCACTCAAACCTTTAGAATGGACACCTAATAAAGAATGATGGTTATGGAAACTCTATAATATTTTCTGACATATACCATAGATCACATCTAATTATGAGTAGCTTATGATTCAAGCGCTAAGAATAATCAACAAAAAACCTTTGATACTTTTATCACATGAAGATGTTGATGACTAAGACACAGAATGACGATAAGATGCAATATAGTCAATCACAAGAGACTTGCAGACTCTAGCATAAAATAATGTAAAGAATGGGCATCGAGAGTGTAAGAATAGTTACCTACAAGGTTACAATTCATGAGCCCTTGATTGGTTTTTTATGAAATCATTTACATTTGTTGATCCACTTCTATGATATGAATTCAGACCAAAACGAGTGAAATAAAAGTATATTGGGATCCAATTGTATGGCATGCACAAATACCATCCCAGCCATACAAAAGAAAATATTAATATCACTAGATTATTAAATCATGTGGATAATCAATGTTGTAAGAGATAAAATAAAAGTGCATTATCCAACATCATGAGAATGAAAGTACATGAGTCCTCAACAGCCATGCAATACCAGAGAAAACAAGAATCTTCACAATATACTAGAAGATAAACACAAAAAGATGAACAAACAATGAAAGAAGGGAGCAGAGTGTAATCTTATAGAGAAAATTATTTTGAGAGTTATGTGACAAAGTTTGTAGATATTTCTGCAGAGTAACTATAAACAAGCTTTGCAGCATAGTTTATGGCTTGTAAACTGGTTATGAAGCTTTGGTTTTGCATATAGACGTGTCCTGGAGATGGTCCAGTTCTATTGAAAAAGTGTCAACTTATTCACTACTTATAAATTGGTATGTATAACCACTATGAAACAACATACAACCCAATTGTAAACTATGTAAATATTTAGTTCTCCATTATCCAACATCGTTACAGTGTAGATAAAAGAATAGCCAATTTCTAGTATGCGGAATAAGATATGAATCAGTCTACAACTAGGTTGTTTATAAAAATAATGGCTAACTTGTTGTATATAACTAGTCTCACATTGCCTTTGTCTTAACAAATCATCCAGAAGCTTAGATACAACTAGTAATGGTCTTCTTCAGGATGCTTCATGGAGGCACGATCTTCTTCCTGGGATGCAAACACATATTGGAATGTAAATACAAGGATAGAGTAGAGAAAAAAGGCTAAAGTAGATGAAAATATTATCATTCCTGAAGATAGTCACCATGTTGATAGTAGGTCAGGCCAATATGTGGGTCTACCTTGTATGAATTACCACTAAATATAAATTAGAATGTGTTGGAAATCAGTTGCTTATCTCAAAGCAACATGCTTATACCCATTTATGGACATGTGCTCAGTGTAAATGGCAAGAATAAAGTGTAGATGGGAACGATTTACAAAAAAACTTAAACTGTAATTAATCTTATCTACACTTTTCTACTTACCTCATTCTTCCAAACGCCCATATAAGTAGATCTATGAAGAAGGTCCTGACACCATCTAATTAGCCTTTTCCCATGCATATCAGGTGGTTTTGGCATGTGTACTCAGTCCCTCGTGCCAATGTTGCTTGCTAGAAGATTTTCCATCAGGCCCTTCCTAATGAAAATCTGATCTCTGATGCATGATTAATGGATAACACCTTGCACTACTAGACTTGAGGAAGGATAGCACCTAATAGTATGTAACAAACTCAAGAGTTGTTGTTAATCTTTAGAATATCTATTAAACTACTGGTTGTAGTTCTAGTGCTGGATGAAACATTCATCAGGTAAAGCCATACATAAAGACATTAGCCATGGTGGTTAGTAATAAATAATATCATGGTGGGCATTCTCGCATCTCAGATATTGGTTTATACTATGTGAATGATAATTAATATGATTAGTAGTAGAGGATGGCATTAACACGATGATAATCCTTAAATAAAATGTGGGAGTACTCACATTGCAGACACAGGTTCAGGGTGTGGCAACACTAATTATTTAATTTTGTAGCAGAGGATGGCGTTGCAATGATACTCCTCAATGTACTTGACTGCCATTCATTGACCAATTAACACGATGTAATACATTAGATTGTCAGCTTTAGAAAGACAAAATAGTCATTTCATCCTTGTTTAATGCGGTAATATCCAACTTGAAAGTTGTAGCTTATAGTTGTGTACAATGGCTTCCAATTTTATCCATTCACGGTCCTTTACAAATAATTAATTGACAAACTTATGAAATAGTGACTTCTACGTGAGTTAGCTAGCATTAAAATACTCACCTATGTAGCTAGCTAGCATTAAAATACTCAACTACATAGCTGATTTTTCTTGGCAACTTCCGTTGAGGTTTTTATTTAGCTATTCTTTCTTCAAATAAGGTTGAAAGTTAATTTGATATTCTCACAATCAAAACTAGAGGGTTTGAATATTCATAGTTACTTCCATGAAATCATATATAAAATCCACTTGTGATAGATAAAAACCAATTAGAGTAAATGAAACATGAGGTGGTCTTAAGGAAGATATAGTCTTAGATTGACATTAGATGCTTGGGAAACAAACCCAAAATATAGTCGTATTTCTATTTATCCATGGTGGTTAGAAAGAACCAATAATAGAGTGGGAGGATCCAATTCCGAAAAACTAAGTAGCATCACCATGAGACCAGGTGACGTCCACACACCATGATCTAATATGATGTCTTGGTTTGGAAGGCAGATTACAAAGGAATATTCTCTTTCAGATCTACAAAGAAGGTCATGATATAACCTTATCAGCATTTTCCAAGGCATATTAGGTGGTTGTGCTGTGTGGATTCCATCCCTCATGCCAATGTTGTTTTGTAGATAATTTTCCTTCAGCCCCTGTCGTATGAAGGGCTGATCTCTAGATACTTGATTTAAAGTGGTATCTAGGTGTTGTTGCTGCTAAAACTACCCAAGGGAGATGGTTGAACACCTCTTTCTCCAAGGTAGTTTGGAATCTTTCCTTTCTAGACTATTTTAAGCATCCTCTTCTACAATCTAATAATGAGACAAACACTAGGGAATTTGATGATTGCAAATGGTTCTTACTAACAAGTATGACTAAGGTCATAATACCCTGCACTACTACTTTCCTTCTTCTTGTCACACTATATTGTCATATTAATAGAACATATGATATCTCTACATTTTATATCTTAAAAAAACAAGTTCTTAGGAATCAATGATGTATGCCTAGTAATAATATTTGAATGTATTGTCTTAAAACCCTAGACAGTGTCAAGAACAAATTTTAATACATTCAATTGTTCCTAAAAGGCCCATCGCAATCATTCTTAGTGAATTGGACATCATGAAAGCTAAATTGTAGCCAACTAAATAATAATATCAACTAAAATATGAGCCCATAACGTGTTATACTACACCTCTTAGTTTCATGTGTTAAAATATGAATTAGGTTCCTCTTTTAGTGCTCAACTTATAGAAATCCTTTGATACCATGCATTGCCATTTCTGAAGAACCACAAGAAAGACTGTGGCACATATACAACGAAAAGAGTGCAACAAACTTTTGTTCAACAGACAAATTTTTGTGATCCACGAAAAATTACTTCACAAAGTTGAAACTTTGCTCTGACCATATTCAATTGTTGGTGCATCATCTATTTGAAGCCACAAATAAAAAATTATAAAGCCCTTAATTATAGAAATTGTGTTATGTTTAGTCCATTAGGCTTCTTGAGTATATCTGGATCAGCCATGTTCCCTCTTACTCTTAGCAACCTTCTTTAGACCACCATTTGCATGAGATTGTGCACTTTCTTAACATGAACCTTCTGGAAGGCAATGAACTCCTTCAAGGTTGGCCTTCCACTTTTAAAGTCATTAGAATTTGGAGATGCCAAAAATTATATACAACTTAGTGAACTACTTTATGTTGTGATCTACTATAGTTTCAAATATTATTGTGGTAGGTCTTGACAATAACATATTGTCTGAATTGTGTACGTAGATCTTGCAAAAGATAACATCCATGAACATATAGAGTCTTTTCAACATGCCTTCTTCCAGAGAAATGATGAATTGGAAGATCTGATTTTAAGCTAGGAGTAGTATAAAATTATTTATTACATGAGTCAATCATATAGAGGTGAATTTAAAAAGTAATTTTCTTAACAAGTACTAATGTGAATGTTGCAGAGTTTATGTTTAGTTTTACAACAAATAGTTTTCTAAAATTACCTTTTTTACAGTAACTTATTTAGGACAAGAAAGTCTAGAAATTGTAGGAAATTAATCTAGAAAATATCCCCTACTCTTTTTATTCATGCAAGGCCTGTTTTTTCATACTAACCCTTCTTTACATCAATAGCAATTATCTGTAGCAGGATTTTACATCACCAGAATTTCCAATGTTATCAATTTTGTCAGGTACTTCATTATGATCCCCTAGTTATAACTTATATTTAGATGATTGTAGGATCAGAAGTAACAAAAACTTTAATAGAATAACTCAAAGCTGCATTGTAAATGCATTGTTATAGTTAAATATTGTAGCTCAACTATACCTAAAATTATCTAATAAACCAAATTTATAAGACCAAAAAGTAGTCAGAAGAGAATAACCTTTCCATCCTTAAAGAGAGCTAGTGTTGTAGTAAGGGAGCTCCAGTGAGAACTCCAATCTTGATAATGTTTTTGGTATTTATTAATTTATGTATGAGTCTTAGGAATGACCATCTAAAAGGATTTATCACATCATAACCCTACGTGTAAATTTTGGAATAATAATGGATCCGCTTGGATTTAAAAGACTTTAAATTGACTAAGGTTACTAAATTGAACTAAATTTCGATCATGAAATATGAAGAATGGGTATCAAATAAAGAGAATAACAATCCTCTAAATTTGAGTACATCTCACCCCTATAGTTAAAAAATCCTAGAACCTTATCTAAACTATTGCCCCAGTTGTAGATTCAAACTTACTATTGATAAATTGTTTGCCTTCAAGAAAGCAATTATGGGCATTCACCCAGCTTGGCAGACTAGATGAAGAATACTTTTCCTACTCATTCTGTAAACTTACACAGTAGAAATAGGATAATAGAGAACATATCCAGATCTATGCTACGACTGTTTTCCATTGTTGATGCTAGAATCCTGTGTACAATTGTCTAGGAAGTATCCACACATGCTAACAACACTAGGAACTGATTAGAAGAGGGATATAACTGATCTGCTAATATTGAATACCACAATTATGAAATCATAATCACTACACGGTAGAGACTGAGTTTGTCCTTTGTGGTTTGAATTCTTTACTTGCCGCACCTGGCCGTTATTCCTTTGAAGTTGAGTGAGGCCTTAGCGTTAGGAAACCCACATGCGACTCTACCACTAGAGAGGAGAGAATATCAGAGTGTGACTGGTTTGGGGCTATGAGGGGAGGAAAGTGGGAGAAAGTACGATCGTGAGGTGAAGGGGGCTATCCATTCTGGGTGGATAGGGGCGGAGGAGAGGAACGTCGGGTGTGATTTGGGGAGGAGAAGGAGAATTAGACGTGCCAATGTGAAAAAAAGGGAGTAAGTGCCAAAACTTGAAATAGTTGGTCCCTATTATGTGAAGCAATGGAACGAGGGACTCGGAGTCAATCATGATATTATGTAGGCATATTGTAGTTATTATAACTAACTATATTTATTTTATTTACAAATTTAGAGGTTGTAGCTAAAAGTTATATTTAACTACAAATATGATATATGTAATCATAATAATTGTAGTTAAATCATACTTTTTTGTAGTGGTATTTCCTATCTAGGTCTTTACCATTTGTAAAATAGGGATGTCATTCCCCATCAATAATATGTCATCTACATGCAATATGAGGAATACAATCATGTGCCCACTAACCTTCTTGTAAACAAATTATTCATCTTCATTTTGAGTAAAGCCAAACTCTTTGATTGTTTTGTCAGATCAAATATTCCAGCTTTGAGATGCTTGCTTCAATCCATAGATTGAACTTTGTAGCTTATAGATTTTGTTTGTATCCTTTAAATTTATAAAACCGCAGGGTTGTGTCATGTACACATTCTCAAGTAGATTCCCTTTAAGCAACGTAATTTTAACATCCATCTGCCAAATCCCATTGTCATAATAAGTTGCAATGGCAAGCATGATCCTGATGGACTTAACCATGGCAAAAATTGGAGTAACACTTTCATCATAATCAACACCTTGAAGTTATCTAAAATCCTTTGCAACCAACCTACCTTTGTATACATTACCATCCATGTTGGTCTTCTTCTTGAAGACCCACTTGCACCCTATCAGTTTAACCCATTCATGTGGATCCACCAAGATCTGTACCTTACTGGTGTGTAAGGATTCCATCTCAGATTTCATCACCTCAAGCCACTTCTCAAACTCTAATCCCCTTACAAATTCTAGGTAGGTTATAGTCTCATCATCAATGACCAAATCATCACCTTCTTGAGTCACAAGATAACCAAATCTTTCAGGCTCATGACGTATCCTATTAGATCAGTGAGTTTCCTGTGTTACATGATGGATTTGAGATTTCACAACAATTTTTGATTCTTATTATTCCTCTTGTACCTCTTTCAGTTCAATGTTTTCTTATTTGTCTTGAGCCTCTTCGAGTTCTACTTTCCTCCTACTGATTCCTTTGGAAATAAATTCCCTTTCTAGGAATGCATCATTCCTGACAATAAACACTTTGTGGTCAGATGGGTTATACAAGTAGTATCCCATGTTTTCTTTGGGGTATCCAACAAAATAATACTTATCTAATCTAGGGACAAGCCTTTTAGGAAACATTTTCTTGACATAAGCTTCATATCCCCAAATTCTCATAAAAGACATTTTGGGATGCTTCCTAGTCCATATCTCATATGGTGTCTTTTGAACGTATTTAGATGGTACGCAGTTTAGTGTAAACGTTATAGTTTCTAGAGAATAACCCTAGAAGGAAGTCATAAGATCAACAAAAGTCATCATTGACCATACCATATCTAGTAATGTACGGTTCGTTCTTTCTGATACACCATTATGTTGTGGTGTTCTAGGTGGAGTCCATTGTGATACAATACCACAGTCTCACAGAAGGTCCTCAAACTCCTGGCTTAAGTACACTCCACCTCGATCAGAATAAAGTGCCTTAATACTTTTACCAAGTTGGTTATGTACTTCATTCATGAAATCCTTGAACTTTTCAAGAGTTTCTGACTTATGTTTCATCAAGTAAGCATAACCATTCATCTGGAAGGCATCAATGAATGTAATCAAGTATTGGTAATGACCTCTACCATTTGTTCTAAATGGTCCACATAAATCAGTATGTACGAGTCCCAGTAGATCACTCACCCTCTCACTGTGAGCAGGGAAAGGAGCCTTGGTCATCTTGCCCAACAAACAAGATTCACATGTCTCTATTGATTCAAAATAAAAAGAGTCTAGGTATCCATCGTTATGGAGTCTAAAGATGCATTTTTTATTGATGTGCCCTAGACAACAATGTCAAAGATATGTTTTCTTTGAGTTATCAAGTTTTAGTCTTTTGGTATTAATGTTATAAACATTTATCTCTAGATCTAGCAAAAAAATACCATAATACATTGGGGCACTTCCATAAAAGATCTCATATTTACTAATACAACATTTTCCATTCTTCACAAGAAATTTGAATCCATTCTTGCCCATATAAGATATAGATATGATGTTTCTATTGATAGCAGGTACAAAATACCAGTTCTCTAACTCTATTACAAGCTTCATGGGTAGAGATAAATATGAGGTTCCAACTACTATGGCGACAACTCTTGCTCCATTCATAATGCATAGTTTGACCTCACACTTTTTTAAAAGGCTTACTTCTTTTTAGATCCTACATATTGGAACATATGTGAGATACAAATCTGGTATCTAGTACCCAAGATGACAAAGTAGACATGTTTATCTCAATAACGTAAATACTTGAAGTCGAGATCTGTCTCTCCTCCTTCTTCCTCAATTCTTCCATTTAAATGGGGAAATTCCTATTCCAGTTTCCAACTTGGTGATAGTGGTGACAATTGCTTCCTTTGGTCACCCCTCCCTTTGCTTTGAGTGTACAAAACTTGGGCTTCTGGCCAGTATTAGAACTCTTCTTAGATTTTCCTTTGCCCCTAGACTTCCCCTTTCCTTTGTTGATCATCATCACAAATTTGGGTTTGTCCTTCTTCATTTGCACTTCAGTGGTTCGCAACATGCCAAGAAATTCTGACAACAGCTCGTCAAAATTGTTCATGGTGTAGTTTATGACAAACTGGTTGTATGGTTCTGGGAGTGACTGTAGAATCACATATGTGGCCAACTCTTGAACCAAGGGAAATTCTAGTCTAGTATGATTCTCCACATACCCAATCAACTTGAGTACATGGGGACCTACAAGACCTCCTACTTCCATGTTGCACTTAATAAAAGCTTTAGAGAAATCATATCTCTCTTATCTTGCTTGATCCTGCTACATGTTTTTAACATGTATTACCATCTCAATAATATACATATTCTCATGAAGTCTCTACAACTAATAGTTCATCGAGCATAGCATTAGACACTTGACATCTAGTACATCTTTAGAGTGCTTCTTGTCAGTATTCTTGTCAGCCTTAGGTGCAGTGGGGGCAGGTTCATCTGGCTCTGGTGTTTTTAAGACATAATGTTTGTTCTCTTGTGCAAGAACAATTCTTAGCATCATGAACCAGTCATGGAAATTATTCCCATTCAACGTGTCCTTCTCAAGGACAAATCACAAATAAAACATGTTGATGGTTGCCATTTGTTTCTACAAAAGAAATTTGCAATATGTCAGAAACCTTTTTTATTTGATTTTCTTAATAGATGATATAATTAGGCCTTCAATTAATTATTACTCCTACTATTTTGTTCAATTTGATAACCCTAACTTATCAATTTGGAAGATTTCAGCCTACAATCGTCTAGTGAGTCAAGATCCATATTTCATAAATTCATAAATCAGCTTTAGCTGATTGCCCACAACTTGACTATTTGGGTAGGCAACTTCTGCCAATTGTATCATTATGAAACTCTTGGATGGATGGTATGCACAAATCCTTGTCACAATCCATCTTCATGCTTCTAGGCACTGAATCTCATTAAGGTCACCTAGTTATGTCAGACCCAAAAGCCAACACAACAGAGTATGCACCTTGCTTTGGCAGAACTACATATCTAACATCACAGTTCTACAAGATAGATGGCGCACCACGCTTTGGTGTAACCTATACTTGGTCAATCAAGCTTTTCATGTGTGTTGCTAATGGAAAGAATCTAAGACTTAATATTGGATTGAGAGATTTTATATTTATATAACTACATATACATATCCAATCACAACATATTGGTAGTAGGTATCATATACATGCTATAACTACAAATGAGAAAGCATGCAATCGGAAATATACAAATGATGGATATGGCCATATAATGCAAATTCTTGGATCCACAAGGAATTGCTACCTCCTAAGATCCACATTATAGGTACAACCTGTATTTCAAAAATCTATGATGGAACTAGTCCAGGTTGATCGATTCAATTCTTGACCTAATCGGTTGGCCTCATGGTCGGTCGATTGATTTCTTGAAATGGTCGTGTGGTCTCCTATTCAAGAAATGTATGGACTCCTCTAGATGATTGGTTGGGGTACCAGTCGATTAGTTCCTCATGTCGTCTGATGTACTCAGTCCTCCA
The DNA here is from genome assembly GCA_963693085.1 of Alisma plantago-aquatica. Taxonomy (NCBI): domain Eukaryota; kingdom Viridiplantae; phylum Streptophyta; class Magnoliopsida; order Alismatales; family Alismataceae; genus Alisma; species Alisma plantago-aquatica. Next base: position 321,637,826 of record OY856410.1, read on the forward strand.
ACCAATCGGTTCACCATCTGATTCGGTCAGTTCAGCTGGTGTAGAATGCCATCTTTTTCCACAAAAGGAAATAAAGTTATCATATTCCTATTTAGCTTATTACATTGTAACAGAGAAACCTCAAGTTACATTTAAGGGGATCTTAAGAAGGAGAGTATTATTTACTTATACATATGGAAAGAATGAGAGGGAATCAGTATGCAAACTGATTTATAAAATAGGAACAAAAACCAATCAATTATGCAAACAAATCCAGGGGGAATAGTCTGTAACCATGCTTTCAATCACCATCAAAAACTTTTAAGAAAACACACATATATATATATATATATATATATATATATATATATTGCATATATATAAAATAGCATATATATGTTGGGATCATATATGGTATTTAATAAGATATGCAAATTAATCATTTTAAATATTAACATCATATGTAATAAAATAATTGATACAAGCAAAAATCTGATCATATCGATTAAATCTCAAAATATAGTAGATTGATATGGTTCTGATACCACTATCATGACATATATATGGCATCAGATATGGCAGTTTAAACAAAAACTTTACTCGCCATATTCCCCTTGATTATGGATCTATCACTAACTATGGATTGGGAAGGAGGGTTGCCAAGAGATATACCTAGTCCTGGAGTAAGTCCAGCAACAACTCTTGCAATGGCGTGCTTCTTTTGCAAGTTGCACATGGATAGTTGTCGAGGCAACACCAACAAGGAAATAGATGGTTGTTGTCCTCCTGACAAACGGCTATGGCCTCCTCGCCTCTATTATAGTCCACACAGACCACCAGAAACTCCTTATTGCACTCCAAGGCCAACAAGGAAGGATTCGTCCCTTCAATCGTCAACGTGATAGCACTGACTTGCTCTCCCTTTTTTGTCTCTCCCTTGACGTTTCTCCCTTTTGGGGTAACACTTGCCCGGGGTCTCTTGATTACCACAACCAGAGAGGACAATAATTGTCAGAGCTTGTTGTTGTGTCTTTAAAAGCCTAGACTACCACTCCGCTTTATATAGGATGTCTAGGGTCAGGGTTTCCAGTTCATCTGGGAGTCAAAGAGACAGAATTAAATTGAGTATTTGGGAAGCCATGAATAGTGAACTGGTCACTTCACTGTTGAATAGGTCAGTTCAACCCTTGAATCAGTCAGTTCGTTGGCTATCTTATTTTTAATTACATTGGTGTTTGATATTTGATTAGTGCACAACATGAAATCAAAATCAATCCTTGATTTAATCTCATTGATCAGCCAGTTGGTTGGTTCACAACCTCTACCGGTTGGTTCATGTATCTGAACCATTCGTTCAACTAAGTGAGCCGATCATTTGAGACATTAATTGCTGATATTGTTTAAATTGAATAACTAAAGACTTTAGTAATCAAGTTAAACATTTGTCATGAATAAACTCCTTTCCAAGTGCATCCTATATGTGTGATTCTATATCTCCCAAATTACATTGGCAATGAATGTCCATAACTAGTTTATGACATCACAAGCAATGAGAGGCATTTAGCAACACATCATTGCTACCCAAGTAATTGAAAAGTTAGAGAACAACTTCAACCTATAATCCATGATTAGTGTTATCCTGATTGTATGATTCCTTCGACTTTGATATCCAAATTGAACTCGAGCCATGGAATCGTCATCCTCTTCAACATTCAATCCATGTTCCTTGAACTAGAGCAGATTGTTTGAGATTCATGTGAGCTCACATATAATATATTGATTCACATGAGCATGGCCATATGTTTCTTAGCCTCTCTTATCAAGTGACCCGAATATCAACTCCTAGTAGGCGGGACAAATCCTATCTACATCACTCACACTCAATCCCCATGTGTCATAGAGTACCTGAGAATTACCTTTATTGTAACCCTTATTCAAGATCACGTTGAATGATGTCAAAGTACTAAGAATGACATTTGATGAGTGTAGCGACTTTAGGTCTAAGAACCACAATCACCACTATCACTGTGATAGTTGATTCTGACTACCATTCAATGGTTTCCATGTATCACTCTCATGGTGGGTATGTCTGATACACTATTCTATAATAAGTAACTACATGCTTGGTTTGATATCACATATCATGACTAATGATATTCTATCATCAACCAACACATAGTCTAGTCCTGTGTATTATTATTGTCCATGAGATTCCACAATAAAAACTGACTAGGAACATAACAAGAATGTGTGTACTCTTATCATACATATGATCTCATTGTTCAAGTCCTCAACCTAAAGACATATGTCATAGAGTAACATCATTCAATAGACATCTATCATGTTATACCATTATCTCATAATTGAAAAAACATATAGACGATTGCCTTAATTATTAATCAAATCCTTTATAAGATATGTCATTACAATAATCATATGATTGGCTCTCTAGGCATACATACCAACTTACCATTGTTCACTCGACCTAAGGATTAATTGGTGTACATGTAGTTTTGTAGAGAGAACAATTGTGTGTCCTTCAATAAGAAGATGAAATTTACATTCTCAATGTGCAACCAAGATGTCAACAACATCCATGAACTACAACACTAAATTGGAGTTAATGACATCCCTCTCTCCTCTTTGAAAGAACACCAATATTATCTCATTTATGTGATTCATCTACCAAAAAAACACCTAATGAAAAAGTTTAGTGATTATCTCAAAAAAAATCACTACCTTTATTCGTAGGCATCCATAATGTATGGTTCTGTTAGGAATGCTAACATGATTCGTTGTCAACCATGAAGTTGATGACCTAGGTTGGGCATAAGGATTTATATAAAATCAACTTGGACTTCACTATCATCAGTAATAGAAAACCCTAGTGCTAGTACTTACTATTTTCAAGTGAAAGCTGAACATAACTCCTGCTCTTGGTCCAAAAATAAACCCACTTCAAGCCATGGGGAAGGTGTATTATTAGTGATAATTCTAGAGTTTGTGTGAGTATCCATAACAACTTTTTACCAATACCAGTAGGCATTTAGTTTCCTTAAGAGTGTTACATGTCTTTATTTTATTCCCTCATCTAGTATCCATCGCTTCGCATTATATCAAGTATAGATAATTGGGAAACAAATTTATGACCCCATTGCATTCACTCTCCATTATACCACCTAGAGCATTATTGGCTCCACTTAACAATGAAACATGACATCCTATATGATAAACATATTTTCAAATTCATTTTTCAAGGCAGAAAATCACTTTAGTGATGATCTAACTATCTTAGTACCATTGAGGTGTTCATGTCCTCCAATTTATATGTGGTAGATAAACATACAATATCATCTCTTATTTAATCCATGCAATATATCCTGAAGAAGGATATAGAAGAAAATTTGTCTTAGAATTGCAACATTGCTTTAAATGGGGTTTTATAAAATGCCTACTAGTAATATGTTCACAAGATAAATTCTCATCCTTTATAGATTACTTTAAGAAGATAAAAATGTATGTCAGATCTAAAATAGTTCTGGGGAGTACTACTCTATCTTTCTTGGCTATCACTCAATGTTTGAATCCAAAGCAATATTAAGACCATAAATACCTAGGAATTTCCTCCATGTAATTTAAAATGCTCATATATATCTTGCAATGTAGTTTAAAATAGTATCACCAAAGCACCTTTGCTCACGTTGTTCATTTCATAATCTAATTATGTATAAGATAATCCTTCTCCAATAAGAATCAGTGAAATATGTTAATCCTCAGGATGATCACTTAAAATTATATGTGAACTCGATAGTAAGTTGAGGTTTACCCTAATACATATATTGTTGATGCCAGGTGTTTGAGTCATTGGCATTCTTTATCCTCAATTTTTTTCTAGATTGATTCACTTCTACATGTCATTCAAAACTCTTTATATGATGTAGCATGGCATGTTAAGGTAATGTCTATCCCCATGTAAAACCATCTTTTGTGTGCAAGAATTGCCCTTAAATTTTAGCACTACCTCCTCATCCTTATTGTCTACCATTCCTGGTATAGTATTTTCTTCATAAACTTCTTTCTTATCTTTAAATTTTATATAATATGTCTAGTTTAACAACATTACCATAATATGTTCATCGACATTTTTAGTTTTTGACCTTTCCTAACTTCCATGGCATGTTCCTCTATGTTTGTTTTCTTTGTTAAGTGATACCTTCTTAAAATTCTCATGTGTGAAATTTAAAAACCGCACATTTCTCCTTACCTGGTCCACCATGCGTTCTACACACATCATAGGATATGAGTCCTCATATAGTTTAATCATGAAAAAAGTTATTACACAACACATTTCAACAACTCACACCTCCTTTTCTAAGATCTCATCAATAGAAGCACCATGGTTAAGTGTGCTTAGCCTGTAGAGGAATGAGGAAGGAGTGCAACATAATGTGATTTTTTACTAGATTGTGTGTGAGTGACAAAATGACTGCATAGGAGGTTAATGGGTCGTAGGTGACATGGTGGTTTCAGACATGGCAATTAGTAAAACTTATTACAAAAGATTTACTCACTCAACTAGGGTACAATGATAAACATCTATTTGTATTGGTTGACTAGATAATGGACATTTTTCAACTAAGGAAAGTAAAAGCATAGCAGACTAGATAAAGGCCATCAATAAAGAACCTACATGCAAAACAAATAACAAGGTAAAAATAATGCAAGACGGGCAAATGTAAGGGGTGGAATAGAAACATACCACGACCTCCACCCCAGGCTTAGATTTTTGCTCGTCCTAAGAAAATCACAAACCTGAGATGGAGAGGAAATGATCACAGAGGTGGTTGGTAATAAAGTGGTAGAGCTATAGAGGAGGAGGAAAGGTTGAAGTATGGACTTAATTGACAACCTTGGAACCACTGCATCATCTTTGCTTGAGTGCCTGAAAGAATATCCTGGATTGCTTGGCGTATATCTATATACCAAAGGACAAAAATTTGGCCATATATGTTTTTATGATTCGAGATGTGATAGTGAATAGTTATGGGGAATCCCAGTTGAATAATGATAGTTATTAGGGTTTTCATTCAAGTGCGGATGCTTAGTCATTCGACTATAGGCCACTAATGTCAATAGGTGTTGGGGTAAGTGGAGAATCCACCAATTTGATTTGGCTATGCTACTTGAGTTTCAACTGGAAGCGGGGACTTGTAAGGAGTATGACGAGTAACATAGATTGGTTCCTAGAAGGGAGAGGGGTGAGAAGATAGGTATGGGTTGAGGTAGGGGAACAACTTCTAGGACAAGGGATTTTTGAGTGGTTATATTGGCCCTTGCTGTAGCGGGGACAATGGCAGGGTAAGGGTCCCTCTAAATAGGGTGGGTGGGGGCAACCTGGTCTTGAATAGTAGCTTGGTTGTCCACAAGAGAAATATAGGTTTTGGACACATGTGGATATTCATAATTAAGGAAGTGTTGCTGCATTTGGTTGAACTGGTCCATGGATTTGAGGAAATAGACTTCTTCCTCTTGGGTATAGTTCATGCTACCCCCAGAGGCCTGGAAATTGATGAAATATTATTCCCACTCATAGTGTGAGAAGTCCTACCTCAACGTCGATGAGTGCCTTGGTTGTGGCAAGAAATGGTCTACCAAAGATGAGAGGGTAGCGAATGTCTTATTTTATATCAAGCAACACAAAGTGACAACGGATATATAAATTTCTGACCTTGATTGGAACATCATCAATGCCAAGAGGCTTGGTAATCAAAGAGTCTGCTATTTGAATGCGCATGGGAGTGGGTCTATCATCCATGAAATCAAACCTCCTAATATGCATAGAGGGATGATGGATATGTTACCTCCAAGGCCAGCTAACCCTGAATGACTTGTGGAATCACCAATAGAACAAGTGATCCTAAAGGAACCTGGGTCCTTGCATTTCTTTGGCATTGTTCTATGGATGATGTTGGAAGTAGTCCTCGCCAGTTCTATCATTTCATATTCTTCAATGGTGTGCTTACAATTCAGAAGGGCATTGAAGGTTTTTTCTCTCCATTCAGGTAGGTCTATCATGGTGTCCAGATTGGAATGTTGATGCATAACTTCCTCATATTATCCTTGAACTTGTTGAATCTAGAATCCAACATGGTCTTCTTCATCTGACTAGGAAAGGGTATATGCGGCTTATACATAGGAACCTGATCTTGTTGAACGGGAGATACCAGAGGTTGAGGAACAACTACCTCATTGTATTCCCTTTGATCAAAATCTATGAGCGGGGAACCCTCCCTTTCTTGTGTGGTAAGGCCGGACCTGGTGGTAACCACATTAAGTTGTTCTAAATGCTTAGGGTTGGGTTCAAGTTGACCGGTGAAAGTTCCATTTGGGGGATTTTGTTGGGTGAAGAATTGTGCTAACTGAGAGTCGGTTACCTTTTGGTGATCCTATTGGGAAAGAAGGATTTAGTTTGTTGAAAGGATGCATTGTTCTAGGGAAGTTGTCCTATCGCTGTCAGAAAGAGGAGTAGCGGTGTTTTGTTGAGGTCGGTTCAAGTTTTGGTATTTTTGCCCTTGGTAGGGCCCATGATTTTGGAAATTTCCCATGTAATTTCCTTGATTCCCAAAATTCCACTAATTATTGTTGGGAATGCATGGCGGGGGATGATTTTTGGCTTGAGGATTAGGGGGTCTTTGCCGAGGGGTGAATTGGGAAGCATTTTCAGCACCCAATGGGTTCCCATATTGGAATCCAAGGTGGCTTCTAGCTTGGTTGGGGTTGTAAAATACTTGCCCTGTGATGTTGTGAATGCATCATAGGAGTGTTGTAGAGATATTGAAATTGTAGGGTAGCATAATCATACCCTTGGCAAATCCTACAGAGAGATTCTACGGCTCTAACTTGTTGAGGTTTCCTCTCATAGGCGTTGAAGGGGGACTCTAGGCAATGATATTTTAAAGAAATAAGCTCAAGGGCTTTAGAGATGGTTTGGATATCAGGATTTACCTCAGCCTTAGATTCCTTGAGGACCCCACTGGTTCTTCATCTTGCTTGGGTTTTAGAGGCGCATTTTACTACCTCCCAAGAGCTGCTCAATTTTTGGAACATGAAATTTCCTTCGGATGAGGAATCAAGGAATTGTTTGGTGTCGTTATCAACACCATGGTAGAAAATCTCAATGAGTTGTGATTGGGAAATTTCATGGTGAGGGAAATGTCGGAGGAGTTCCCTAAATCTTTCCCAAGTTTCTCGTTGAGTTTCTCCTGGGACCATTGAAAAAAGAAGGACTTGTCCACTAATTTCGTGAGGGAAGGGGGGAAATATTTGTCTAGAAACTTGATTTATAGGGCCTCCCAGGTGGTGACTCATTCTTCACCCTCCATGTAATCATACCAACTATTGTCTTGCCCTGAGAGAGAGTATTTGAATAATCTAAGTCTAATGACATCTTCAGAAATGCCTAGGACCTTGTGCATGGAACAAAGGTCAGTGAAACGTTGGAGGTGGTCTTGGAAACTCTCACCTTTATTCCCAAAAAACGGATTGGTGTGAAGCATGGTCATCCACTGGGTGCAGATCTCAAATTGGTGGGCTATAAATTTAGGTGGCACAATTGGGTGTTGTGCATATCTAGTTTTGGGTGTAGAAAAATCTTTCAATTGTTTTATCTTTCTGCCTCCCTCTGAGCGGCTTCTAAGGCCTCCTGTTCGACCATATAGGCAACTCACAAAGCGGCTTCTTGGGACACATGTTCGATCATTATGCACTCTCTTTGAGCAGTGAGTGCTTGCTCAATCCTACAATTAACTTCCTCCTCATCCATCCTAATATAATTTTGTCGGTTTAAATGATGGAATGTTCTTTCTGGTTTTGGGTCAAAAATTGGTGGCGCAGAATCAACATTTGGCGGGCGTCACATCCACAATTATAATTTACATATATATATTCGAGTGTAGAAACAAACATAATGTTGGAATGGAAACTTAGCAGAAGGAGGAGATAGCACTTATGGAATGGTACTTGGAAGGCACAAAAAAATGGGAAAAAGTTTTGTTCAAAAGTTTTTGGGGTTCAAGAAAATGATCCATTATCCCCAGAAACAAAGTCAAAATTGATATGCATCGTTTAGCACACCAATTCACTATGATAAATTATCCTAGAGTTTAACCTTTTTTACTTTCCGATTAAGTCTAGCATAGAAGGGTCGACCCCACATGACAACTTTTTAAGATCATTTCTTTGATCCAATTGATTTTGAACTTTATTTTTTTGGAGTTTTTGAATATTTGAATAAGAAAGTAAAATTTTGTGATTGGGGGTGATTGATTGATTACACTAAAACGATGATTGTAAAATGCAATGAAATAAAATATTACACTAATAACAATGAAATGAAAGAGTTATGATAAGACAAGGAAGAAAGGAAGATTGTTATCACAAAACAAAAGAGAATTATCTAAGAGCAAGAATTAAATTGCAAAAATGAAAGGAAAATGAGTAGAAACAAGAGATTGTAGGAAAAATGATTTGAATCAGGTGGGATAAGCACTGAGACTTATGGGTTTCACCACCATAGACAAAGTGAAAACAAGATTGAATAAATACACGACAAGCAAGATAAATATATGTGAATCATTTGTAAATGAAGCACAAGAGATGAACTCCACATGAACCCATTGTTCCTGACATTCACATACCCTAGTACATCATCCTAAAAGGGATTTTTCTGCGGTCACATCCAAATCCCCATGCAATTGGGTCAGTCGTTCTAAATCTTAGTATCCGCGGTTGCATCCACTGAGATAAACCCACGATAAAAACTATTAATTAATTTGTTAAAATCAACGATTTCTAAACCAATATACATCTATCTAATACATTGTATAAAATCTCATTCTAATAAACATATGGCTAAGGGATACTCCCCTCACCTCGATAGAGAAACTACTAACTAGCCATGGTAAGGGATGGAGAAACAAGGGAAATAAGGTAGGAAACCATAGACTTAAAGGTCAAAATCTCCAAGGAGACCAATGTTGGTTTCTATAAAATGGCTTGGTCTCTTAATTCTCCGCTCTCATAGAATGAACTAGAAGTAAGAACAAGAAATAAAGTGAAATCCAGATCCACATGCGAAGAACAAAATTTTATTGAAGAATGAAGATTACACACTATGAATTGAAATGACAGAGCTTAACTTAAAAGGTGAAAGTACAAAATTCATGATCCTTTTCTTAATGGTCACCCCTCCTTTAATAGGGGAAGGAGCAGTGTAAACCCTAAAAGGGGGAAGAAATAATGAGAGAGGTGGCTGCTGACTTTTGCTATTTGCGAGCCGTAAGACGACTATCTTGCTAGCTGAGAAAATCATCTTGCTAATGACGCGACATGGTCTCATGCTGGTGTGTGCGTTAATTAAGGTTTGAAAACCCTAATATGATTGGCGTCGTTCCTCTTTGTATGAATTGGTCTTTAGGTCGGTTGGACATGGTCATTTCGGCTCCATGAGCCAAGCGTCTAGTGCTGTGAGATGATCACTTGGTAAGCAAAGTGCTTTAGTTGATTTACTAGGGTGAAGGTTGAGCCAAGGACCCAACAAGGTCATTTGTGATTTCAAATATTCTAGGAATTCTCTAGAGAAAATCATGGAAAATGAGTTTTTGAATGAAAGTCAATATAATAAAAATGAGAGAGAAAATGTATTAGCTCAAGATTATCCTTCATTATTATCCAAAATACATGCATTTCTGTGAGGAAAGAATCAGTTGGGTATTCATGGGAAAAAAGGAATATTTCACTCAGGATATTTCTGTAGGGCAATTATGAAAAATGTTTATAAATGAGTAGAATTGATGAGCAAATTTCACTTTCTTCTAGAGTTGAGTCTTTCTATACTAATAGCCCCGAACTGGGTAAAAGTGGGTGAAAATGACTAGGCGAAATAAGCTGACAAATGTGGAAAATATGGAAAAAGGAGAAAAAGGGATAAAAAATGGAAAATGTGAAAAAATGTGAAAATGAACATCATTAGCTAGAAAATTAACATTAATCATGATTTTTCTACTGAGAGAGAAAAAAAGTTTTGTCAACAATTTTCCCTTCTCAAGGAAAGATTCAAGATAAGATGAGAACCACAGGCTTGAGCAACGTCAAACCCACATTTTTTTTATCAAGAAAGGCCAAATAGGTTGGACTCATCAAGGATGTTCTAACAAACCTTGTGTAGGGTGGAAAGCATGATGTCATTTCTTTTTGAAGATGAATTGATGAAATAGCCATTCATAAAAAAATAAGATCATGCATGAACGATTTCTCCAGAACAAGGGTAACCTCCGATCAAGGCACTTACCTATATCAAACCAATAATTCATTCCCATGGAGTGGCAATGAGACATTCAAGGTTTATCAACTACAACGTGACTCTTATCATTTCTTCTATTTCTGAAATCAATGCATGTTTGATTTGTCACTAACTCATGCCACAATGAGACAAAGGTGGATGTGAAATGCAATTGTGATGGTGGTTTGCAAGAATTAACTAAAATTTGGAGTCCATAGTCATTGAGAATCATGACAATTGCCTGAATGTGATGATCTTGAAAATGTATCATCTATTTTTCTTTTTATCTGCATTATTTATATATATATATATATATATATATAGTTTTTGAAACTTGGTGAAGTGAACCAAATTAGGGTTAGGACCACGACCCTAAGAAGGAAAATATGATGATTTTTCTTATTTGAGATAGGGATTTTATTTATCAGGATTGAAGATTGGGGCGTCAAACAAGTATTTGGATTTAAGGTGACATTTACACCTAGTGATTGTATTGGTTACTTATCTTCTTCCTAGAACATGTGTGATCTTGTAGGAAAAAGCTTATAAAGAGTGTCACTCAAAGTTGAGATTGGCCATCAAGTGATTATCTAGTGCTAACGTGGCCTCCACAACATGTTCATACACTAGTTTATCATATGTTCCCTAGACTGATGATGAGTGATTATCTGCGACTGTCCATTTCTCACTATATATGAACACATGTGATTATTGATAGATACTACCAAATGTAGGGATAAAAATATATGGAAATGAAAGCATATTTGGTCATATGAAGTCCCTTACTAGATAGAAATATGTTGAGGACATGATTGGTGTACTATGAAAGCATATTCGATAATCTGAAGTCCCTTGCTAGATGGAAATATGTTGAGGACATGATTGGTGTAATTTCAAGTCATGATCTTGACGTCAAAAAAGATATGGAAATACAAGAACATGATTAGTTCAGTTTTGAGTCATGATCCATGACCCTAAGAAGATATGGAAATATGAGCATAATTCTAGTTCTGTTTTAGGTAGTGATTTGGGACCATAAAAAGATTTACAAATACATTCGTTGAATTGGTTCAATTTTAGGTCATGATCCAGGACTATATATTAGGTATCAAACAAATTTCTAGATTTAAGGTGGCCTTTATGACTAGTGATTGTATTGGTTCTTTGTTTTCTCTCTTAAGCATTTCCAGTTTTCCAAGAGTTGTCAACATAGATAATATGACATCAAACAAATTTCCATATTTAAGGTGAAAATCATGGGCAATGACTTTATCGATTTGTTGTCTTATCCCTAGACCATCAACCAACCATTTGAAGAATTCTAGGTTTCTTGTTAGGATCTTAGTCAAGTTCTCTTGGTTGTTATAGTTCCTCAAAAATGCTCAAGATGAATATGATTGGCCACTAGACATATATCCTGGGTTAAGGTGGCCCTCATGGCCACCTACTATAGCCAGTTAATCGTCTGTTCCTAAGAGCGTTTACAATTATATAGGATAAAGTATGTGGAAAGAGTGTTGAAGAGGTTAAGATCAAACATCCAATGATCATCCAACGACAAGGTGTCCTCTACAATGTGTTCCCCACTAGTTTATCATCCATCCCTTAAAGTGTCGACAAGAGATTATCCCTGATTATCAAATTCTCACTCAATTTGATCAACATTCCTTTGAACTACATTCCTGCTACCAATGTTTCATTCTTGAAATGATATTGACTTTAAATAAATATGAAGATGTAAGTACCTTTTTAAAGACTTAGAAAAGGATCAAAAAATATGGTAATGAAAGTATATGTGGTCATTTGGAAGCTCCTACCAGATGTAGGGTTCAACAGAGCATCATCTATCTATTTATCGAGTTACAAGTTACTTGTTAGGACCTTCAAAAGCATAGTCTTAGTTGTTCTAATGTTCAAGATGGATAAATTTGGGTAGCAAAAAAGTTTCTAAATCTAAGGTCGACTTCATGACCAATGTCTATATCCCTCAGTTGTGCTCTCTCTAAAGTATCTCTCATATTAATAAGATTGATAATATTGAGAACTAGACAAATTTCTAGATTGAGGTAGCCTTCACAGTTAGTGACTGTGTTGGTTATTTGTCTACTCCAAAGAGAGCTTCCTATTTCCAAAAGTGCTCAATATAGATAAGGTTGTTCACCAAATAAGGTTTGGATTTGAGGTGGCCTCTACAACTAGTGACTGTATCACATTTGTTTCCTCCCTAGAGCATATCTTGCATTGATAAGATTGGGTGCCAAGATAATTTATCAAGTTAAGGTGGCCATTGATCAGTAACAATATCGATTAATTGTCTCTCAAAGTGCTTGAGATGATTAGGTTGGGCACCAGACAAGATTCAGACCTAAGTTGGCCTTCCCAACTAGTGACTGTATTGGACAATTGTCTGCTCCCTCGATCATCTCTTGAATACAAGATGGTTCAACATGATAAGAGAAAGGTTTTTCCTACTATACATAGATATTTGATTGAGGTGCCTATAATTTGATAGGGTTTTAACAAGGAGTACCCACTTAAATGTAATGTAATACCGGGTCTTCCTACTAAATGTAGGATTGAGTTCAAGGAGACGCCTTCACTAAATATGGCATGAATGTGGAACCCTGTTTAGGGTAGGACTTGGTTCATGAAAAACTCCTATTCAAGATAGGTCTTTTTAGATCATCAAAGTTAGTTGATGTGTGGCTATTCAGAATAAGGATTTTGCATAGATTCCCATATAAGCATAGGGATTTGGTTTGAATGGCAACCTAAATAGGTCTTTAAAAAATGAAGTAACTATTCTGGACTCGATTGACATGAAAGGTGTCTACCAATAGTAGGGCTTAAGTGTTGGTGCCTACATAAGCATAGAGATTTTTAGTTAGAAGGAAATTTGTGTGTTTATAGTACTTGTGGTCTAGTTTATGGTCATTGTACATGACCCATAAGATATTTGAAAATTGGATTTGGATTAGTTTAAGGTCATAATTAACGACTGAAATATTGATGATAAACCACATGATTGGTCCAGTTTTTTGTCATGGTCCATGACCCAAAAGATATTTTGAAAAGGAAGTACATGATTGGTCTATTTTAGGTCATGGTCTAGAACCTAAAAGAGATTGTAAGAGACCATCCACATTAGTAGTCTTGGTTTAGATGCCTAGTAGAGAGTGTAAGCCTTTTAAATTTAGGAAAAAGCTCAAGTAGGTGTTCTTCCACTAATCAGATGGTTGATGACTCTTGGTCATTATTCAATTGTGAAGTGTGATGCATGTTGTATTGACATTTAAATTCCTTAGTATTGATTGTTCTAATGGTAGGAATGTCATTACAAAAGAGTTGATGATGATAATGGTTTGGAACTTAGGTCTAAGCATATGTTTCAATCTACTTTGGTTACTGGCATTGGTGATATAAATCTGACCAATATCCATTGGGTTTGTGGAAAATTGATCAACATATCTTTCTTGGAAGGTAATGGCCTAAAATTACTTAGTGGTTCATCGTTAGATATTATATAATGTTGGATCTTCTGTGAGAGAAGTGTTTAGAGGAGACCTGAGCTCATTTTAGTTGGGTTGTCCTTTTATAGGGTCATTGGACCGGATGTTTTTTGTTGATTTAGTAACTAGTAGTTCAAAGAGAATGCCATGGGAGGCCACATTAATTGATAAGAGGTAACCTTGTTCATGGGTTGTAGGTCTATGTTTTGAATGCAAGATAGGTTTTCTGTATTTTGGGAGACAATGTGCCTTTTAGACTCTTTCTATAAGATGTATGCAAGCATTTCTTGAGCTAGATTTGAGTTAAACCCTTTTTCTATACAGAACTATTCATCTATATTCGATGCCTAAAATCTTATGCCAACAGCTCTCTGAGACTCTGCTAGTAAAGATATGTCGTGATTGTTGAAGGAGACCTGCTAGATTTTGAAAATGATCTATTGTAGTAACACATAGCCACTATTATTTGATATTTTCCTTCTTCTTTATCTTTTTCAAGGCAAGGGATTACCATGATTTTAATAATTGTGGTAGCATTTTGCCCCATTGTTTTTCTTCAAATATTTTAGTTCTTCTTTTTCCACTAATGTGATCATGTTAGTCAACAAGAATTTGTTTTGATGTTCATTCTTGATTCAATTTTTTATTTTATGTACCATGGTTTATGGCTTCTTATGTTTCTATTTACCATGGTAGATGTTAGGATTTGACACTCATAGATTTTTTTATTTTTTTATTTGTTTATTTTTTCTCTTTGGACTAAGACCCCTTTGGTGAGTTGGTGGTAACCCATGTTAGTTAGGAGGTTGTCGATCCACATTCAAGTTTTCTGGATTGAGACCCCTTTGGAGAATTGGTGGTAACCCATGTGAGTCAGGAGGCCTTCAGTCAACATTCAAGTTTTCCAGACTGAGACCCCTTTTGCAAGTTGGTGGTAACCAATGTTTGTAACGAGGCCCATCATGAGATGTGATGGGTGGTCGTGTAATTTTTGTAGCTTGTCTAAACCATGCTCACCCTAATTTCCAATTTTCAATACTAGAGTTTAAGGTGATTTGAGATCCCAAGATGTTTAATATTGTCCAAATTCATCTATGAATATGTTGGTTCTTCCCTTGGGATGATCATGTCCAAATGTGCCACTAGGGGAAGATTCAATTAGGGTGGATTTTATGCTCCCCTAGAACTTGATTTCATGCTTATATGACTCAAGTTGTTCCATGTAGCAAGTATTCGAGCGTCAATTCCCTGACTAGTTGGGTTAAGGCATCAGATTTTCCCCTATGGCTATTCTTAGCACTTCTTGATGTATGCAAATTATAAAAAGCATCGTGGGGTGTCCTCTTGGGCTTAATTATTCATATCTTTAGTCATTTTGCATTTATGTCCATGTTCATTATTTCCTTAGATCCTTAGGATGGGAGTTTTTGACTCCTAATAGATATTTTTATGTTCCATTGGTCTTGGAAGTCATGATTATTAAGCCTAATCATGTCATGTAGTGAGTATTCAAGAGGAAATTTCTCACCTAGTTGGGTTAAGGAACCAAGTGTCAGAGACACCACCATCATCTTTATCCTTGACATTTATTTGCATAATTAATTCACCACAAGCATATGTCCAAGTTCAAGCGCCCTTTAGTCTACACCACTAATGCATATCTTGTAAATTTTTTGATGTTGTTGACATTGATGCTTAGAACCTTAGTGTAGGAACCTGAATTGTGAATTAGTGGAAGTTTCTTAAAGAAGGTTCCCCATTTGTTGTCCCCATGCTATATATGCATGGATGATGGTGAGATGTGAACAATGCCACAAGGGCTCCAAATATCCTTATCCTCTAGTCCACCTGTCTTTGTTGTGCCCCATGAGATAGGTTGTTGTCATGTTTAAACATTATAGTTCATGTAGGGACTGACCTTAAATTTGTTTCAGGATGTGCTGACTTGGTGGGTCTGTTCCAACTGGCCTCTTTGGTGCTCAGTTGAAGAAGATCAAGAAGAGAAGATTTAATGATTTTGAGATATACTATCATCTTGTAATTTTGGCATTAGATGATTTCATTGATTGAGGGTAAAATTAGGTTTGAAAACCACTAGGCCCTCGGGATAATGATACTGCTCCTTTCTTCCTAGGCCCTATGGTTCTACTTTGACTCTTCAAATTTGGGGTGCACGGGGGACACATCCAGGTATTTTTGATGGATTTTAATTTGTTTTCAACTTTTGTTTTAGTTTGTTTGTTTCTCATTATGAAATTGACTTTTTTGTCATTTTGAATGATTTTTTCATTTTGAAAATTGTTTGTTGATTTATTTATTTATTTTGAGTGTTTATTTTTCATTTTTATTTTTATTAATTTATTTGTTTTCATTTAGATTTGTTTAAAACATTGATAGATCTTTCATGAACCATGACTACTTTTGGGCTCATGACAACTATGTCTCTTGGTTCTTTTTGGTAGAGCTCTAGCTCGAGTCAAGACTCAATCAACTATGTGAATACATCCATTTGTATGTTCCTACTATGGTCTTGCTAGATAACAGATTGAATCAAATATGTGGCTGCATCTTGCTTTTGAAGACAAGATCTAGAGTGATTACATATGTTAGGGTTTCCACTTGGACCAAAGCTACATCAACTAGGTCTTGAATTTCGTGTTTGAAGGTGAAACATGAGTCTGTATTGTGTCCACAGATGCAGTGATAATCACAGTAAACATTGGGATTGTGGTTGTCTAGAAAGAGAGTATGAGCCTCCTTTATGGTTGGAAATTTCACTAGGAGCTTGACCAAATGGAGAGACTTACAGAGAGACACCCTAAGGGTTTGAACCTTCTCTTTGGTTTTTACATTGGTTTCTTATTTTTTACAAAGATTGGAGAAAAATTCACTTTTGGAAATGTATCTCCTTTTCCATGCTTTCACAATAAAGATTTGCAATCTTTGGTTGGTGACCTCTGAAGGTATTGATTTATGCTATCTTGACCTCTATATCTCCTAATTTCTATAGTATTTCTCTAACACTTTGATCAATTGTGTGTCACTTCTCTGAGTGAACTATGGTTGTTGATACTACTATAAAGACTAGATGAGGTGGGTACCCATAAGGTCCTAGAATTAGAGGATAGTTCTAGGGTGACAATGGAGGATATCATGGGACCAGATGTATAAGACCTCTACTTTCGCATTGGAATTGTAGTCTTTTGACCCTTGTAGATTTTCCCCTTCTTCCTTGATGAATAATGACTTCTAATTCTTCATTAGATTCTTCAATTTTATCATCCTCTTGATTGTTATACAAAGTGACTGGTATGATCGCAATGAAGGGAATAGCCCGGTTGGTTCCACTGGTCCCCAATGAAGGGACTCGGGTTCGAAACCACACAGAGAAGCATCTCTTGATTTATTACCCTCTTGTGCGTCCGGCCTTCGCAACGGGTTATGGGAGAGGGGGAGAGAAATCTTTCTCTCTTAAATCCCATCCCAAAGTGATTGTGTGTGTCATATATGTCTTCTGGTCCAAATTCTCTCATGTAATATTCTTACTTTGGTATACCCTTGGATAGATTCGTCCAAGATGGTGTAGTTGTTTAGCCTACAACTTATATGGTGATTATAGTTGCACATGACCTATGAATGGGAACAACTATATTTGTTGCTTTGGCCTACCAATTGTAGCTTTGGCTATCTTCTTGCTATCATACTCAAGTGCCTTGATGACTAGTGGTTCTTCATCCAGTCATTCCTAATGGATAGATCTTACATCAACCTAATGTTTTAGTTCATAATGAGCGTGTTCATCAAGTGTCTTCATCACCTCACCAATGTTGGACTATTTGTTGGTGCTTTCCATCTGAAGAATCTATTTCTGAAACTATTAGTAAGATTTCTACCTCCTAAGACTTTTGTGATATCCTCCTCTATGTTGAAGGTAGAATGATTGGTTGTTAGGATTGGGAGATCAGTTGGGAATCTAGCCCTTTTTGTATAAAGGAGTTGAAAAGGTAAGAAACATGGCTGAGAACAATCATCCCCTTGTGTTAGGAAATAGGATTCAACATATGGCATTCATGATTTCTTTATGTTCTAAGACCACCTAGTAGGGTTCAAAAGAAACTATTATTGCATTAAAAGGTTACCAAAAATTCATGATAGAAAAAGGTAACTGCCCCTTGAATGGAGGAGGGGAAAATGATTGTGTCTAAATATCAATGTTCTCCCTTTGTGTGGAATGGGATTTTTCACGTATCACCACAGATTGTTAGATAAATTGATATGATGAGAGGGAAATGCCCCTAGATTGAATGATACAAATGATTTTTTTCCAGTCTAATCATGAGATATATATGGTAGCACCATGATAAAGCTTAGAGTTTGTGATTGTTGGTTTAAATGTGAAGTTAGGATGTATTAAGGGACATGGTGGCCACTCAGGACCAACAAGTGTGATCAAATATGGGTGTGTGTGATTCCTCTCTCCTTAGCGGAAATTTAATGAGAGAATTAGTGACAAGAAAAGGGGGTCTAGAGTCAAGGTGACCCTCTCGGGGCCAAATAATGTTGTTGGACAAGGATATGTGAGATTGTTCTCTCCTAAAGGGTGATTTTATGAGAGAAAAAGTCACAAATAAAAGGGTACATATGGACAAGGTGACCCTCTGGGTGCGAAAGTCAGTACCATCAAGTAGGTTTTTGGTGGCACCAAGACAATGTCAATACCACCAACTGGAAAGTTGGTGTCATTGAGTTCTCTGTGACTCAAGCTCAAAGAATCAACTCGGTGCTACCTCGACAAACAAGTCGGTAGTACCAACACTTATCAGGGTTTCTAGTTAGCCGACAACTCAGTGCCACTAACATCCTATCAGTGGTATTGACTATGCATGATCAATGCAGGTTAAAGTTAACAAAAGATATGATGGCTTAGACTTAGTGATGGCCAAAATCCCACTTATGGCCTAAGCAAGTTCAACCAAACCAAGATATCGCATTCTATCTCAATGAAATAGAGCATAGAGCCGAGAGAGGAGACAAAGGAGACGACCAAACCTCTAGGAAGTTGATTTGTATCCAGAACACTATGGATTGAGGCATTCACCAGAGGGGATCATTCAGACCAATTTATCCAAAAATTTTCACTAGATCTTCTAATGTCTAGCTCATTTGTTCTTTCTTCTTCTTTTCTCATTAATAGAAATCATGTGGGGATAATCCCCTTGAGTCTTGGGACCCAGGAGTAGCCTGGTTTTGTATTATATTTGAATTCAATGATTATATATATATATATATATATATATATATATTCCTTAATTCTAGATGTAAATCTATGATTGATTAATGAATTTCCTGTGCTTGATCGCCAAAATTAATTTCTTAGACCGTTAACTGATTCGAGAGAGGGATTAAGGGTTAGATAGATCATAGATTTACATAGTCAATATCATGCTTTGGGAGAGGTCCTAAGGCTATGAAGGTAATAACCTAGAGATATCGTTAATTCTCCTATCTAATTCTTAAATCACTGCTAAAGTGGGTTTTGTCTTAGTATAGGTAGTGTGTTACGTTGTGGGAGTGGGTTATACTTGCTACTGGTTCTTAGTCTAGGGTTAAGAGTAAATGATTTTTAATGAAATGGAGTTAAATGCAATGTATACCATGGTGAAAATGTAATCCTAAGGTATCCACCTACTGTTGATCACATTCCACTTAATTTAGATTCCAATTCTTGTCCTTAATTATAAACAAACAACCAATCATTTTTTCCATAGGTCTAGCTGATTAGGTTATAGTTAGTAGTAGTCTCTCGACTATGTTTTTAACACCCGACCCCACTGCCCATTGCTCTAGTAGAGTTTCAGGAATGACAACTGGCCCCACAGACAACCACTAGCCTTAACTGTGTGCTTTGTCCTCACTCACACGCAAGCCATGATCAACTTCCTGACTGGTCACCCATCCTAGTACTTCTCCAAGTTGAGAATGCTTAACTATGGAGTTCTCTAGTGATGGACTCCCTGAAAAGGAGGTGCACCTTGGTGATATGGTTAGTGCAATCATTCCTTATAAGATCATTTTATCTGAGGCCTCAAATCATGGGACATTACAATCTCCCCCACTTAGACTCTTGACGTCCTTGTGAAGAATCAACTATATGGACTCCTAATATCAACTCATTTCAGTGTAGACTCAGAATGGCTCATAGACACCCAACTCCTAGTCACAAAATACCAGCATAAGGGCAGCTACATCACCATGGATAACCCTGTCCAACCTGCCTGGACCGCATGACTCAAGACTAGCATGCTACATGCCCATGTGGGCCCCACATACTGGAGGGGTTACAACTCTGATACCATTTGTAACACTCAGGCCCACTGCCCAAGGCTCTAGTAGAGTTTCAAAAATGACGACTAGCCCCACAGACCATCACTAGCCTTAACTGTGTGCTTTGTCCTCACTCACACGCAAGTTAGAATCAACTTCCCGACTGATCACCCTTCCTAGTACTACTCCAAGTTGAGCAAGCTTAACTATGGATTTCTTTAGTAATGGGCTTCCTGAAAAGGAGGTGCACCTTTGTGATATGGGTATTCTAATCATTCCTTTTAAGATTATTTTATTTGAGGCCTCAAATCTTGGGACGTTACAATGTTTCCTTGATTTTAACATTCGGGCCTCATAGGCCTATAGTACATGACATGTACATGCATTTTGCATGCATAATTTAGGTTTGTTAAGTTTTTGGTGCCGTTGAAGGGGAAATGAAAAGTCCAACACTACGATTGTTGTGACCGTCCACTCTAGGCCATTTCTTTTTCTTTTATTTACATTTAAAATCTTTTTTGTGAAATTGAGCATAATTGAAAATTTGTGTTTTATAAATTTACTAGTATTCTATGTTCTCACATAACCAATAAGTTTTAGGTACTAGTGCATGGTTCACACTCGAACAAAAAATTATGGAGAGTCTACTCCAACTATTTTAGATCCAGAGGAGATTGGCCAAAAAGCAAGAGAGTTTGAAGCTTCAGCTGAGAAGCTCATCTAAACCCCACCACCACAGATAGATAACACACTATCAGTAAACATGGACACTAACATTGAAGAAAGATGTAGAGGCAACACTTGAAGAACATATTGTCTGGGAGAAGATAAAAACATCCTCGCCACAACAAAACGGGTGCCAATGAAAAGGCAGTCAGTTAACATGCTAAGTTATAAAATAGATCCTGGATTGGTGACACTAGTTAAATCTCAGTCATTTCACAAATGTAGTACAGAGGAACCAATGGCACACATTAACTGTGACACCTCATCACGCTAAACGACATTGCTCAAAAATAAAACACACGATCAACTAGTAATTATCCATATACCAGAAAAGAGGTAAATTAAATCTTATTTTTACATTACCATCATGTTCAGAAACATTTACATAAAGGTTCCACAACTTGCATATCAACATATACCATATCATGTATTTACATGTATGTCTAGTGGTTGAAGACACAACTTGCTAAAAAAGATATGATTCCACATATGCATGCCATATAGAAACATTGACGAGCTGCCAAAAACTTGAGTCAATGTACATATCATCTACAAAATATCCCATGTTCGGACCTAAGAGTACAAGGATGACTCTAGGACACACTAACTACTAACCAACCTTCTGCTCCTATCTCTCTCCAAGCTTCTCATTCTCACCACCATGATCCTGACAACATCATTGGCGATCATCTAAAAAGAAGTGGGGTTCCACGAGAGTGAGACCCATATCCCAGCGAGAGATATAACTCTCAACAATGGTTATTCATTACATTAGATTATATTATTAAGCAAGTTAAGAAGATTAAGCAGGTTAAGAAGGCTAAGTAACTAAAATAGGCTAATCATGATTAACATAGTATATAGGGAAATAGATTATGCTACCACTTTCTATATAGTTGATTTCTCTTACCGCATTATATAACAACTAAGAAGTATAAGAAACAAGGAAAGGGTAAACATTCAATGTGAGTCATATTTAATCCTAAGCAGATATGTCACACACTTGGATTATGTCTTTCATTAAGACTTGGGGAAATTGAGGTATACCACTCAAATTCCAACTGACCACTGCTAAGTTGAAATCACTTTTGTAGAAGATCTATGAGAGCCAGTATCCTAAGATCTCATCCACCCTGGGTTAGTAAAAATCAGCCACAAGGGCATATTTAGTCAAGTTGCAAAATATCCTAGTCTACCTTTAGTATATAGGTCAGGACACTAGTAACGAGGGTATGAAAAACCCAAAAATCCGAGGTACAACCACAATTATCCTCAATTATATCACATATATCGAGTCATGATAATATGAGATACGACCTCGACCGCTCTCCTCCCAGGGTAGGACCGTAACCATCCTCAAAAACACACATATGCTCAATAGTATACGACTTCGAGCTTCCATTAGAGGAATAATCATTTCACCATCCAACAATTCCTGGTACTAGAGTGGATCTATGACACATAGCACTACATGGTTAGGGTTTCGCTTGAATAGTTAATGTCAGTTGGGTGATTTAAGGTTGCATCAATCAAGTTACATACAAACCCTGAAAGAGTTCTACAGAAACATGGGTAGATTGTAACTTCTGAAGATATGAAACGTATGAAATATAATGCTTATCAAATCATCACATGGTACTATTTCATTGCCATACATGAGACTATCATCATCATCATACCATCACAGGATACAAATCCTTGTCACATCATGAAGAGGATAACACCTCACTAAGGTAACAAAACCATGTCCAAGTTCATAAGACCATCCATACTATTCCCTACAATAATATCATCATCTTTCCATGCCTCACCAAAGGCTCATTGACCATCACCACACATGTAATCCATAAGTTTGACATAACATTGCATATAATTATTTTGGTATTCATATGAAAACCAATTAGGGTTACAACAACATAGAGAGATAAAGTACATCATGCATCATACTAATCACATAAGGAAGCTATGTATGATTAATCATCATCCCAAATTCATATTAGGGTTAGGTTTAACAAGGTGAGTTGAGTTAAGGTTACAAAAGAACACTAAAGGGTAAACCTAAGTCTAGCATCTCCATAAAGCATGAAAGCATGGCCAAATATCAACACACACGTTTTACTTCAACCAAACTCACACTCATCATGTCCGGCCGCGGAAAGGGTGGTAAGGGACTAGGCAAGGGTGGCGCCAAGCGCCACAGGAAGGTTCTTTGCGACAACATCCAAGGGATCACGAAGTCGGCCATCCGCCGCCTGGCTCGCCGTGGAGGAGTCAAGCGTATCTCCAGCCTCATTTACGAGGAGACATGTGGTGTTCTCAAGATCTTTATCGAGAATGTCATCTGTGATGCTGTGACTTACACAGAGCATGCTCGCCGGAAGACCGTGACTGCCATGGATATGGTGTACGTTCTCAAGAGGCAGGGCATGACTCTCTACGAATTTAGCGGCTAGAGCAGATCTCCGATCAGCAACTTTGCTAGAGTGGAGAATTTCAGTGGCGGGTAGATCCGAATCAGGGTCTTGGGGTCTGGTGATTGTCTCTTTATTTAGGTTACTTTACTCTGTACATTGGGGGTGCCTGACTATCTTTCTCTGCTGAAGTATATGATGTTTGCCTCTGGAAAATAGTTTATCGGTGAATGAAGAGTGTTTCTTTTATATTAAAAAAAAAGCATGAAAGCATAAAGTCAAACTCAACCATTTACCCTAGGATCAGGAAATTTCATCGACCACTTAGATCAGGAAAACATAGAAACCACTTAGGTTTTAGATACCTTGTCAACTTATATGATTAGATTCCTTAGTGACCACTAGGGTTATTAAACATAGCGACCAACGTGGTTAATAACTCCTCATCGACCACATAGGGTAAGAACCACTTTGGCGACCGCTGAGATTAGGGTGCACCACTTTGGTGAAACACTGAGCGTAGCCACCATCAACAACAACTTAGGGTTAGGGTTCCTTCAACAACTGCTTGGGTTCAAACCTCAATGACCACTAAGGGTCCAAAAACTTGGCGACCAAATGGACATACAAAACTTGGCGACCATATGCATTCAAAACATGGTGACCAATCATGGTGATCAAACCTCATCGACCACATGGAAAATCAAACTTAGCGACCATCAACATCAAAGTTCTTGGTGACCTCATGAAGTAGGTTGGTAGCTACTAAGAATATGTAAGGTCATCAAGTTGCATCACAAGGGGGATGATTAATTCGAAACCCTAATTTAGCAACCATCATTTAAGAGGGAAAAATCATAATTTATAAAAACATGCAAGGACCAAAACTTTCATTATCAAGTAAGGTTTGTGAACAAGGGTTTAGGGTTCATTCGAGCAGTGACATTTATTCAAGATCATCATACAACTACAAGCCCTAAGGAAATATGTCACCCTTCTACTTAGAACAACGTTTTAGGGAAATATTATGCACATGCAAGATGAGTGTAAACAATAATCATGGAGAAAGTTATATAACTCACCTTAGAGATGATGTAGAAACTCCGAACAACAAGGTAGATTGAAGAAAGAAGGAGGTAGAAACCCTATCTTGAGTACTCTCCTCAGCCAAGCCCGTTCTCTAAAAGGAAGCAAGCCCTAGGTTGAAAAGATAAGAAAGAAGATGTTCTTCAAGTTCTAGATCAAGATACACCATGGATCTGACAGAGAAGAAAAGAGGGAAAAATAGAACAACAATGAAAATGGAGGAAAATAAGGGGATCTCACTTACCAAGGTCAAGAAACCAAGCAAGGAAACACCAAATGATCTCAACTAGGGTAGATCCAAACCCTAGGTACACATGCAAGCAAGATCACCCTCCTTCTTCAACCTTGAGCTCCTTTTTCACTACCAAGAAAGGGCGACGAGCTCTAAAAGTAAGAAGAGAGAAAATGGGTTCAAAGGGTTTGGTTGTATGAGAGGAGGGAGGTATATATGTCTATGGGTGAGAGAGAAGAGAAGGTAGAGGTATCTAATCATGTTTTGCCAGCTGTCCAAGGTTAAAGCATCTCGCCCATGCAAGCATCTCATACATTAAAATAAGTTTACCACATAGATCAGCACTTGACAACCAGAACAAGAAATCTCATTGACCAAGGTGGTTCTGAAAAACATTACAACCACTAAGCATTCTTAGCCACCAAGATGATCAAAAAATTCATCTACTGGCAACCCTAGATGTTGGCGACCAAGACGAGTCGTAAACCTCATCAACCGCCAACCCTAGATGTCTCGAGGGAACTTCATTGACCTCCAAAACTTAAGACCACATGAAAACATAGAAATTGCCAACACTAGGTGGCTCAACACTCAAGGTCAAACATGAGTTAGGCATCCATGCAAAACCTAATCTCAACACATAATGTCACCACTGAAACCAAGATGTGACAAGGAACTCCAAAACACAAAAATATAAAAAATGATGTGAAAACATGTTAGGAACAAGAATAATGTGAAAAATTGCAAGAAAAACCCTAGATATGGGTAAGTTGCATAACATCCCAAAATAAGCACCTATATGCATAACTTGTTCAAATAGTGTCCAAACCGGACCAAACTTGAAATTTAAAATTGTAACATGGTATCATAGAACATCTTAAGGTTTTATTAAGGCTTTGAACAACTAATAATGATAAGTAAGCATGTTCAACCATAAAGCAAGATCAGGGTTCTTACAACTATAAACCCCTAACAAGGATTTTGCCCCCAAAATCCTTCGTGAACAAAGATGGGTAGTTCATACACATCTCATCCTCTAACTCTCACATGGCTTCCTCCATGCCACGGTGGTGCCACAAAACCAAAATTAAGACTATGACCTTCTTCTTTAGCTTCTCCACTATCCTATCCATGATCAACATGGGACCCTCAACATACGACACATCCTCTTCCAACTCAACCTCCACTAGATGAAAGTCTACTATGTATCAGGGTGACACTTCCTCTACATGGAAGACATCATGCAACCTATGCAACTTTGGCAGTAACTCAAGCTTGTCCACCTTCCCAACACGTGCCAAGTTAGGGTAGGATCCCATATACCTAAGATACAATTTACCCTTATTACTAAACCTCATCACACCCTTCTAAGGGTAAACCTTAAGATACACACAATCTCCAACTTAAAACTCTAACGGTCTACAACGGTTATCAGAATACAAATTATATTTGTTTTGGGCTACCTTCAAATATTACTATATCACTTTGATCATCTTTGTAGTCAGTTGAAGTAGCTTAAGATCCAAAAGATGATACTCACCTGCATCATACCAACAAAGAGGTGATTAACAACGCCTCCCATATAATGCTTCATACGGTGACATGTCTATACTTCTCTGGTAACTATTATTTTAAGCGAACTCTATCAAACTCAGGTGCACATCCCAACTTCTAAGAAACTACAGAACACATGTGTAGGGAAATACAGGCACATATTATAGCAGTGGAAACAAAAAAATTTATATATCAATATTCCCTAATATAGCAAGATTGCTTCAACTACTATGAAACAGGAAGGATGGTTTTATCAAGTTATACCTGATCCTGGAGCAAGTTCAAAAACAAAGTTTGCTTCTTTACAACTGCTGATAAGTTGCTCTTAGACGGTGGTTGTGCAGCTCCTCATCTTCACCACGAACAACTGTCTGTGCAACCTCTCAACAACTCCAGTGGTCTGGCCACAGACTCCAGGTTGCAGTTGCTCTCTGAGCAGCAGCCAAAGTACACCTTCCTCTAGAGTAGTCCACGCGGACCAACTAGAACTCCCATCGTTCACCAGGAACATATAGGAAGGAGTTTTCCTCCCTATTGGTGTACTAGTCACCAACCTTCTCTCCCACAATGATAACTTCTCAGTTGTTCTCTCCTGTTGGCTATCTGTGACGACCCAAATTTCTACATACTTTCCTTAGTGACATATACAGATATGCGTGCACTCATATCTATAAATGTCAAAAGGGAAAATAATAGAAATCAAGATAGCCAACTAAAATCAGAGATAAGCCAAGATCAAGTTCACATCATAGCAAATAGCCACACAACATTTCATTCAACAAAGTAAGATAAAGTCATACATATTGATACTGGAGAAATAAGAAGAATAAGTCTATGATTATTACATTGGATCTCAATCATCCTCAACATAATCTAGGAAAAGAAATAAACTAACATCTAGCACAAAAGGGATAAGAGGACTAGGTCTATCTAATAAATCCTCCACGCTTATTATTTGTGCCTTCATGTACTTTGAATATGCATTGCACTTTAATCATCAATTGATCCTTGTACCTAGAAAATACGAGAAACAAAAACATCACAAAGTTGGTACGTGGAATTAAAGCTATACTATGCTGGTATATAAAATACTCAAAATTGGAGAAAAGAATGAAAATATTATTTAGAAGCTGAAAATCAGGAAATCCCAAGTTATTACCCTTATTTAGAATGAATATGCATTACTATGGTGGACTTAGCACAAACATAAATATTGGGCCCTATCCCTGCGTACCTTGTACCATTAGGGATCTCCCTACGTACCTTGTACCATTAGGGAGGTGCTAGTCAACATTAATACTTTCCCTCTCTAATAGGGAGATTAATGAGCACCACTAGTAACTACATTTCACTTATATTCAATTATGTTCTTTCATGTTCAAGGCGATAAATCAACAATTAATCATATATCCACATCCATCAATGTATATCAATTTCATGCAAACAATTACTTATACTTAACATCCAACAAAACCTAGTCATATAATTATATCCACGTACCTTTAGTTCTCATATCTGGATTCCACAAATCTTAGATTAGGAGAAAGATAGTAGATCACCCTAAAATGTAAACAAAACCCTAAGTTACTATGGATCCTCATTATTCCACATTAGGGTTCCTATTAGGGTTTAGGTTATGTGGGATGTCACTTTAGGATACATAGGATTCCGAGTTGGGGTTTAAGATTAGGATCGTCCAGGTTATTAAAAGGACATTTCAGTTATTAGGGTTTTCATAAATTGTACATAATATTCATGGTGAGGTGAGGAGAACTAGAAATTAGGGTTCTTCTCAAGTATTAAATCAAGTATCTTCCTTTGGTAGGATTTCGAGTAACATGATGACCAAGATCGTAATTAGGGTTTAAAATGTTCCCAAGGCAGAATTAGAATCAGTTATAACCATTATTTCACAAAATAATGTGTTAAAAGGTCATTAGTGATGGTAGGCCATATTTTCCAAAAAGGTTTTAGATCCAGGTCATGATTACAGCTTATTTAGATAGCTTGGATTTTTCTGATGAAAATGGTGTATTTATTCGATATTTTCTGATAATCCTACCATTTTCTAGAGTTTTCTAAAATCTGAACAATCAGGAAAATTCTAAAGAAATAAAACAAAAATATAAAAAGAATTTGCGAGTTCTGCCTCATGGATCATGCAAGGGATCCGATCAGCCGGACCATCTCACTGACCCGCGAGCCAGTGCTCGTCCAGAGAGGTCAGGCTGGGGTAAAAAGACGTGACTGCCCCTTTGGGGTTTGCTTAGCATGGCGACAGGTCAGGGCAGGTTAGTAATCCTGCCCTTTTGATTACTTTCTTGTGCGCGATGGCAGCAGCTTGATCGGGCAACAAAGAAGAAGAAAGGCGGAGTAGCCCAGGCTGGATAGAAAGGGTCTGGGAGTGTGAGAACGGGCGGGTCGCATTCGCGGGGTCATCCTGAGTTCAACGAACCTAAGGAGCTCGCCAGGGGATAACTACAGCTACAATGGCGATGACAGGAGGCTCGGTAAACGAAATCTGAGTTCTAAGGTTTTACCTGCCCTCCGGCTAGATTGAGGGGTCATGAAGCTCCACGTGAGGTTCGTGAAGCTCTAGGTCCACTCCCAGCTGCTCGACGTGCCCTGGACCTCACCGGCGATGGGGCTTTGAGCTCGGCTGTGGCGGCTAGTCTACCCGGAGTTCTGGACCTTCGCGGCTCCAACCGGCAGTGGGAACCTCCTCGCCAAGGTCCACTGATGGTGTAGTGGCGCCGAATTGGGTGGAAGGTGCGACCGGAGTGAGGGGGGAGTTGACGTCCGGTGAACAGGAGGTGCTAGAGGGTAGGGAAGAGGGGGCAAGTCTCGGTGGAATTGATGGTACGGGAAGATGAAAGGGAGGTCAGGGAAGCTTTTGGGGGTCTTTTATAGACCCGGGGTGGAGTAGGGGGCTAAGCCCTAAATCCTGTGTCGCCGCCAGTGAGAGGCGCGAGAGTTCGGGGTGTCGTTCTCCCTGATCTGAGGGAGCTGGGTGACGTGGCGAGGGTTGTTGAGCTCGGTTTTAAGAGAGGGGTCAGTCCTCCAAGGATCTCACGAGGAGAAGGTGGGGTTCAGGCGTGAAGGTCATTGGAGGGATCGCTGGTTCAGCGGCCTGGCGAGGACCGAGTCTATCAGAGGTTGGAGACGACTTGGCAGTAGTCGGATCACGCGGGTTCTGTGATCGGCCGATCCAAGGGTGGAGATTACTCCCCTTTTAAAAGGAGTCGCGCCCAAGCCTACAACAAGACTGCGTGACATATAAATGTCAATTTAAATCGTAGACCTTAGTCCTAGGCTAGATTTGGTAACATAATACACCAAAATTCAAAAGTAATTAACTCCAAATTGGTAATTCCAATTGCGATGATATTTTAGGCATAATTTTATAATGTTATGATTTAGCTACGGTGCAAAATTAGAGTCCCAATTCGATTATTGACTTTGTCAATTGACTAAAAGTCATAATACTTGTATTATTGACTACGTCAATTGACTAAATGTCATGATAATTGTATTATGGACTTTATATATCATTATGGGTGGTCTTAGGTGAAATTGATAATTCTTTTAATTAAGTTAGTGAGACAAATGATTGAGGGCATAATTAGAACAATTAAAATTGTAAAGGAGAGAGACTAAATAATATATATGCAAAAACTCACTCTGTCACATTCTCCCCTCCTTTTTAAGAATTTTGTCCCCAAAATTCAAGCAACCTGAAAAAGGTATGGATACTTTTTCTCGACCTCGGTCTTTAGCTCCCAGGTGGCATCCGTTTCATCATGGTGGCTCCAGAGAACTTTCACCATTTCGATATGACGATTACTGCGAAGCTCCTTTGACTTGAAGTCGAGAATTCTGATTGGGGACTCAGCATATGACAGATCATCCTTAAATTTGAGAGGCTCATGATTCAAGATATGACTGGAATCCTTGACATAG
The DNA here is from genome assembly GCA_963693085.1 of Alisma plantago-aquatica. NCBI lineage: Eukaryota > Viridiplantae > Streptophyta > Magnoliopsida > Alismatales > Alismataceae > Alisma > Alisma plantago-aquatica. The sequence continues at coordinate 321,667,946 of OY856410.1, forward strand.
GGCTTCAGATTAGATACATGGAACACATTATGCATGGCACTATACTGAGGTGGCAAAGCAAGACGATAGGCACATTCGCCAACCCTTTCTAGAATCTCGAAGGGTCCAACATAACGAGGACTGAGCTTTCCTTTGTTCTTGGCCAAAGCTCGAATAGGTCGGATCTTCAGAATTACATGGTCACCCTCCTTGAACTGACGTTCTTGATGGTGAGCATCTGCATAAGACTTCTGTCTATCCTGTGCCCGCTTCATTCTCTGCCTAATCAGTGCAACCTTATCAGAATACAACTGCATCTCCTCGGATTTCATCAGGGTACGCTCTCCGACATCATCCCAGTGTAAAGGTGATCTGCATGGTCGACCATAAAGAGCTTCATAGGGAGGCATCCCAATGCTTGCCTGATAGCTGTTATTATAGGCAAACTCAGCTAAAGGTAAGTAATAGTCCCATGAGCCTTCCCAATCGAGAACACAAGCTTGCAGAAGATCCTCTAGAATCTGTACTGTACGCTCTGACTGCCCGTCTGTTTGCGGATGGTATGTTGTACTGAAGTTCAACTTGGTACCCAATTCCTCTTGAACCTGCTTCCACAGCTTTGATGTGAACTTTGGGTCCCTGTCTGAGACAATAGATGCTGGAACTCCATGTAGGCGTACTATCTCCCATATGTAGAGATCTGCCAACTCAGAAACCTTTGCAGTAGTCTTAACAGGAAGAAAATGAGCTAATTTGGTGAGACGATCCACTATGACCCATGCAGCATCGTATCCCTTCCTGGTCCTGGGTAATCCCACCATGAAATCCATGGTGATGTGTTCCCATTTCCATTCTGGAATCTCGAGGGGTTGTAGTAGACCTCCTGGTCTCTGATGTTCGGCCTTAATCCTTTGACATGTCAAACACCTGGACACAAAATCGGCAATATCGCGCTTCATGCCCCTCCACCAAAACTGACGTTGTAGGTCTTTGTACATTTTTGTTGTGCCTGGATGAACTGTGTACTTGGACCCATGTGCCTCATTTAGGATTGATGTCTTTATAGCTGACTTCTCAGGAACCCATATACGATTCTTGTAACGGAGACCTCCATCAAGACCCGCGGACAGATGTGTTTGCGGCTTTGACAGAAGGGAAGAGAGCTCTGCAAGATCGGGACTAGCCTTTTGTGCCTCAAGAAGTTCGAAATGCAGGTTGGACGTGATGGAAATGTTATTAACATGCACACGATCAGACAGAAACAGCGGCTTCCAGCCCACTAGATCCTCCATGTTCCTCCATTCGGGGACAGAAAGAGATGCACACACTGCCCTTTTTCTTCTAAGGGCATCAGCGACTACATTTGCCTTACCTGGATGATAGGCAATAGTGAAATCGTAGTCCTTTAGGTATTCAATCCATCGGCGTTGACGCATATTCAAGTCCTTCTGAGTCAGGATGTACTTCAGGCTTTTGTGATCGGTGAAGATGTCGAATGTTGCCCCGTATAGGTAGTGCCTCCAGATTTTGAGGGCATGAATGATTGTAGCTAATTCCAAAACATGGGTGGGATAATTTAGTTCATTGGGTTTTAGCTGTCTAGATGCGAAGGCCACTACCTTACAATTCTGCTGTAGGACACACCCTAACCCATTCCTCGAGGCATCAGTGAAAATTACAAACCCTTCATTGCCAGAGGGTAGAACAAGAACAGGAGCTGACGTCAACCTCTGCTTTAACTGCTGGAAACTGGACTCACAAGTATCTGACCAGATAAAGTGCTCATCCTTCCGAGTAAGCTTGGTAAGAGGGAGTGCAACTTTGTAGAAGTTTGGAATAAAATGACGATAGTATCCGGCCAGACCCAGGAAACTCCGAATTTCAGAAGGATTACGAGGAGGTTGCCAATCAAGTACTGCAGAGACTTTGGCGAGATCAACAGATATACTACCTCCAGAAATGACATGCCCAAGAAACATAACCTTATCAATCCAGAACTCACATTTTGAAAGTTTGCCATAGAACTTCTGGGTTCGAAGAATGTCAAGAACTGATCGCAAGTGTTCACAGTGTTTTTCCATAGAATCAGAATAGATCAAGATATCATCAATGAAGACGACCACAAACTCATCAAGATAGGGTTGGAAGACTTTGTTCATCAGATTCATAAATACACCTAGTGCATTGGTTAACCCGAATGGCATCACCAGAAATTCGTAATGCCCATAACGAGTTCGAAAAGCAGTTTTAGAAATATAAGAATCCTAGATTTTGAGCTGATGGTATCCAGAACGGAGATCAATCTTTGAGAAAACTTTAGCAGTACGAAGCTGATCGAAAAGGTCATCAATACGAGGAAGGGGATACTTGTTTTTAATAGTAGCTTGGTTCAACATGCGGTAGTCAATACACATACGCATATAACCATCCTTCTTTTTAACAAAAAGAACAGGAGCTCCCCAGGGGGAAACACTAGGACGAATGAAACCTTTGTCGAGAAGTTCTTGCAACTATTTCTTCAACTCCATCAGCTTAGCAGGGCCATCCTATACGGTGCCCTAGAAATCGGAGTGGTTCCAGGAAGAAGATCTATGGAGAACTCAATGTCTCTATTTGGAGGCAGCCCAGGAAGCTCCTCCGGAAAAATGTCAGGGAAGTCACGTACCACCTCCAGACTTTCTACAGGCCCACTACTAGGACTGGTCTCTGAGACTAATGCGAGGAAGACTTTACATCCCTTAGAAATGAGCTTTTTAGCTTTAAGAGAGGAGATTATAATATTATTACAGAATCCACTTCCCCTAGGGATTTTCACAGGATAAGAATGAGGTTGAGAGAGAACGACCGTCTTGTTTCTACAGTCAATGTGAGCATGGTATGTGTAAAGCCAGTCCATACCAAGTATAACATCAAAGTCTTCCATAGTTAAGAGAATGAATTCAAAGGGCATATCATGATTTTCATACTTAAGAGAAAGTTCATTAGTTTTCTGCAGAGTTGTGAGTATTTTGCCACTTGGAGTAGACATGTCCAGAGTATATCCCAAATCCCTTATGTGAAGATTTAATATGGATGCCAGAGTTTGAGAAATAAAAGTATTTGTAGATCCGGAGTCAAATAAAGCCTTAACAGGATGACCATTTAATAATACAGTGCCTACATCAGGTAGTCAAATTATGAATAATTGCAGGCTTGAATAAGATATTGAATTATAAAGAAATTAGGTTACCTTCACAGAGCTGGTTTGGATTTGCCTTGGCCTCTTCTGCATTTACTGCAGACACCCTGCCATTGCGGTGTCCCTGAGGCTGCGGAGCACCTCCCACAGGATTGCCAAAGATGGAGGGAGTGGGGCACTTGGCAACAAAATGACCCTCTTTTTTGCAGTTATAGCAGACGGGCTTGGTGTGGCGGCATACTCCACCATGGAAACGTCCACAAGTCTTGCACTTGGGATGATTTGTCCTCGGCTGGTTCTGGTAGCTTTTCTGTCCTCCTTTTCCTGAACCTCCTCGTTTCCCTGATCCCTTGTTGTTATGGCCTGGGTGGAACTTCTTAAACTTATCCTCTTCAGTTGTGGTTAACCCTAAGTATCCCATGCTAGAAGGTTTTTGCATGCCCTGCTCTCTCTCCTGCTTGAGGGCCATATCTAGGGCTTCATCTATGCTTCTGGGATGAGAGGCTATGACTAGGGTTTTTAGGTGGGCGGAAAGGCAGTCAACATAGTGTTCAGTAAGGTGGTCTTCAGTCTTGATGGGTGCATAACATTCCAGAAGTCTAAACTTTTGGGTGTAATCAGCTACTGAAAGACTACCCTGCCTTAACTCCATGTACATCTTTTCCTTCCTCTTCCTCTCGGCTATGGGCATAAAACGATCCGTGAAGAGGTTTTTAAAGGCTTCCCACTCCATGTTGTCTATTTCCTCACCCCTATTCCCGCCATAGTTCTCCCACCAGATTTTTGCCCCTCCCTTAAGCATATGGGTGGCGAACCTAACCTTCTTCTCATTAGGTACTTCTAGGGTATGAAAACCATTCTCTATGGTCAAAATCCAGGCTTCAGCCTTATCCATAACCTCAGGCTGATCCTCACCCCAAAAAGAATCAAGGTTTAGTTTAATAAAATCTATCACTGTCACCTCTTTCTTCCTAGATGAGCTGGGTTCTGGGGTTCCTTTTGTGGCGAGGGTTTCCATAAAATCTAAAAGGATTTTCTTCTATTCTTCCCACCTTTCCTTGGCCTCAACATCGGGATCAGGTACTTCAGAGGGTTCACGTTCTTTTCTTTTCTTAGAGGACGATTCCCCTGAGCTGCGAGTCTTAGGAGGCATCCTAAAATTAATTTGAACGTATTAGATTATTACTCCAACAATTATTCTCGTCATTATCATTATTATTTTCACATGATATTTTATTATTCTCATCATTTAATGATTAATATTCTGAATGTTATGATTTAGGGAGGATATCCTAAAATCCTTATCAGTCGATCCTTAGGACTTTCTAAATAGAGAGACTCCTTCCTAACCTTATTACAGAGGTAAGAGGGAAAGTTTAATTTATTTCAAAGCATAGATGAGAGGGAGGAATTTTTCCTATAGAAGAGGTGAGAGGGAAAATCTATAGATGAGAAAATTCCTAAATTAAGGTATGCCCAAGAATAGGGGACACTTAGGATATCGGCCAGGTAGACTTATACTGCCATAAAGGTAGCCTCGTGATTGCCAAGCTAAGTGGCTCGGAGACTTTAGTCAGACCCATGGCAGATGCTATCCTAGACACCTCAACCCTTCACATCCCTAACTCAAGGACTACCCTAGACTCATAATGGGGTGAATGAAAGTCATGTGACTATGATGTGTGAACATTGGCTCTGATACCAACTGTGACGACCCCAATTTCTAAATACTTTCCTTAGTGACATATACAGATATGCGTGCACTCATATATATAAATGTCAAAAGGGAAAATAATAGAAATCAAGATAGCCAACTAAAATCAGAGATAAGCCAAGATCAAGTTCACATCATAGCAAATAGCCACACAACATTTCATTCAACAAAGTAAGATAAAGTCATACATATTGATACTGGAGAAAGAAGAAGAATAAGTCTATGATTATTACATTGGATCTCAATCATCCTCAACATAATCTAGGAAAAGAAATAAACTAACATCAGTAAGAAAGGGATAAGAGGACTAGGTCTATCTAATAAATCCTCCACGCTTATTATTTGTGCCTTCATGTACTTTGAATATGCATTGCACTTTAATCATCAATTGTTCCTTGTACCTAGAAAATACGAGAAACAAAAACATCAACAAAGTTGGTACGTGGAATTAAAGCTATACTATGCTGGTATATAAAATACTCAAAATTGGAGAAAAGAATGAAAACATTATTTAGAAGCCGAAAATCAGGAAATCCCAAGTTATTACCCTTATTTAGAATGAATATGCATTACTATGGTGGACTTAGCACAAACATAAATATTGGGCCCTATCCCTGTGTACCTTGTACCATCAGGGATCTCCCTACGTACCTTGTACCATTAGGGAGGTGCTAGTCAACATTAATACTTTCCCTCTCTAATAGGGAGATTAATGAGCACCACTAGTAACTACATTTCACTTATATTCAATTATGTTCTTTCATGTTCAAGGCGATAAATCAACAATTAATCATATATCCACATCCATCAATGTATATCAATTTCATGCAAACAATTACTTATACTTAACATCCAGCAAAAACTAGTCATATAATTATATCCACGTACCTTTAGTTCTCAGATCTGGATTCCACAAATCTTAGATTAGGAGAAAGATAGTAGATCACCCTGAAATGTAAACAAAACCCTAAGTTACTATGGATCCTCATTATTCCACATTAGGGTTCCTATTAGGGTTTAGGTTATGTGGGATGTCACTTTAGGATACATAGGATTCCGAGTTGGGGTCTGAGATTAGGGTCGTCCAGGTTATTAAAAGGACATTTCAGTTATTAGGGTTTTCATAAATTGTACATAATATTCATGGTGAGGTGAGAAGAACTAGAAATTAGGATTCTTCTCAAGTATTAAATCAAGTATCTTCCTTTGGTAGGATTTCTAGTAACATGATGACCAAGATCATAATTAGGGTTTAAAATGTTCCCAAGGCAGAATTAGAATCAGTTATAACCATTATTTCACAAAACAATGTGTTAAAAGGTCATTAGTGATGGTAGGCCATATTTTCCAAAAAGGTTTTAGATCCAGGTCATGATTACAGCTTATTTAGATAGCTTGGATTTTTCTGATGAAAATGGTGTATTTATTCGATATTTTCTGATAATCCTACCATTTTCTAGAGTTTTCTAAAATCTGACCAATCAGGAAAATTCTAAAGAAATAAAACGAAAATAAAAAAAGAATTTGCGAGTTCTACCTCGCGGATCATGTGAGGGATCCGATCAGCCGGACCCTCTCACTGACCCGTGAGCCAGTGCTCGTCCAGATAGGTCAGGCTGGGGTAAAAAGACGTGACTGCCCCTTTGGGGTTTGCTTAGCATGGCGACATGTCAGGGCAGGTTAGTAATCCTGCCCATTCGATTGCTTTCTTGCGCGCGATGGCAGCAGCTTGATCGGGCAACAAAGAAGAAGAAAGGTGGAGTAGCCCAGGCTGGATAGAAAGGGTCTGGGAGTGTGAGAACAGGCGAATATCGTTCGCGGGGTCATCCTGAGTTCAACGAACCTAAGGAGCTCGCCAGGGGATAACTACAGCTACAATGGCGATGACAGGAGGCTCGGTAAACGAAATCTGAGTTCTAAGGTTTTACCTACCCTCCAACTAGATTGAGGGGTCACGAAGCTCCACGTGAGGTTCGTGAAGCTCTAGGTCCACTCCCAGCTGCTCGACGTGCCCTGGACCTCGCCGGCGATGGCGGATTTGAGCTCGGCTGCGGCGGCTAGTCTACCTGGAGTTCTGGGCCTTCGCGACTCCAACCGGCAGTGGGAACCTCCTCGCCGAGGTCCACTGATGGTGTAGTGGCACCGCATTGGGTGGAAGGTGCGACCGGAGTGAGGGGGGAGTCGACGTCTGGTGAACAGGAGGTGCTAGAGGGTAGGGAAGAGGGGGCAAGTCTCGGTGGAATTGATGGTGCGGGAAGATGAAAGGGAGGTCAGGGAAGCTTTTGGGGGTCTTTTATAGACCCGGGGTGGAGTAGGGGGCTAAGCCCTAAATCCTGCGTCGCCGCCAGTGAGAGGCGCGAGAGTTCGGGGTGTCGTTCTCCCTGATCTGAGGGAGCTGGGTGACGTGGCGAGGGTTGTTGAGCTCGGTTTGAAGAGAGGGGTCAGTCCTCCAAGGATCTTGCGAGGAGAAGGTGGGGTTTGGGCGTGAAGTTTGTTGGAGGGATCGTTGGTTCAGCGGCCTGGCGAGGACCGAGTCTATCGGAGGTTGGAGACGACTTGGCAGTCTTCGGATCACGTGGGTTCTGTGATCATCCGATCCAAGGGTGGAGATTACTCCCCTTTTAAAAGGAGCCGCGCCCAAGCCTACAACAAGAGTGCGTGACATATAAATGTCAATTTAAATCGCAGACCTTAGTCCTAGGCTAGATTTGGTAACATAATACACCAAAATTCAAAAGTAATTAACTCCAAATTGGTAATTCCAATTGGGATGAGATTTTAGGCAGAATTTTATAATGTTATGATTTAGCTACGGTGCAAAATTAGAGTCCCAATTCGATTATTGACTTTGTCAATTGACTAAAAGTCATAATACTTGTATTATTGACTACATCAATTGACTAAATGTCATGATAATTGTGTTATGGAATTTATATATCATTATGGGTGGTCTTAGGTGAAATTGATAATTCTTTTAATTAAGTTAGTGAGAGAAATGATTGACGGCATAATTGGAACAATTAAAATTGTAAAGGAGAGAGACTAAATAATATATATGCAAAAACTCACTCTGTCACACTATCCCTCCTTTACATGTATGACTTACCTGGGCTCTCTAGGTTACCACAACTAGAGAGAACAACAATTGTTAGAGGAACTGATTCTTAGTTGTCTGTGTTGTGTTGTACTCTGGGAAGCCCCCAGTACCCCTCTATATACATAAGGGGTTAGGTCAAGGTTCCCAATCCCCAGCCAATGTGGGACTAAAGCGAGAGTAGAAAGGACAAGAAGATCTTGAATTTTCACAAAAAATTTGTAAGTTTCACAACTTGTGTCAGTCGAAACGGTCGTTTCATAAGCTAAGATGGTCGTCTCACATACGAGACAATCTTTTCACTAAGCGAGATGGTGTTTGGGATGTGAGACGGTTGTCTTGCTAAGCAAGATGGATGTTTCATGCTTTTCCACTTAGATATGAATTGGAAAATTGTTTCCTAATTAATGTCACAGATTACTTTACTTGCACCCTAAGTCTGTGCAATTGAAATGAGTTTGGGAAAACTCCAGAACATTTGTTCGTCCCAACCAAGTTGTCTCACACCAGCGAGACACCCGTCTCACTCACCTAGATGATCATCTAGTGAGTTGAGATGAGTCGGTTGGTTCAAGGAAAACTTAGCCAAGTCGATCTTTGATCAACCTGACCCCCAAAAAACCATCTCAACTACATGAGACGCCTGTCTGGCTACCCAAACAACCATCTCACTCAGTAAGAAGGTCATTTGGCAGACTTGGTCAGCCATTCAAGCAATCAGTTGTGTGAATTGAATACCTAAACACTTTAGTAATCAATCCAATCGTCGTTCAAGATCAAACTCCTCTTCTAGATGAGTTCCTATGTGTGTGACCCTATAGGTCGCATGCCACGTTAGCACTGAATGTCCATAACTAGCTTATGACATCACAAGCAAAGAGTGGTGCCTAGTCGCACATCAGTGCTACCCAAGGGAAATGGAAAGTTGGAGAACAACTTCAACCTACAATCTGTGTTAGGTGTTGCAGTGATTGTATAATTCCTTTGTCTATGATATTCAAGTTGAACTTGAGGCATGGTTGGTCATCCTCTCAACTTCAATCCATGTTTCATGAACCAAGAGCAGACTATCTGAGAGAATGCGACATCGATATTATATATTGATTTACATGTGAATGCACATGCGTTTCTCAGTCTCACTAATCAAGTGGCCAGAATATCATACTCTCATAGGAGAGACAAACCTCATATCCATCACTCAAAGTCTATCCCCATGTGTCAAAGTCACCCAATCATCACTGTTATAACACCCATGTTTCACAAATGCATTTTATGATGTCAAAGCGTGCCCAACGACATGTGACGAGTGCAGTGATTTTAGGTCTAAGAATCACAATCACCACCTTCACTATGAGAGATGACTGTGACCACAAAACCATGTGTCACTCTCAAGGTGGGTCTGTCTGATACATTGTTCTCTAACATGTATATGTGTGCTTGGTTTGATATTGCCATATCATGACTAATGAGATTTAGTCATCAACTAACTCACACTTTGATCTTATGTACTATTGTTGTCTATCAACCTTCCCCGATAACAATCGATCATGGACATAATGAGAATATGTATATGTACTCTTAACATTTGTATGATCTCATCACAAGGATAGGAACTTGACAACATACATCATTGAGTAATATAATTATCTAGACATTCTCTCTGTATCATCATTATCTCATAACTGAGTGTAATAGATGTATTGGAAGCTTGCCTTTATATATGTGTTATTATTAATCAAATCCTTTTAGGTAATTATTCCATGTCAATCATCATATGATTTTCTCTATGGGCATACCTTACCAACAAACTCCCACTTGCACTATGAGCCAATCACCAATGGATCTCATCCTTAGTGATTTAAACATGTCCAACATGCTTCTACTGTACTAGTGCTAAAATATGGGGTTAGCAAAACTTTGCTTATATTCGGTATATTGCATGTTTCTTATCTCTTCACTATGAGATGAAACCACCATTATATGGTATTTGATATTCCATGCCTAACAATTATATTTATTTTCATCATAGTATCTAAACTAAGTCATCAATGGTGGGAACATCTATAAATTCATTATATGAACTTTTAGATCCATATAGTATCACTCTTTTTTCATAGCACAAGCATACTCAGCTTCTATTGTAGATTAGAATTAATGGCTATTAGTTCGGAACCTTTCGAACTAATCATTACTTATTCTTTTAAATCAAAACATATTTTAATTTTCCTATCACTTTGTTGTTTATGGAAGCTTGCATTGATGTAACTCTTTACATCCAACTCTTCCTTTTTATTGCTATCATCATTTACTAGCAATCTATCCTTAGTCTCTTCTCAAGTACTAATGGATATCTTTAGTGACTTTCCAATAACCCTTATTGGAATTTATATCATCTTGTCATGTCCAATACATACAAGATCATATGGACTAAGCTTGTTAATAGCTTACATGATAGATCCATTGTTGGGATGGCCCATGAAATCTTATTCATGATATTTCTATTCTTTACAAGAATTGGAATATAGGGTTCATGAGAGACCAATCCGTATTCTCTCTTAGAATCCTTCCATGTTGAATTATTTCAACATATTGGTATTGTACACAACTTCCATTATGAAACATTCAAGAACTATCTCATAGGTCTTGGTCCTTATCTCATAAGACATTTCACCTTATCCTTCATTGCTGAAGGAGTTTTTCATGCCAATTCTCAATATTCACAATATTGAGGTGTTATTCCTCATCATATGTGGAATATTCATATATGCTCCCACTAAATCTTTTGTAAACACAAATTTCTTCTTTTGTCTTGATTCACGTCAAACTCTTTGACTATTTGTCAAGTCAAAAGATCCCACTTTTGAGTTGTTTGTTTCAATCCCATATTGAACTTTGTAGTTTATGGACTTAATTTGCATTCATGAAGTTATGAAACATTGTAGGTTGTGTCATGCACACATCCTCTAATGTATTACCTTAAAGAATCCAATTTCCATTTTTCATATGCAAAATACCATAGTCCATTCTAACTACAACAATAAGCATGACAATTGGTAAAGGAATTTCTATCATGTTCAATATTTTGAACTTGATTTATTCAACCAATTTGTCCTTTTATGTTATCCATGTAGGTCTTAATCATAAGACCCTATCGCACCCTTTAGGTGTTACCCCTTTTAGTGGAACTATCAAGGTCCTACCTTGTTAGCTTACATCGACTCCATATAACTCATGGAAAGGCTTCTAGTTACTAGTTGGATCATCATGTATGACCAACCCATCTGAATTGTGGGATTCATAATCCTCCAATCTCAGATGTGTTCTACTAGAATATTTTGTTCTGTATTACATGATGAACTTGAGATTTCATAACAACTTGTGATTCTCATTGTTCTCATTGTACCCTTGTTGTTAACCTCAAACATTTTGAGTTCTACTTTAGCTCGCATTGATTCTTTAGGAATTTGGTTGTCCTATTAACAAAATAAGTTTGTTATTGGAAAGGGATTAGTAATGTTAAACTATCATAGTGTATGGATAAACCTTCTCAAGAAACTACTTTCTCAAGGTGGGTCAATCCTTTAGACCTATTGGGACATTTCCACTCATATATGATATCCTTTTAAACCATTCAAATGGTACATTATTTAGTGATAAGTATATATATTTATGAGTATGTAAGAAGATTATATTAATTGATAATTATATTATGACTTATCATGGTATAAATCCTTCATTCTGACACATCATCATGTTCAGACAGACTATCATGTGATACATTATCACAGTTCATTCCTAAAGGTACCCAAGGTGTTAATATAAAGTATTTCAACATTTGATCATATCAAAGTATCTTAATACTTTCATCAATGGTATACTTCATTTACAATCGCCTTGAACTTTTTTCAAAAGATTGATGCTTTCATTTTGTTTGGTACATATCACCATATTACCAGTAAATCAAAATGAAGTATTAATTATTTATCTATAGCAATCATTCCATAAGATCTTCATGCATTATATGTATGAGGTCTAATGGAAGACTAATCCTCCCACTAAATCTAAGTGAAGAACGTCATGTCATTTTGTGTGAAAGTAAGACTTTACATGTTTCCTTAGGTTCAATAACCAAGGGAATCTAGATCAACATCAATATGTGTTCTAGGTATGCACCTCTCATATTCATACAATATGACTAATGCTAATGATAGTCTTGAGTTATCAATTATAATCATTTGGTATAAACATTCATCTTTGATCATTTTTCATAAATATCACAAGATGTTTTAGGGCCAATGCCATGCAAGATCATGTCTTTGAGATAGAAGAACTAATAATTTTTTATTGATAATCATCTTTGTCTATACAAGATGCATAAAGAAAATGTTTCTATGGCATAATGAAGTACCAGTTCTAATAACTTTGTTACATGCCCATTGGGCTAATATAAATTTAAATGTAGACAATGGCTTCCATAATACTTACTCTATTTTTTCCATCCTTGTTCTTCCATGAAAGCCTTTACTTCTTATCAGATACTTCACATCAGTATGTTAGATCTCTATATGGTATCACATACCAAAATGAATAAGTAATCAAATTTATCTTATATGGTTTATAACTGAAGTGGAGGACTCAGTGCCATCATTCTTCTTCTTTATTTCCTCTAACTAGAGTAGGAAATTTCTCTTCCAATGTCTAGGCTGGTGACAATGGTGACAATTGCCTCTTTGTTTCTTTACTCCACCTTTTGCCTTAAGATCTTAAGATTTGGGCTTTTGGATAACTTTAGAACTCTTCTTAGCTTTGCCTTTACCTTTAGACTTCCCCTTTGTCTTGCTGATCATCATCACAAACTTGGTTGGTCCTTCTTCATTTGTGTCTCAACTGTCCTCAACATGCACAACAACTCTGTCAACGACTTGTCAAAGTCGTTCATGTTGTAGCTCATTACAAACTGACTATACGACTCTGGCAGGGACTACAAAATCACGTTAGTGGCCAACTCTTGACCCAAGGGGAATCCTGGTTTGGCTAGGTTCTCCACATACCTATGAGCTTGAGTACATGAGGACCTATTGGATCTCCTTCTGTCATGCTGCATTTGAACAATGCCTTGGAGACATCGTATCTCTCATGTCTTGCCTGATCTTGGTACATGTTCTTGAGATGTGTGACCATCTCAATCACCCCCATGTTCTCATGCTGCCTTTGCAACTCATGGTTCATTGAACATAGCATCAGACACTTGACATCCATGGCATCCTCAGTATGCTTCTTATAATCATCCTTGTCAGCCCTTGGGAGCATTTTGAGTTAGTTCCTCTGATTCTGGCATTTCTAGGACATAGAGCTTGCATTCATGCACAACATCCTGAACCAATCATAGAAGTTGTTCCCAATTAGTTTCTCATTCTAAGGATTGATCACAAATAAAAGTGATTATTCGGTGTTATCATTTGATTCTACAAAAGAATTTGCAATTTCATCAAAAACTCATTTTTAATTTGATTTGATTACAATTTGAGGGATAACAATTAGGTCTTTAATTAATTATCATTCTCATTATTTGTTCAAATTGATAACCCTTAAGTATCAATTCGGAAAATTACAGCAAATAGTTTTCTAATGAGCCAAGATCCATATTTGATCAAGTCATGAGTTGGCTTTTGCCAATCGCCCACAACGGGACTATTTAGGTAGGCCAACTTGCCAATTACATCATATGCAACTCTTATACAGATGATATGCACAACACCTTGCCATGATCATCTGCATGCCTCTGGGCTTGGGCTCTCCAAGTCACTAGTTAAGCCCGACCCAACCAACAATATGATAGATACACACCATGCTTTGTGCAATTCTACATACCTACCATCACACTTCCATGAGTTCGACGACACACCATGCTTTGTGTAAATATATGCTTGGTCGGTCAAGTTTTTCATGTATATTGCTATTTGAAATCATCTTAGACTTAATATGTTTGATTGAGGGTTTTTTATATATATCATATATATACATATGTTGTATCCAATCACCACATATATAGTACATATCATATACATGCTATATCCCACAACGTAAACATGAAACATAGAAAAAAAGGTGATGGTTATGGCCATGTCTACTTATAATTCCTTGGAGCCACAAGGAATTACTACCACCTAGGTTTATCATAACATCATATGTATGAACCTGCAGTTGATGTAGATATGTTCTTGCCAAATCAGAGTAGATCAGTTCAACCCTTGAACCAGTCGTCTCGCCTCTTATCCGGTCGGTTGGTCCTCCTATCCAATCGATATCTGGACTCCTTCTAGTACTCTGGAAAGCCCCCAATACCCCTGTATATATAGGAGGGGTTAGTGTCAAGCTTCCCAGTCCCCAGCCAATGTAGGACTAAAGCGAAAGTGGAAAGGACTAGAACATCTTAAATTTTCACAACAATTCTAGAAGTTTCACAACTTGTGTTAGCCAAAACAATTGTCTTGTAAGCTGAGTCAGTCTTCACGCACATGAGACGGTCATTTCACTAAGTGAGACGGTCATTTGGGATGCAAGATGGTCATTTTGTGCTTTCCCAATCAGATATGAATTGGCAAATCGTTTCCTAATTAATGTCACACATTAATTTACTTGCACCCCAAGAATGTGCAATTGAAACGAGTTCATGAAAACTCTAGAACTTTCGTTCCTCCCAACCAAGCTATCTCACACCAGCGAGGCGCCCATCTCACTCACCCAGATGGTCGTCTGGTGAGTTGAGATGAGCCAGTCAGTTGAATCATATTGAACCGATCGGTTCAAGGGCAAAACTTAGCCAAATCAATCTTCGATCAACTTAACCCCCAAATGACCATCTCAACTACATGAGACACTCGTCTGGTTGCCCAAATGGTCATTTCACTCAGTGAGATGGTCATTTGGCAGACATGGTCAGCCATTCAAGCAATCAGTTGTGTGAATTGAACACCTAAACGCTTTAGTAATCAATCCAATTGCCATTCAAGATCAAACTCCTCTTCTAGATGAGTTCCTATGTGTGTGACACTATATGTCCCATGTCACGTTGGCAGTTAATGTCCATAACTAGCTTATGATATCATAAGCAAAGAGTGGTACCTAGTCGCACATCGGTACTACCCAAATGAAATGGAAAGTTGGAGAACAACTTCAACCTACAATATGTGTACGGTGTTGCAATGATTGTATAATTCCTTTGTCTCTGATATCCAGGATGAACTCAAGGCATGGTTGGTCATCCTCTCAATGTACAATCCATGTTTATTGAACTAAGAGCAAACTATCTAAGATAATGTGACATCAATATCATATATTGACTCACATGTGCATGCACATGCGTTTCTCAGTCTCGCTAATCAAGTGGCTAGGATATCATACTCTCATAGGAGGGACAAATCCCAAATCTATCACTCATAGTCTATCCCCATGTGTCAAAGTCACCCAATCATCACCATTATAGCAACCCATGTTTCAATACTATGTTTGATGATGTCAAAGCATACCCAACGACATGTGACGAGTGCAATGATTTTAGGTCTTAGTATCACTATCACCACCTTCACTATGAGAGATGACTGTGACCACAAAACCATGTGTCACTCTCAAGGTGGGTCTGTCTGATAAATTGTTCTCTAACATGTATCTGTGTGCTTGGTTTGATATTTCCATATCATGACTAATGAGATTTAGTCATCAATGAACTCACAATCTGATCTTATGTGTTATTGTTGTTTATCAGCCTTCCACAATAACAACTGATCATGGACATAATGATAATATGTATATGTACTCTTAACATTCTTATGATCTAATCACAAGGATAGGAACTTGACAACATACATCATTGAGTAATATAATTCTCTAGACATTCACTTTGTGTCCTCATTATCTCATAACTGAGTGAAGAAGATGAACTGGAAGCTTGCCTTTATATATGTGTTATTATTGATCAAATCCTTTTATGTAATTATTCCATGTAAACCATCATATAATTTTCTTTGTGGGCATACCTTACCAACAGCATGCCCTCAAAAGGTCCTCCAAAATATGAATGGTCCTCTCAGCCTGACCATTTCTCTGTGGGTGAAAAGTTGTGATAAACCTCAATTGTATCCCCATAGCTATATGTAGATGCTCCCAAAACTGACCTGTAAACTACAGACCTCTATCAGATACTATGGTCACTAGAATACCATGTAGATGGACTATCTCGTAAACATATATTTGTGCCAACTTCTCCACTATATACATTGTTTGACTGGAATGAAGTGAGATGACTTGGTAAACCTGCCTACTATCACCCAAATAGAATCATTACTTTTGGCTATCCTAGGAAGACAAACTACAAAGTCCATGGTGATATGATCCCATTCCCACTACAATATCGATATAGGTTGGAAAGTTCCTACAAGCTTCTGATGCTCTACCTTGACCTACTGATAGACATGACTCTTAGCAACAATCTATGCCACATCACACTTCAGACCTGGTTGCCAATACTTATCCTTCAGATTATAGTACATTTTGGTATTTCTAGGATGCATTACGTACATCGAGGAATAAGCTTCCTTAAAAACTATCTTCCTCAAATATTCAAATTATGGAACCACTATCCTTTTATGAAAGCAAATTGTCCCATCCTCTATCTCATGTAAGCCATCATACTTCTTGATGTCAAACTCTAACATGATATTTTGTATCACGACATCAACACACCAAAGCATGTAATTGTGCCTTGTATGTAGGCGATGACAAAGATGACTACTTGCTCAAAGCATCAACCACCATATTCTCCTTCCCTGGATGGTAGTCTATTGTACAATCATGGTCCTTGATCAGCTCCATCCATCTCCTCTGCCTCATGTTTAGCTCCTACTTCAAGAAGATATTGTGAAGGTTCTTGTCATAGTGAATATATGACACTTCTATCCATGTAGATAGTGCCTCAAAATATTCAAAGCATGAACCACATCTACTAGCTCCAGATCATGTGTCAGGTAGTTCTCCTTGTGTTTTTTAAATTGTTGTGAAGTGAAACAAATTACATTCTTGTATTCAACTGACACACATCCCAAGCCGTTCTTTGAATCATCATAGAAGATGATGAAACCTTTCCCTTAATATGAAAGCACTAACACTGGAGCACTTGTCAACTTCTCCTTCAATAACTAGAAAGAACACTGACACTTGTCATCCTAGACAAAATGAACACCTTTTCTGGTCAACTTTGTTAGGGGTAATGCTACAGAACTGAAACTATTAATGATCTCCTATAGTAACCCGCTAACCCTAAGAAACTCGGGACCTCCATTGATGTCTTCATCTGTTCCCACTCTATCATTGACCGTACCATATTAAGGTCCACACAAATACCTTTAGCAGATATGATGTGGCCTAGAAAAGATACCTCAGCCAACTAGAACTCACACTTGTTGAACTTGGCATATAACTTGTGCTATGGGTTGTGTTCCAGGAAAATCAATCTCTCTAGGAGGGGGGAACACCAAGAAAATCTTTAGGAAAGACATCCTTAAACTCACACACTACATATACTTCCCAGATAATAGGACCCCTCCCATTTGTATCCACAACATGTTCCAGGAAAGCCTCACATCCTTGTCTCATCAACCTCTCTGCTATCATCGCTGACACCAAACATGTAGGGAGAATCTCCCTATCTCCTTGGAAGATCCAAGAAACATTTCCATCATAAATCGTCTCCAGCTTGGAACTATAATCCAAACCAACCTTGTACTTCTCCAAGGTATCCATTCCTAGGATCATATCAAATCCATGCATGTTAAGTGGCATAAGATCCACTTGAATGTTGTGCCCCAAAAAAGAAAGAACACAGGATGGACACACCTCCCTCAACTTAGAGAACCAACTAGAGGGGTTTCTAGCTGAAGACTATCAGATCTACTATAGACATGAATATTACAACTACTTATTACCTCTCTGGTGATAAAAGAGTGTGTCGCACCCAGGTCAACCAAAACAGATACGAAAAAAGAAGCAGATAAGTCAGAATGAAAAAGTTGCATCTTACCTATCACGATCCTAGATTGACTACTCCCTCCAGATGACTCATATAATAAAATCTTTTCGTCTCTTGTTGTTGTCCACGCCTCATTCCAGTGGGTCAAGAAGATCATGCCTACAATGCCTAACAACATCCTCTACCACCATCACTGTTGTACTGTTGTTGCTGCAAACTTCACTCACTCTACCTCGACTGCTCTATTACTTCTTCTTCCTTCATAGGGCACACCCACCTCATATGCCCTAGTTCTCCACACTTGTGACAAGTACTTGACTCAAACTATGGCCTAGATGGTCCTGTCACTGACACAGATACTGCACTATTTTCTCTTACCGACGGAAAACTGCAACCTCTACCCCTACTCAGGGATCATTGAGACAACACACCTGCCCTTGGTTTAAAAAAAGTTGATCTCTACTAAGATTGTGATGAAAAGAACCTTGGCTTCTTAAATCCACCAGATGACTACTCCTGGAACTCATATGGCATCTTCTTAGTGCTGGCTTCATGCTTCTCGATAATGGACCTCTCAATCCTCCTCACAAACTCCACAAAGGTAGAGAGCCTCTCTCTATTCTCCAAATAACTAGCTGTTGTAGACAACTCTGATCTCAGAGCCTTCTCAAACCTCCAAGTCCTCTCCTTCTCCATTACTGCCATATGAGGGCAGAACCTTAAATATCCATAAACTTCACCTCATACTCGTTTATCGACATCAAACCTTGGCACAACTTCTTAAACCGACCTATCTTCTCATCTAGGTATGTCTTAGGGAAGTAGCAGCTCACAAACTCCCTTTCAAACTCTTTCCAACTTATCACAACTGCTGGCATGTTCTCTTCTTATATGGCCCACCAATGTCCAGCACTGTCCTTCAATAGATAAACAACGTGCTTCACCTTTTCCACTTCTGGGATTTTTAGGATCTTGAACACCTTCTCAAGCTCCATCAGCCACATGTTGGCATCCTCTGGGTCTGCTATACCCACATACTTGATAACCCCAACACATCTTAGTCTCTAATAAGTCTTCCCAGAACCCTAGGATTCTGCATTAGGGACGACTATCCTAGCTTGAGGTACGATCACTCTATTTTCTAAGTGTGCAATTGTGGCCATGAGCTATTTAAACATGGACAAAAAGGCTTTATGGGCCATGGTTTTAGAGTCTAACTGAGGCATCACGGGCTGCTCCGACCCCATCTCATGGACTCTATCATAATGTGCCTGCCTCCTACCACCACCTCCTAGAGTGAAAAAGCTATTCTTTACATTCTCTTCACATTCTCTAGACATATCTATATGAGCATATGCTATGACCAGATATGTTGGATAATGTAAAAACATACACAAACCTAAGTCCCATCTCCTTGTAGACTCAGTGAACCTAAAGCTTTGATACCAACCTTAAGTTGTGATATCCCATCATGCTAAACAATATTAGTAAAAAAACAAAACATTTTATCAACTACTAATTATCCATATACCAAAAAAGAGGGTAAATTAAAATCGATTTTTACATTACCATCATGTTCAGAAACATTTACATAAAGGTCCAACAACTTGCATATCAAGATATACCATATCAGGTGTTTACATGTTTGCCTAGTGGCTGAATCCACAACCTATTACAAAAGATATGATTCCACATATACATGCCATATACATATATTGACGTACTGCCAAAAACTCAAGCTGATGTTCATATCATCTAGAAAACATCCCCTGTCTAGACCTGATAGTACAAGGATGACTCCAAGGCACACTAGCTACTAACCAACCTTTTGCTCCTACTACTCCCCAAGATGCTCTTCCTCGCCATTACGATCCTGACAATTTCACTGATGATCACATAAAATGATGTGGTGACCCACAAGAGTGAGACTCACGTCCCAGTGAGAGATATAAGTCTCAATAGCGGTTATTGATTACAACATATTATATTTTTTAAAAAGTTAAGTAGAATTTAAAGAGGTTAAGCAAGCTAAGTAATTAAAATAGGTTAATAATGATTAGCATAGTATATAGGGAAACAGATAAAGATACCACTTTCTA
The DNA here is from genome assembly GCA_963693085.1 of Alisma plantago-aquatica. Lineage (NCBI taxonomy): Eukaryota > Viridiplantae > Streptophyta > Magnoliopsida > Alismatales > Alismataceae > Alisma > Alisma plantago-aquatica. The sequence goes on from OY856410.1 coordinate 321,688,034, forward strand.
TACAGTTGATTTCCCTTACCACATTACATAAAAAATAAGTAATATAAGAAACAAGGCAAGGGTAAACATTCAATGTGAGTCGTGTTTAATCCTAAGAAGATATGCTACATGGTTGGATTACATCTTTTATTAAGCCCCGAGCAATTTGATGTATACCGCTAAAATTTCATCTGACCGCTTCTAAGTCAAAATTAGTTCCATATGAGATCTAGGAGAGCTAGAATCCTAATATCTCATCCTCCCTCAATCATTATGCGTCAGTCGTAGTGACATATATAGTCAAGCTACAAAACAACCTAGTCCTCCTTTGGTATATAAGTCACGATACTAGTAACTAGGGTACGCAAAACCCAAACATCCGAGGTACAACTACAACTATCCTCAATTATATCACATATACTGAGTCATGATCATCTAAGATAAGACCTCCACTGTTCTCTTGTCGAGGTATGATCGCATCCATCCTCAAAAACATGTATATACTCAACAATATACGACTCCAAGCTTCCATCAGAGGAATAATTGTTTCACCATTCAACAAGTCTTGACATTGGAATAGATCTATGATACATGTCAATACATGATTAGGGTTTCACTTGATTGATTAATGTCAATTGGGTGATTTAAGGTTGCACCAATCAAGTTACATACAAACCCTAAAAGAGTTCTCCAGAAACAATGGTAGATTGAAACTTTGTAAGATATAAAACGTATGAAATATAATGCTTATCACGTCATCACATGGTACTATATCAATTCCATACATGAGACCATAATCATCATCATACCATCACATGATATAAATCCTTGTCACATCATTAAGAGGATAACACCTCACTAAGGGCACAAAACCATGTCTAAGGTCATAAGACCATCCACATTTGTTCCCTATAAGAACATCATTATCATTACATGCCTCACCAAAGGCTCATCAACCATCACCACACATGTGATCCATAAGTTTCATATGACGACAAATTAGGGTTACAACAACATATAGAGAGAAAATACATCCTTCATCATACTTATCACATAAGGAAGCTATGCATGATTAATCATAATTCGCAATTCATATTAGGGTTAGGTTTAGCAAGATGGATTGAATCAGGGTTACAAAACAACACTCAAGGGTAAACCCTAAGTCTAGCATCTCCATCAAGAATTAAAGCATAAAGTCAAACTCAACCATTGACCACAGGATCAAGAAGATTCATCAACCACTTAGATCATGAAAACATAGTGAACACTTAGGTTAGAGACACCTTATCAACTGCTAGGTTAGATGCCTTAATGACCACTAGGGTTATAAAACATAGCGACCAACATGGTTATGAACTCCTCATCGACCACATAGGGTAAGAACCACTTTGGCAACCGTTGAGATTAGGGTGCACCACTTTGGTGAAGCACTGAGGGTAGCCCCCATCAACAACAACTTTAGGTTAGGGTTTCGTCAACGAACTCCAGGGTTCAAGCCTTAGCGACCACTAAGGGTCCAAAAACTTGGTGACCAATAAAGATACAAAACTTGGCGACCATATGCGTTCAAAACTTGGAGACCAATCATCGAGACCAAACCTCATCGACCACATGGAAAATCAGACTTATAGACCATAATCGTCAAAGTTTTTGGGAACCTCATGAAGAGACCACAATTTCATCAACCACTAAGCATCCAAATAAGTTGGTAACTACTAAGAATCCAAAAGGTCATCAAGTTGCATCACAAGGGGCAGATTAATTCAAATCATAATTTATCAACCATCATAAGAGAGGGAAAATTTATCATTTCTACAAACATCCAAGAACTAAAACTTCCATTGTCAATTAATGTTCGTTCACAAGAGTTTAGTGTTCATCCAAGAAGAGTTATTTATTCAAGATCGCCATACAGCTACAAACCCTAAGTAAAGACATCATCCTTCTACTTAGAATAACGTTTTAGGGCAAGATTATGCACATACAAGATGAGTCTAAACAATAATCATGGAGAAAGTTATATATATTTCCTTAGAGATGACGTAGAAACTCCAATCAGCAAGGTAACTTGAAGAAATAAGAAGGTAGAAACCCAAGCTTGTACACTCTCCTCGACCAAGCTGGTCCCTTCTCCAAAAGGAAGCAAACCCTAGGTTGAAAAGACAAGAAAGAAGATGTTCTTCATGCTCTAGATCATGCTCCACCATGGATCTGACCAAGAATAAAAGAGGGGAATATAGAAAAACAAGGAAAATGGAGGGAAAGAGAGGGATCTCACTTACTAAGGTCAAGAAATTAAGTAAGGAAGCACCAAACGACCTCAACTTGGGTAGATCCAAACCCTAGGTACACATGCAAGCAAGATCGGCCTCCTTCTTCAACCTTGAGCTCCTCTTTCACAACCAAGCAAGGGGGACGAGCTCCAAAAGCAATAAGAGAGAAAGAGGGTTCAAACGGGTTGGTTGCATGAGAGGAGGGATGTTTATGGCTATGGGAGAGAGAAGAGAAGGTAAAGGTGTCTAACCATGTTTGCCATGTGTCTAAGGTCAAAGCATCTTGCCCATGCAATCATCATATACATACAACTAAGTTGACCATATAGATCAACAATTGAAAACCACAACAAGAAATTCTCATCAACCAAGGTGGTTTAAAAAACACAGCGGCCACTAAGCATTCTTAACGACCAAGATGATCAGAAAACTCATTGACCGCCAACCCTAGATGTTGGTAACCAAGATGAGTTAGAAATCTCATCGACCGTCAACAATAGTTGGCTCAAGGGAACTTCATAGACTTCCAAAACCTAGTACCACATGAAAACTTAACAATCTTCAACACTAGGTGGCTCAATACCCAAGGTCAAACATGAGTTAGGGCATCCATGCAAACCCTAATCTCAACACATGATGACACCATTCAAACCAAGATGTGACAAGGCATCCAAAAGTACAAACATATCAAAGATGATGTGAAAAAAGTGAGGCACAACAATGAGGTGAAAAATTACAAGAAAAACTCTAGATATGGGTAAATTGCATAAAAGCCCAAAACTAGCACATATATGCATAATTTGTTCAAACAATGTCTAAATTGAACCAAACTTCAAACTTAAGGTTGTCACATAATATAAAAGCACATATTAAGGTTTAAGCTAAGGTTTTGAACAACTAAGTCTGACAAGAAAGCATGTTCAACCATAAATCAAGGTCAGGGTCTGACATTAACAACTTTGTGGAAAGTTGTGCCATGTTGAAGATCAAAAAGGTTCCAACTACAATGATCTACTTGAAGCTATTCTCCTACCAATTGTCAAATAAGGCAAAAGCATAGTTTCTTAGAATTCCACCAGAATCAATAGAGACCTAGGATGAAATGATTGACACCTCCTTAAAGCGATATTTTCCACTTCAGAAGACCAATGAACTAGTGGGGAAGATTCACAATTTCAAGCAACACGTAGAGGAGTCCTATTATGAACCATAAGAGTAAGTTTAGAACATGCTTAGGAAGGCCCCTCATCATGGGATTGATCTTTATCAGAAAGAGAAGACGTTCTAATATGTCTTGCACAAAAGGGGAGAGGACTAGTCTTGTCAAGAAGGCTTCTTTTTGCACTATAAGGTTACCACTTGTCATGAGATCTTGAAGAACATGGATAAAAACCAATCTTGGAGAGAAGGGAGAGAAGCAGCATCAACAATCAAGGGTGCTATGGAATCTAGAGAGATCACTGAAATGAAGGCTTAGATGGAGAGACTCACAAGGAAGCTGGAGCACAAATGGAATCTCATTTAGAGGTGAAGAGGAGTGCATGTACTCGACTCAACAATATCAACAAGATAGGGGTCCTAGTATGATATAAAGAATTGAATACATGCTAATCATGCTAGTGAGTCAGAACAAGGCCGTACTTGACTAGACAAAAAGAGTGCAGCAAAATCAAGGGGCTCAAATCCATAATATTGAAAAAAGATATCTCAGCTGGCACTAGAGGTGGCAGCCATAAAGATGCCCATTCAACATGTATTTCATGGGAACATAGAAACAATGCATCAAAGTCATTAAGTAAATTTCATCTCTATTCTCAAGAAACCAGAGCATGTTACTAAGGAGTCACCAGATCAACACACCTCAGACCCAAATTGTGTGTATGTTCCAAGTGTTCCATTTCCCCACAGCCTATATAGAAGAATAAGAGGATGCAAAATGCCAGTGCACTATGCTCACACATGCACCTTAGTTAATACATAGTCGAAAACAAGCAACAAAGATACCCCATCTTCATTGGATATGAAAGACAAGGAACTTTAAATCTCCATGATTGCCACATCACCACCTCTAGTTCCAGAAAATGTATTTGTGAAAGAAGCTCAGGTGAAGGTTCTACTTTGTAGTGGAGTAGTCAGAGTCAACAAGGAGACACCCACAATTTAGAAGTAGCAACCACATGGCATCCCACCCACATGAGACATTCCATATTCTATCCTATGAGGTGGTGTTAAATCAAGCTTAGGGGAGGAGATCCCAAATGTTACAAACATTCCTCCTCACAAGTATGCATAGAAACCACATGTTCCATTCCCGAATACTATGAAGTCGAGAAAGGACTACAAATAGTTCAAGAACCTAACATCTTTTTAAAGCTCCGCCTCAACATCCTACTGGTGGATGTGATAGAACAAATTCCTACATTCTAAAGATTCTTAAAGGATATCATCAATAAGAAGATATGGATAAAAGATACTAATGTTTTGTGTGTTGATGATATGGTGAGTGTAATAATATAGGGAAGATTTCTGATGAGGAGAAAAGACCCAAGATGTTTCTATATCCCTTGTTCTATAGGCAACTACCATTTCCAACAAGTACAATGTGACTCTGGGGAGAGCATAAATCTGATGCCTCTCCCTACCTTTTAGAAGGTAGGATTGAAGAAACAGACAATTCTTCCATTTTGGAGCTGTGAAAGTGTGAATGAACATTAAACCTATAATAGATGTACAAAAATAGTAGGAAATATAAATAATTGATAAAAGTACTCAAATTTCAACTAGTACCTAAATTATAGAAAAAATAACACAATGTCCTAAATAAATGACCTAAAAGATGTGATGGAAACGGATGAATATGCATTCATTAAACAACACATATGTGCATTGGATGATGGAGAGAAGGTGGTTTCTACTAAAAGTAGGTTGATCAATTGATCTCTTTCAAGGTCAATCAATCAATCTATGTAGTGTTAGTGGTCAATCGATCTGGTAAGTGAAGGTGGTTGATCCAACTATGGAATGGTGTTGATCAATCAATCTGCCTCTTTATATGTTAGTCTATCAACTTAAGTTGGAGGCTGATCAATTGATCTCTCTATTTTGAGGGTGTTCTATTGATATATAGTGATGTATGTCGATTTATCTAACTCTTTCAAGGTCGACTGCTCAAGATGAAGTGCATGTTGATATGACTCTTTTGAGGTTAATCTTTTGACTAATGAAAGTCAATCAACCTCCCTTTCAAGGGTGGTTGATCAAGAAGCGCCATGGATGGTTGTGATTTGGATTTGTGGATGGATTTCTACAATCTCTTGATGTCTCTAGATCCTTTCATATGAAGGAAATGGTTTTCTTTTATAGGAGGTGGATAGGAAGGCCAACAACCTCCCAATGAATGTGATGAGGTTCTTGTAGTGAATGTGTTTCTAGTGATAATATGAAGTGTCACATGTTTTGGCTGACACGTGAAGGTTTATCAGTTGAAGTCAATGGAGCTCAATTGGCGATGGACAATAGTTGGAAGGTTGATCACCAGACATTTGATTAGTGGAGCTCAATCAGTCGATCAACTACTAAATGGTCAACCACTAGGTGTTTGATCGCTAAATGGTTGATCAAAGTGATTGATCAATGGAGCTCAATTAGGTGATCAATCTATGGATTTGAATTACTAGAAGGTTGATTGGGTGATGTTGATTAGTTGGTCCTTAGTCAGTAGAGGTCCACCAACATAGCTTAATCAGTACAACTTGACTAATTGGAGCTCAACCGATAGGCATCGATTAGTGAAGTTTAATCACTACATTTCAATAAATGGAGCTCAATCAACAACATGATCAGTTGTTAATCAAAGAGATCAATCAATCAGTGGTTGATCATGGATTTGATCCAAAGTTGTTGATTGTTTTTCCTACTAGACATGCCCAAAGTACCATTTAGGCCAGGGCACTACCCGTCACCTTTTTAGAGGCATATCCTTCCTACCTCCTGCCCTCTAGAGGGCGACGAGACCCCCAGATCGTATTGGTATGGCTGGTATGAAGAGATAAAACTCCAAACATAAAAAGGGACTCAAGAAAAGTATCAAAATCTTCATAAGATGACATAAAATGTAAATAGAATTACATGAATCTATTCAAGGGAAAACTAAGAGATCAAATATGAAACTAGAATAAAAATATGAGTGAAATTAGGATGAATATGCATTTATCATATATCGGGTTTAACATGACACCTCAAGTAGCCGATTTATCTACTCTGATCAATGTTCCACGTGAAACAAACCTCCCACTCTTTTCCACATCATTCCACTAATTTTCATAGCCCCATAGTCCTCCTCTATGATATCCAAACCATTGAGTATCTCTTACCAAGCAAAAGCAACCTCAAGAATTTTCGTAACTATTTCCATGGATCCTTAGGTGGTACAATGATAAAACATTGTTTCTTTGGAATCACAACAACAAAATATATCTATCATCTTCTTTCTTATTTTTCAGCTATGATTGTGAATTGTTAAGCTTATTCCTTGATTGATAGTCAATTACATAATCATTATTTTCTATTTCTTATAGTGGTATATATATGATTGTTCCTAATTTTTCACAATTTGCATATTGCAAATCATCAACCATGCTTTTCTTAGATCCACCAACGGGTTAGTAGACAAATCACAATGGGATATTTAGTCATTGTATTTTCTATGTATGTTCCTCAACCATGTCGCTTTATTCATTTCTTGTGTTGGTCCATTCCTTCATTCTTTCTTTTCTTATAAGATTCTCTTTGTCATCCAATTTAATAGAAAGCCAACCTAATTACTTTCTTTGCTTAAAAGCTTCTATTGATCATTCACTTTGATAAAAAACCAAATTGTAGTTTTCATAAGGGAAATTGATGCAAATATCCAACTGTAAAACACTTCATATTGATCATTCAATATTTATAAAGTGGTGTTCCATGTTAGATGTAACAAACTAAAACCTAGAATCTTACCCTAATCCATGATTAAAAGGTTAGCATTCTTGGTTATTTAGATTTGATCAAATAAGGATATAGTAGTGTGTAAATCTAATGAATATAGTTAACACATGCAACACGAATGATTCAAATGGAAACCCTAGCTTGTATAGTCTTGGAAACAATTATAACATATTTAGTGTTTTTAGGTTCTATGATCACTATCACATATCATAATACATTATTTTAACCTAATAACCTAAATATATGCAAGAATGCAAGTAAATTCATGGAATGTCTCATATGCTTCCTTGCTAACTAATATTCACATAAAGGCTAAGATATGTTTAATAAGTAGCACATTGTTCTTATCAAATGAATAAAAATAACAATGTTAATTTCCATGTCCATAAATATGAATATAGTACCATTGCCTAAATAAATATTGAATTAATGGACTTTATGTGCAATTGAGCAAAATAACCTAATTCATGCGTAATAATATAAAGTAACTCTTTTGATATCGATGTGAAGGTAATAGAACTCCAATTTGTGATAATTGATTAAAAGGATGATGTAAAATAACATACATATAGATAAATAGCCTAAAACTCAATGGGATCTATAAGATCCTCAAATTTTGTATATATGAATTCTATGAACATAAGGCTTGATTTGATAAATAATTCCTTAATTTCATAATTGTCATAATAATAATGCTATGTTGAATTCACCTTGTAGCATGGGTTCAACCCATGGCCCAAGGGAGGCCCATAAGACTGTTTGCTTTGCAAATAGGTCCTTGTGGCACAACTTTAATTAAATAAGAGATTTCATTCATAAATAAAGAATTTAGAGTTTGTGAAGTGTTAAACAATCAAACATGGAATAATAAGAAAGTTCCCAAAATATTATAAGATAATTAGTGATTTAGATAGCTAATGGGGTAATAAACTAACTACCACTTGTAGTACATGTTTTGGATATCAAATAAGGACAATTCGATCTAATTTTCTGGAACATTTCAAGATAATGAGGAAAATAATATAATTATAGAACTTGAGATAAAAGTGACTTTCTATGTAATGTGGGTAATTGTTTTAAGAAAATACTTTTATAACAAGTTGTGGATATATGTGTTTCTATGTTGGAAATGTACTAAATGATTTCCTTTTTAAATAATGCATACTTTTCATAACCATGGGAGAGAGAGACCAATGGGAGGAAAGTAAAGATAATATTTTTCTCAAGCCACATATACATATACCTAACAAGGGAACAAAAGAATTGGAAAAATTAGGATACGAAATAGATCTTGATGAACTAGTGAAACATTCCCTTGAAAGTAGTATCTACATATAGGTTTCTACTGTCATGGTTCCATAGTCTCTTTTTGATGCAAACCTGAATCAAGGCTTGATGGCTTCTTTGGCCTCCTCGCTCGGCCCTGCAGCCTCCCTAGGTATTACAATGGGGAGGAGTAGAACCTTTAGAGGATGCAAGTGGAAGTCATGTGGTAGAGAAGACAAGCGATGGTGGAGGGATTATATTACCAAAATATGTCTATGGCCAGAGTTAGGAGGTTCCTTTGCAACAATGACATTGCACTAAACTAGGGGATCATGGTAGTCAACAAGGTTAGGAGAAAGAAGACACTCTAGGGGCGTGGAGACACAATTATGGTTGTGACAACAAGAAGGTGGCATGGGAGGCAAAGTTGAAGAATATGAGGCAAGCAAGGTGGATGAAATCATGCTTATGCCTTGCTGGAGCAGGCTTTGATGAAGGCTCCCTGCTTCCAAGCAAAGTGGTGTGCACAGAGGGAGGAGGGAGGCAAAATCACACTCTACAAGTGTGGGGGTGGGACTGCTAGAGAGAGTGGGAGTTCTTGCAAAGAGATATACAAAGATAAAGAGAGAGAGATCAATGCAGCTCTAGTGATGGGAGCTAGAGATGGTGTTGGCAGTGGCCTTCATGCGTCCGTGTTCGTGGAAGGCACACTTCATGAAGGAACATGGAGGATGAGAGGAAAAGCCCTAAGCCGAGTTGGCCCTAGACTGGTTGACTTAGAATTTCCCAATATGCAAGCCGCACCCCACTCTTCTAGTTGGATTGGAGGCCCAATAACAACCTACTAGTTCAAGGTAAATTACATTTATTAAGTATATTTTTCAGTAATTATCATTAAAAACTAATCTTTTCAATCATGATGAACTTTTATATGAATTTGATTAGGAAAATGAGTAGAATCCAATTAAAATATGTTTGAGGCCTAGTTCTAATCTAAATTACAAAAGTATATCTAACTCATGAATGTAGGGTAAATGATATATGGAAACCCTAGATCTAATAAAATGTTGAATAGATTGAAAACGTCTACTTTTACACAAACAAATATTTTTGAATATGATGGGAATCTAAGATGATGATGTATAACTAGGATGTTTATACCAATAATCATACATACGGTGTATTATGGTTTTTAAACCAAAGATAATAATTTGTGATAATCTTAATGCACACAATCTGATTTAGGTGTCCATAATGCAAGGATATGATGGATCTAGTAATTAGGGTTTCACCTAATGTCTAGTTAAGTTTTATAATTATAATGAATCATGATACAATGGAATTAGAGGTTGGTACCCTTATTCCTTATCCAAATTTGATACGACCCTAAACCCTAGTTTAGGACATATGTTTAGTATGTTGTGAATGTTTATGGTGACACTTCAGGATATACGTACATGCATATAATGTTGATTTCTTGGATGTTTGAATACATAATGTACTTGAAGTATTATTTCATAGTCTTCATGATTCTACATTGAGATGGTTACGATTACAAATACTTGCATGTATCAACTTTTGAAGATTGTCGATGGTTTCTCAAATATTTGTGAAATAAACTATTGAATTTTTATTTACATTTTATTCAACTATAATGCCAGTATGAGTATCATATAAAGTAAGTTATTGCATTTTCAACCCCCTAGTATGACATGTATTAAGGGATTATGCACATTATACCTTGGAGTGATGGTGATTATGCTCAAGATAGAAAATCAAGCATGGGTTAAAATATTTAGTAAAAATGATATTTCTAATTTGCAATTAAGTGATTGATTATATGTTGTTATTTTACTTGCACACTTTTTTATGCACTCCTCGTACATAGTATAGCAATATACTAATTCACATATTTGATTGTATCCATTTTAGGCAAATGTCATTATATGAGGATACAAGGACATGGTGAATCAGATGAAATCAATTCTAGATACTAAAGCTAAAGAGGATTGGTTAGATGCTTCTTCTCATATGTAATAGTTCTCATGTTGAAATATTATGTAACTCATTAGAATAACATTATTATACATATTGAAAAAAACAGTTGTGAAATAATGGAAACTATTTGCCATTATTTGTTATTTGGTAAATCTGGATCTTGGGAATTTAGGTAATGACTCTCGACTTGAAGATCCTTTCCTCATTAGGGGACACTAAAAAGTGAGATTGTTACATTATTAGAACTCATAAAAGGAAGTTTCAAAACCTAAATATAATGGAAAAATCATGATCCTTGGGTCATAGTTAGCTTGGACGTCAATTTTCACATTATTTGAACAATCCTAGATGCCTTAACTTTATTAAGGAAGGAAACTATAAGTTAAAACCCAACATATTGAATAATATATTGAATGACTTTGAAAGTGTGAAGTAATCTAAGTTCGGGCTCTACATATATAAAATAGCCTATTTGTCAAATTTCATTTCTATTGGAACTTGTTTGAGTCCTCAAATAATTTGGGAAAGATAAAGTAAGTTTTAATACCTAATGTTCAATGTATTAAAAAAATGAATCAATATAGTTTCTCAGATATATTTATCTATCTCACCCTTTCTTGTGGATTTCTAAATTTCCATGATGAGCATATGATTTAGTAGCCATAGGATGCAGATCTAGCAACCCACAATTTGTTTCTTCCTCAATTCATATAAGGCAAGTACCATCAACCTTCCTTTCTGTGATTTCTCTATTTGTTCTCTATCTCTTTTTGATATTATTTCTCTATTGAATTCCTTATATGATTCTTCATGAATTGATCAACACCTACCCTAATAAATTCCTTTTCTAATAAAAACCATAAAGTTCTTGTTCCAACTATTAACCTAGAAGCCATGATGCTAAACTCCATCTATATAAGAACCCTTTTCATCATCTTTGTCTCTCCAGGAACATGCAACAACCTTCAATATTCCCTAGTCCCCCACCTTGCTCACGAACTCATTTTTCTTTGTTGACCTCTGATGTTGGAAGTGATGGAAGAATCTCTCTCAAACAAACCCAAGCTTTGGTAAGTCATACGAGCTACCCACTGGTGCCAAATTTTTTCTATCATATTACCAATAAGATGAACTTGAAGCTCGTAACGCTTCAATGTTGTATCACTTAGGGTATCTCACATCCCAGAAACAAGACCAAAATACCCCAAATTTTTTTTGAATCTTGAACCCGCTTTTCTCCATCACCAAACAAGATAGATCCCAACTTTTGCATTTTCTTGTTTTTTTGTCAGTCCTGATTTCTAACCATTTTGACCGAGTCTCTTATTATATTCAGCTGGTTCTTAGATTTTTAAAATTGTGGTTGCATTCTGGTTTGCTTAATCTTTCTTGGTCCATTTTGTCTCATTTTTGGAGCTCGTTCTCCTCCCACTTCATCCAGCATGATAGAATGGTGGTCCTCTCCTTTGATCATGTAGATGACTAATGTGAGGGGTCAAAGATCTAGGGTTGGATATAAGAACCCTTGGGAACTTTTACCTGTCAATGAGAATCCCTGATTAATGAGTTGGGCTCTTGGTTTTGTCTCAATAAATTTTCTTCTCAATTGTCTCTGATACATCAAGGAAGAAGAATCAAGGACTCATTAAACCTAATACACCTTTGCATATATTTGGTTTTGTTTTATGCATTAATGTTATTTTGTCTTTTCCAGCCCTTGCAATCTTGTTGACTGCATTTTGGTTTGAGTAGTACTAGGATCACATGTCATGTTGTCATATGGTTGTCTCAATATTTTTTATAAACTAGATAATGCTATACATGGATTTTAGGATTTTTTAATTGGTTGATATTCCTAAAATCCATGGTAAATTATAGATTGCCCAGTAAAATAAAATAAAATATGTTTATCACCTAATAAAATCTAATAAATATATGATTTTTTGGATTTATCGAATAGGTTAGACTTTTTAAAATTTATAATAATATTCTGCAAGTCATAAAATAAAATAAAATTGCTATGAATTCAAATACAATCTACAAGTCAGTGAGGTTTTGATAACCTAATTTATTAATAATAAAAAGATGAATTTTAGGGTTTATGCATTTTCATGTGAACCTAACCCTAATTCTATATAATATGTTTAATAGTTGTTTCGAAGACCCTAGATTGGACCTAGGTGGACTTTGTAACATATGTAGACCAAATACGAGGCATATTGCAATCCATCCATTTAAGTTGAGAAATTGATATGATTTCTCTCTATTGATGTATGGTGCATCCCCTTGATCATATTGATCAATTAATCCAAATTTTCTCTCTTTTGATGCATATTGCATTCTACTATCCATATTGAGAAATTGACCTAAATTTCCTCTGTCTCTATTGATGTATGTTGCATCACTTATTAATCATATTGAGAAAAAACCTACATCTCTCTTTCTCTTTGTCCTTTGGGACATGTTGTCCTATACACCTCTCTATCTCCTTTGAGATGTTGACTATTTATATGATGATGTTGATCTTTTGATCTCTTATCATTTTGTTGAATATTCTTGCTAGATCCTAAGTTTTATCTTCTTCATACTAGTCCATGTGGAAACACTAATTTTCTAGTGGTGGACTCTTATGGTTTTATTATGTACTTCAATTATGTATATATGTGTGGATATTCATTTATTGGTCCACTGACCTAGTTAATAATGATTGGATGATCTCAATTCTTTTATTTGAAGTTTGACTGCACTTATATCTTGCCTCTAGATTTTATACACGGCATAGACTAATTTTATTTCTAGTAGCAGTACATGAGTACAATGATAAACATGGGTGTGCTTATTATGTCCACATGTACTTTTCCACTCAACATATATATAGGACACACTTATCTGCCAGGCATGTCCTTTTCTACCCACCTTTTGGATGACATCCTATAGTGTCCCAGTCCTACTTTAATTAACTTTTGTCTATTTTGTTTACTTAGTCTACTCATGTTTTGTGATAGTATTGATGCAACATTATTAAAGTCAAGAAATATTTAATTGATTATATTCTCAAATTTCTCTTTGATATCCATTTGGATGATTCTTTCCCCTCTTGGTTTGGGAAGCCTTGATAGACATTTTATTGATGTCCTTTTTCCTAAAGTTTCTCAATCCCTAATAGTATGCTCATATTGACTTTCATGTTGACAATATCTATTTTGTCTTCTCTTGTGGGGTAGGATTCCTACCCCTAGGTGATGGTGATGGTTATGGTGGAACTAATAGGATGACTTAGACTTTGGATTAGAGAAGATGACAAGTGGGAGATAGACTTGGAATATATTGTATTTCCTATACTTAGATCCTAAAGTAGTTTCTTTCAAGTAAACCCCAATTGGGAGAATATTATGTAATCTTTTGAATTGAATGTAGTCATGATGCTTTATTCTGCTTCCATACTTTGGTCGTGAATACCATTACTTTGAGAAATGAAAAATTTACACCTATTTCAGCATACTTGTTAGTGTGTTTGGATCTGATGGATTATTCCTCAAATTTAGTTATGAGGGAATCCCATCTTGAGTCCCACTACTTAAAATATGGTATCGAAGCATGGGGGTCAAAATATGACTATTTCAATTCATCACCTTTAGGATCCCTATCTCATCCTATAAGTTCCTATGTAGGACCCTTAACTCACATAGTCACCATCTGAGAGAGTTGTTTACCCTAGAATTTGCCTAAGTCATACATGAGATGATAAAAAGAAGATATAAAATCATTTGGGATACACATAAGAGTTTTAGTTTGTAAACCCTAATTAGAGGAGGAATTAGGTACTCTTACCCTACCATATAGGTAAATGGTCATATATCTCTTTAGATGATAATATCTTACTTTAGGGTGGATTTTGGCATGAGAATGAGAAAATTGTTGATATGGAGATCATTTCTAGAAAATTTTGACTTGGTTCTCACAATCGATTTTAGATCTATATTTTATTTTATCTTGAATAGATTGTGTTGCCAAAAACTTATTTCCATTATGCTACTATATGTACAAAAATCTTCGTTGGGTTTTACCAATGATTTCTTGATACAAGTTACAAAGAAGGGGTGTATGAAGTCTTGAAAGGGAAACCCTAAAACAAGATGAACTAGAAATCTCAAACCCTAGTTTTGATTCAAAGTGATTACTAGGGAAGTAAGTATTGTGTGAAAGGTTTAGTTGGCCTACCCTTCAGTCTCCCTTAAGTTGTATAAGGTTGTATCTAATGACCTATAGGATGCTCTTGTGAACCGATAATGTTGTTAGGAACCCTAGGTATATATCATATGTTAGTGGATACTTTACATGTGAACAACATAAACTCCCAAAGTGCTCATGACTAAAAGATGTATATGTAACCCTAATATCTTGAAGAGTTGTTTAGTTTGGTTTGATAGGTTAAACCTTTTAAGGGGTGGAGATTAGTTAGTTGGTAGTGTAAGGGATGGTTGGATTTTGAAGACAAAATCCTCTTTAAGGGGTGCAATGTTGTAACGTATCAAAACCTAGAATCCTACCCTAATCCATGATCAGGAGGCTAGCATTCTTGGTTCACTAGATTTGACCAATCAATGATATAGTTGTTTGTAACTCTGATGAATATAGTTAACACATGCAACACGAATAACCCTAGCATGTATAGTCTTGTAAATAAATATAATACATTTAGTGACATTAGGTTCAATAAGGAATATCACATATCATAATAGATTCAGATTAACCTAATAACCTAAGTATATGCAATCATGTAAGTAAATTTATGGAATATGTCTCATATGCTTCCTTGCTAACTAATATCATATAATGTCTAAGATATGTTTAATAAGTGGCACATGTGCTTAGCACATGGATAACAATAACAATGTGAATTTACATGTCCATAAATATGAATAATATACCATTATCGAAACAAATATTGAATTAATGGACTTAATGAGTAATTGAGGAAAATAACCCAATTCATGTATAATATATAAGGTAACTCTTTTGATAGCAATATGAATTTGATAGTGCTGTAATTTGTGAACATTCTTTAAAAGGAGGTTAATAATATATATGAAGATAAATAACCTAAACATTAATTGTATTAGAACTTAGAAAAGGAAGTTTGAAAACCCAAATTTAAGGACAAAGTTGTGATCCTTGGGTACCAATTCGTTTGTGTGTCAAGTTTCACATTATTTTAACAATCCTAGATGCCTAAATCTTATTAAGTAAGGAAAATATAAGTTAAACTCCAACATTTAAATAAAGTGGAATGTAATCTAAAATTCAAACTCTACATGTTTTAAATAGACTTGTGTCATATTTCACTTTAATTGGAACTTGTTTGAATCCTTAAATCTATTGGGAAAGATATGGTAAGTTTTAAATGTCTATAATTCAAAGTGTTTAATAAATGAATGGAATGTATTTAATATTGTTTCTCTGGTATATTTGTCTCTCACACCCTTTCTTGTTACTTTTTGGATTTTTGTGCTAATCATATGCTTTGGTATCTGTAGGATGCATATTTGGTGATCCATAGTTTGTCTTATTCCTTGGTTCATATAAGGCAAGTAGCCAGAACACTACCATAAGCCCTCCTTTTGGTGATCTCTCTCTCTATTATTTATATCTTCCCAAGATTCTTTCTCTATTGACTTCCTTATATGATTCTACATCCATGGATCCACACTTTCCCTGCCGAATTCCCTTTTCTAACGAAAAACCCTAAATTACCTCTCTCAACTAATAACCCAGAATCCACGACTCTAAACTCCATCTATATAAGAATCTAATATAATCATCTTTGACCCTTCGCAAACCTGAAATAGCCTACAATTTTCCCTAGTTTCCTCACATTTACTCCATCCTACTCGTTTTGCCTTTCTCAGCCTCCGATGTTAGCGGTGGAAGCAGAAGATCTCTTAGACAAATTGGTTAAGGGAGAACTGTACCTAGGTTTTGTCAAGTCAGACCGGTTACACACTGGTGCCCAATTTTACCTACGTCATATTATTGGTGAGATGAACCTGAAGCTTGACGATGCTTCAATCACTACTACAAAAACAATGTTCAACATCGCTTTTAGAGGCGTCAGTTTTTTAGTAAAACCAACACTGTTAACATTAAACGCCAGTTAATAAGGACATCCGACGTCTATATTTGAAGACTAGCCAGACACGAGTATCACTTTTCATTCAGTGTCAGTTGAAGAAAAGAAACTGACGCCTAAAGTAGCCCGCGAAATCCAATATTTTTGAGCAAAAAAAAATTGCACCAAAGTATCAAATACAACGTCGGTTTTTACCTAATAACCGATGTTGAATGAAGATAAAATGTGCGCCAAAAGTTCCAATATGTGCGTCAGATGTCTTAGCATAACCGATGTGATAAGGGTGCGCGCGCCGTCCCCGCCAAAAAAAATTAGGGTAAAGGAATGTCCAATTGGACGTTGGTTTGTTACTATCAACTGACACTTAAGATTTTAGGTGTCAGTAGTTTTGTAGATAACCGACGCCTTTTACAAACTTAATAGACCCGAGATCACCCGAGTCTTCCCCTTTCTTTTGTTTCATCACGAGAATTTTCCTCTCCTGCTGCTCGCCTAAAATCCCCCGACGATGCCCCCGCCCGCCCGCATTCAACCTGATGCTCGCCGTCGTTGCTGCTGGTGCGTCTCTGCTCACCACCGTCAGCACCACCACGCCCTCCTTCTCTTGTTGCCATTCTGCTCGCCGTAGTCAACCTGTCGCCTACCTCTGTGCCGCTGCCTCTGTTGCTACTACTCTCCTCACCAGTGGTCTCCTGCTCCTCCTACCGCTGGTGGCCCTGCTCTCCTCACCGGTTGCCCGAAGGTACCTACTCCCTCTCTTCTTCCTCCGCCCTTAAGCAGGTACCCTGCTCCGCGTGGGATTTCACAACATGCACCAGTGCTAGAGACCGTGTGGGCTGGTCCTCCACCTCTTCTTCTTCCTCCTACTCCCTCTCCTTACCAAATGGAAAGCAAGGCCACGACCGTGGCTGTGTTGGCCTACCACGGCCGGTAGGCCAACACGACCGTGGCCAGTCCACACGGTCGTGGCCTTGCTTTTATCCATTTGGTAAGGAGGGAGCAGGAAGAAGAAGATACATTTGCAATTGAATACTAATGCTTGACCTAATTCTGTATATTTTTATGCATGTTGAATTTATATATTATAACCCTAATACACATTTCACCATAATCTTGAATTAACTATATTGCTAAAATCTTGTGATCAATCTATGTAAGATATTAAAACCCTAATGTTAAATCTCTGATTTTGTAGTGATGTGTCACCCTAACATCTACATGAATCCCTATTGTATGATGTAGATTGATGATAATGCATGAGCTAGTTTGAAATTTTGAAATCAATTATGAATCTCTCCATCCCTAGGTCATACTAATTTATGTGTAATCTTTATCTTGATGATGAACATGCATGGACACTCGAAATATTGAAATCAATGTTATAGAATGATAGCACATGTATTTGTTGGCCTAGAAACCCATCCAAGATTTACTCATTAGGAGTAAATCTTGGATAGTCCCCGATTTGGGACTATTCTTGAACACCAAATCTCACTTAGGATGTAAGTGTATAATGTGTATTTGGTTTTCAAGAAAATTCGTGTAGCATTTCCCTGTTTGTTCTCAAAGTACATCTGTACTTGGAGAACAGCGGGGAAATGCTGCCGAAATTTTCTTGAAAACCAAATACACATTATACACTTAATAGTGAGATTAGGTGTTCAAGAATGGGATAGGTGGTACACATTTATTATATATAAGAATGGAAGAACATGTATTTGTTGGCCTAAAATTTTAACCATGCAAAAACTCTAATATGTTAACCCTAGACCCTAATCTTGTTGTAATATATACTTATTTTCTCTTTGATCATAGAATGGATAGATCATGGATGTCCATTCACAATTGCTGCACCCCAGAGTTTATATTTGGTCTTGACCAGTTTATTAGATTTGTCAAGGAACATAGGAAACAACCTGGAGATAGGTTCTACTATCCATGTAGGCATTGTGGGAACAACTTGAAAGTCAACACTGGTTACGAAATCAAAAGTCATGTCATGTGCAACGGGATTATACAAGGCTATACAGAATGGCACTGGCATGGAGAGATTTCAAACTTGAAACCAGTGGATTTCGATAGCAGTGCTTGTGTGGAAGAAGAAATTGCCTCCGATGACATAGATGTGTTCCAGTAGACATCGTTGATGCGATGCTAGATAGTTGTGGGGTAGAGCACACCGATCCACCTCCCATTTTTAGAAACATTGTGCATGATGCTGAGATATCATTATACACATGTTGTACTAAGTTTAAGAAGCTTAGCAATGTGTTGAGATTGTATAAGATAAAATCTAACAATAGATGGAGTGACAAAAGCTTCACGTCATTGTTGTCTTTGTTGAAAGAAATGCTTCCTGAAGGAAACGAGCTGCCAATCTTAACATACCAGGTAAAGAAATTGTTGTGCCCAATGGGAATGGATGCCAAGAAGATACACACATGCCCAAATGATTGTGTATTATTTCAAAAGGACTATGTGGATTTGAAAGAGTGTCCAAAATGTGGTGCATCACGGTATAAATTGACGACTTCGGGGGAGTCCAAAACTGGTTCTCCTGCCAAGGTGATGTGGTATCTACCTATAATATGACGGTTTCAACACTTGTTTGCCAATCTGATAGATGCAAAGAATTTAAGATGGCATGCAGATGTTAAGAAAAATAATGATGGGATCCTACGACATGCGTCTGATTCCCCACAGTGGAAGAAGATTGATCTATTGTACCCTGAATTTGGTGAAGAAGTCAGGAATCTAAGACTTGGGCTTTGTACATATGGGATGAATCTGCACGGGACATTGAGCAGCCAACATAGAACTTGGCTAGTCATGCTTATTATATACAATCTTCCTCCCTGGATGTGTATGAAAAAGAAGTATGTAATGCTTTCGCTGTTGATATCGGGCCCTAAACAACCTGGAAATGATATCGATGTTTATCTTGAACATTTGATTGATGACTTAAAGAAACTGTGGGTTAAAGGTGTGATGACCTATGATGCTTCATGAAGAGAGACATTTTGTTTGCAAGCTATGTTGTTTTGCACTATTAATGACTTTCCAACATATGGGAATTTGTCTGGATATAGTGTCAAAGGAGCTAAAGCGTGTCCTATATGTGAAGAGAACATTGATTCAACAAGACTAAAACATGGTGGTAAGACTGTATATCTCGGTCATCAAAGGTTTCTTACAAAATTCCATCTGTATCGTAGGAAGCGCAAAGCATTCAATGGATTGAATGAGGAACGGAGTGCACCAAAACCTATACCAGGGGAGGTTGTTTATGAAAGAGTAAAAGACTTTGTCAATGAATTTGGTAAGAGATCACAATGTACTATGGCCACACTGAGTGACAAATCTTTATTCAAGAAGAAGTCAATATTTTCAGACCTTCCTTATTGGAGTTCTTTGACAGTCAGGCATTGTATCGATGTCATGCACATTGAGAAAAATGTCTGTGATAGTGTCATTGGTACTTTGTTGAATATACTAGGTAAGACTAAATATGGGATAAAATCCAGACTGGACCTACGTGAAATGGGAATAAGGTCAGAATTAACAAAATTACATGAAATGGGAAATCGGAGAACATACTTCCCTCCCGCTTGTTACACATTGTCTAGAAAGGAGAAGAAAGCTTTTTGTGAATGTTTGGTAAATGTTAAGGTGCCACATGGTTACTCATCCAACATCTGT
The DNA here is from genome assembly GCA_963693085.1 of Alisma plantago-aquatica. Taxonomy (NCBI): domain Eukaryota; kingdom Viridiplantae; phylum Streptophyta; class Magnoliopsida; order Alismatales; family Alismataceae; genus Alisma; species Alisma plantago-aquatica. The sequence continues at coordinate 321,708,365 of OY856410.1, forward strand.
AGATTGGTATCAATGAAAGATATGAAGTTGATAGGTCTTAAATCTCATGATTGTCACACTCTAATGCAACAAATATTGTTTGTGGCAATTCGATCTATATTGCTGATGCATGTAAGGTTTGCAATCACCAGACTTTGTTTCTTTTTCAACAGTATGTGCATCAAAGTTATTGACCCTGATACTCTCGATAATTTGCAGAGAGAAGTGGTTGTTACCCTATGTCAGCTTGAGATGTATTTTCCTCCATCGTTCTTTGATATCATGGTACATCTTGTTGTCCACTTGACTAGGGAAGTGAAAATGTTGGGACCAATTTTCTTGCATTGGATGTATCCCTTTGAACGATACATGAGCATTTTTAAAAGTGATGTTTGAAACCGTTATAGTCCTGAAGGGAGTATTATTGAGGGTTATGTGGCGAGAGAGGTTATGGATTTTTGCAATGACTTTCTCAGTGGTAATGACACTCCTGGTAATGACAAGAATATTGAGGAGCAATTTGGCAAAGGAATTTTGGGATCACGGGTGAAAGTAATGGGCCGTGAGTAGTTGGACCAAGGTCACTTGTATATTTTACACAACATGGACGAAGTGAATGTTTATATCAAGGAACATACCAATTTCATCAAGAGACAATATCCTCGAGCCAATACAATGTGGCTTGCTAGAGAGCATAACAAGACATTTATTAAGTGGTTTGAAGATAAAGTCTTACATCAACTATCTTAAATACCAGATGATATTACTGAAACTATCAAATGACTCACCTTTAAACCAAAAATGAATGTTATGTCTTATGAAGGGTATGACATTAATGGATTCACATATTACACAAAGCGCAAAGATGATAAGAGTGTCGTCCAAAACAGTGGGGTCACCCTTCAAGCGTCAACTATGTTTTTTGCAAGTGCAAAGGATAAGAGTCCATGTGAAGCTAAAATTTCATATTACGATGTCATTGAAGACATATGGGAGTTTGACTACATAGATTTCAGAATTCCGCTCTTCAAATGTAATTGGGTTGACAACACCAAAGGAGTTATAGTGGATGAATTGGGTTTCACTTTAGTGAACTTTGAAAAGATTGGCGAGAAGGGTGAACCATTCATATTGGCATCACAGGCGAAACAAGTATTTTATATCGATGATCCTATAAATGATAAATGGTCGGTTGTTCTTCATGGTAAAAGACAGTTCATTGAAGATCCTATAGATGAAGAAGAGTACTATGATAAGTATGATGACTCCAGTCCATTCTCAGTTGGGTTGCCAACACCAGCAAATATTGAAGCTAATGATGACTTGTATGTGTGCGGAGATCATAATGAAGGATTGTTAATTGATAAAAAATCGCAATATTAGAGGCATGTTTATATTTTTTTATATGTTTTATTTTTCTGAATGTGAACTTTACAATGTGAATGTGAACTTTACAATATGAATTTTACAATGTGAATTACTTTACAATGTGAACTTTACAATGTGAATTACTTTACAATATGAATGTGAACTTTACAATGTGAGCTTTACAATGTGAATTACTTTACAATGTGAATGTGAACTTTCAGATGGCTGATCATTCTCCTGATGACCATGCTAATGATTACCGTGAGGGTGAGGACATCAATGCGCCGCCTCACAATGTAAGTTTTAAAAATATATCATATATTTATATCTATATGTCCATTTATAGTTATATCCTGTAAGTATGTTTATTTTGTCAAATTTTAGGTTGATGATGCACATGTACCCTCTGAAGCACTTGAGGCACTTGATGAGCAGTACCAAAAAGTTGACAAGAGAAGGGGCATCACTATTATGAAGAAGTTAATAGCACAAAGGGGCAATGGACCCAAACTTGTTGTGGATTTTGATAATGCAGGAAATGCAATTGGAGTGAATCGCAATTCGTTTGTTTCATATCTTTGGTATGTTACGCATAGCCATTGTGGTTGTAAGATAGATTCTTGGCATAAAGTTCCTAAGGGGAAGAAAGGTGTAATATGGAAGGATTATGCATGAGTTATTATTAATTTGCAATTCTATTTTGTAGATTACTATTTTTTGGATACTAGTTAATATCAATTCTATTTTATAGAGTATATTTGAATTGGATGAAAAGTTGCATCGTAAATGTTTGATGCAACACTGTGGGAGAGTCCTAAGGAACTATAGGACAAATCTCACCCGAGAATACATAAAAGAATGTGACAAGAGGAAGAAGACAACCACTGAATAGTGGAACTTCCTGGACCAAGAAGAATGGGACGTGTTTGTTACTTCAAGACAAACTGATGAATTCAAGGTATTAGGCGTCACTCCCAATTTAATTAATATATGTTGTATTCACCTATTCAAGATTAACATTTAGTGTTACTAACCAAATCATTAATGTGAATACTAACTAGGCCCTCAGTGAGGCACAAAAAGTAAGGCGTGCACTGAATGTGCATGACCACACAATGGGTCCAAAGGGGTATGCAAGCATTCGCAGTAGACTACAGGCTGAGTCTACTACTCAGTCTGCTGCTACTCAGGAGTCCTCTACTATAGATACCACATCTCTGCCTCTCCATGATGTCTGGATAATTGGGAGGTAAAAATAAGAAGGGAGAAATAAGGAAGCCTGCAACTGCTGAGGCGGCTGCAAAAATGGTAAAATACAACTCTTAGAGCAATCGTTCGAATATTGATTATTTGTGGTGTTTACTTAATTACAAAAAAAAATTTGGCGATTAACGGGAGCTGCACGAGCTGAGGAAACAAGGCAAGTTCATCCCTGAGGGCACAAGGGATGAATTGATAGTTGCTCTGGGTAACCTAGAGCATCCTGGATGTGGTAGGGCTGCAGGCGCTGGTGTGGGCATCAAAGCGTTCTTTGGGCCATCCCAGCGCAAACATGTCCCAAAAGCGGGACTTTCACAAGAAGAGGTAACATATTCTTTCTTTATAATGTTACTGTAAAAGATAATTCAATAATCAGAAGCTAACGTTTCTTTTATCCATGTATAGGTATATAAGATAGTTGATAGGAAACTCAAAGAAGCAATGAGCAAGTGGCATGCATCTCTGACTTCCACTCAGCAGACAGTACCTATGGCATCCCGCTCTATTCCTACTATAGAGGTTGGGAGTAATCATGTAGACCCACCACCTAGCACATCCACTATAAGTATTTTTATGACATAGTAACTAGTTTTTTCAATATGATATGTTTTCAAGATGATATGTATATATGTATATAACATTCTTTACACAAACATTTGTAGGGGTTGAAGCCATGACATCTAAAAAGTAAAGAATGTGTTGTTGCAGAGGCGTCAGCTTACCCATCCCTACCAGGGGAAATGTTTCATGGGTCTCCATTACCAGCTAGTTGGGTTCGTGTGAGCCTGGTACGTATATTCCCCAATTGGATGGATCTTCCATTTCCATATGCCCACCCAGATTGTGAAACACTTGGTGAGGCAGAAGGCGGAGTGATATTGTGGCCAAAAGCGGATGTCCTCTATACTGAAACTGTATGGTAAATTTACATTACGTTAAATTGTTAGTGTGTGTATATGATGTCAATTGATCTGAAATTATATATATATACAGGTTAAAAAGAAGACACCCAGAGCATCTAGGCCTCCATCTCCACCTCCTACATTACCAAGTTGGGTTCCACATGACATACCTATCTCGTTAGGTCCTAACTGTAGGGGTATGGCAATATGGTTAGGCGAACATGATATAAATTGCCCTATAACTGTTTCTATAGATGCGGATGTTGCAGGTCAATTATACGAAAGAAAACTATTTATACAAGATATTTTGGAGTTGTTTCGATATGATTGGATAAATACATCTGTGATAGAGCTATAGATAAGGTGAGATATTCTTTATACATCCATATACCTTGCGTAGGATCTGGTGATCTGGTTTGTTATTTATTAATGCATACGTAATACATGTTTTGCAGCTACTTAGACAAGATATGTACAGATTTTTCATTCGAACATGTAGGATTTTTGATTCCATCTTTGATTAGTCTAGTAGCTAAAGACCCTCCGTCAGTTCAAAAATACTGTTGTGATGCTTTTACAAATTTTTCTCAAAATAACAAGACGGTGATAATAGCTCCATTCAATGTGGAGTAAGTTTACTTTGCTTATAATTTGGACTTAAGAAAATTACATTTTTATTGTGGATTTTGAGTTATTAATTTTTAACTTTTTAACCTCTAGTGGTATGCATTGGGAGTTACTAGTTATTGTCCCCGAGACGTTCACTGTCTATTATCTAGATCCTAAGGGGACTAAATTGAATTCAAAATGTGGACACAAAATGAAAATGGCATTATTCTGGTGAGAAATATTTCATTTTCATATCTGTTAACATATGTTATTACATTACTATTTAATTATGCAATGTACTGTGTTACATTAACATGTAGGGGTTTAGATGAGTTCAAAAAGGCCGGAGGAAAGGTCCCCAAGAAAAAGAACCAACCAATAATTTGAAAAAATGTAGAAGTAAGTTCCCGATTGCAATGTATATATTATTTATGTGAACGATGCTTAATTAGTTTTATTTTTTAATATTTTGTATGTTTCAATTTATAGTGTGCTACACAAGATAATGGATGGGTATGTGCATACTATGTGATGCGATTTATGCACATGATTATCAAATATGCCACAGTGGACATCGATACCATTCCTGAGGTATTATATATAGTCTCATTAGATAATATGAAATATATCAATCTTATTTATATATTATTAATTATATATATACATCATTTTCTTTGCAGGTGTTTAAAACTAACCACACTACAGGAAAGGCCTTACCTGATATACATGCTCCCTATACGACGGAAGAATTAAATGATGTAAGAGAAGAATGGGCAACAACCATACAAGTAGTGGGGGTTTTAACATATAATTAGGATGTTGATAGCGAATAATGACTAAAGAATGCTATTTTTTAAATGAATTTTTGAATTATAATATGTGTGAATGTTTCTACATGTCTGAATGTTTCTACATGTGTCTGAATGTGAAAATGAATGAAACTGTTGGCTGCTATATGAATGTTTCTACATGTGTGAATGTGAAGATGAATGGAACTTCAAGTTGCTACATGAATGTTTCTACATGTGTGAAAATCGAATGGAATTGTAGGTTGCTAAATGTGTGAAAATTAATGTTGTTAATTTTGCAGGTTTGTGGCCTGTTGTTGGTTGATATCAATGGATGTCATAAAACCTACAGTTCATAACTGAACTGCAGGTTTCTCATCCTGCGACCAGCCACAGCAGGCCTGCAGACTGATAAGAAAAAAAAAACATAAAAAAGGTGTCGGTTATTTGTTTAAAACTGACGACAAATGATTACAGCGTCAGATAAATAATTATAACCGATGCCTAATGCATGTGATGTGGCGTCGGTTATCAATAATACACTGACGATGATGGTTCTGGCATCGGTTTCCCTACTAGTAACCGACGTCGATTTCCCTAATGAGGCCATACATTACGGCCGTGCTGGCCAGCACAGTCGTGGCAGCGGGCTAGACACCACAGCCGTGCTGGCCAGCACAGCTGTGGCAGTGGGCTAGACAACACGGCCATGCTGGCCAGCACGATCGTGGAAGCGGGTGATATGGCGTCGGTTATCACTAATAAAATGACGCTGATAATGCCCCAGATGGCGCCCTTTCTGTGGCGCAAAGGTTTATGGCGTCGGTTTCAAAGCTAATAACCGACGCCTATACCCCCCTACTGGCGCATTTTCGGTGGCGCGCGAAGGGTTGTGGAGTCGGTTTGAGAATTGACGCCTAACGGTTGGCCTTTTAGCAGTGCCTACATAGGTGTCGCATTAAAACTGACACTAAAGGCCTTAAATAACTGAAACTAGAGGCCGGTTATGTACTAGTGAATGTTGTAAGCCTCGGGGTATCTCGCATCCTGGAAAAAGGACCAAAAGACCCCAAAGATTGTTTTGAATCTTGAACCTACTCTCCCCATCACCACACAAGGTAGGTCTCGACTTCTACATTTTATTCTCCATTTTTTTGTCCTAGTTGTTGACAATGTTTGACTGAGTCTCTTGTTTTATTGATCCATTTCTTGGCTTTTTGGCATCGTGATTCCATTTTGGTTTCTCTTAGTTATGCTTGGGCTCATTTTTGTCTTTTTTTTGGATATCGTTCTCCTCCTACTCTTATTAGCATGGTGGGATGGTGGTCCTCATCTCCAATCATCGAATGAGTAGTGTGAGGGGACGAAGATCTTGGGTTGGATTGGGGAACCCTTTGGGTCTTTTCTTTTCTAAAGAAAATCCTTGATTCATGAGTTAAACTCTTAATTTTGGCACCATAAAGCTTCTTCTCTCTGAGTCTTCGATACATTGAGGAAAAAAGTATCAAGGAATCATGTTACCTAATATGACCTTGCATCTCTTTGATTTCGTTTTATAGATAAAGGGTATTTACATCTTTTTTAGTTGTTGTAATCTTGTTGACTGTGTTTTGGTTTGACTAGTCATGGAATAACATGTCATGTTGTCCTAGGTCCATGTCTGTAATGTTCTTTTAATAAGGATAATGTTATACGTGGATTTTAGGATTTTGATTATTGTCCAATATTCCTAAAATCCATGGTAAATTATACATCCCTCAAAATAATAAATGAAATTATGCATGGATTCAAGAAATTATAATATATCCAATGGTACTACATTTATCTCCTAGTTACAATCTAGTAATAATATGATTTTTATGGATTTATCTAATTGGTTACATTTTTTAAAGTTAGTAATCAAATCGACAAGTCAAAAAATGAAAATATGCTATGTATTAGAAAAATGCAATCTACAAGATGGTGTTGTTTTGATAACCTAATTCATTGCTAATAGAAAGTTAATTTTTTGGGTTTACATATTGGATCTTGGAATATTGGCTCTTTGACAGGGAAATCTTTGGAGATAGTGGATACCATGATGAGAAGAAATGTCAATATAGTCTGCTTGCAGGAAACCAAGTGGACAGGGGATCGCTGTAGAGAGATTGGAGACGCATGATACAAAATCTGGTATACATGTATTGATAAACATAGAAATGGCGTAGGTATTATTGTTGATAAGATGTTAAAGGATGACATCGTCAAGATTACAAGGATGGGTTATAGAATCATAGCTATCAAGGTTGTTCTTGGGGGAAATATTTTTAACATTATTAGCGCTTATGCCCCCTAAGTTGGCCTTAGAGAGGATGTAAAGAAGGATTTTTGGGATGACATGGATGAATTGATGCAAGGAATACCGTTCGAGGAGAAGATTATTATTGGGAGTGATTTAAATGGCCATGTGGGGAGTAGCAATGCCAGATATGAGAGAGTTCATGGTGGTTTTAGATATGGCAATTGGAACGAAGAAGGAGAGAGGATATTAGATTTTGCAGTTGCATATGATATGATTTTGGCAAATACCCATTTCAAAAAAAGAAAATCTCATAAGATTACTTTCAAGAGTGGGCAAAACTATAGCCAAATTGATTACCTCCTTACAAGATAGGTGGATCGTAACATATGCAAGGATTGTAAAGTGATTCCTGGCAAAGAACTCACGACCCAACATAGGTTGGTGGTTTTAGATATTAACATGAAGATCAATAAAGGCAAGCATAATAGAAACCAAGATAGTAGGATCAAGTGGTGGAATCTTGAAGGAGAAAAGAAACTGACTTTTCATGATAAACTCATCAAGGAGGTAACTTGGAATTTGGAGTCTGATGTTAACACTATGTGGCATAACATGAGCTCCTACATAACAAAAATTTCCAAAGAGGTTTTGGGGGAGTCTAAAGGTAGTGAGCCTCCACAGAAGGAGACTTGGTGGTGGAATGATGAAGTACAGATGGCTATTAAACTGAAAATGGAGATCTATAGGAGCTTGCCCAAATCTGGAGATGATGCAACGTTTAAAAGATACAAGCAAGCAAAGAAAGAAGCTAAAAAGGTTATTCGAGAGGCAAGGTCTAGATACTTTGATGATATGTATAAGAAGATGGACACTAGAATAGGGGAAAAAGATATATATATATATATATATATATATAGATATATATATATAGATATATATATATATATAATGGTTCATATAAGAGAAAGGAAAGGAAGAGACTTGAGTCAAGTAAAATGCATAAAGAATGAAAATGGTAGAGTATTGGTGAAGGACGATGATATTAAGAACCAGTGGAGAAATTACTTCCATAAACTTTTCAATGGAGATATTGCATATAATGTTAGCGACTCGTGTGACATGAATACAAGAGATATCATTTACACACGATGAGTTTCACCATTTGAGGTCAAGAACACTTTGAAAAAGATGAAAATGAGAAAGCCATGCGGACCAGACAATATTCCCATTGATGTATCGAAGAGTATTGGGGATGAGGGAGTTATGTGGTTAACAAATTTCTTTAACAAGATCATGAAGACCAAGAAGATGTTGGATGAGTGGAGAAATAGTACTATAGTCCCAATCTACAAGAATAACGGTGACATTCAGAGTTGTACAAAATATAGAGGTATCAAGCTGATGAGTCACACGATGAAGCTTTGGGAGAGGATTATTGAGCAGAGGTTAAGATCTACAACGCAGGTATCAAACAATCAATTTGGTTTCATGCCTAGAAGATCAACAACATATGCTATTTTTCTGATAAGGAGTCTTATGGAGAAGTATAGAAAAAGCAAAAGAGATCTTCATATGGTGTTTATTGATCTAGAGAAGGCTTATGATCGAGTACCTAGAGAAGTGTTATGGATGGTTTTGAAGAAAAAGGGTGTGCCTATCCAATACATTGACTTGATCAAAGATGTGGTGACACATCCCGCTATCACATAGACAATGAGGTGCCACACGAAAACGTGCAGAAAACACCATAAACCACTTATTACCAAAAACACATGTTAATTAAAACTGATTATGGAAAGCAGATAAACCAAGAAACTATTACATTCAAATCCTCATAATGCAAGAAAACAAGTTATGTAAACATTTACAAGTCTTGATATGTGTCCACGGCCTAACGGATCAGCTGTCTTGTCATCACATGAGTTCATCACTTGTTTATTTACATAACGGGCCACATCCGGCCAACGGCGGGATATACAAAGCTTCATCGTAAAACAATGTCAAATGTTACGACCCGTGTCAAGCTTATCACATAAGTATGCTGTTAAGCAAGAGTTTAGCTGATGTGTTAAGTTATAAGCTTGTTTTTGTTAAAAATATTTAAAATGGACATGATATGTGCTTAGTGTGTTTTCTAGCTTCTAAAGCGTGTAGGATTTTACGCTTGAAGCGATGCCAGAGAAATCGTTCGAATCCGACTTTCGAGTCAAAAGTTGCATGTTTTTGGGCTTATAGGGACCCGATTGTAATTTTCAGAAGTTTAAAACTTTGTGATTAGGCCCCAAAGTTTTCTCCCTTATCCTACCTCTCTTCCTTTCTCGTTTCATTTCACAGAAATGAGAGAACGCTCCTGCGTTCTGCTCCTTGCGTGAGAAAGAGAGGAAGAAAGAGAGAGAGAGAGGGAGCTGTGAGGGGAGAAGCGTTGGAGCTCCGTTTTACTCCGATCAGCTGCTGCAGCTCGTCTTCTTCACTCCGTTGATCGTCATCTTCGTCGATTTGATTCGGTTTTGCAGCTGGAGCTACGTTTGCAAGAAAACGGCTTGGAGATTGGTGTGCACGGTGCAGCCCTAGCTCGTTTTCTTCTTCCCTTCAGGTACGGTTTAGTCATATGCATCGTTTGCGAACGTTTGGTGGTGTTTGTTCGAGGTTTGCCCGTCGATTCGAGAGAAATCGACTTTTGCAGGCCGTTTTTGGTGTTCTGCCTGTGCGCGGTTCGGCCGAGTTTCTATTCGGTCGGCCGAGTTCTTATTTAGGGCTTTTGTACAGCATTTTCTGATCGGCCGAGTTTTGATCTTGGTCGGCCGAGTTTCTCAATTAAGATAAGCGAACAGCGTTTTTGTCGGCCGAGTTTGGGTCCTGATCAGCCGAGTTTCTTTGTAGGTTTTTCAAGCGGTGAGTTGGTCGGCCGAGATTGGTCGGCCGAGTTTCAGAATCTGGGAGGCGTTCAGCCGAGTTCCAAGCTGGTCGGCCGAGTTCCAAGTTGTGAGTGGCAGTTCACTTAGAAATCATTATTTAACTCATTTTAAATGCTTATTTGCTTCAGTATCAATTGATATGACCTTTAAACAGTATAGCATGTACATTTTAGTGTGATAAGTTCATTGGAACTTGAAATGTGTGATGTAAATGATGAAAAAGAGGAAATCCTATGTCTTACAGTTGCTATATGATATTTCTGTTTAATTGTTTATCTGTTGGTTAATTAATAGACCTAAGGGCCCTAACACTGTATAACCCCTAAAGGAAGGTCTGTTACTTAGGGGTGAAACTCGTGTCCAACATCAACCGGTTGAGTAATTCTGGTGGCACGAGGAGAGAAAGAAAGGCAGTGTCTAACAACAATCGTGCGTGTGTCACGATGGCACGGGAAAAAGAAAAAGAAAACTTGGTTATCTAACATCATTCGTGCGTGTGTCACGAAGGTAACCCTGTGACTCTCCGCCGGTGTACTCTGGTTAAAGGAGGAGTCGGGTGCACTCAGAGTAGTGCTTTGAGGCCGTAGAGCCTATGTTCTGGCCGGAGAGCCAGGGGTCCTGTAGCAGAGCAGGGCTGGCGTCAGACTTAGCATTTCCCGGGTGTGTCGCTAAGTCTTGTACGGTGGGACCGTAGCATGAACTTGCTGCGGATCTTTATATGCAGAGTACACTGCATATATTTAGGGCATAATAATAAAATGAATAAATAGTCAAGTAGGTTCACAGTAAATTTATATAATTGCTTATCTACCTGTTGATGTTTAAAAATGTGATTATTATCTGTATATCTGCTATGTCAATTGAACTGATCTGCTTGAACTGTATACCTGTTTATTTTCAGTTAATAAACCTGACGAGTTGTTTAGTGACAGCTAAGTGAAATGTTATTCACTGAGCGAGTAGGCTCATCCCTCTACTCAAACATTTTCAGGTCAGCATCAGCACCAGGAGTCGGAAGGATCATATCATCCCAACGCTTAGTTGATAGAAGGTTTGTAGTTATTCTAGTTAGAGGTCTCTTAGTCCATTCCCCTCGATCTTTGGGACAAGGTGTGAGTGAGAGAGAGAATATGTACAAAGATGTAAATTAACTGTTATGCTTTACTTTATATCGAACAATGTAATATACTGCAGACTCTATTTATATTTCTTGTCAGTTAATAGAAATGCTTCCGCAGCTTGTTTAGTTTCATTTACAGCATAAACCAGAATTTTCCTACTAAAGTCGATAATTGTTTTAAAAAGTAATGACATGGTTGTTTGTGTGTAAATCCCTCCTGTCGTGCCTTAATCTCGTGGTTGGCGGTTAATGTGAGATTGGGGCGTGGCAACTCTTGGTATCAGAGCATAGGTTGAGTATATGAATACTCTAAGTCAAGGTCAGGGGACGATAAGAGACCAATAGGATTAAGGTTTAGGTGTCTTTCTTCTATCTGTAGTTTTCTAACAGGAAATGTTCTGTTATATCATTGCAGATGGCAGGAAGAGGCTTTGATCGTGATGATCAGGCTGAGAGCCATGTTGGCCCTGAAACACGGTACTTGGGTCCAGGTGGTGGTGACCACGTGGATGAAGCATCCAGGATGTACAGGATGTTCCTGGAGACCAAAGAGAGGTACAAGGCTGATAGGCGAGAATCTTCTTCTACCAGCAGTAAAGATCTGATGCGATCTTATGAGCTTGTGAAGAAGCTAGGTGGCACAGAGTTCAGTGGCACCACAGATCCCGCCGAAGCTGATGAGTGGTTTAGACAGATAGAAAAGGTTTTTCGTTTGATGGAGCTTCCAGAAGATAAGAAGATTAGTCGTGCAGCCTACCTTTTGACAGGCGATGCAGAGTTGTGGTGGCGTGGTGTGGAAGAAAAGAGGGGAGGTACAGAGCTTTCCTAGCAGGATTTCTCTGAGGAGTTTCATCTCAAATTCTATCCACCCACTTTCCTTAATGAGAAATTCAGGCAGTTGCAGAATATCAAGCAGGGGAACATGACAGTTACAGAATATGAAGCACTTTTCACACGGTTGGCAAACTTCTGTCCACAGCTTGTTCCTGATAACATAGAGAGATGCAGAAGGTTTCAGGAAGGGCTAAGGCCAGAAATTCGGCATACAGTTTCTGCTACTAGTAGGAGGAACAGAGAGAACTTTGGTGAATTTGTTAAGGCTGCAAGACAGGTTGAAGAATCTGTGAATGCTGACAAGGTGCCTGAGTCTAAAAAGAGATCAGCAGACTTCAGTAGAGGGCAATCTAGTAGTGGATACAGAGGTGGAGGTAGAGGTTTCTTTTCTAAGCTTGGGCGTGGCTTGGGATGTTTTGGAAGACAGAGATCTGAGGATGTCACTACTTCTAGAGGCAGAGGAGGATATAATCCAGGAAGATGGGGCAGTGCCGATAGTGGACAGTCTTCTGGGTCGTCAATGTCAGTGACAGGTCCTCAGAGGCAAGAGATACCACCATGTGACAAATGCGGAAGGCCACATACTGGTCAGTGTTGGGGTGCAAATCCTCAAGGTTGTTTTATCTGTGGACAAGTAGGACATTTCAAAAAGGAATGTCCTCAGCTTCGACAAGCAGCATCGCAAGCTTTCCAGCCTCAATACCATGATGTTCCGAGTTCCTCTGTGGCTTCTGGTTCTAGAGGTGGTGGAGTGTCTAGTGGCAGGAGTGGTCAGAGAGGACAGCGTGGCAGAGGGAGAGCTTCAGCACGTTTCTTTTCTTTGACACCTCAGTAAGGTATAATTTCTTCACAAGTTGTTACAGGAGAGATGTTTTTGTTTAATAGTATACCAGTTTCAGTTTTGATAGATCCGGGAGCCACTCATTCTTTTATACGACGTTCTTTAGTTGATGAACTTAATCTGTTAACTCAAGAGTTGGCAGATGAGTTAGTGTTGAGGGCTCCACTAGGTGGACCAACAGTTTTATCTGAGTCCTGTCCCGGATGCTTGTTATCTTTTGGAGGCTTTACCTTTGCTGCAAATCTCATACCCTTGGATGTAAATACCTTTCAAGTCATCTTGGGTATGGATTGTCTTGAGACATATCGAGTGCAACTCGATTGCTGGAAGAAGGAAGCTACCTTTCAACTAAGGGAATTTTCTTGTGTCTTTACTGGAGACAGGAAAGTTCTGCCTACGTGCATAATATCAGCTGTTGTAGCTGATAAGATGCTACAGAAAGGATGTGAAGCGTTCCTTGCTCATGTGGTTGACACCAGAGCAGAGAAGAGCACCGCCAATGTTTATGATGTGCCTGTGGTTCGTGAGTTCTCTGATGTTTTTCCAGAAGAGTTACCAGGCTTACCTCCTATCAGAGACATTGATTTTGAAATTCAGATATATCCAGGTAGTCATCCAGTAGCACTGCCAGCCTATAGAATGGCACCTGCTGAGTTGAAAGAACTCAAGGTGCAGTTACAGGAGTTGTTAGATAAGGGTTTCATTAGACCCAGTTCTTCACCGTGGGGTGCTCCAGTCCTGTTTGTTAAGAAAAAGGATGGAACCATGCGTCTCTGTATAGATTACAGACAACTGAACAAGATCACAATAAAGAATAAATATCCTTTTCCGAGAATAGATGATCTGTTTGATCAGTTGTGTGGAGCGACAATCTTTTCTAAATTGATTTGAGATCCGGATATCATCAACTCAGGATAAAGGCTTCTGATATTCCCAAAACAGCTTTCAGAACCAGGTATGGGCATTATGAGTTTTTGGTCATGTCGTTTGGGTTGACCAATGCCCCAGCAGCCTTTATGGATATGATGAATCGGATTTTCAAACCTTTTCTAGATCAGTTTATTGTGGTTTTTATAGATGATATTCTGATCTATTCCAGAGACGATGAACAGCATAAGCAACACTTGAGAGTAGTGTTGCAGTTGTTAAGACAACACCAGTTGTTTGCTAAATTTAGCAAATGTGAGTTCTGGTTGGCCGAGGTAGCATTTCTTGGACATGTTATCTCGAGAGATGGAGTTAGCATGGATCCTAAGAAAGTTGAGTCTGTGCTTCAGTGGGAACAGCCTACGACTCCTACTGAGATCAGAAGTTTCTTGGGTTTAGCAGGTTATTACAGAAGGTTCATACAGAACTTCAGTGTGTTAGCATCACCTTTGACACGCTTGACGAGGAAGGATGTACCGTTTGTTTGGTCTGATAACTGTGAGAAGAGTTTTCAGATCTTGAAGAGAAAGTTGACTTCAGCACCAGTATTGGTTCTGCCAGAAGCAGAAAAAGGCTATACAGTGTTCTGTGATGCTTCCAGGAGAGGTTTAGGCTGTGTGTTGATGCAGGAAGGCAAGGTTGTGGCCTATGCATCTAGACAGCTTAAGAAGAATGAAGAGAATTACCCTGTTCATGATCTGGAATTAGCTGCTATAGTTCATGCTCTTAAGACATGGCGTCACTACTTGTATGGTGAGACATGTCAGGTGTTTACAGACCATAAGAGCTTGAAATATATCTTCACTCAGAAAGATTTGAATTTGAGACAGCGCAGATGGCTTGAGCTGATCAAGGATTATGATGTGACGATCGATTACCATCCTGGTAAGGCGAATGTTGTAGCTGATGCTTTGAGTAGAAAGTCAAGTTCAACAGCCAATGCATTTTCTATGGCATGTTTCAAAAGAGACTTGCTTGTAGATATGCGAAGGTTGAACTTGGACTTGGAGGTGACAGGATAGAGTGGGTTGATTGCTCAGATGCAAGTCAGACCTACTTTTTATAATCAGATAAAGGAATTACAGCAGAGTGATGATGAGTTGTGGAAAATCATGCAGGATACGTCAGAAGGTAAGAGAACAGAGTTCAGGTTTTCTGATGAAGGCGTGTTGTATCTTCATGATAGGTTATGTGTACCTGGAAACAGTGAGTTGAAAGAACAAATTCTTGAAGAAGCGCATACTTCCATGTATGCTATGCATCCAGGTAACACAAAGATGTACAGGAACCTCAAAGAGCTGTACTGGTGGTCTGGTATGAAAAAGGATGTGGCTGGATATGTGGCTAGATGTGGAGTGTGTCAGTAGTTTAAGGCTGAGCATCAGAAACCTGTTGGTACTTTGCAGTCGCTTCCTATACCAGAATGGAAATGGGAACACATCACGATGGACTTTGTGGTGGGTTTACCCAGAACGCCTAAGGGTTCAGACTCGATATGGGTGATTGTGGATAGGCTAACTAAGTCTGCTCATTTTCTTCCAGTCAAGTCAACCTTTGACGTTCCAAAGCTGGCTAAAGTTTATGTGGATGAGGTAATCAGGTTGCATGGGATTCCAGTTTCCATTATTTCTGACAGAGATCCAAAGTTTACATCTAGATTCTGGAATCAGTTACATCATGCGTTGGGCACAAGGCTGAAGTTCAGTACAGTGTTTCACCCACAGACAGATGGTCAATCTGAGAGGACCATTCAGACCCTAGAAGACATGCTGAGAGCATGCGTGCTACAGTTTAGAGGCAACTGGGAAGAACACTTAAGCCTAATGGAGTTTGCATATAATAACAGCTATCATTCTAGTCTGGGAATGGCTCCATATGAAGCTCTTTATGGCAGGAAGTGTAGATCGCCAGTTTGTTGGTACGAGGTGGGTGAGAAGGAAATTCTTGGACCTGAGCTAGTTGATGTAACTACAGAGAAGATATCAGTGATCAGGGATCAGTTAAAAGATGCTCAGGACAGACAGAAAAATTATGCAGAAAGACGACGTCGACCTCTTGAGTTTGAGGTTGGCGACGAGGTTTACTTGAAAGTTTCACCGTGGAAGGGGGTGCTGAGGTTTGGCAAAAGGGGTAAGTTGACCCCTAGGTATATGGGTCCATATCCTATTGTTGAGAGGATTGGACCTGTAGCTTACAGGTTGGATTTGCCGTCTGAGTTGGCAAATCTTCATGATGTCTTCCACGTGTCTATGCTGAAAAAGTTTCATCCCGGTACAGATAAGATTCTAGATTCAGAACCGGCGTAGCTTAGAACAGATGTGTCCTATGTTGAAGGACCAGTGCAGATAGTTGATCACCGGATCAAAAAGCTTAAGAACCGTGAGTTATCTTTAGTGAAGGTTTTGTGGAGGAATCACAATATAGAGGAAGCTACGTGGGAACTAGAGTTGGAGATGCGTGGCAAGTTTCCTTTTCTCTTCTAGGAATTTCGGGACAAAATTCTTATAAGGGAGGGAGATTGTTACGACCCGTGTCGAGCTTATCACGTAAGTATGCTGTTAAGCAAGAGTTTAGCTGATGTGTTAAGTTATAAGCTTGTTTTTGTTAAAAATATTTAAAATGGACATGATATGTGCTTAGTGTGTTTTCTAGCTTCTAAAGCGTGTAGGATTTTACGCTTGAAGCGATGCCAGAGAAATCGTTCGAATCCGACTTTCGAGTCAAAAGTTGCATGTTTTTGGGCTTATAGGGACCCGATTGTAATTTTCAAAAGTTTGAAACTTTGCAATTAGGCCCCTAAGTTTTCTCCCTTATCCTACCTCTCTTCCTTTCTCGTTTCATTTCACAGAAACGAGAGAACGCTCCTGTGTTCTGCTCCTTGCGTGAGAAAGAGAGGAAGAAAGAGAGAGAGAGAGGGAGCTGTGAGGGGAGAAGCGCTGGAGCTCCGTTTTACTCCGATCAGCTGCTGCAGCTCGTCTTCTTCACTCCGTTGATCATCATCTTCGTCGATTTGATTCGGTTTTGCAGCTGGAGCTGCATTTGCAAGAAAACGGCTTGGAGATTGGGGTGCACGGTGCAGCCCTAGCTCGTTTTCTTCTTCCCTTCAGGTACGGTTTAGTCATATGCATCGTTTGCGAACGTTTGGTGGTGTTTGTTCGAGGTTTGCCCGTCGATTCGAGAGAAATCGACTTTTGCAGGCCATTTTTGGTGTTCTGCCTGTGTGCGGTTCGGCCGAGTTTCTATTCGGTCGGCCGAGTTCTTATTTAGGGCTTTTGTACAGCGTTTTCTGATCGGCCGAGTTTTGATCTTGGTCGGCCGAGTTTCTCAATTAAGATAAGAGAACAGCGTTTTTGTCAGCCGAGTTTGGGTCCTGATCGGCCGAGTTTCTTTGTAGGTTTTTCAAGCGGTGAGTTGGTCGGCCGAGATTGGTCGGCCGAGTTTTATAATCTGGGAGGCGTTCGGCCGAGTTCCAAGGTGGTCGGCTGAGTTCCAAGTTGTGAGTGGCAGTTCACTTAGAAATCATTATTTAACTCATTTTAAATGCTTATTTGCTTCAGTATCAATTGATATGACCTTTAAACAGTATAGCATGTACATTTTAGTGTGATAAGTTCATTGGAACTTGAAATGTGTGATGTAAATGATGAAAAAGAGGAAATCCTATGTCTTACAGTTGCTATATGATATTTCTGTTTAATTGTTTATCTGTTGGTTAATTAATAGACCTAAGGGCCCTAACACCGTATAACCCCTAAAGGAAGGTCTGTTACTTAGGGGTGAAACTCGTGTCCAACATCAACCGGTTGCGTAATTCTGGTGGCACGAGGAGAGAAAGAAAGGCAGTGTCTAACAACAATCGTGTGTGTGTCACGATGGCACTGGGAAAAAGAAAAAGAAAACTTGGTTATCTAACATCATTCGTGCGTGTGTCACGAAGGTAACCCTGTGACTCTCCGCTGGTGTACTCCGGTTAAAGGAGGAGTCGGGTGCACTCAGAGTAGTGCTTTGAGGCCGTAGAGCCTATGTTCTGGCCGGAGAGCCAGGGGTCCTGTAGCAGAGCAGGGCTGGCGTCAGACTTAGCATTTCCCGGGTGTGTCGCTAAGTCTTGTACGGTGGGACCGTAGCATGAACTTGCTGCGGATCTTTATATGCAGAGTACACTGCATATATTTAGGGCATAATAATAAAATGAATAAATAGTCAAGTAGGTTCACAGTAAATTTATATAATTGCTTATCTACCTGTTGATGTTTAAAAATGTGATTATTATCTGTAAATCTGCTATGTCAATTGAACTGATCTACTTGAACTGTATACCTATTTATTTTCAGTTAATAAACCTGACGAGTTGTTTAGTGATAGCTAAGTGAAATGTTATTCACTGAGCGAGTAGGCTCATCCCTCTACTCAAACATTTTCAGGTCAACATCAGCACCAGGAGTCGGAAGGATCATATCATCCCAACGCTTAGTTGATAGAAGGTTTGTAGTTATTCTAGTTAGAGGTCTCTTAGTCCATTCCCCTCGATCTTTGGGACAAGGTGTGAGTGAGAGAGAGAATATGTACAAAGATGTAAATTAACTGTTATGCTTTACTTTATATCGAACAATGTAATATACTGCAGACTTTGTTTATATTTCTTGTCAGTTAATAGAAATGCTTCCGCAGCTTGTTTAGTTTCATTTACAGCATAAACCAGAATTTTCCTACTAAAGTCGATAATTGTTTTAAAAAGTAATGACATGGTTGTTTGTGTGTAAATCCCTCCTGTCGTGCCTTAATCTCGTGGTTGGCGGTTAATGTGAGATTGGGGCGTGGCATCAAAACACCTCCAAGGACCTAAAAGTACAGGGATGACTCTAAGACTCTACTACAAAACAACCAAAATAGAAGCATATCCATCTCTTGCTCCTCTTCTTGCTGCTCGGCCGCAACCTCGTGACCACCACCACGTCTAGCGCGAACACCTAAAAAGGTTGCAAACCAACGGGGTGAGACACACAGTCCCAGCGAGAAACATAACTCCCCACCAAAACCATAAAACCTCATAAAGGTTAGAGCAGCAACAGCAGATAACTGATAAAACATACAGTAAAAGCAGTCTATAGATCAAGATTGTTATTACCATTGAGCTTACCATGGTGTACGGAAGACGTATAACCAAGTATTTCTTTATGGAACATGATTGACAAGATAAGATTTATAAGATCTTATCACATAACATAAGGAATGTATAAGTAACTGTAATGTATAACGAGATCAACTACACAAGCAAGGCCTCAACCAATGTTTTGTGTTTTGCCTTAAGCAATAAATACTATTCGGTTGGATTACGTGTTATTATGCCCTGAGGAAGTGAGTCGCACCACTCAAATCCAACCGACGGTTGTGAAACCCAGAGCCGGTTCCATATAAGGTCAATGGAAGAGTCAGACTCCACGACCTCCCACCTCGTGGTCAGTGCACGAGAACCAAAGCAGGACCGCAGTCTCATGCTTAAGTGGCCTCAACCATAGGGTCAGCTCCCGCAGGCTACCCTTTCTCTAGCTCGCCTTGGTACAGGTCTCGGCGCTAGTATATCTGAGCCACGGGCTAGTTCACCGTGCTCCCTGAGCCATGAATGCATTCATGCTCTATCACACTGAGCCATGGGCATGTTCACCATGCTCTTATCTATCCCGAGTCTGCAACCACAGCTGCACTCGAATCCTCTATATTTTAGGCTAGGAGAAACCTCACATATTCAAAAATATGCGCTCTGGGTTAACTCGTAGGAGAACCCGTTTCACCATCACCAGCTACTGACGATGATAGATCTATGTCCAGGGCAAACTACATGATATGTTCCACTGTGATTAGTTAGTATATTTTAAGTGGATTGTTGGGGCAAACAAGTCGTAACACATGCATAACATAAAGCTACATTATTGTTACCACCATCATGTTATTTTGGGATCTCAATCCCTCATCACAAGAAACTACTGCCTCATAAGGCATTCTCATCACTTGGAATAGCAATCCCTGATCTCATCATCAGAGGATAACACCTCAACTAGGCACTTTAACCAAACTCAGGTCCTCAGACCAAAACACATCATACAGGTGATGCATGTTATCTCATCATCAAGAGTGACCATCAAAGCTGTGTTATTCAATCATATATGCCTCATAGCCTTTTTCCTGGCTATGCATCCGCATGAAACACATGCATGGTTAGTATACACAATCATAGCGATAACTGAAACCATCATAGATTAACAGAATGCTCGTATTGTCAAAATAGGGAAACATTGGTGATTATACACTTTATCACTCATGCCTCAACCATGTGACCATAGACATAGGTCATATCATCATGTGAAGCAACTCATATACTTCCAAAATTATCATTATATATATATAATTTAAAGATATCATGGCATTAGAGTTTAGATATGTCATGCTTACATATGTGCGTTCTACTATATCAAACATGTCAAAGGTTCACGAACCATAAACCATAACTCTTAATCAACAAAGATGTGATCGCATGATAAGGAACTAACAGATGAGTTTCTGGGTGGAACATGACCCCCACTAGAAGTACCCACTACCCTCACAAGAAATGTGATGGGCAGGGCACCCTCACTAGAAGTACCCACTACCCTCACAAGAAGTGTGACGGGCAGGGCACCCTCACTGGAAGTACCCACTACCCTCACAAGAAGTGTGATGGTTAGGGCACCCTCACTAGAAGTGGTATCGGGTAGGGTAGACTCCCTCATATTGCCCAAGCATCTAGCCATGTATCAGTCAAGGATAACAGCTACCACCTCCAGGAGTGTCGTGCAACCAACTATATCGTGCAACCAGGGTATAACAGCCACAAAGCCTAACGTGCAGCTAAGTCTATGGGGTATGTCGTGCAACAGGTGTATCTTACACTAGGGGTATCGTGCACTGGGTGTTAGGGGTTACAACGGGAGACAACTATTCCGACGGCTAAAGCCATGGCGCCTAGGCCAACCCTATAATGCCCATAAAGCCACACATCATCCATCGAGACAAGGTCACCAAGGGAAGGCCTATCGTCCAACCAAACTAGCCTCAACTATCAGTCAACACACAAGGCAAGAACCAAGGTGTGACGCCCAACACATCCTCCTCATAACGACTCAGAACTCAAGCTCAAGAGAGGTATCGGGCAGCACCATCCCAAGGCCATATCATGCAAGCTACAACCCAACAAGATCGTCTTCCACCTCAAGCGCAAGGGCACCAAACCCTAATTGATCAAGAAGATGTCTCACCTCTCAACAATCAAGAGAGATGGGTCTTGCACAAATTCTTATCACCAAATGGACAACCACAAGGATCAACCCTAACAAAGGTCTTAAACCACACAAAAGCCCACCTTTCAAGTCCATGGTGAGAGGAGGGTGTTGCTCAAGCAACTAGAATACAAGCTCACCTCTCAACTTAAACGAGAGAGGGGTATTGCCCATATTACTAGAACTCAAGCTCACTCCTCTAGACCAAGGAGAGAAAGGAGTGTTGCTCAACAAGGAAACCTAAAACATGGTTCGGACAACTAGGTGTAACTTAAGCAAGAAGTTATCTTAGAACATACATGGCCGATAAGAGCATATGAAACATACAAGAACATAGAAGAATGTAGTACGGTTAGGGTTAGGAGTTATGTAACCCGCCTTAAGCAAGCTCCAAGCTCCTAGCTCCAAGCACTACCTTCAGCCACCTCAAGAGGAAGTAGAAGACTCCAAGATAAGGATTGACCACCAAGCTTGCAAAGGGAGAGGTGTCATGCAACCAAGTGAGAAAGGAAACTAAGGAACTAAAGGGATCCTTAACAAGAGAAAGAAGGTACATATATAGGAGAGGATGGAGGAGAAACCAAGTTAAGACAAGGTAAGGTGTCGCCCACCTAGGGACACTTGTCCATGGGCAATGCCACCTCTCTAACTTGCCTTAAACACATGTCCAAGGCCATTGCCACATGCAATCATCAAGCACCAAGTGTCCACTAGTGGTGACACAAATGAGGTCAAAGAGGTCAAAGGGGTCCCTGGGCGACACACCTCAACTCCAAGCCCGACACACACCCTGGGCGACACACCCATGTCGATACAAGGCACTCCTGCCCGACACAAGGTCAACAAGGCAACGACAAGGTTCAAGCAAGGCATCTCAAGGCCCAACAAGCTCATCCAAGCCCAAAGAAACTCAAGCAACAAGCCCAACCTTTCCTCTCAACGCTAGAGGAAGCAAGGAGAGAGAGAGGAACACTCCTCAAGGTGACAAACTTGCCCTACAACCCTAAACTTGGGTTAATTACAAGTAGCACCTCCAGCTCTCAACAAAGCACAAGAAAACCCTAATCACCACTAAAGGTGATTTGCAAGCAACTAAACACCAGGGTTAAGCAAAACAAACATGATAAGCCTTAAACGGAGGTCAAGGTCCTTACAAAAGACATGTATGATAGCTCTACTGCAAGTGTCAAGACTCCTAGAGGAGAGACACCAACATTTCCTATCACAGTTGGGGTACACCAAGGATCCACACTTAGCCCATATCTATTCGTTCTTGTTATGGATGAGTTGACAAAGAATGTTCAAGATGATATTCCTTGGTGTATGTTATTTGCTGATGATATTGTTTTCATTGACGAAACTAAAGATGGATTGAATGATAAAGTTGAATGTTGGAGAAAGGCATTGGAATCAAATGGATTGATGATTAGCAGGAGCAAAACTGAGTATATGCAATGCAATTTCAGCCAATCTCACAGTGTGAATGATGGAGCCAAGTTGGACGGAGTAGATATACCAAAATGTGATAAATTCCGTTACTTGGGTTCTATTATTCAAATAGACGGGGATGTCCAAAATTATGTTTGTCATCGGATCACTACAGGATGGTTGAAATGGAGGAGTGCAACTGGAGTATTATGCAAACAGAAGATCCCTCTCAGGTTAAAAAGTAAGTTTTATAGAACAGCTATACGACCAGCCATGCTCTATGGGAGTGAATGTTGGGCGGTGAAGAAATAAGGTCTCAACAAGATGAACGTGGCTGAAATGTGTATGCTGAGATGGATGTGTGGGAAGACAAGAAAAGATCGCTTGAGAAATGACTATATCAGGAATAAAGTGGGGGTGGCGAGCATTGAGGACAAGTTGTATGAGGGCCAACTTAGATGGTACGGACATGTGCAACGCAGACCTACTAGTGTGCCTATACGAAGCAATGCTATTGAGCCAAACACTATAAATAGAAGAAGAGGAAGGCCTAAATTAACATGGGATGAGCTTATAAAGAGAGATTTTGAATCTCTACATCTCAAACAGAATATGGCCCATGATAGAGCTGAATGGAAATGAAGGATCCATGTAGCTGACCCCAACATAGTTGGGATTGAGACTTAGATGATGATGATGACGATGAAGGTGTTTTCTGGACACTAGCTTGGACCTAGGATTGACTTTGAATCATATGTAGACCAGAAATGAGGTATGTTGCATTCCTACATCTACATTGAGCAATTGATGAATGTTGCATCCCTTTCATCAAAGTCAATTAGTCCAATCATTTTATCTTTTAATGTATGTTGCATTCTACTATCCATATTAAGAAATTGGCCTCATTTTCCTCTCTATCTCTTGATGTATGTTGCATGTATTTTTCATGATATTGAGAAATATCCTACATTTCTCTTTCTCTTGGTCCTTTGGGACATGTTATCCTATGCACCTCTCTCTCCCTTGAGATGTTGACTACTTAAATGATGATGTTGATCTTTTGATCTCTTCTCATTTTGGTGAATATTCTTTTTGGATCCTAAGTTGTATCTTCTTCATGTTATTCCATGTGGAAACCCTAATTTTCAAGTGGTGAACTCTTGTGGTCATATTATTTACTTAAATTGTAAATATGTATGGATATTTATTTATGGTTCCTCTGACCCCACTAAATAATGATTAGGTGATTGTTATAACCCCAATTTTTGAGTTCATATGGTTGGAAATGCAATTTCCCCAATAAATGTATGGTTATGGGAATTGTATGATTTATGTGTAATGAATGGATTCCCTTTTGCAATATTTCCTTTTCACATGATATTTTGTGGATCATAGTATATTAATGAGTCCAATATGATTAAAAGAAAAATAAGAAATCAAATAATGCAATATTAAGAAGTTAGTAGTGACTCTTCACCTACATCTCTAAAGCATGGAGTAAACCCTCCCTAAAAACCATCCCTTCAACCCACATCACAGAGGAACGTGTTAAGCGCTGCTCAAAAAGTCATAAGCAACTTGCCATCACCGTCCCACAACACTCCTCCTATGCTGCTGTCACTCCTTGGCCGCACTCCTGCATCAGTATTGAGCTTCATTATGCCCACCGTCAGTGGGGGGCATGTACATGACATCGTGGCACTCACTGTCCTTGCCATGCGGTGGACCGTCTTTGAGAAGATCTTGTAATCCTCTACCATCCTAATGAACCCGCCAACTAGAGCCAGTATATATGGAGGTTGTCTATCGAAGACAACCTTGTTCCTTGTCGTCCAAGCTACCCAAAGGAGCGTGAGCCCCTCTTCTACAAGTTGGAGTCTATGGATCACAACAAACTGATAATGAACTCCTTAATGTTGTTGCTACCATTCATCCACCCGCTCCAATCCCTCTCCACCTCTGTCCACACCCAGAACACATGGTTGCAAGTCAGGTGCTCGTGGAACAAGCTCTCCTCTACAGCTCCGCAACGCTGGCATTTGTCTTCTTCCTCTATCCTCTTCTTTTTAAGTTCAACCATGGTTAGTAAAATAATGCACAGTGCCCGCCACAGAAAGTGATCCACTTGGGAGGAAGTTTAAGCCTCCACAACTGCCTCCAATCCTCCTCTTCTAATTCTTCGATAAGATCCAACCTTCTTCGAATAAATGTGTAGGCACTTCAGACTGAGAATTCACCTTTGTGCTCTATATCCCAATAAATGATATCTTCTGTTTCATCCCTGCCAATAGATATACCTCTGATCATGTCGTCGATGTAAGGTGGAAAAAGATTGTATAGTGCCATGTTGCCCCACTGTCCTGTCTAAAAATTAATAAGGTTATTGATTATACGGTAGTCTATTGGACCCTGAATTAAGTATCTTTGAACTGGTCCACCAAGTTGCGGGATCCACCTATCCTTGTAGATATCCATCATTCTTCGATTGTCGATCCTCCAAAGAAATCCTATAATAAAAAAAGGGTATCGCGGTTCTTGATTATTCAAGATCCATATTTTGGATTTTTCTACCCATCACTATCTAAGCAACATCCATTCATGGTACATGTTATTTGACAAGCTTTGTGTAATCAATTTACAGGTATTAAGAAGCAAAAAGAGCTATCTTCATAGGACAATTTGAGACATCAATAATCCATTATGGTTTGCACTAGCATCACTTGACTAAAATTCATATGGATGCAGTGTTCAAGATTGTATATCCTAGAATGTAGCAAGATGAATGAAATAATAACAGTATGGGACTAGAAGATGCCTCCTCAATTGAGAAGTGTACTTTACATAACAACTATTACAAACAACCATGTTAGACATGAGGTAATGCTAGGCAGTGAAGCAACAAAGAGTCGACTAGATGAATATGGAAAAAATGAGAATTCTAGGATGAATGTGTGGGAAGACAGAGATAGATCGACTGATACATTTATATAAGAAACAAATTGGGTATGAAAAATATGATTTACAAGCTATGTGAGGGTCACCTCAAATGGTATGGGCATGTACAACACCAACACACAAATGTAATAACTCACAATAATGTTATTTTGTCAAATATTATTAAGAGGAAAAGAGGGAGGCCTACATAGTCGGGTAAAGCTAACAAGGGCATTATATTTTAGATCTTTACATCTTAATGAGAATACAATCCCCAACAGAACTATAAGGAAAAGAAGGATCCATGCACTTTATCACGCATAGTTGAAAATAAGGTCCACATGATGATGATCACTTGAAGTCTGAATACTTTAACAGATATATGATAATGAAAAATATGTAAATAGAATAAATGAGTCTTTTTTTAAGAAAATTATTTGGATTTGTTATTTATAAGCAACACTTTAGAATTGCAGCAAAAACACAGAGGCTTCAACAATAATTGGGTACTGGAAGCACGAACACTTCTGTGGGCTTCTCGTGGCCATGTCAGATGCTTTTTGGATACATACACGGCCTGGACACGGCTCAAGACGTATTGGACATGTTCCGGCCTTGTCTGGCCTGTTTGGGTTGTTTTTTTACTGCCTGGACGCGGTTCACTGGAAAAATCCCAGTAAAATCGGCCCAGTGGGATTATTAGTCACTTTGTGCATGACCAAGACTCCTGTAGACCCCAACACCTCCCGCGACCCCTATCTTTCTTTCCACCCTTTCTCCCTTCTGACTCGTGTGCATCACCAATTAGGACTCGGAGCCTAATCCCCCTCTCCGGTGTGACCTGTGAAGGTAGCTTCACCGCATTGTGGCCCGACCATCTCCCTTCTAGGCCGCCAACCGTGCACTTTCCTGCTTAGGAGTTGAGAGTTGCGGAAGTGGCAACAACGCACCTCTACAACGTGCGCCTTGGAGCAGCGACGTCTTAGAGCAGTGATGCCTTGGATGCCTAGAGCTTCGGTGCTTGGAGAACCTTGTAGCAGCTATGCCTTAGAGAAGCTTGTAGCAGCGAAGCTGTGGGAACAAAAGGGACCAACATGTCTACAGTTGCACAGCAAGGTGCAAGTCAACAACAAGTCTATACATATTTTTTAAGCACACGTCTTCATCTCATTTTCCGCTTGTTTTCTCTCTTCAACTTAACAATGCCCTCCTATTCTCAGTTTCAATTACTTCTATTATGCACCCTACTGTTCCACTTTTCTCTGGCCATCATCCGATTGATTTCTTCATTTTTTCTCCATTCTTTGGCCATCCTCTAATTTTTTTGTCATCCTTTATTACTGCTAGTCTGAGTATTGTGGCTTATATCCCTTTCTTTTTCTTTTTCTTTTTTTGACTTCTTAAAGGATGATACTCCAAAGCATTATATTTCGTTTTTCCCCTATACACGTTTTGGAGCCCGACAGTAGGTCTCTTCTTTTTTGTTGGCAACATCCTACTCTTTTATTCTTCTTCTTCTTCATTTCTTCTTCATTCATTGCTTTAGTGTTGCTTCTTGTACCCTTTCTTCTTCTTCTTTCTTTTTTTATATCAATTAATGAATTCTTCTTCATTTTTGGACAACTTGTACATTTTTCTTCTTCTTTGGCCTACGTCCAACCTTCTTTTCTGTTTGCTTTAGTACTGCAATCTATATCTCATCTTCTTCTTTCTTTCTCTGACTTCAACTAAACAATGAATCATGTGAACCATTATTATTTTCGTTCCCTGGACATCACGTTTTGGTCCTTTTGGAGAACTCCCTGTTTTAGCAAAAGTTTTTATTCTCTTTGTTTTAGTGTTGGTGGTTGTTGTTGTAACGACTCCGTATCCCGGTAACCCCCAATTAAGGGAGACCAAGAGGTCAGAGCCATTATCACAATTTCCCAGATCAAAGGTTCAACAAATTATCAGTAATAATTATTAAATTCTACCGAGACTATACGTAAAGCTAGAAAAAAATATAACTTTGCATACCTTTTTTAAAAACTTGGATATCTAACTTCTATCCACATCTGGACTCTATTCTAACTAATCCTCCTTGCACTTTATTTCTTAATTCACAATATGTCACTTTACGATTTCTCCTTTTCAATTTGTACCTAAAACTTTGACAAACAAAACGTCAGTCAGCATAAATGAATATGTCGGTATGTGGGGGACACAATAATCATGCAATTAACTGTAACAACATACCGCAGTCAATTATGATTTAACAAACAACTTTACGTTTTAAGCATAACTGCTTAATCCATCCATACCCTAGCCTCTGCGTTGTCCCTGCAGTGGACTTGGATGCTACCTTCCTTATGGTAGATCCCCATTAAACCCCTCATGATCCTACATAAAAGGTGAATCAATTTCTAGGGTTGAGTCGCATGGCACTACCCATAGGCATAGTAACAAGTTCGGGATTCGACAACTTTTCGATTGGTTGGAAAAAATCAGAATTCAGAAAAAATTGAGAAAAGTCATGAAAAGATCGATAAATTTCGGTCAAAGTTCGGTCAACTATTCGGATATAATCGAGAATAAGTCGGCTATATAAGTATATACATATATATATGTATGTATATATATGTATGTTTATAGATAAATGTATCTATGTACATACATATATGATGCATGTAATTGTTACGGCCACAAGACATACAATCTTAGTGAGTGAAAAAGTAGGAAAAGAAGTAAAAAATAGTTGAGTAATAACATGAACTGTCTAAAGGAGTGGGGGTTTGAGGTTTAGTGTGTATTAGGAATTTTGTGTACATGGTTTGGTAAAAAAAGAGCAAGTGACTTAAAGGAGAAAAATCGTGAAAAATCGTGAAAGTCATGAAGAATCGTAAAAAATCGTATAAATCGTGAAAAAGCGGGATTAATCATGAAAAGTCGTGAAAAATCAGCGATTGGGGTATTAATCGTGATGAATATTCGAGAGCCTATAACATCGTGAAAAATTGCCAATTTTTCATAAAATTCAGAGACTTTTGTTACTATGCCCATAGGTAGCCCACTCCCTAACTCATGGTGTGTTAAAGAGTCTCATGGCACTACACGTGGGTAGCCCAATTTCTAACTCACGATAACCTAATGTCCTACTTAACAAGTAGGCCATGTACTAGGTTGCCCTTTTCATCAACAAAGCCACAGAGGAGGACCAAGATCTGATCCAATCATATATATATATATATATATATATATGTGTATGTATGGTGATAATCATAGTCACTTTATAGTTGCATGAAATAAAAGTCATCCAAGCAGTTATATTTAGGCAACCGATAAAACATCCGGGAATCGCCGTGAAGCTAAAGTGATTAACCATAAGCATAACCACATACCTGATCCAGAGCAACTTGATGTCCAAGCATTAATATTCAAGAACAATCAATCAAGCAATCATCAATATCCTGAAATTAATGCATAACATCCAAGTGTCATTGTTTTATCCAAAACATTCTCAAGATCGACTTGGATTCCACCTTATGATTTCTAGGCCAACTTTAGGGTTTTAGCCTCCATAAAGCCTTTATCACTTTTAATGCCCTTTTAGTTCACAAACCCTAATTTCAACATCATAGGCACAATTATCATCTTTGGTTCCTTTCGAATTGACAACTCACATTTCATTATGGTCGAATTCACATATGAACCCTATTTATTGCTAATTTCACATTAATCGACTAGAAAACCCTAATTACCAAATTAAGGGTATTTATTCACAATTAGAAGATTTTATACTTAAAATAACTTAGATTCATCAAATCTCAGTTCTATCCATGAATTCGAACAATTAAAGCCATTAAGAATCATAATTACTAACATTAGGGTTTCAAGGCCCATTAAAGCTTATTTATATACATGGAACCCTAAATTAATCAAACTATGCATTAAGATTATCCTTTTGGATCTAATGTGTCCTTTTTATAATCAACAGGTTAATATCAACTTTAAACATCCATATAACTCTACCCAAATAATTAGTCATCAAAATCTAGGGTTTTTCATTAAAAACAATATTAAAGGTGACAAATTTAAGCACTTTTTGAATTTCAACAAGAATTAGGCTTCAATTACATTTTTAATGGATTCCTGGAGTTCTGCTGATAAACATTCATATATAATATGTTGTCATATGAGTTACCAATTAATTTCTACAATTAAAACAAGGTTAATCCTTTTCTAACCAATCAGATGCTGACAACTCAGCAACCATACCAATTATTAGAAATCGGCTAAGTTAAGGGATCAGGCGAATTACTATCTTGCCCACGCATTCGAGGCAGGAGTCTGGGGGCATACGTATCTTTCTGCCCCAGGCCGTCCCCTTCCTCGCGACCGCGAGGAAGTCCGACTCCCGCTGCGAGCGCATCTGCCAGGCAAACACCGCCCCTTGTTTTCCCATGGCTCTGGTGACCAAGATCAGCCTGAGGACTCCACGGCCCTGGATGGCCTTGCCCCAACCTACCAGCGGCGCCATGGTGCATAGCGGTGGCGCCCGACCTCTACCTACTACAGGTGCACGATAAATAGAAAGAAGAAGGGTGGTACCTTAGGATCGTTGTTCTGGTCTAGAATCCCTCTCGTTGATCCTAGCTTTCTTCACGATCTGCCCTAGAGCAAGTCCTGATCGGAGGCTTACCTCCCTGTGCTGAAACTTGGTGGCGGTCCTTGCCACAGTTCTAACCATGGTGTCTGCTATGCAGACGAGCGGGGACCTTCCCACCAGCCTTCACACACCGGCAGTACTAGGAGACCGGCACCCCCATCCCCTCCGTCGCTACTTGGTGTCTACTTGTAGCAGATGGCGTCAATAGGATCCCTCACTAGGTCTGTCCATGGATAAGGAGCCCACCCACAACATCCTCGGTTGCCCCCCTACAATGTACATGACAGATTCATGGGGAGGCGAAGACAACTCTTTTATCTCTGATCCCCTTACTACACGACTTCTTATATAGCTCTAGGTCTAGAGATCCGTAGCATGATTCCCAAGTTGTATGTAGTTAGGACTCTTATTTGGAAAGTAGTCCAAACATCCTTTTCTTCCTTTAATTGATTTATCTCTTCTCTCTTATTACAAAAAGGCATAGGGGACGCATGCATGGTTTTATTCATTATTTCCCCAATATGGTAAAACATTTATCCACGATTGATTACAAATTACTTAGTTGGCGCCCCAAAAGGCACCTTATAATATCCTTATTATGATATTTTTTTCCTATTTCCTTTATTTTGACTACTCTTTCCATTAGTAATCACATGTAAATGAAATCTAATCAATTGTGGCCATCAATGCCGCTTTCTAGAGATTTATATACGTTTCTCAAAAATACATTGCTTATTATCCATTATCTTGTATCTTTCTCTATTATTTGGACTTTCCTTCCTTTTTTCTCTTTTATATCCATTTTTGGATTAACAAAACAATAGAAATTACTAAATCCATATTAAAGGGGATAATTGCAAAGAAACTCATTCTTTGAAGCAAAGCATACAACCTTCTCAATTCAAGTCCATATTCATACAATTATTACATTTCAATTACAAAAACACATGTAAAATTGAGGTTGTAACAGTTGCTTTCTTCTCATCTTTTTTCTTCTTCTTTTACTTCAATTAAATGATCATTAATCTATGATGAACTCTCCAAATAATTTCCAGTTTCATTTTTTGTGTTCCTGGAGAGCACATATCTTCCGACTTCTGCTCTCTGACTTCCGAGTCTTGTGATTGTCACACTTGTCTAGACACCTAATTGCAGTGTTGGTGTCTATCATCTAGAAAAATCTCAGTAAGTCTTCTACTCCCCCTTTGAGTTCTCTTATTTCTAATTGCATTCTCTTCGATCTAGTACCAATGCATAACAAATGTTTTATTTAAAAATATGTATGTTTATTGTTTTTATTAGGCAAACGAGTGTCAAGGGAAGAATTATCCATCAATGATAGTGCACCATTGTGGAAATATGTTACAAAACTAGACAAGGCAGCAACAGGGGGAATTATTAGTTCCAATGCAACTATTGCAACTGAATCTTTAATGGGTCATATTCTAGGGTGAAAGCTCATCTTCTTAGAATATCGTTGTTTGGTATTAAAGTCCATCCTAAAGTTTCAGCTATACGTTACATAAGTTCTAATAGCATTATGTTTGGAAATCCCCAACACATGAATATACTTATAAAAACCTTGCATTACGTAAAGACATCATAAATTAGGAGATTTGAAATTGTGTTAGATGACTTAAATTTAGTTTGAACTAATACATGATGGATAAATGTAGAAACTTTAGCTTTAAAAAAAATAAAGATAGTTGTCTTTTGATCCAATGGATCTATCTAAAAATAGAAGCAACAATAGAATCATTCCACCATAATAGTATCAACAACCTCAGAGTTTATTAACATCTAGTTAAGTTGACATTTGGTCAAAATATCATCAAAGTTTTTGCATATGGAAGTTTATCCAGATTTGACTTCATTGACCTCGACATCGACACGACCTGAGGATTTTTTTAGATATTAGCCACTGTTATTACCGTGGTTGTACTATTATAAATTTCATACCCAATATAATATATGGGTATATATACAATATATAAGTATTTAAGTACATGATAAATCCACAATATATGTGTCATATAGTAGAAATACTGCATATTGTAATATATTTTCATTTGAAATTCATTTTATAGTAGTGTATAATTAAATTTTTGTACTATGATAGATAATAAATTTTTATATAACTATTTTAGTAGTGATATAAAGTAGTACAACATACTTCTATTATTAAAGAATTAGTGTGAAACACATTGTAATACATTACATCTAGGGGGTGTCAGATTATATACTTAGTATCAAATAGATTGTTTATGTCAACAAGAAAGAAAAATCTTAATTGAAACACGCACCCAGAGTAGGCCTTGAAGCAATTTCTCAAGTAGGAAAAGTGGGCAAAAAATGCAGGCTGTATTTATTATCACCTAAGGGCCCTAAGACTGTAATGAATATATAGAAAAAATATTAGCATCGATGCTAGTATAATATTAGCATAATTTTCTAGATGTTAATCTCAAAGAATCATGTGTTATTCTCCTTCTCTTGAATGTTATTTGTTTTTATGATACTTGAATGCTTTTTCTTTACGAGGAGTATTTTAACATTAAAAGAAATAGGTACAAAGGGGAATGATAGAACTAAGAAGAAGAAAATAAAAAAGAACTAAAATGTGGAACATATTTGTGTTCATCAAGTATCCCAATAGTTGCATATCAACCCTCAAGTGTGCCTCGTCGGTCTCATAGTGTCGAGAGCTACTCATGTCAAAACAGTTTCTTAAAACCAATATTTTAAGCATGAATAAGTCTAACGCAACATCCTTTTATGCAGCAGTCAAAACTCACCACAAGTAGACCACTATACTAAACAAACCCATTTTTGACTATTTGTTATCATTTTTATTGTTCTAAGGACCATTTTTCTGTTTCTGCCAAAAGTTTGGATTAGTTTGGCATAGCAAATTCTTCTCCTTGCCTTGGTTGAAAGTGTATTTGAAATTCTGAGGAGAATTTAAAGCCCCCATCAAACTGTCAATATTCACTAGAGGATTGTGAATCAAACTATGTTAAAAGGATTGGTAGATGTCTTGCAAAACTGGGCCGCTACTACTCAAAGATACACTATCATCAATATTGATATCATAAATAGAGCCTTTAGGCTTGTCATCCAGGAATTTGATTGGAAATACCGTAATGAAAGGAACATAGGAGTTAATCGCATGTATTTAACCAAATATGATCGTCCAGTTCCTATAGAACTTATCACTAAAATACACCTAGAAGGGGATAGGCCTAAGCAGAGAGAAAAGGGTTTTTCATGAGATGGAAAATGAAAAGGATTAGCCCCAGACGAGGTTTGTGAATAAGTGATTGTCTGATAATGAGCAAGGAATATCTACCTTTCTACTAAACAGGATCTATTGAACTCATAATTCATTAGATCCTTTTTATGAATGTCATCTTGGTGTTGGTTAACATATGAAGAATGTCTCATAATCATTGTTGTGTGAGATGATATATTAATTTTTACAAATATTGTTATTAATTCCAACTAAACAACATGCAAAAAATATTGGTTTAAAAGCTCTAACAATTCTACAATAATCTGTTTAGTTGTTGGATTTGGGTCGTGTCTCTCCAGCTCTCTCCTTATTTCACTGTAGAATATGAGTGCGACTAACGTAAAGGTAATATCTTATAGATTTGTTGCTATAGTTGGTTAATAATATACATGTAAAGAAAATGAAGGTACTTGAGAATACCTCAAATCAAACAACAATAAACACTAAAAAAATTCCTAATTGTTGATGAATCATTTATTCTCTTTTAGTATACACAAATATTTGCTTTCCAGATGACAAGTTTTCATAAGTTTTATTTTCAACCCCCACACACTTCGTAGTTCTCCTCGATCCTAATACTTCCCTTCGCAGTGTCCTAAAAAATCCTATCAATCATTACCGCCTTTTATCTTTTTCCGTCTCCATTGCTTTTTTCTTCACATTTTTTAAATCCTTATTGTCAAGTTGCAAGTGTATAAATTCATCACGGACTATGCTATTAGATGTGGTCGATGTTGTCAACCCATTCCAAACTTTGTTTCCAACCCAAACAGCACCTGGTTTTTAAACCTAGTGGACATTACCTAACTCAAGCTTATGTATTGTAAGAAAAACAATGATTGATCCAACCATGAGTCTTGTCATAAACACCCAAACCTTCTATGTATTTCACCACTTGCTACAACACCCAAGTAGACCAAAACATTGAAGATGGCAAAGGAAACACACAAAAGAAGCATTAAAT
The DNA here is from genome assembly GCA_963693085.1 of Alisma plantago-aquatica. Taxonomy (NCBI): domain Eukaryota; kingdom Viridiplantae; phylum Streptophyta; class Magnoliopsida; order Alismatales; family Alismataceae; genus Alisma; species Alisma plantago-aquatica. The sequence continues at coordinate 321,742,762 of OY856410.1, forward strand.
CTTACAAATAATAATCACAAACCTCATTGATACTCCCATATCCATTTTTCGTTTGTTCCAATCTTGTTGATCACAGTTTCAAATGTACATTGTAATAACCAGTTGGGTTCATGCAAGTAAGGAAAGAAAAAATGAAAATAATAAAAAAAGAAACAATAAATTGGCCATTACATTTTTATTGCAATAAAAATTGAAAGGAATGGTTAGAATTTCATAAATGTGAGATTTCTAAAATTTCAATAAAAGTAAGCAGATTTTGGGAGTGAAAAGAAATTTCCATGGAGCAATATTCGAATCACCTTGTGTAAGACCACATAAACTATATCCGCACATCCATATCACGAGTCAAACAAGGGATATCGATACGACAACTAAGCTCACCACAATCAATATCTAATATCAAAGTACAACAATATCCAATCAAGAAACTCCACAAAGTTGACATAAGAAGAAAAAACAAACTGACTGTCCCTCATTACATCATATAGATCAAACAATTTCCATTTCCCCACACCTCTAGGCATCCAATCATACATTTCTAAACAGGGTACAACCTGGACAACCAAAATGCTAGGATCACGAATGAGCTGTCACCACCAGATAGGAAAGTAAGTGCCATCCAGCAAAATACAGTCATCCAAACTATAAGCTGATGTACAACACTGAGAGGAAAACAAAGATACTTTATCAGGTAGAGATGGCCCAGCCACTCAGCACAAGTGCCACCAATGAAGTGATCATGCTTTATACTAGAAAAATATCATCAACAATTTACTTTCCCAACACTCATCCAATGGTTTCGGTAGACTTTGATGCAATAGTGGGAATACCCCTACTAGCTTTCCAAGTTTGTCTACGGTTAGATATTAGATGGAGTCAAGTCGTTTATGCCACATATTGAATGACTATTTAGGAAACATGATTTAATTATTTTTGTATTAAAATGAATGGCAATCGATATTTGAGCAGCTGGTTTTTCTAAAATTTCTATCCCTAAAAGTTACAGGAAGTCATGTCATTATTAATCCAGATGACTCTCTTTGTAGGTGTATATAAATTATTATTAAAAAAAGAGAATGTTGTATTATTAATTAGTTTGATAGGGAAAAAATTGTAACAGATTCTTACAACATTGATTACCTAGTTATGTGTGTTATTTTTAATTTAAGTGACACAAAAAACATTGAACTAAGTATAAATTTTTCTAAATGATTGTTTACATTATTTTAATTATATTACACAGTGCTTTGCAACGTGTTATCTGCTCGTCTTGTCATAAAAACCCAAACCTTTTAAACCCAACCACAAGTCTTGACAAAGAAACCCAAACATTTTGTGTATCTCCCCACTTCTATCTATGACACCCAAATAGACACATTAAAAAAAGATTACAGCTTTAAATGTATACTGTAAGAGTGGGTTGGGTTTATGCAAAAGCAAAAGCAAAAGCAAATGGACATATTAAAAAAAAATATCGTATTAGATTAGATTCCAAAACGCCCTTTTAGGGAGGTCAATGAACTTAGTTGATTAAAAAAAAAAGGGGCTGATAAAAAGAAACAACGTAGCCATTACATTTTTATTGCAATAAAGCATAAACGTATTGGTCAGAATTTCATAAACGTGAGATTTCTAGTATTTCAATAAAACTAAGGGGATTTGGGAGTAAAAAGCACGTTACATAAAGGAGTAACACACGAACTACCAATTGTAAGATCACAAAAAGTTCCGCATATCCATATCAGGAGCCAATCAAGGTATCGATACGACAGCTAAGTTGACCAAAATCAACATATCATATCAAGGTACAACAATAGCCAATCAAGAAACCCAAAAACTTCACATAAGAGAACAAAAAACAACGGACTACCCATCACATGGACCAAACAACTTCCATTTCCCCACGCCTCTAGGCATCCAATCATACATTTCTAAACAAGGTACACCTTGGACAACCAAAATTCTAGGATCAAGGATGGGCTATCATCACTAGATAGAAAAGTAAGTTCCATCGAGAAAACCAGTCATCTAAACTAGTATGTAAGCTGATGTACAACACATAAGAGGAAAACAGAGATAGTTTGTAAGGCAGAAATGGCCCAGCCAATCAGCACAAGAGCGACCAATGAAGTGACCCATGCTTTATCCTTGAAAAATACCATCAACCACGTATTTTCCCAACACTCGTCCAACGGTTTGGATAGACTCTCAATAGTGGGAATTACCCATACTAACTAAAATGTATAGATTCCGATTCTAGTGGTCCTGCAATGAAGGATGAAGATAGCCAAGACTGCAAATTTAATTCACAAAACTATAATCACTAATGTCAAATCAATTTAGCTATAGTTTAACATAATTGCAATAAGGGCTTTACAAAAAGTTGACAGTCTCGATTGTAGGCTTCCATAATTTACTAGTTACTACAAACATAAACTTATATAATCACCAATTCGAATAAATTGAGCTATAGCTCAACATAAGTGCATTAAGGGATAATTGCTACATAAAGTTGATAGTCTCCATTGTAGGCTTCTACAATTTTCTAGAAACATAAACTTCTACAACATTTTGGATACAACCTAATGGGTAACCCATCATTTCAACATTCCTTTTGGCATCTAAAACTCTGAGCTCCTCCTTTTCTTGCATATATAGCAAGAAGCAATCAAGCTTCATAACTTGGAAAGCTGACAGGAATTGTATCCAATAGACTATACACACAAACAGATATAAAGTTAGCAAGAAACAACAAAGATGAAAAGCTACCCAATGTCTTCAAACAATATTAGATAGATATGCACGATGGTCAATTGGTCGTGAAAACAAACCAGGACAATGCCCAAAAGACTCTGAACATAGATCATTATTTTACACAGTTTGTTGATGTGTCACTGAGAAGCTCACTGAAATAAATGCATATTAAGATTTTTCAGCAAAGGTTTTTTTATTTAACCAAGTAGAATAAGTCGTAATCGGACTCCAGTTGTCATGATACAATAAGAGAAAGTTTCAAACAAGGCTAGCTGGAATCTATCATTAAGTGATTGAGGGTAGCTTTAATTTGAAAGACAGATTTTAGTTATTCTTGATTCTTGTTGTAGAAGTTTTGAGTTAGAAGTTTTTGTTATGTACTCCATGTTATATCTTGCATATGAATGCATTTTCTTGGTGAGTATGCTCACTCATCCGACTAGAAATGACATCTCTACTATGAATGTGTGATGCAGCCTAAATTCATATCCTGCAGGGACTCTCATCCAAAGGCAACATCAGTGCATTGAAAAACGGCCTGAGGGGCCAATTAATTGACCCAGCACCCAGGCCGTTCATAATCGGCCCAAATTGCCCGCTTAATCGATTTACACTTCCTCGCCCGTTTTTTCCGCTTTTTGCCCTTTTTTTGGTTTTTTTTGCCCGTTTTCTTCCCGCTTTTTGTCCACTTTTGTGCCTTTTTTCCTGTACTGCTGTAACATTAAGTAAGCTATATGGTCCCAAGTATTATTGACTATACTATATTAAACTTATATATATTAAATATCCTATGCTAATCCCTAAATCAAATATAGATGAATACTTTTTATGCAAGTCGGGATAATAGGGTACTGTTGTAAAGTGTAATTTATACAAGTAAATTACATGTAACTATTATCTAATTTAGAATGCATACTTTAATTAAATATTCTGCTGTAATGTATGACTAATTGATAATATGCACATATAACTCCATGTCAACTCTATTGTTTACTACACTATGGCTATAATTATTGTCTTATAGCTATCTTATAAACTATTTGGGTGTTTTGTATTGTTGGGTAGAGTGTTTAGATATATATAAAAGTTCTAAAGAGTATAGTGTTTATATACACATATGTGTATTTTTTTATAAAATTAAATAGGAAACTAAAACCCGTTTTTTCAAAAATTGCCAGTTCACCGCTTAACCAATTACAAGGTGATGTCTGCACGCTTACCACTTAACGTTTTTTAAAACATTGGGCAACATGCATATATCATGACGAGCATACTGGTACTGCATAACCGTATTGGCAAAACCTGCACCCAAAATAGCCATGTGTATTTTGGAAATAATCTTAGGAAAAATATAGATATCTTAACTTGTTTTCATTTAGTATTTTATATTTACATAACAAATAGGGATATCAATCTGATAATAATCCCATAACCGATATACATGCAGCATTGCAGTCTTATCATTTGATAATAAATAATTACATGCCCTATGATAATGATGTACAATACATAATTTGGAGATTCAAAACCACAAACTTCAATCATTTAACAATATATATTGCAAATAATGCACGGCCTGTGGGAATGTATCCCCATCTCTAGAACATAGACAAGGTCTACTGGATGTGATAATATTTTGTAAGGACTATTTTGTTTATTTTTGGTCTAATGTTATAATTTTAGTTCCATTATATATGTTAACCTATTTATTTATTTGCTAGGCAATTTTATGTGACTATTAAGAACTCTGGGATTTTAGTATAAAAAGATTACAGTTATGAGGTCATTGTTTAAAACTTTGATGAAATTGGCCAAATTTTTAAAAATAGTATGTATGGCCATCACATTAACCAAAAAATTATCGTTACTGATTATATGTTAGTCAATGTTGGGAGTTTTATTCAACTCCAAGGACTATTTTGTAGGTTTTTGGTCTAATATTTTATTTAAGCTTCATTTATGTATGTAATCTTGGGGTTTTAGTATCTTAAAAGATACCGGTTAAGAGGTCATTGTTCAAAACTGTGTCAAAACCAGCCATATTTTGATAAAAAGATTATGTATGACCATCAAATTATCATTACTACTTCACAAAGTACCACCTAAACCATAATCTGGTTGTGAAGTTTTGTCTTTTAAGGATATATAGTGTTTGAAAACTATCATGACTCGATTCACTATTTTCACCAAAATTGACATTGGAATCCCCATCAAAATATTCCAGTTTACTTTACTCATGTAGGGGACCCCACCAGGAACAATATGAGATATTACTGCATAAAAGATTGTTGTATTACAGCAGCATATCAGAGTAGTAAAATTTTAAGAATTTGTTTTGTTTATTTTGGCAATTTAAAGCCTGGAACGCACCCATCAAAATTTCTACAAGTTTCCATAGTATTGGTCTGATATGAGGATGTCTAAGCACAAGCAAAAGTCAAGCATGGGAAACATTTGGTAGTGCGGAAGGCGTCAACCACTAGGAAACACTAGTGCTTTCATCTGACCATGCCATGACGCCCCTGTGAGAGAGATTGATTAGTCCAATTAGTCATCCATTGTAATTTTAGTGTTTTATTTGTTTATAGGGAACTTAGTAGCAAGTTTTTGGATTAACAAGTTATTTGAGTTTAATATGTTTATCATTTAATTTAATTATTGAGTAAGGAAATTATGTGCAATTGTACATATCTCAAAATTCAGGTGGTCTCGTTATAAATACTAGTGTTGAGGTACTCTGCGTACACTTGATAATATATACATGTTTCCAGTAGTGGATGGGTGAGTAACGTGTAAGAACATGCCCTTGGGAGGGGCCTCATGCGTAGAATTTCACACACTTCTCTGGCTGTAACTTGGGCTGCCTCCTGGTCTAGAATGAAGAAATTGTACATTGTTGTAGTATTTGCATCTCATGATGGTGCAAGAGACTCTGTCTATGTAGCCAACCTCCACCCTTGTTTAGCCAAGAGCGCTTGATTGAAAGCTTTGAGATCTCTAAAGCCTATGCCTCCATGTGCCTTTGGTTTGCATAAATATTCCAAACTCAGCGTGTGAATCTTCCTCTCCCCCTCTTTAGAACCCCGCCATAACTGTGCTATCGTAGACTGGATCTCATCTAAAATTTCGTCTGATATCTTGAATATGCTTATCAGATATGTAGGAATCGCTTGTATCACTCACTGCTTTAATTAATACCTCTTTCCCTGGGTTGGTAAGTAGTTGTTCTTTCCAACCTTGTAGTTTCTTCCATATTTTGTTCTTGATAGATGCAAAGACCAGCATCTTTGACATGCCAATCACCGTGGGGAGACCCAAGTACTTCTCATGTTTGTACACTTCTCTCACCTTAAGAATAAGCTTGACCATGTTCCTCCTATCCTTTGTCACGTTTTTGTTGAAAGAGACTTTAGTTTTGTCATAACTAATCTTTTGCCCCGATGCCCTCTCACATTGGCTGAAAATTTTAGCTAAACCGGAGAATTCTTCTGAAGTCACCCTCGAGAACGTAATACTATCATCTGCAAACGAAAGGTGAGAGACCCAACGCTTTATACGGCATACCTGTGCCCCCTGAAGACGATTTTCTAGGGAGGCTTTATTAAGAGAAAAGGAAAGCGCCTCACTACAAAATAAAAAAAGGTAAGGCGAAATAGGATCCACCTTATTTGGGTGAGTAAGGGGATAAGGGTTGCTAGCTTAGGAGTAGGGAGGGTGGGGAAGCAAGGTATTCTACCTACCACCTGAAACAGGAACATTGTACATATTGGTTGGGGGTCCCATTTCCTTAATGCCAAAAGCTCTGACTTCAAATTTGAGTTTAGGTGGCCAACGTAGGAGTAGGGAAGGTGGGAAAAGGTAATCTTCCTACCACCTGAAACAAGAATAAGGTACTTATCGACTGTGGTTCCTGTTTCCTTAGTGCCAGAAGCTCTAACTTCAAATTTGAGTTTAGATGGGACCATGTGGGGGTAAGTATGGTTCTTAGATGAGAGAAAAGATTGAAGGTGGGATACACCAATTGTTGGCTTGCCCAACTTGGAAAATGACATGGATACCCCATTAATTGTTGAAGCCTCTGTGTATTTGCTACAATTCAAAAGTTTCGCTTCTCTGCGTGCTACATTTACTTCCCAAATTCACAAGTCAGTTTTAAAGTCACTTATTGATAGTAGGAATCAGAATTGCTTACCTGACAGCACAACTTAGGAGATAATGTGGCCTTTATATATTCTTATTTGTTGCATATCTTGTTTGCGCCCAACATAGAAAGAATACCATATATGTTGGTAATCTAGGATAAGCATGTACAAAGTTTGGGTACTTTTAGGGATGCACAATTCTGATTGGAGGGTTTGCCTGGGTGATTGATCCTGCCATTATGTACTCCTACCTATTGCACTTGTAACCGAAGTCGAACATACATATGAATAACAAGCACCTGATCCGGGTGAGGAAGGGAATGCAGGTGCCCAACTTTAGAGAAGGAATAGGGAAGTGGGGAAGCAAGGTATTCTCCCTACCACCTGACACAGGGGTAGGGTCTGAATCGGCTGTGTCCAGTTTCCTTGGTGTCAAAAGCTCTAACTTCGAGTTTGAGTTTGGATGGCTAGCTTAAGTGGAGTAGGGAAGATGGGGAAGCAAGGTATTCTACCTACCACTTGAAATAGGAATAGGGTACAAGAACTGACTGTGGGTCGTATCTCCTTAGTGCCCAAAGCTCTGATTTCAAGTTTGAGTTTAGGTGGGACCATATGGGGTAAGTATTGTTTTTGGATGAGAGAAAAAGATTGAAAGGGAGGTAGGGGTGTTCCACTTGGAACATGACATCATACCCAATCTGGGAAGCACATACACATGCTTGGACACGGCACGGGACACGGGAGATTATTAAAATATAGGACACTGACACATGATTTTTTTATAATTTTTTTATCATAATTTTATTTATTGATTGATATATTTATTTATATAAATAAAATATATTATATAAGAACTTAACAAAATACATTTCTTAATTCAAATTTGTAAAATTCTAAAAAGATAAGTTCTAGGTAACATAATAAATTTGCAATACAAAAAAGTAGAATTTCAATACAATATTACGCAAACTCTCAAAATGTATAGAGTTATATCAACATATAGTCCTGAGTACCATTACTACCACAAGCCTTCATATGGCTACATTTCATATATTCTCCACCCTAGTGAAATGTGGCATACAAAAAAAGTCAAAAAAGTACAAGTCATGCTATGACTATCTTTACATGACTACTCATCTCCATTCCCATAATGATGTCATATTGTTATCCTTACAAAAAGTTACAATTCATCTACAAAATATGAAGCTAGGAAACGATCTCCATCCCAATTTAATTTTCTCTAGCTCCTTGAACTCCATCTTGGGGTGAGCATTGGTCTAGAACCGGACCAGACCTAACCAATTACCGACTTTGTAATAATTTATGGACCGTAGACCGGACCGTTTTGAGGTAGGACCGGATCGGGACCATACCATTTTGAGATAGGACCGGACCGGATCGTTTGGACCGTAATCAGCCTTTTTACTTTTTTCACAACTTATTTAATTGTAAAAAGTAGATAATATTAGTTACTTCTAATAATTACATAACATTAATAGAAAATATTTGAGCTACTAGTGCTTATCTGTGTATTTTATTTGTACTTGTTACATAATATACCGACAAATATACATGCATTTTACATAAAAGTCGGTCTACAGTCTGATCCACGGTCGGACCTTTTTAGACTGGACCGGACCGAAGACCAAATTCTCCAAAATTTGCAGATCGCAGATCGGACCGAACTCATTATGTCTGGTCTGGTCCGGTTTTGCGGTCTGGACCATTATTTTCTCATCCCTAACGTCATTTCATCATCAAGAAAGACAATAGACTCCAAGTCTGGCTCATCTAATTATAACACTGTCATCTCCAAAAGCCCTTCGCCATCAAGTGAACTAAATGCATCTACACAAACATCCTACGATTTTTTGACCCCTTCAGTATTACTAGACTTTTATCTAGATAAGAGTTGAAGATTAGTGTGCATATAAACCAAATCTTCACCATGTTGAGGATGTATCTTGTTTCTCCTCACATAATTGATAAATGAATAAGTGCTCCAATTTCTTTCGCAACATGAGGAAGAGCAAGGTTGGCTTAGCAATTTTGAGGCCAACTTTTTGAGATGTGTAACATTACTCCCATGAACTAACCACCAATTGTGTGGTTCCATCAAGGATCTATCAATAATAGAATTTTGATTTTCGAATTCTTCTAGGAAAGATGAGTACTTTGCATACTCAACCATCACAATATGACACTCTTGCACATTAGGGAAGCATCTCTTAAGACATGTGTTTCTTTCATTTGTAATTTCAATGTCATTATGAGGAGCGACTCTACTAGAATCTTCATCAAGCCATTGAGAGCTATAATACCTAAAAGAGACGAGTAAAGATAGTTAAGTTATTAACATCTTAAAAATACCATGATATATCTAGGTGGAAGGAGTAAATTGTTGAATAACTTTTTACCTTGGATTCAATGAATGTGCTAAACAATGAAGAGGAGTATTGCTTTTATTCCACCGATCTACTAAAATTGTGTGCACCGCCATATAGAAGCTTGACTCATCATCCTTCTTTTCATGGTTGTATATGATTGCCTTCACTTCCTCTATCATAGAACCCCACATATCATACACTGAGTGCAAGCAAGGTTTGTCAGTGTTGGCAACCCCCAACATCTCATACATAGGTTCTGTGAAAGCAATTATGTAGTCCACTTTTTCCCACCAAATATCATCAAGAATTTGTTTTTGACAAATTGGGATTTTTGTACATCGTCATCTATATACAAAGCCTATTTTTCATTGACAACCATATTTGCAAGGCCGACTTTGATATACGTCATCCTTCTAAGCATAATAATAATAGAAGCAAAGTGAGTTTTTGCAATAGATAGCATCTTCAACTTCACAAACTCAATGAATATGGCAAGCCCCATAGAATGATTTACAATAAAATTGCGAATGGAACGAGAATCAACTACCACTTCATATATCCACTTACATTCTGTGTTTTTTGTAGAACAAATATTCTTGAGAGCTAGATTGAGTGTATACACCACATAAGGTGTCCAAAAGATATATGGATACCCAGCCTCAACTAGCATGCCACCTGCTCTACACACCAGGGCATTATTAGTAATAACTTAAACTACATTCTTGTCCCCAACTTCAGCAATGCATTGTTTAATCAGGTTTGCAATAAAGAACTTATCCTTACACCCCCTAACAATTCACAACTTTTAAGAACATTGGACCATTCTCAGAATCAACCATAAATGTTCAGAAGTGTTGCTTCTCTGCGTGCTACATTTACCTCCCAAATTCACAAGTCAGTTTTAAAGTCACTTATTGATAGTAGGAATCAGAATTGCTTACCTGATAGTGAATCTTAGGAGATAATGTAGCCTTTATATATTCTTATTTGTTGCATATCTTGTTTGTGCCCAACATAGAAAGAATACCATATATGTTGGTAATCTAGGATAAGCATGCACGATGTTTGGGCACTTTTAGGGATGCACAATTCTGATTGGAGGGTTTGCTTGGGTGACTGATCCTGCCATTATGTACTCCTACCTATTGCACTGGTAACCAAAGTCGAACATACATATGAATAAGATGCACCTTATCCGGGTGAGGAAGGGGATGGAGGTGCCCAACTTTGGAGAAGGAATAGGGAGGTGGGGAAGCAACGTATTCTCCCTACCATAGGACATAGGAATATGTTCTGAATTGGTCGTGTCTCGTTTCCTTGGTGTCAAAAGATCTAACTTTGATTTTGAGTTTGGATGGCCAGCTTAAGTGGAGTAGGGAGGATGGGGAAGCAAGGTATTCTGCCCACCACTTGAAATAGGAATAGGGTACGAGAACTGAATGTGGGTTGTATCTCCTTCATGCCCAAAGCTCTGATTTCAAATTTGAGTTTAGGTGGGACCATATGGGGTAAGTATGGTTTTTGGATGAGAGAAAAAGATTGAAGGGGGGGGTAGGGATGTTCCACTTGGAACATGACATGATACCCAATCTGGGAAGCACACGGACACAGGACACGGGAGATTATGAAAATATAAGACACAGACACATGATTTTTTTTAATTTTAATCATTATTTTATTTATTTTTTGATATATTTATTAATATAAATAAAGTATATTATATAAGAACTTAACAAAATACATTTCTTAATTCAAATTTGTAAAACTCTAAAAAGATAAGTTCTAGGTAACATAATAAATTTGCAAGACAAGAACGTGGAATAACAATACACTATTACAGAAACTCTCAAAATGTATAGAGTTATGCCAACATATAGTCCTGTGTACTTTTCCTCAAAAAAATATAGTCATGTGTACCATTACTACCACAAGCCTTCATGCGGCTACATTTCATATCTTCTCCACCCTAATGAAATGTAGCATACAAAAAAAGTCAAAAAAGTACAAGTGACTATCTTTACATGACTACTCATCTCCATTCCCATAATGATTTCATATTGTTATCCTTACAAAAAGTTAGAATTCATCCACAAAAAAAGAAGCATCTAGCAAATGATCTCCATCCCAATTTAATTTTTTCTAGCTCCTTGAACTCCATCTAGGGGTGAGCATCGGTCCAGAACTGGACCGGACCGATGACCGACTTTGTAAGAATTTATGGACCGTAGACCAAACCGTTTTGATGTAGGACTGGACCAGGACCAGACCGTTTTGAGGTAGGACCGGACCGGATCGTTTGGAGCGTAATTATCCTTTTTACTTTTTCACAACTTATTTAATTGTAAAAAGTAGATCATATTAGTTACTTCTAACAATTACATAACATTAATAGAAAATATTTACGCTACTAGTGGTTATATGTGTACTTTATTTGTACTTGTTACATAATATATCGACAAATATACATGCATTTTACATAAAAGTTGGTCTACGATCCGGTCCACGGTCGGACCTTTTTGGACTGGACCGGACCAGATCGAAGATCGAATTCACCAAAATTTGCAGACCGCAGATCGGACCGAACTCATTATGGTTGTCTTATTTTGCAGTCTGGACCATTATTTTCTCACCCCTAACTCCATCATTTCATCATCAAGAAAGATAGTAGGCTCCAAGTCTGGCTCATCTAATGATAACTCTGCCATCTCTAAAAGCCCTTTGTCATCAAGTGAACTAAATGCATCTCCACAAACATCCCACAATTTGTTGACCCCTTTAGTATAACTAGACTTTTGTTTAGATAAGAGTCGAAGATTAGTGTGCACATAAACCAAATCATCACCATGTTGAGTATGTATCTTGTTTCTCCTCATAGAATTGATAAATGAATAAGTGCTCCAAATTCTTTCGCAACATGAGGAAGAGAAAGGTTGGCTTAGCAATTTTGAGGCCAACTTTTTGAGATGTGGAGCATTACTCCCATGAACTAACCACCAATTGTGTGGTTCCATCAAGCATCTATCAACAATAGAATCATGATTTTCGAATTCTTCTAGGAAAGATGAGAACTTTGCATACTCAATCATCACAATATGACACTCCTGCACATTAGGGAAGCATCCCTTAAGACATGTGTTTCTTTCATTTGTAATTTCAATGTCATTATGAGGAGCGACTCTACTAGAATCCTCATCAAGCCATTGAGAGCTATAATACCTAAAAGAGACGATTAAAGATAGTTAAGTTATTAACATCTTAAAAATACCATGATATATCTAGGTGGAAGGAGTAAATTGTTGAATAACTTTTTACCTTGGAGTCAATAATTTGCTAAATAATGAAGAGGAGTATTGCTTTTATTCCACCGATCTACTAAAATTGTGTGCACCGCCATATAGAAGCTTGACTCATCATCCTTCTTCTTTTCATGGCTGTATATGGTTGCCTTCACTTTCTCTATCACAGAATCCCACATATCATACACTAAGTGCAACAAAGGTTTGTTAGTGTCGGCAGCCCCAATATCTCATAGATAGGTTATGTGAAAGCAATTAGGTACTCCACTTTATCCCACCAAATATCATCAAGAATTTTTTCTTTGACAAATTGGTCTTTTTGTACATCATCATCTCTATACAAATCCCACTTTTCATTGACAACCATATTTGCAAGGACAACTTTGATATACATCATCCTTCTAAGCATAATAACAATAGAAGCAAAGTGAGTTTTTGCAATAGATAGCATTCAACTTCACAAACTCATTGAATATGGCAAGCCCCATAGAATGATTTACAATAAAATTGCGAATGGAATGAGCATCAACTGCCACTTCATATATCCACTTACATTCTGTGTTTTTTGCAGCAAAAATATTCTTGAGATCTAGATTGAGTATATGCACCACACAAGGTGTCCAAAAGATATATGGATACACAGCCTCAACTAGCATGCCAGCTGTTCTACACACCCGGGCATTATAAGTAATAACTTGAGCTACATTCTTGTCCCCAACCTCAGCAATCAATTGTTTAATCAAGTTTGCAAAAAAGAACCTATCCTTGCACCCCCTAACAATTCACAACTTTTAAGAATATTGGACCATTCTCAGAAACAACCATAAAATTTATTAATGACTGTTTTGCGCATCGGTCCATCCATCATTCATAAGACTCAACCCTTGTTCCTTCCATTTTATTTTGGTGGGTTCCAAGAGCCTCTCAATGTTTGCCTTTTGCTTTTGTAGCAAGGTTGATGTAAGATAACAACAATCAAAGTTGTGTATATACACAAAAAATGATAAAATGATATGGTTGATTGTTATCCTTTTATGAGTAATTAATGCACAATGAAAATGTGATAAAATAAATAGGAAAAATGTATGATTCAAATGCCAACGGTGACATATTATTTATCTTGTATTGGATGTACTTACGTTTTTCATGTGTTTGCTTTAGTGACATGCTTGATATCTTTGTGTGTCAATACTCAAAGCAGTTCTTTATGTTTATATTTGAAGTTTGATTATAACATGGTATGAGATTGAGTGAGGCTAATTAATGAGCAATAATATTCCAAAATTTGAAATCTATTAGTTTTTGTTTAACGTCCAATACACTAAGTCATTAGTAAACCGTGAAATAAGGACATGTATATACACAATGGCGCTCAACGTGAAGTTTTTACTCCTCATGAAGGACATACATTTTTCATATTAAATCAGTGAAAAAGATTGATGGTCCAAACTACTAATAAAAGGACCCTATAATTAGAATACAAATGATATGCATTTTGACCATAAAAATAACAAAACAAAAAAATTCATATCATGTATGAGTATTTAACTTTTTTCATTCATAACATGGGTAATAAAATATGTGTAATTTAGCACACATTTGAAACAAGTAAACATGTGCACATAAAATCTTAGCATGATATCTTTTTAAATCTCATTGGCCATGTCATGTATTGGATTGGCTAGCTGAGTTCGGTGCTTAACCCCATTTCTATATTTCTATAAAGAACTTACACACACACACACACACGCACGCGCGCGCGCACACACACACACACACACAAAGAGTCAAGTTAGAATACACTCGAGTTTATTCGGAGCAAAATACACTCAGAGTGTATTGGGAGAAGAATACACTCAAGTAGTTTTTCATGATGTGATATTTTTTTCAAAAATCTAATCCGTTGATCTTCTTAAACATGTTGTGAATAGCTCATACACAAAATTTGAGCACATTTGGACATTTATAGGTCATGTTATAACTGTAAAAATTATGCATTTCAAATTAGTTTCGCGCGTCGATTTTGTTGCTTTTGTATGAGTGACTTACACTCACCCAAATGGGCTCAAAATTTGTATGTAGACTAGTTATAGTATGACGGTGAAGATCAATGGTTTACATTTTGCAAAAAATAGTCTTGATATGCAAACACAGTTGAGTGTATTCGTGCGATCTGTACACTGGAGTGTATTCTAGCCTGACTCTCTCTCTCTCTCTCTCTCTCTCTCTCTATATATATATATATATATATATATATATATATATATATATATATATATATACCTTCAAGGAATTTATTTTTAGGCACAACATCAAACCTCCATCTTCAAATACGAGCAATATATATATATATATATATATATATATATACCTTCAAGGAATTTATTTTTAGGCGCAACATCAAACCTCCATCTTCAAATACGAGCAATCCCACATAATGTGACACATCTAACTCAAAACATAACATGACTTCATTCAACATTGTATCCTTTTATTGCAAGTTTTGCACAATGATATAGATGAAGCATTTGTCAAGAATTGGAAAGATTTAGAAGAGGTAATGTCATATGACGTTACAATTTCCAAAAAAAAAAAGGAGATGTACGTGGATATATGCATAACCATCATATATTGAGCTATATGGCCAAGTGGTGATAAAGAAATATTACAAATCCTACTACTTGTCAAGATGTGATAAGTATATAAGGGTTTGGAAGTCAAAGAGTAGTACTTTGAATAAGGAGTTAAATGTTTTGGTCACATATCTCACCAAAACAAAGACCTCGAATTTTTTATTCCATGATGTGTTTGCACCTATCTTTTTAAGGTGTGTTCTTGTAATCCAGGAGTATCATGTCAAATAAATGGCACACCTAATCATATTTGTGTGGATAAAGTGAATACTTGGCTCGGTCCTTCACATGGATTCCCTACTTCTACTTCTTTCTAACAATGATACTCATTATTTGAAGAGAATATGTACCATGGTAAGCCAAATAATTGGCATCACGGCTCCAAGAAACATAAATTTTTTTATTGGATCAAACAAATAGTGCATGATATTCATTGAACACATCAACCCCTAGAATCTATATTATAGTTTTCATCCAATAAAGTTCTAGTTGGTTCGTTTCATTATACAAAATATCTTTTACATCCTTCCTAAGTTAAATAAAATTATTTCGCGGCAGAAGATTCTTTTGAATAGATTGTATCAATAAGAGATTATATCAATGATCCCTTATTTTTATTCTCTCAATCCCACTCAGAGAGTGCACCCACCCAACCTAACTATTTCCCTCATTGATGATATAATTTAGCCCAATTCCGGATTTTCTTTTCCTCCCGTCCTCTTCGGTGGTCAAGTGTTGTATCTCATTAGCGTCGAATCCACAAGTTAATCTAAACATTAAATGTTTAAATTGAGTGGATTATTCATTCAATATACCTTCTCATATTGTTCCTGAGTCCACATATGTTTCATTCATTTTCACCCGTCTCACTGGAACTCTCCTGCCCAAGGGTTGTCTGGTTTACTGGATTCATCCATACGTATCAGATTGCATTTTAAAATCCAATAATGCAAATCACACCGAGAAAAGATTTTTCACATATATGCGGGACACCGAGAAAAATCACTCAGCCGGGATAATACTGTAGTGCACATGTTTATGCGTCTGACCTCCTCATGTATTGAGATTGAGTCTGTAACAATTAACAAGTTCCCCATTCATTTTTCTTTGGCAGTAAGGTACAAATATTATTGAGTGGGATTATCTAACATTATAACATACAGGAATTCATGATACGTATGTGTATGGCTTTCCCAGTATATAAATATATTGCGTGAAGGGAAGCCACAGCTACATTTATAATTAGACATAAGCATCAAATAGATAAAAATGAAGGACACGGCGCAAAAAAAAAACGATAACATGGAGCAGTTTGCCACTATCAAATGATGGAGCAAATTGAGAGTCTGCACACATTGAGCATGAAACAATCCCCAAAGCCCCAACAACTAAAATAGAAAACCAAATGTTTTTCAAAGTTCATAGCTGTACTTGACAGTAGATTCTGATGAAGTTTAAAACAAATTAAATAATTCAGTGTCGCTCCAGCTTAAGAGAAGGGCAAGTGAGGTTTGTTGATTCAAAGAAGTAAGTAGAGGGAAAGAAGAATAAATGATTGGAAAATATGATGATTGACAGTGATGATTGAAGTTGAGCCACAATATCACAAGCAGTTTGCACTACACCAAAATGTAAACGAACAAAGAAAAGACAAATAACATTGCATGGCTAACAAGATTGAAAAAGTGATAGAATTAATCTGCAAAATCAGCGGATGCTACCACGGTTTCTGAGAGAAGATTTCCAATCGGTATTATAGACATTTTACAAAAGGTTACATTTCTAATTTCGGCATCCCAGTGTAAGTTGCTGCGTTGTTAGCAAGGTAAGAAAAAGCATCCTATTCCGTTTGGAATTTGGCATTGTATAGTAATTTGATAAAATAATCTAAAAGAACCGTTTTTAGTTTGAAACTTGTCTAGAAGAGATTCTCATATAAAACCAAGCAAACCTGCTAAAATGGCTAATTAAATAAGGCCATCTAATAATGATAAGAGGGCATCACATAATAACAAAGTAGTTTTGAACTGAAAATCAAAATTACAGGAAACAACAAAACCAAGCTTCATTTATGATTTTGATCAAAGGAATTTACTAACTTCCTACAGGGGACACGTATAATAAAAGTATCAGGAGAAGCTTTTTTGCGCCAAGTCCCAATTCAGCAAAACAGACTTTCTAAGAAATTAAAGTGTCCAGGTCTAACAATGCGAATGCACACAAGTAAAAAACAACTGTGATAGAGGAAAGAATATGTGCAAGGTTTAACAAGCATAGTAAGGAAAAAAATCAGAACTATATACATAGCAAATATGAGGCTTAGTAAACTGAATGTCCTCACTGTTGGGGAGGATAAAAACCAGACCAACAACACAGCGCAAAATATGTTAATATATAAAGCATGGTAAGTAAGAACATACATGTTCGATGAAAAATGATATAGGAATATATCTAAGCGGGAGGCCTCCTTTGTTTTCCCAGTAAAAAAGAGGAAACATAGTTCCTACAAATTGACTTGGCTCACATGCCACAAAATGGGTCAGATAATCTATGTAATTAAATCTAAGGTCCATTTTAGCTATATATATATATATATATATCAGGGTCAAGAGTTAGAAAGTTTCTGTCAAATCCTTGTTGAGTCGCACCACTAGCCACTGTGCTACAGCTATACCAATTAAAGTTATATCGCCAATCTTCAAAGAGGGGGCATCTTGCCAAGCTCATTGGCGGTAGCATCCAAGTCTATGCTGATGCTGTCCACAACGAACTCTAGGCCATTTTCATCATCACCGGGAGAACTTCCATTGCCAGCAGAAGCTACGCCATTGGGTTCAATACCATCTTCTGACACTTGCGGAGGAGGCAGGGAAGCGTCCCGGTTCCTGGGCCTATGCGCCAAGACCTTCTTTGGCGGCGGTCTCAGAGGCCCACGAGTGGCCACCGGAATTCTTCTCCTCCCATCTTCAGACAAGCAATATCGGACTTCCATTTCTTTCTTCTTCCCATTCTGACGAGTCGTCATGCCATTGCCAGCCGCATCACTGCCCTGAGAAGGTTTTGGGAACATGGGGACGCACGATACGCCTTCGGGAACGTCGAACGTCGGGCAACCAGGATAACCCATCGGGTAGACACGCCAGGAGCAGAAGTACTTGTCAGTTCCGGGAACGACGGGCGGGGATGAGGGCAGTGCCGTTGCCAGAAAAGCTTTGCGGCAGCCCTGGCAGCGAAGGTAGATGCCTTGATGAGCCCGCTCGTACTCGTACGCGCGGAAACACTCAGGACACATTGTCCAGAAAGTTTCTGAAGGGCTCGGAGGAGAAGAGCAAGTCGATGGAGGGTTGTTACTAGGGGCTTCAGACAGGGTGCCGCTGGCCAACTCCTGGTCAAAAAGGCGCTTCTTTTCAGGGTCTGATAGAAACGCCCATGCCTCCGAAACGAGCTGAAGCGCGCGGTCAGCGCCAGAGTGAGGGTTGTGCTCGGGCTGGAGGAGGAGGGCGAGGCGGCGGTAGGCGAGCTGAATGGCCTGGAGGCCCGGCGGGGTAGATTGGTCTTCAAACTGGAGAATGGTGTACCAGTTTGGGTGACAGTCAGTGGCTCGCCCATCAGAGGCGAGGAGGACGTCCGCGACGGCGATGAGCTCATCGGCGCCGGGGACTAGGGGATCCGCATCCAGGGCGCGCTCCACAAACCCTTTGCAGGTTAGAAAGTCGCCATCTTGCAGTTGCCCTAATGCAATATCCAGCCACTGGCCAGCCTCATTTGGTTTGCTATCCATGCCACCGCCGCTTGCAGCGGCCTCGTCGTGACCAAGGCCCATTTTTGGAGCTCTGTCGGACAACAGCTGGCGACTGCCCAGTTCGAACAGTGTGGCGGACCTGGCGGTGGACAAGGAAGTGAAGAGTAGAGATCATGAAGGGGGAAATCCCATGGGGCTGGCACCTGGCGGTGTTCGGAGGTTTTTTTCTATTGAAAGGGGAATCATTAGTGGGGTTGCCCGTTCGTCGTCGCAAAGCGAACAGGCTAGTTTGAATTTCAAGCGAGAGAGGACTCCCAAGTCTCCCATTGTATTTATTTTGTGGTCTCAAAGGTTGTAGAAACCTTCTGGTGTCCATATAAATGTATACCTTTGAAAGCCTATTTTGAGGTATACCTTTTTGGTGTCCATATGAATGTGTAAATGATTGTCAAAGTTGGCTGGTCAGCTAGGTGGAATCCAGGTTGGTAGAAAAGGTTTTAGGTTTAAAACTGGTAAACGTTTTGCACTTGTTTCCCATATAGAGGAAATTAAAAGATATGCTAGTTTCTACAGATTTAGAAAAGACCTGTTTCGTTGGGTGTAGCAAGAAAATTTGATTTCGTAATGTGGTAAAAAGCAAGTTAGGTCTAAAACTTCTTAAATGTTTTACAGCCCATCGATAGGGAATTAATAGATATGTCAATTCTATAGAAAAAGGCTTGTTTGTAAGGTGTAGTGTAAAATGTGATTTTGTAATTAGGTAGAAAAGTTTGTAGGTTTTAAACTTAGATAAATGCTTTGTACATATTTCATATAGAGAGGGAATTAATATATATGCCGTTTTCTAACGCTATAATTGGTACATGGTTAATGAAGGGGAGGGGAAGGGAAGTGAGAAGGAAGGAGGGGACACTTATGTTAGTGTATTTAGTTAGCATGGAAAGGAAAAGGAAAGAGAAATGTGAAAAATAATGTAAACATAAAAAAATTGTAGTGGCGTGAAAAATATAAAAATATTTGAACATATAATAATTATATCTACATATTTATTCACATATATTATTTTATGAAAGTGCATTTATAGAGACGCATATAACAAAAAAGGCTTCCAACATATGACAAAGCCTATAGATTTAAAAATAAAATTATAAGATGTACATAAAGAATACATCTGGATTTTATTTCTTATGTGTTCAATACACCACTGAAGATATATTTATTATAAATGAGGCATAATATATTTAAAATTGTGCTTATATAAGTATTTTTCTTCATATTTTTGTATTTACAATAAACTTTCCATCTATGTAGTTAAATAGTTCCCGCCACAGTCCACCACATTTTTCTAATTATATATAATCTTTATTTTTTATGCTTGTATATTAATCTCAAAAAAATTAACTTTTCTAAAAAAAATAAAGTGTAAGTTTCCTTCTAAATCATGTATAATTTTTTGGGATTTTTTTTTATTTCTCTCACAAAAAATCTCCAATTTTTAAATACTCCTTCAATGCTCCATATGTTCCTCCAATCAACGTAACATATGTGTGACATACAACTTCTCAAGCTGCACTTATTTTTTGTCATATTTGTTATATTTTTTCTCTCACATTCTATATTTTTCTCTAACCTTTATAATATATTTCCCGCCAAATATTTTACCTTTTGCTTGTCTCCACTCTAATTTGGTAGAGAGAGTGAGAGAAAAGTGATTAAAAATGCAATTAGTTTGTTCTCCTCTGTTTCCCTTCATTCCCCTCCCTCCCTACCACTTTATCCAACCAAACAGTTTTAGCCATTTCCTCTCCTTTGCTCTGCCCTCCATTCACCACGTACCAAACATGTCCTAAAGAAAATACATGTCTCGCTGGGTGTAAGAGGATATAGAAAAAATGTTTTGAGGTTTAAAACTTTCGTTGGGTATAGTAATAAACTGATCTTGTAATGTGGTAAAAAAGATTTGAGGTCTAAACTTATTGAATGGTTTGTCATTTCTATAGAAAAAACTTTTTTGATAAGGTTGTAAAAGATGTTATATTGTAATGAGCTAGAAAAGTTTGTAAGTTTCAAACTTTATAGATGCTTCGTACATGTTTATCATAGAGATGAAATCAATACGTGTGTCATTTTCTAAAGTAATGACATGTCCCGTTAGGTGTAGTAGAAAAATGTGATTTATAATACTTCTACATTACGAATCACGCTTTGAACCTTCATTAATGACTATATTTAAAAAAGAAACAACCATTAGTATGGAAATTATTTCTTCTAAAGGTACAAATCCAAATGGTTATGTGTTAGATTTTCCCAACACATGTTCTAATTCTAAATTCTTCGATACAAACTGTTACAATAAATTCTTCTATATATTCTTTTGATGTTTCATATTATTATAGCACACTCATAATGAGTTGTGGGGTTATCTAGATAGTGGAGTACACCATTATTTATTGTTTATATATTGACTAGGAACATGACCTATCGAGCTAATGATCTATTATCCAAAGATCAGGTTTCCTTGCATATATATGCAACCATTCACGAATTAACAAATCTAAGAACATAAATTTTGACAATGACTAGTAGGCTGGACTTTGGATAGGCAGGCTAATCCAAGCACAAATTTTGTAACGTCCCTTCGAGTACATACATGAAAATGGACATAAATTCTATATTGTCCCTAGCATGGGTCACTTGGCTTAGAGGAACATTACAAAATATGATATTCATACCAAAAAGATAAATGAAACATCATGTATTAATTAGAAATATAGATTCATATCATGTTCTCTGAAAGGAAAAACATAAGCTATCTCATCTTGATCTCAAACCTAGTGCATGTAGGCTAACAAAATTTAAAGCATGAAATGATAAACTAGACTAGATAATTAATGGAGTGGTAAATGGAACCCCACCAAGGTAAAATCCCATTGATGTCAGCTACTCTGAAGGGTTTTCTTCAATTCTCCTTTGATCCTTGATCTAGGTACATCTCGTCCCACGGCCATGCGAAAATAAAGACATACATCGGTAAGCGACACTATACACATTACAAGAAAATAAAGTATATATAATTGACTTGAGAGAAAATCTTGACATGAATTTGAATTAAGCATTCTTAAAGTAATTACTTGACATAAACAAGTGAATAAATAACATATGCACTCTCTATAATTTGCCCACTTAAGAGCCCATAATTGGCATGAATGCCCATGATTTGACTAAAAAACCCATAACGATCCCTTAAGGTCCATGGTTGGCTATGAAAGCCCATAATTAGCATGAATGCCCATAACTACCCCTTGAGCTTCACGATGACAAGATCATATAAAACTTAATTAAATTCTTATAAAATGATTCTTAAAATGAACATTAACATGATGAGATTTCTCACTCAAGTCTTAATATTACATGATTTACATAATTCTTTCTTCAATATCTTAATCATTACATGATCATAACATTAAACTAATGAGCATATGTGATAGACATAGGACTTTATGAATATAACAAATAGCATGCAATGATATAATTTGAGACAAGATCATTATCTTAATTTCATTCATTATTTTGAAATTTAAAGCATAATTTAATCAATCAATGTACAAATGTATAGTGGCATGACCCGCTTATCTAGAGCAAATCAAATCCTAACTCAGTCTCGTTCTCCTTGAGTTAATCCTAGGTTTCTTAAAATTAACATGATTTATCACTTTAAACACCATCATAAATCCTATGTTAGGTCTTTTAAGGAAACACATTCAGAGATGACAGAATTAGGATTTTTTTGGTCAACAAAAAAACCGGTGTTTCTTTTTTTTTCTTTTCAGAAAGACTGTACAGAGCTTCTACTCAACATAATGTTGGGTAGCATAAAAAGAAATGAACAGAGCTAGAAAGGAGACAATTTTGTCCATAGCTCAGACTGAAAAATGGGGCAAAAAACTGAAAGAAGCAATCTACCCATGACAAAAGGAGCTACAAGAGAAACGTTCATAAGGACATCGATTTTCAAGAAAACAAGGCATGGGATTTATTTGGCCGATGAATAATGAAATAGACCAATAGCATTCCACGTTCTTATGATAGGTCCATTGTGCATTCTTGAGAGAGAAAGCTCCAACTTCTCTCTAGAAACACCCTCCCTCTCTCCCTCACTGGCAATGACAGACCAAGATACAACTGAAAGCAAAATCCCACTCGCGAGGTGCTCTAGGCGACGACTCCAGGACCGGAAAGAGCTTCTCCAAGTAACATCCAAGGTCAAGCTCTCTCCTCACCCCTCCTTCTTCGTTAAAACTACCCATTACCATCTTTCCCTCTTCCCCCGCCGCCTCAAAGAAGAAGGGTTACAACAACATTGATAAATGCCCCATCTACTGCCTTGCTTACCTGCATGCACTCACATCACCTATTGAACTTCCCAAAGGAGTGACGACTTCAAAAAAAGCACAAATCAAGCAACCAAGGACAACATTAAATCTCTACACCAAACAAGATGACTCAAACCAGGTTTACTTCCGCCCTAAAACGATCCTGATTTCAAACCTCTTTAGCTTCAGAAGCAATCGCCCCCAGTTCACCTCAAATTTTCTGCCCTCACATCATATCATGAGAACAGGAGGATCTTTCTCCTTGGCTTTGAGCAACAACAAAAGGGCTTGGTGCCCTCAGGGTAAGCCCCATCTTTACAAAAAAATCATTCACCTCAAAAAACCTGCGATCGCTCCCACCAAGACAAAATCATCTCTCTTCTCCACATATATGAACTCTAGGTTCACCTTCATGGACTATCAGCTCTCCAATCCTAACTACTACTCCTGTATTCCTCTCCCAAGAGCTGGGAAATATCACCAATACGACATCTCCCCAGGACTAAACACCCTCTGCCTGGGAAACCGTTCCTTTCTGATGATCATCAAATGGTCTGAGCCAAAAGACAGTTGTTGGACCAGTAGAACAATGAACTTGATGATCATTGAAGGATGGGCGAGTATGATCAAAGAGCTTAACCTCAGCACGGACTGGACCATCTTCATCAAACGCTCTACTCCAAAAACCCTCACAGCCTGGGTCTGTGATCTCAAAAATGAAACACCCCAAGAACTCTACTCTCTCTTCTTTAGCAAGCAAGAGAAGTTCCTATCCTCTTCCTCTGACTCAGCGGACAATCTCTTCATCAAAAACAAACATCAACCACCATTGGGTACAAAAAATTGGCCTATCTCACTGTCATCCTACAGTGAAGATGATGACATGTCGGATACGACGACATCAGAAATACATTTAGACTCTATCGCAGCAAGGTATGTTTCTCATCAATCGGAATCTGTAGTTTCTAGTGTTGCCAAACCCACCAAATCCCCTTTGGTGATTACCGTCCCAAAGTATGAAAAAGAAAAAAAACTACAACCTAAATCCCCCCCTTAGGGCTCCAAACATCCATTTCTCTCATCAATGACCACTTCAAAAGAACTATCCCCACCAAGTCTTGGATACCTACCCGCCCAAAAAGACCTTTTAGGGCTCTGCTCTGTTCAACATGCAACAATAGAAAACACTCCACTAACATATGTCCTAATCGTATCACATGCTTCAAGTGCTCCAAAAAGGGTCACAAAAGGAGGAACTGTGCTTCAAACCTCCTCTCTGACTACACCAAGCCAGTCCCAAGAAAAGGTAATCACCTTTCAAGAGACAACCAAGCTCCCCCCACCACTTTTCACAAATCTCTCCACTTACCTAGGAAGGAAAAATCTAATGACCTGACCAAAGCAAATCATACCACTCTTTTTCCAAAAACCCTTTTGCATGCCTTGCAAACCCCTCTCTCCTGCCAAATCATGCACACGTACAAACTCACAACTGCTCCAAAATTGATACCTCCTCCTCTTACTTTTCAAATCCTCCTCTTCTATATAACCCAAATAAGCGACCTCCATCTAAAACATCCTCCCAAACCCCTCACCAAAAACCTCCACAAGCTCCTTCCTGCCTTTACTCCTCTATGGAAGACCAAACCCACCTTTAATACGCCATCCCTCTCGATCTCCCAGCGAACTCTACGAGACTCTTCAAAGTCTTCTTGCTTAGGAGCATCGTTGCCACTATTGAAAACAACTTGGACAATAACAAAGTCTATATTCTCGATGTTACTAGAGCCATTGCTCTCCTTATTCCTGGTCATACCGTTCTCAAACCCAAGATTCTCTCACCAAATCAGCTGTTATACTCGGTTCCAAAAGGTACAAAAATTGACCATCTCTTTGGCCAAACCCTTACTATCCCCTGTGGATCGAGCTTCATCCAAGACAAATTATCAAGATGGTCTACAGGACTAGGGGCGATTGAAGCTCCGGCTGGGGGCTCCGACTGGGTGGCCATATCAAACCTTCCCCCACATCTTTGGGAGATTGACATATTTAGGGCCATAGCACATACTATAGGTGCCACCCTCCAATACATCAGCCCATAAACTCTCCATCCCACCCAATACATTAAGGCTTTCTACCTCCTATTCGTGAAGCAAGCCATCTCACTTCCTTCAGCTATAAACATCAGACTAGGAGAATCTATATACAATATCAAACTTTCAGCTGAGCACCCATATGAAGCCAAAACTACTTTCTCTGACCTCTCAGCCCATCCACCTTCTTGGTTTTGTTCTGCCAAAAGCCAGAAGCCCCAGAACCAAAACTGCAAACCTGGGGAAAGACACCTAGTGTGGGAAAGAAAAACACACACAGCCACATCTTTTGGAAACTCCAACAAACCACAAAGCCTCAAAAGACCCAGAACATCCTCCCCTATGAGACCCTCCTCCCCACCTACCAGCAGTCCTGACCAATTGTTCCCACCTCCAGCAAAAGAGGACAACATACCCATAAACATTATCACAAACACTTTGAATAAACTGAAATCTATCATTATTGATGAGATCAGATCTTCACAGAGTCCGAAGCAAAAGGAAAAATAAAAAGGGGAGAGCACCATCGAGTCGGTCCAACCAATGCTGCCCAACCCGGAAGGATTAAAAAGAAGGCATATTTTCAATGAAGCTGAGACAGGTAAATCCCCATCCAACTCTTATATTTCTTATAACTCTGAATTAGCAAAATATAAGAGTTCACCTTCGTTCTATGCCTCATCAAAAGCTTATGATTTGGATAGCATAGAGGATCTAGCTTCATGGTCCAACATAGCTAGCTTCACCACTTTTGCAAAAAAAATTGGAATCACCTTTGAAAGCGAGACTAAAGCTAACAAAACATTGGAAAATCTAGAAAAAACTTCATGGGTTGGACCAACAGAAGACCTGTAGAGGGGGTTCACAAGGATCTCCAAAACCTGACCGTCTTCTGATACATAGCCATTCTGAATCCTGAGTTTATTTTAAACAGAAAAAATTAAAATATCATCCTGGAATGTTTGTGGGGTGGCAAACCTTAAAAGAAAAAAAGAGATTATATATCACATTTATAAAAACAACATAGATATCATTACTATTCAAGAAACCAAAACTTTCCTCACACCATTCACTCTAAAAACCATAGGAAGAAATAAGATCACGGAATGGATCCAAATCCCCCTGGGTTTCAAAGGTGGACTTATGGTAGGTTACAACAAAAACATTCTCTCTGTCACAAGAAAGGAATGCCAAAACCACACCATTACGCTCACCTTCAAAAATCTTTCAGATGGCTTCACTTGGTCTTTCACTGGAGTTTATGGCAAACCAGGCCACCAAAAAACTGATTTTCTCACCGAACTCTCAACCATCATTGTTGACTTTCATAAAAAACCTTGGCTTTTGGGTGGTGACTTTAACCTCATCACTCAAACCTCAGATATATTTAACCCCTCCTACTCCTCAGCTCCCCTTTCAGTTGCTGACAAATCTTTCACTCACCTTCTACACTCTTTCAACATGATTGATCTTCTTCCCTCAAATGCTGCTTTCACTTGGTCTAGAAACCTTTCCTTTGCAAGACTGGACAACTTCATATGATCATCATGTTGGGAAGACTTCTACCCTATGGCTTCTATCAATATAGCTCATAGAGCCATATCTGACCACTTCCCTATCATTCTTGACACTATTTCTGAACCCTGGGGCTCTAGACCTTTCTGGTTTGACAACTACTGGCTTACTACTCCAATCCTTTCAAACTATTGCCCAGATCATTGGGAACTTTCCACATCAAATACCTCAAATCTTGGCCTACACATCTAACAAAATTCCAAAAATATCAAAACCTTCATAAAAAATTGGACTCATTAACCAACCCCTCAAACTCTCTGGTTGATCTTGAACAACAACTCCTCTTGGTGGAACAAGATCCTTCTGCGGATCCTGCTCTAACTCTGTCTATCAGGTATGACCTAGAATACATTAAACATTGCCTTGACCTAAAATGGAGACAAAGAGCGAAAGTCTCATGGGCAAAAGAAGGAGACAACAACACAATTTTTTTTCACAAAATCTGCAACAACAATCACATAAAAAATGCAATTTCCTACCTCAAAATAAATAGATCTTTCACAAAAAACAAACATGCAATAACTAATCACATCGTACAACACTTCTCAAGAATCTTCTACACCAAACACTCCCCATCCTACTTGAAAGACCTCAACTGGCACTCTCTATTGATAACACCAAATTTTGTGATATTTTAGACTGTTTTTCTGTTATCAAAACTGCCCTTTTCTGCTATTTTCCTCTCTTTTATGTGCACTTTCGCAATAATTGGCCAAGCAATGCTCTTAATCCAATTTTCCTATCTTTTGCAGAGTTTTCCCTCGTTTTTGGGCAAAAAGGCTATCCCGGCCCATGAATAAATCCAAGCCTGTCTCGGCCTCCCTGACGCCCGATACGACCCCTGCTCGACAAGGGAAAAACGATGCAATGACGCACGACAAGGTGATGCCGCGCGAGAAGAAGTTGGCGGTCGACACGCCTTCTACCCAACAGGGAGGCCGGCTCGCCTTGATAGCCCAGCTTGTCGGGCGACACAACCACCCACCGGCAGGCGCGCCGCCCAGCACGACCAATAGCCGGCACCATCTACGTCGAGCGACACCTCCGTATCGGCCTGTCCAACGACTGGCGCATAGGGGAGCCACGTGGTACTTCGAGCACCATGTCTTCTCCCCAACCAGCTGACTATAAATAGCAGCTACAGGGAGCTGAAAAGACAGGTCGGCAGTTTGGACAGTCCACAGTTTGGAGTTCCAGAATTCGGACAGTGGGGAGTTGAGCCATCTTTCGAGGAGACTGCGAGAGCATACGTGTTTTTCCCCAGTGCTTGTCTCAGGCGACACTAGGTGAGCTTCTCCTCATCCCGAGAGGGAGGGGACAGTTCACTTAGGACCGTCCCGGGCAGTAGTGAGGGCCGACATCGACTAACGTAGATGAGCGACGCAAGTGCCTGACAACAACAATGCGTAGCTCTTAGCCTGACACGATATCAACCCGATACGCTCTGCTTGTCGAGCGTGCCACCCGACATGAGCGTATCGGTCAGGTCCCTGAGTGATACGGTCGACAGACGGTGCGTGCCACCCGAGAGGGTGTGCCGCCCGACACCTCTGTATCGGGCTAGGCCTCTGACTGATATCGGGCAGGAGAGCTACTACATCCTGTCGTCCTTCTACATCAAGGAGGCGATACCTATCTTTACTTTCTGTCATTTAATTACTTACTTACGCATTGTAATTAGACACCTTTATTTGTCTATGGAAATAGAAGATGCTTATTTACTTGTTGCTCTATGCTTGGTGCACCATGTTGGATGACTGCTATGTTTGATATCCAAACTCTAGCTTGCATGTTTGGATCGCGTTTCGCTTAGCTAACGAATCATGTTTTCCCATCGCAACAACTTCGAGAGTTGTGTTGTGGCTCTAGTGTTTGGTCCGATTCTGGAGTACGAGAGTGCCTGGAACGGAGTTGCCTTAGTAACCTTTCCACTCTAATTTTAGTCCAGTGACCTCGAGAGGGGCGTTGATGCCTTGTTAGAGGTACCCGCTTTGAGAGGAGGGGTACAGGACTGGTTCTTCCGCCGCTTGTTTTACCGCAATTTTATCCTTCGTACCTCGCTTTAGCTCGAGCAGTATCTTTCTGTTTCTATTGCATGAAAACCCCTAAAAACTGCTAAATGACTAAAATCTTAAATCTCTCTTGTAACTCCACTTGGAGATAGTTTTCTTTGTTTTATTTGTGACATCTTACTACTTCCCTTTTTGGGAATTTATCTCTCTTTATACATGCCGAAGTGTAACGTGTCGATTCCGTGTTCTCAACACTACCCCCTTGTCCTTGTGTTTGACCCCGTATTTCTACTTCGACCCCGTAAACAAAGTTGCGGGGGCCTAGAAGGATTCGGGTTTATAATTGTAAAAGCTCGACTTCCTCAAATCCGCCTCCAATTTTAGGACGCGCGATTTAGGCCGGTCAACTTTTTGGCACCGTTGTCGGGGACAAGGCATCAAAACAGTACTGTTGACGAGTCTGAATCCACTAACTACACTCATGTGCCTCAATCTTAGAAATGAGCTTGACAACACTCTTTTTCTTGTTATCAATATTCTTTGCCTAAGATAAATAATTCAATTTTCTAACTTGATCTTATATGCTCTTGCAGGAACCCTGAAAGCTGACCTGCTCCACCGAGTTTTGATACCATGTCTCGTTGTGAGCAATCTCTTCCTAAAGGTGAATGTCAGGGCCGAGGCGAGAGGGCGAGCCAGCCCAGCTTGGTTGGTCAGCTTTCTGCCTACATAAAAAGACAGGACACCATCATCAGCAAACTAGTGCAGGATGCGCTTCCCAGCCCTGGGGCTCAAAATTCCATGCAACACCAGATGGCGAGTCTGCAGATGCGCCAATGGGAAGTCGATCAACGATTGGCCCAAATGGCAGCACTGATGAAGAACCCTGCAGGGAAGACACTCTCCTACCCGGAAACCGCCAGAATGGCAGTACTAAGGTCCGGGAAGACGGTGGAGTGTACAGTTGAAGCCGAACCGGAACCTGAACCGAGGTCTGAGAGCACCATTCCAGCAGAGGGCGAAGGTGGACAAGCAGAAGCTCAAGAGCCTACAAAGAAGCCTTCCGATGAGCTACCTGGTGGGAGGAATCCTTACGTTCCAAGGCCGCCGTTCCCGTATAAGCTGATAAAGGCAAATCTGAAGAAGCGTCATGAGAGGTTCATGGACTCGATCAGGAAACTGCATCTTGAAGTCCCCTTCCTTGACGCATTGGAAGAAATGCCTATGTATGCCAAGTTCCTCAAGGACCTTATCACAAAGAAGAGAAGGGGAGGAAGGACAGAGACAGTGTATCTAGCTTCCGCCTCCTCCACCTTCTTGAAGCCCAACACGCCAAATAAGAGAAGGGATCCCGGAGCTTTCACCATCCCGTTCGCCATCGGAGACAATGTCGAGCGCAAGGGTCTAGCAGACTTGGGGGCTAGCATAAGCCTCATGCCCCTAAGTTTCGCACAAAGGGTGGGTTTGACCGACATGGTTCAGACTAACATGCAGATCCAACTGGTAGACCACACCTTCAAGAGACATGTCAACATTGTCGAAGATGTATCGATCAGGGTTGGCGACTTCTTCATCCTTTGCGACATAGTCATCATCGACACAGCTGAAGATCCCCATTGCCCGATCATCTTTGATCACCCCTTCTTGGTGACAGGGAGAGCGCTAATTGATGTTTCCGAGGGGATGATCACCTTAAGGGTCGAAAACGACCATATCGACTTCAAGCTGAAAGAGATCATGAAGAGCCCGTCCCTATCTGAATCAGCATGTTTCACAGATAGCTACAATAAATTATGCGAGGAAGTAGAGGAAGATATTCGGACAATAGACCCCTTCTTGAGGTCTATAAACTGTCAAGATCCCGACCTCGAAGATCTTGAGGTCGCGAAGCACCTCAACCTTCTCAACCTTTCTGACGAATATTTGCAAGAAGAAGATGAGGTGGTGGAGTCTGCAAGGTATCTCTCTCTCGAGGAGGAGCCTCAGGAGAAGGCACCCAGGCCAAGGCCAGAGTTAAAAGTGTTGCCCGAAGGCCTGAAGTACGAGTTCTTAGATGAAGAGCAGAGAAACCCCGTCATCGTAAACGCCGATCTTTCAAGCAGCCAGCTGGACCGACTCCTTGAGGAGTTAAGGCTCCACAGGAGGGCTATAGGATATTCAGTAGATGATATCAAAGGCCTTAGCCCCGCCCTGTGCATGCATCGCATCAACTTGGATGAATATGCCAAGCCTCTGGTTCAACCCCAGAGGAAGCTGAACCAGATGCTCAAGGAGGTCGTCAAGAAAGAGATAATAAAGCTTAGGGATGCGGGGATCATTTACCCAATCAGCGACAGCAATTGGGTAAGTCTGATCCACGTAGTGCCCAAGAAGGGCGGGATGACGGTGGTTAAGGGTGAGAAGGGTGACGAGGTGACGGTTAGGACCGTCACCGGCTGGCGGATGTGCATATATTACTGAAGGCTAAATCAGGATACGAAGAAGGATCATTTTCCGCTACCTTTTATTGACCAAGTTCTCAAAAGGTTAGTGCATCACGATTTCTTTTGTTTTCTTGATGGCTTTTCAGGTTTTTACCAAGTACCCATCTTGCTCGACGATCAAGAGAAAACAACATTCACCTGCCTTTACAGAACTTATGCCTTCCAAAGGATGCCCTTCGGACTCTGCAACGCCCCTGCCACCTTTCAGCGATGCATGATATCGATGTTCTCAGATTTTCTAGAAGACATCGTAGAAGTTTTTATGGACGATTTTTCCGTCTACGGGAAGGACTTCGATAGATGTCTGAAGAATCTGTCATTGGTCCTTCAAAGGTGCGAGGAGAACATCCTAGTTCTAAACTGGGAGAAGTGCCATTTCATGGTGCGGGAGGGCATCGTTCTCGGGCATAAGATCTCGAAGTGTGGGATCGAAGTGGACGCGAGCAAGGTTGAAGCAATATCCAAGCTTCCTCCACCGAGATCCGCGATGGGGGTGCGAAGCTTCCTCGGGCACGCAGGATATTACCGAAGATTCATCAAGGACTTCTCAAAGATTTCCAAACCGCTGTCCAATCTTCTGGTAAAAGACACTGAATTTGTTTTCTCTAACGATTGTCTAAGTGCTTTTCAGGCCTTGAAAAATGCTTTGATATCACCACCTATCCTTCAAGTGCCGGAATGGGGTTTACCTTTTGAGCTGATGTGTGATGCTAGCGACTATGCAGTTGGAGCAGTCCTGGGGCAAAAGAAAAACAAAAAGCACCATGTGATTTGCTACGCTAGTCGCACGTTGGACGAGGCTCAAGTAAACTACACAACAACTGAGAAAGAGATGCTCGCGATCGTCTTCGCGTTTGATAAATTCAGGTCGTATCTCGTTGGAGCCAAGGTCAAGGTATACACAGATCACGGGGCTATAAAATACTTAATGCAAAAGAAAGACGCAAAGCCCAGACTGTTAAGGTGGGCCTTGTTGCTCCAAGAATTCGACCACAAAATTATTGACAAGAAGGGCGCAGAGAATGTGGTCGCGGACCATCTATCAAGGATCGTGACTGAGAAAGAGAGAGGGCCTCCTATCAACGACGACTATGCCGACGAAGCCCTTATGCTGGCTGAAGCCCAAGAAGAAAGCCTACCCTGGTTTGCAGACATCTGCAATTATCTTGCTTGCGGAGAACTGCCTCCTGACATAACATACAAACAGAAGAAGAAGCTTTTCGCAGAGATTAAAAACTACTACTGGGATGATCCTCTCCTGTCCAGAAGAAGCTTGCCGACTCAACCCCATCAGATGTTGCTTTTCAGACAGGAGATATCATAGTCCTGGTAGATGAGCTAAGGGACATGGTGAAGGAAGGAGGGTGCTTCACTGTAACAGTTGCAGCCGCTTACATCAAATTTATATAGCCAAAGCTAGAACATGCATATATCGCCCATCCTTTGCTTTTCAATGATATCTGCCTTGCCGACGAAACAGGAGCGAAGAAGATGTTCCTGTAAGAATTGAAGGACGGCGTCGCAAGCACTATCTTCCTGCCTATTGTGCATTACAATCATTGGACGCTCCTAGCGATGTATACTCGACAACGAGCAGGCATTTTCTGCAATAGCTCGGACAACAACAAGAACCATCCCGTGCCGTGTACATCACAACCTTTGACACCCGTCGAACGCTTAGTACAAAAATATTACGACGAAGTGTCAAAGATGATTGAACCGTTCCTGGATATACAGGGAGGCAAGTGGCATGACCTCCAGTTCTGCCACCGCAGTCCGCAGCAAATTCCTTTATCCAACGACTGCGACATCTTCGTCCTGGAATGGATGGCAAGTGAAGCAACGCCTGACCAGATCCACCACATAGGATATCACAGCAAACGAGGAGAATACGTGTGGGAACTCCTATCTAATGCAGGCGCAACCTCACTGGATTAAACATTACCTCACCTAATTTACTTCATAACTCTGGGGACAGAGTGCGGAGTAAGTTTGGGGGGTACCATGTACCAGTGAGGGAGGTACAAAAATCTTCTGATCTCTCTGACTTAAATTCCTTATCCTTTTGTTCTTTATCCTTTTGTTCTTTCCTATATCACGTGTACATATATATGTTTATACCAAAACTTTTTTGAAAATTTTGCTTATTTTGTTCCCATGCATATGTACAAAGTCGCTATATTAGTAAAAACCTGATGCAAGTGCTTGCCAAGTTTAGTTTCTTTGTACTAAATGTGACACAAGTTCTGTTATATCTTTTTGATAATGCTGCTTCAAACGAACAAAAGAATGCATTTTGTCAAGCCAAAAATTCCGAAAAATACGATAATCTCGCAAACAGCTAAGAGATGAGTATGGAGAAGGAAAAAGCTGCCCAAATAGCAGGAATCTCTTTGTTCCCCCTTACCCAACAAAAATCCCAAAAAGAGAGAAAAGCCTTATGAGTGTGAATAAAAGCATGAGAGTGGTGCCCAATAAAAGAATATATATATATATATATATATATATATATATATATATATATATATATATATATATATATATATATATATACACCACTTATTTTTCCAAAAGTACCCATCTTTAGGCATGGTAGATCCGGAGCAGTGGTACGTAGGATGTGAAATCACTGCTCTAAAGCCAACTGGCTTAGACTGCAGGGACCACTTGCCCGTTAACAGACCCTTACCTGGATGGACTGATGGGAGACAAGAATGAAAAACCCAAAAAGCCTTAGCCTACCCTATACACAACTTTCTGCCTAAAAAATAAAGCTGTTTGGTGTGTAAGCTAACTTCAGAATCATACATCTAAGTCTCACCGAAGCTGTGGAGAAAAATCTTACTTAACAACAAGGTAGGGAAAACTAAGTCTTTTGTTCGTATTGAGACAACATTATCCTTAAGGCATTACAATCTTCGTTTCACTTTTCGAACAACAAGTTATACCAAGCAAGAAGAAACATCACAAAATATAGTTTAAATATTGATTGAGGACAATCAAAATGCTAAGTTTGGGGGAGTTGATAACACCAAATTTTGTGATATTTTAGACTGTTTTTCTGTTATCAAAACTGCCCTTTTCTGCTATTTTCCTCTCTTTTATGTGCACTTTCGCAATAATTGGCCAAGCAATGCTCTTAATCCAATTTTCCTATCTTTTGCAGAGTTTTTCCTCGTTTTTGGGCAAAAAGGCTGTCCCGGCCCATGAATAAATCCAAGCCTGTCTCGGCCTCCCTGACGCCCGATACGACCCCTGCTCGACAAGGGAAAAACGACGCAATGACGCACAACAAGGTGATGTCGCGCGAGAAGAAGCTGGTGGTCGACACGCCTTCTACCCGACAGGGAGGCCGGCTCGCCTCGACAGCCCAGCTTGTCGGGTGACACAGCCACCCACCGACAGGCGCGCCGCCCAGCACGACCAATAGCCGACACCATCTACGTCGAGCGACACCTCCGTATCGGCCTGTCCAACGACTGGCGCATAGGGGAGCCACGTGGCGCTTCGAGCACCATGTCTTCTCCCCAACCAGCTGACTATAAATAGTAGCTACGGGGAGCCGAAAAGACAGGTCGACAGTTTGGACAGTCCACAGCTCGGAGTTCTAGAATTCGGACAGTGGGGAGTTGAGCCATCTTCCGAGGAGACTGCGAGAGCATACGTGTCGTGCCCCAGTGCTTGTCTCCAGCGACACTAGGTGAGCTTCTCCTCATCCCGAGAGGGAGGGGACAGTTCACTTAGGACCGTCCTGGGCGGTACTGAGGGCCGACATCGGCCGACGTAGATGAGCGACGCAAGTGCCCGACAACAACAATGCGTAGCTCTTAGCCCGACACGATATCAACCCGATACGCTCTACTTGTCGAGCGTGCCGCCCGAGAGGGTGTGCCGCCCGACATGAGCATATCGGTCAGGTCCTTGAGCGATACGGTTGACAGTCGGTGCGTGCTGCCCGACACCTCTGTATCGGGCTAGGCCTCTGACTGATATCGGGCAGGAGAGCTACTGCATACATCAAGGAGGCGATACCTATCTTTACTTTCTATCATTTAATTACTTACTTATGCATTGTAATTAGACACATTTATTTGTCTATGGAAATAGAAGATGCTTATTTACTTGTTGCTCTATTCTTGGTGCACCATGTTGGATGACTGCTATGTTTGATATCCGAACTCTAGCTTGCATGTTTGGATCGCGTTTCTCTTAGCTAACGAATCGTGTTTTCCCGTTGCAACAACTTCGACAGTTGTGTTGTGGCTCTAGTGTTTGGTCCGATTCTGGAGTACGAGAGTGCCTGGAACGGAGTTGCCTTAGTAACCTTTCCACTCTAATTTTAGTCCAGTGACCTCGAGAGGGGCGCTGATGCCTTGTTAGAGGTACCCGCTTCGAGAGGAGAGGCACAGGACTGGTTCTTCCACCACTTGTTTTACCGTAGTTTTATCCTTCGTACCTCGCTTTAGCTCGAGCAGTATCTTTCTGTTTCTGTTGCATGAAAACCCCTAAAAACTGCTAAATGACTAAAATCTTAAATCTCTCTTGTAACTCCACTTGGAGATAGTTTTCTTTGTTTTATTTGTGACATCTTACTGCTTCCCTTTTTGGGAATTTATCTCTCTTTATACCTGCCGGAGTGTAACATGTCGATTCCTTGTTCTCAACACTACCCCCTTGTCCCTGTGTTCGACCCCGTATTTCTACTTCGACCCCGTAAACAAAGTTGCGGGGGCCTAGAAGGATTCGGGTTTATAAATGTAAAAGCTCGACTTCCTCAAATCCGCCTCCAATTTTAGGATGCGCGATTTAGGCCGGTCATCTATGCCCAAAGAAAATCCCAAACCCCCAAACTCTTGTAAACCCTTTTAGCTTGGAAGA
This sequence comes from Alisma plantago-aquatica, assembly GCA_963693085.1. Taxonomy (NCBI): domain Eukaryota; kingdom Viridiplantae; phylum Streptophyta; class Magnoliopsida; order Alismatales; family Alismataceae; genus Alisma; species Alisma plantago-aquatica. The sequence goes on from OY856410.1 coordinate 321,779,130, forward strand.
ACTTGACACATCCATTAAATCTCTTGGGCTCAACAAATCACCTGGATCAGATGGTCTAAATGTAGAACTCTACCTCGCAAACTGGAATCACTACAGAAAATACTTCTTTGATTTCCTCCAGGCCCTTCACCTCAGCAATGAACCTCAAAGCCTAATCAAACATCTTTACAAAACCTTCATTGCTTTTATTAAAAAAATTGAACAACCGAACCTCATTTCTCAATACAGACCAATCAGCCTCATCAACACATCATATAAAATTATAGCAAAAACCTTGGTAAACCGAAAAAACCCAAAAATCAACCACATCACACCCCTAAATCAGAATGCTTTCCTTAAAGGGAGAAGTATACAAGATGCTTACCTCATGGTAAATGAAACTATCCATCTTTGTTACAAAAACAAAACACCCATTCTTGCCATCAAACTAGATTTTGAAAAAGCTTTTGACTATCTAAACTGGGATTGTCTCCTGGAGACTCTAAGGGGTTTTGGGTTTCCTGATAAATGGACCTCCTGGATTCATGCATGTATCTCTACAAATAACTTCTCCACTATCATCAATGGAACACCATTTGGATATTTCAAGAACTCCAATGGAATTAGACAGGGGGATCCTCTATCCCCCTACCAGTTCATTATAGTCACCACCATCCTCACAAACATGATCAAACTGGGTGTTTCAAGAGGCTTGATAAAAACACCAGCTGAATGCCACAAAAATATCATTCAATTTGCTGATGACACCATCATCCTTCTTACACCAGAAGACAAATTAGTCATAAACACCATCAGAATCGTTGGTTGATTCTCTTACATATCGGGTCTCAAAATAAATCTCCAAAAATCCTCTATCTTTGGAGTCAATATTGACCAACAAAAAATGAAAAAATTTAGGACTCTACTCAGGTGTAAGATTGACAATTTCCCAATCAATTATCTAGGACTCCCCATCACCTCCCTAAACATCTCACACACGACCTGGCTCCCAATTATAGAGAAAATCCAAAACAAGCTCTCATCATAGACAAACAACTTTCTGAGCCTTGTCGGAAGACTCACACTCCTCAATAGCTCTCTAACTTCAATCACCACCCATTACCTCAGTTGCATCCCTTTACCTTCAAAAACTAGAATCACCATTTAATAAGAAGAAATTTCCTCTGGAACAACCACTAAAAATCCTCACAGACAGGGAGACATATCCATCTAGTAAATTGGGACATCATCACTGCCCCAACTAACCAAGGGGACTGGGGAATCATAAACTTAGAAAATCATGCCTTCTGCTTGATAGAAAAAATCATAAACAACTTGGCAAACAACAACAAAAAAACAAAATTTGGTACAACCTGATCTATGAAAAATACTACAAAAAATTTCCCCCATGGCACAAAATAAAAAAATGTTGCTTCTCCGCTCTGGAAATACATCAACAAGAAAATCTACCTCATAAAACAAATCATCTACACCCTCCACACTCCCACAATAGAATTTATTTCTGGTTTTATCCATGGTTTAAAAACTGCACCATAGAAAGCAGGCACATAAGTTGGTCCATCCCAAAAAAACTTACAAACATCACTACGGCCAAAACTCTTGGCCTCCTCACCAGTAAGAGATCAAACTCCCTCAAACAATGGTTTTTAGACCATCTAGATCAAAATGAACTTACCAACATCATCCACGAGCTTGAAAATAATACTTTAAACAGAATTTCATGGATTTGGGGATCAAAATACACGCAAAAAGATGCCTATTCCTTCCTCCTATTAAGAGGTATCACTCCTCCTTGCTCCACCGTATGGAAAAAAATGGCCACAAAAAAACAAAATCTTCTATTGGCTTCTCCTGAACAATAAACTTCTTACTGACTAAAATCTAAAAAAAAGAGGAATTCAAGGACCATCTAGATGCTCCCTTTGCATGAGATAGGAAGAAATAGCAGACCACACACACACAAACACATATATATATATATATACATATATATATATATATATATTTAACCACTGCTATATCTCTAGGGAAATCATCAACCATTTCATGTTTCTCAGACACTCAGACCAAAACATAACAAAAATCCCAACCAATCTCCATCCCCGTAGAAATAGCCACCATCTCCTGGCTGATGACTACCTTTTAACAATCTTCTGGAATATCTGGAACGAGAGAAATAACATAAGATACGACATTAAAAACAAACCTAAGAACACCATAATTAATACAATAATTTTCGATCTAAAAATTATGCTTCATTGCAGGTCACCAGGAAATGGAGGAGGTGGTTGAAATTGTAGACTCCGATGCTAGTAAATCAAAAGCAGCCTATCTTTTCCAACTCAAGGAAATGCTCGATGAAGAAACCGGAACCAGGCTACTAAATGCTTCCTCAAGGATAATTACATAATATTTTTGTTTCCAATGGTCGATGCTCTTTGAGGCTTGTTAAGGGGTGCCTCCCCCATGAACTATCTACTTACTTTTTGCTTCTTGCTCACATTCTAGCTTCTCTAGTATGAAAAACCTTGTGAATGTAGGTTTTTAGCTTGCATTTTACTTTTGTATGGTTTACTTTCTTCAATGAAATGAACTTTTATAAAAAAAGAAACGTTCATAAGTCTCCCTTGATCCTGCTCCAAACCCCTTCAGCAGAACAAGAACTATTGTTATGCACACTTAAAATTCCTTTCTTTCCATGTGTTATAGTGTATCAAAAGAAAAACTCTAGCTTTGTCTTCATCCAGTCTTTTGACTTCAGACTAGCTTAAGCAAGAGAGGTCAAAATTGAGATCTTTGTAAGCTGCAAAGATGATGCTTTTGACAAAGTTGCAATCGAACATAAGATGGTTGGAATCTTCATAACCATTGAAGCAAAGAAAGTAGATGGAAGCAGTCTGAATACCCATTATTCTAACGTAATCTCCTATGGACAACTTATTATGGAAAGCTTTCCAAGATAAAAAATGCATCGAGGGGGCCTTTTTATTCTCTGTAATCAACTGATGAAATGTACTTCTTCTGTAGAAGATCGATTGATGTTCCAGAAATCTTTAAGCTTAGGTTTGTCAGTATACTTTAATACAATAGAATCAGAACCATTTTGAGGAGAGGGTATCTCAATAATGAGATTTTTAAGCTTTAGGTTAAATCTATTGTCCACAATCGACCAACCTGAGTTGTTAATAATGTCACTGATAACACAATCGTGCTTAATCCAGATTTGAGATAGGATTCCTTGTTGATAAGTTCTTCAATAAAGACTTTCTCCTTGATCCATGGATCCAGCTACAACTTAGTATTACATCCATCTCCAAGAATGACGTTAATGTCATGAAGAATGGTGGACCTGCACTTAAAAACCTTTTGACTCAGTCATGACCAACATGAGTTCGAAGAAACTGATCATAAGGTATTTTTTTAAGTATTTCTCATTGATCCACTTAACCCAAAGAATATCCTTCTTTGAGGTGAGGTTCCATGCATTCGATCAAGTTGAGGTAATGGACATATGTTTAGTTTTCCTAATGCCCAACCCACCTTCCGCTTTAGGCAAGGTGATTTTATCCCAAGCAATGAGGTGAAGATTAGAATTGTTCTCAGACTTACCCCAAAGGAAATCTCGACATATCTTGTCAATCTGATTGCATATAGCGTCTGGCAGAGGAAAAGAAGATGACTAATAAATGTGTATCGAGGACAAGGCCAACTTGATGAGTTTGCATCTTCTATCTAGAGACATGGTTCTCGCCTTCCAACCTTCAAGTTTAGCTTTAACTTTATCTATGAGAGGATGGAAATCTTGACTTCTGAGTTTCCCAATAAATAGTGGTATCCCTAAGTACTTAGCAGGAAACTCACATTCCTTCACGTTGAGCACTTCTAAAACCTACAATTTGGGAGAGCCTTTGCTGAAGATAGCTGAGCTTTTATCAGAGTTTAATTTAAGCCATGATGCTTCTCTAAATGTGTTGATGATAGCATTGATAGTGTTAGCATTTTCTAAAGTTGCTTTGGAAAAAACCATAAGATCGTCTGCGAAAATAATGTGAGACACAGAGAAATTTTCAAACGCCTTAATAGGATTGAGTCTCTTGCTTAAGACTGTTGCATTTAACATCTCAGACATGCCTTGCATGATAATAAAGAATAAGTAAGGATCTATGGGATCCCCTTGCTTAATCCCATTTGAAGGTTTAAATTTAACATCTGGCTCTCCATTAACCAACACTTGATATGAGGTAGGTATAAAGAATTATTGAATCAACTAATCCAAGTAAGAGGAAAACCCATTTTGAAGAGAATAAAGAAAAGATGACTCCAGTGAATAGAATCATAGGCTTTTATCAAATTGATTTTGAGACTCATTTTATTCTTAGAATTAGCTTTGTTGAAATCGTGAATGAGTTTTTTGGTTAGCATGACAACATCCTTGATACTACGTCCTTTAATAAAGGCACATTGACTAGGATCAATAATATCTGGAAGGACTAGTTACAATCTATTAGCCATGATCTTCGAGATTACCTTGAACAAAACATTACATAGAGAAATAGGCCTCAAGTTATTAAGATCACTACTATCTCTCTCTTTAGGAATCATGGTGATGAATGTGTTGTTGGCCTCTTGAAGTAGTCTTCCATTTCTAAAGAATTCCAGAATTGCTTCATTGACATCATGTTTGATAATAGACCATGTCTTTTTGAAGAAAATCACATTGAATCAATTGGGCCCTGCGGCCTTGTCTGGGTTATGATTATCAATAATGTTATCAATTTCAGCTTGAGTTATAGGATGCATGAGAATCTCCTTATGCCTATCAGTAATCTTGGGACCTTTCCACTCACCAACTACCGCACCCCCTGGATGATTGTTGTTGAATAACCTTTTGTAGAATCCAGAGACATGGACTTTAATAGCATTTAATTCATAGGTAGTTGAGTCATCAATGATAAGAGATCTAATACAATTCCTCTATATTCTTATACAAAGATAGGAGTAGAAGAAGTTAGTGTTAGAATCCCCTTCTCTGAGCCATTGCACACGATATTTCTCTCATAAGGATTTCCTCTTTTAGGGTGGCTTCATGAGCTATCTTCCTTAACTCTTTCATAATAGAATTGAGAGACTCATTAGTAGGGTCTGCATCCACATTCTCCCGAGCAATAAGAGCCCGATTCCTTTTGATTCTAGCATCTAAAAAATAGTTATGGACCTTGGTTTGATTCTAGTGGACCAGTTCCTTCTTAACCATTTGTAATTTTTGATAGACCACGTACATAGAAAAACCATCTATAGTAATTGACAAAGCACTACTGACTCTATTTGAGAAGTCATCTTCATTTTCCTAATTGTTGATAAATCTAAATAGTGATCTCATAATACGAGGATTGCCCACATGAAGAGTGATAATCTTGTGGTCACTGACCACGTTAGACTTTACACAACCATAGAACTCAGCCAACTCATTAAGAGCATCAATATTATAAAGGATTTTGTCAATTTTTGACGTGACAAACCTACTGCCTTCTTGATGGTTATCCCAAGTGAAGGGAGCACCACTCAAATTAAGATAAAATAATGAATTTTCCAGGACACACTCATTAAATTCCTCCATTGCATTTTTTGTAGGGGGGGAGCTTCCCAAATTTTTTCATAGTCAAATCTGACATCATTATAATCGCCAACGAGAAACCATGGAGCATCAACAAAAGTGGAGATAGAAGATATAGAGTTCCATAATGGAGTTCTGTCATTGTCCTCAGTATGTCCATAAATGGCAGAAAGAAAAAAAAACCTTTGTTGCTCAAAATAACATCGTAGTGGACTAACTGATCAATAGTAGAGATTTTATGAATGCCACAGAAGTTGTGGTCCCAGAGAACAATTACTCTACCCAAAGGATGGGAACAATGGTTAGAAATATATTGAAGATTGGGAAAGTACCTCGACAAGAATGAATTAAGTTTCCTACTTATTTTTGTTTTTAGAAGAACAAAAATCTGACCCGAGACCCTCTTTAATTCCTCCTGGACAACCAAGATCTTGTTACTTAGGCCTCTCACGTTCTAGGATGTAATCTGGAAGCTCATCTTGACCCTTGGGCTGGTAAACTGCTAGCCTCAGTTTTAGAGTTAGTATCCTTCATCTCCAAGTTTAGTTCTCTCTTATTAGTAGGTGAAAAGATGGAGTCTATTAGTCTTTGAGACAAAATAGCTTTGGGAACCATTAATGGAATATCACTACCTTCGAATCGAGGAAAGGGTGTTGAAGGGATTGATCTTGTGTTGTTATTCTTCAAGCCTTCCACAATGATAGTTGAAACATTAAAGATTGAGTCCAAGGTAAGGAGTTTGCAAACCTCATCATCGTGAGGGGAAATCCCACATTTGCAACAGATCTACGAGGGCTCTCTCAACATCTCGACCGTGAATGAATCTTGATTCTGAGTAGTAACCATATGATTCTAACTCATAGCAGAGGGGACATCAGCATGAAGATATTTGTAGTAGTCATACTCATGTCCAAAGTAACCATAGAATTTGCATATGGATGGTTTGCCTTTGTACTCAAAGTTCACTATGGTAATGTCACCTTCATCACTTAAGAGCTCTGTGGATGTTTGAAAGTTTGTTGAATAGGGGAGGAGGACCAATGTTCGAACATACTTGATTTTGGTAATAGATCTAGTCGAAAAGTCTGTACATATCTGATGACCGAGCAAGGATCCTATCCTTTTGAACATTCTTGCATCCCATAACTCAAGATATAGATCATAAATGTGGATCCAGATCAGTATGTCAGAGAACTTGTATTTGACAAGAGGCTCACCCGGTTGCCATTTCGTGAGGACCATAGGATGGATTTTGATGAACCATGGACCACTCTTGACAACATACTCCAAATCTGATGCCATTTTGAATATGAGGATGAAGAATCTGTCTTTCTTACCGGTGACTTCCATGATCCCTTCCGATTCCCATAATTGATATACAAAGTCTTGTAAGGTAGGAAGGTGGGGTTTGAAGTTGACGACATAGCCTGCTAGACAGTTCTTCCACCGCGCCGCGTTCTCCCTCGCCTCAGATCTAGGGTAGATGATACGACCCTCCTTTATTCAAACTACTATTTTGTTGAGTCTCTCTTCCATTCTGTCATTGAGAAAATCTAGCCATGATTTTAAATCGGAGGATTAATGGAGTCCAACATTCGAGCTTGGAGGCTGTCTCTCTTCTTTAGCGACCCAGATCTGGCGAGGCTTCAGCTGATGGGGAGCCATCGGTGCAAGATCTCCCTCAGGTCATCGTTGAAAGAATTAGGATTTGTAAATATTAAAATCGGATTCTACTAAAAAAATATTTTCCAACGACTATTTATGAATATTTTTCAAATCATGAATGTAATTAGTATGATTTTAGGAAAAATTGACTGATTAGAAATTAAAGAAAAGCCATGTCAATATTATCCTACACCACGACCACTTATCAGAGTTGGGCCAACCATACACAGCCATGTTGTCCCAAGGCCACAATGCTAGACAACTAAAAAGTGGACAAGATGTCTCTTTTGCCCATGAAAACGTGACATCAAAATGACAAAAACAAAAGGGCAAGGAAGTAATATGCCACACTAGGATGTTCATCATCTTCATAATGACAAACAACGGACAAACATGAGAAATCCATGGTTCAAAATCATGATGGAGTGTAGATGAGAACTGAATGATGAAGCCAAAGCACTGCTCGAAGCATATAGATCACAGAAAGCAAATCCTCAGACCCGGTGGTGACCTGAAGGTCATGATTTGGCCTCTGCCATGGTAGCATAGAGCAAGGAGACTCAGATTCCGGCGCACAAACTCAAAGATGATGATAACTCTTAAACAAAAGAGGGGAAAACTTCTTTAAAACAACCCAGAACTAAGGTCAAAGAGATCAAGACCAAACAACATTGAAGATCATAAGAATTGAATATAGGCACAAAGAACAAGCAAAAGAGGAAAAATATGTTGGGTACCTCTATGAAGAAATCAAACTTTCAGGAGCTTGCCTACTCCATGCGGAGGAGGTGCCAATCCCCAGAGTCCCCTTCGTCGGCCATAAGCTCTTCGACAAACTTGATCTTGCCAATGATACAAGGTAGAGGTGGGAGGGATGGATACAGAGAGTTCCAGACCAATAAAACTATGGGAACGAGTTTCTGGGAGTTAGCAGATGCTGGAGAGGTGTTCATATATAGGCGCAATGCCCTGGTTGGCTGAGAGTCCCAACTTAAGGGGGAAAATAGGGGAGAGAGAGCTCTCATCGACAAGAAACCCTAGAGAATGAATCCCAATGAAAGTCGAGGTCTCTAGGTTCATGAGACCACGAGGAAGGTAGATATGGATTCTATTGATATCGATATTACATGACGTGAGAGATTGAAGAAAAGGGGGAGGTGAGGCACTGAGAGTCCAACTGGGACAAGTATTTGGTCAAGGGAGACACGTCTAGGGCGTCATATGAGTCTGTGTTCCATAGGACATTACCACAACCATCAGATTCGTTTGAGAAAAGGAAAAGAGAGAAAAGATGTGTATGACAGCTGGCTTTAGGAGAGAAAATTAGAAAATTGAATGTGTGACAACTCCAATAAATCAGAAACTTAGGTTACATGATTAAAAACCAAGATGTTTAATTAGTAACTATATAGAATCTTCTCTACTTATGTTAGGGGGTCTGAAGTCATAATGACTTAAAAATTGAACCACAAGTTACACTAGAAGTCTAGAATCTTCCCATACATTTAGATTTAGGTTTTGTTTACCTTTTTCTCATTAACTCATAAAGACGATTATCTTAATGTGTAGATTATTAAAAAGTAACATTAAGGAAATTATATTTCCTTAGTGACTTGGTTGAACCAAAATTCGAGGTTGAGAGAATAGTTAATTATATTTGGGTAGCTTACATCCATGTTTTAGGATTTTCAAATGAAAAATTGAAAATTTGCACTAAAGACCTTAAACTTATTTTATTTATAAATTTGGGATGTTATAACCTTACTCTAAAGATGGGTGGCCTCCCCCTTACTATTTGCTCATATACACCTTATTTGATGTACAAGGATCTTTTCCAAGACCGGTGAGGAGTAACTTGGATGGTGTGGTGCCACAATTATTGAAGGACTCTGGGTTTGACCCTAAAAAAAGTGACCCTCACAATTGCTTCACATGTCATGCAGTTCACCTATGACAACCTACAATTTCAGGATTCTATAAATTCAATGTGATAACACGATTCAGTAATTTTAGAATTGGAATGGCTTTTAGACTGTAATTTTAAGTATGTGGATGTTGACATCATCTTACTTGGCTTTAAGCACTCATTAAGTTTATTGTTTCAAATAGAGCATAACATAGTCTGATTATCTAATGATGGCACATTAACTATGACATGATCATACAAAGATATTATAGTTATTTGGGGTGAAATTGGGAGATATTCTGATGTGGATATTATGATTAACACCCCTAAGTTTATGTCTTATTGAGAAAGTAAGTTCTCCGATCAGAATATAACGTTGTGACACTAGAAACTAATAGAATGTATCTTGAATTATGAGGAATATATGGTTCAAATTTGGGGTGATTGTACATTTCTACCAAGTGTTATAGAGGCTTAAACTTGGTGAAATAATTGATTACTTGATGATTTCTTGACCAAGATTTATCATATAATGGGAGTAAGTTATTGACCAGTGATTCAATACACGTCGTTTTCTATTTGAATAGGCTATGCAGCCACATTTTGGTCATGGAACTCTAATATAATGAACATAGCTTTTTAAGGGTAGATGATATGTATTTGTGCAGTGGGAGGGAGAGATACTATCTGACGACCACCATATCTTCATTTAACTTGCAGCTAAAAGATGGTTGTGAGTAAAGACCATACACATCGTAGATCCATGGAATTTTAGGGTGAAGCATGTTTTGTATTGTTGATTTCAACTCCCTGCAACCTTCTCAACAAGCATTTATAGAAGTCTCAACAAGGTTGGAGTGGGTTTTCCTCATGTTGTCACTACTACAGAATTGGCTTATAACGTCACTTTTCAATGCGTCGGTTGTATACATACACCGACGTCTAAATCACTCAGCGTCGATTAAATAAAACAACTGACATCTATCTGTAAAGGGAAATCAGACATGGGTATCACTTTTATTTAGTGTCGGTTCCTTAATAAGAACCCGACGCCTAAAATTAACCACCAAATCCAAATTTTCCAGTGAAAAAAATTACCTCCAAAAATTAACATACAACGTCGGTTTATAAAAAAGAAACCGACGACTAAAGGTTTTCCGCGAGACAGAAATTTGACTAATTTTTATCGTCGGCAGTGTTACGATAACCGACACCATTGTGTTTTCGCGCGCTTAACCGTGAAAATTTTCACCTCCCTTTATCGTCGGTTTTTAAATTTGACCAATTTTTATCGTCGACAGTGTTACAATAACCGACACCATTGTGTTTTCGCGCGCTTAACCGTGAAAATTTTCACCTCTCTTTAGCGTCAGTTTTTATAAGGAAACCGACGACTATGGTCTTAATTTGAGAATATTTATTTTTGTCAGTATATAAATATAGACGTCGGTTTTTATGTTTGGAACCGACGACTATAATTGAACAATAGTGTCAGTTTTTTGTTGGTAACCGACACTTATAGTTTTTATGGTCGGTTGTTGTTAATAACCGACGCCTATTCTTTACTTAACAACACCGACGCGAGCCAGACTCTTCCCCTTCTGTTTCATTCATTTCCGCGATTGAGGGTTTGCTGGTCCGGCGATTCCTCTGCTCCACTGCCGCTCGCTGTTCCTCTGCCTCCACCTCCGCCGCCATTTGTTGGTGCTTTGGTCGCCAACGCCACCACCAATCACCGCCGCCAGTCACCACACCTCTACTTCTGCCTCTACTTCTGCCAGCCGCCGCCAGTTCTCCGGCCGCTGCTCTCCAGGCCGGCCGCGGCTCCTAGGGCTCTGCTCCCTTCTCTCCAGGTCGCTGCTCCGCTCCGACCACACCTCCTGCGTGACCAACACTGCCACGAAGGTACCCTGCTCCTGCTCTTCTTCCTCCACTTTTTCCTCTGCCCTTAAGAAGGTACCCTGCTCCTGCTCGAATAATGTAGGAAATGCGTAGATTGTGAATAAAAAATGCTCCGATTCACATTAGTATTACCAATAATGTAGGAAATGATTGCTAGCTCCAATTATAGACATGTTGTATATGGTTTTGATCATAAAAATGCGTAGCTTGTGAATAAAATATACTTAAAGCTCTATTATTCTTCTTGTTACAAAGGTATAGTTAGTACACAAATATTAGATGATATTCAAGAAAGCCCTAGTTTGATGAGCATGTTGTTAATCATATTAATTATGATTCTTTTATTTATTCTGATGTCAGTATATAATTGTGCGATCCCAACATCTTAAATTGAATTAGAATGATTTCAATGAATTATAGGGTTTTAAAGTCGATAATCATGTACATGCGGAAATAGGGTTATTAAACCAATAGTTATAACATAGTATGATCTTAATCTGATATGGATGTTAATAATAACGTAGTATGTTAAATATGATGATTAGGGCTATACATATAATGTCTAGTAAAGATTCCTAGACCTTTTGTCATTAGGGTAATTTTTATACATGTTTGAGTAAATTAGGGTTCTAATCTACTCTTTTGTCCTATATTTGATGCTAATTGTGCATATATGTTGAATTTCATCTTACTCTTACCTAAGAATTTTTTTTCTTAATCTCTTATGCATCACTATATTTAAGGTTAGTCTGTCTACTAGAGTGTGGGGATTAACCATGTTGTCTGTAGTTTATAACATTGCATTGTGAATTATTGCATGTTTGAAACTATTGATTTCTTGATTTATTATTTAATAATGCTCTATAGATTAGGATTAACCATGTTGCCTGTAGTTTATACACATTTATTATATATAAGAATGACAAACATGTATTTGTTGGCCTAGAAACCCATCCAAGATTTACTCATTAGGAGTAAATCTTGGATAGTCCCCAGTTTGGGACTGTTCTTGAACACCTAATCTCACTTAGGATGTAAGTGTATAATGTGTATTGGGTTTTCAAGAAAATTTCGGTAGTATTTCCCCGTTTGTTCTCTAAGTACATATGTACTTAGAGAACAACGGGGAAATGCTGCCAAAATTTTCTTGAAAAGCCAATACACATTATACACTTACTAGTGAGATTAGGTGTTCAAGAATGGGATAGGTGGTACACATTTATTATATATAAGAATGACAACACATGTATTTGTTGGCCTAAAGTTTTAACCATGCATAAACTCTAATCTGTTAACCCTAGACCCTAATCTTATTGTAATATATAGCTTGTTTTCTCTTTGATCATAGAATGGATAGATCATGGATGTCCATTCACAATCGCTGCACCCCAGAGTTTATATTTGGTCTTGACTAGTTTATTACATTTTTTGAGGAACATAGGAAACAACCTGGAGATAGGTTCTACTGTCCATGTAGGCATTGCGGTAACAACTTGAAAGTCAACACTGGTGACGAAATCAGAAGTCATGTCATGTGCAACGGGATTGTACAAGGCTATACAGAATGGCACTGGCATGGAGAGATTTCAAACCCGAAACCAGTGGATGTTGATAGTAGTGCTTGTGTGGAAGAAGAAATTGCCTTCGATTACGTAGATGTGAACGAATCAGTTCCAGTAGACATCATTGATGCGGTGCTGGATAGTTGTGGGGTAGAGCACACCAAAACTGATCCACCTCCCATGTTTAGAAACATTGTGCATGATGCTGAGATACCGTTATACACGGGTTGTAAGTTTACAAATCTTAGTGCTGTGTTGAGATTGTATAAACTGAAAGCTAACAATTGATGAAGCGACAAAAGCTTCACGTCATTGTTGTCTTTGTTGAAAGAAATTCTTCCTGAAGGAAACGAGCTGCCGATCTCAACATACCGATTAAAGAAATTGTTGTGCCCAATGGGAATGGAGGCCAAGAAGATACACGCATGCAAGAATGATTGTGTATTATTTCAAAAGGACTATGTGGATTTGAAAGATTGTCCGAAATGTGGTGCGTCAAGATATAAATTGACGACTTCGGGGGAGTCCAAAACTGGTTCTCCCGCCAAGGTGATGTGGTATCTACCTATAATACCACAGTTTCAACGCTTGTTTGCCAATCCTATAGATGCGAAGAATTTGAGGTGGCATGAAGATGTTAAGAAAAATAATGATGGGATCCTACGACATGCGTCTGATTCCCCACAGTGGAAGAAGATTGATTTATTGTACCCTGAATTCGGTGAAGAGGACATGAATATAAGACTTGGGCTTTGTACAAATGGGGTGAATCTGTACGGGACATTGAGCAGCCAACATAGCACTTGGCCAGTTATGCTTGTTATATACAATCTTCCACCCTGGTTGTGTATGAAAAATAAGTATGTTATGTAGTCGTCTTTGATATCGGGCCCTAAACAACCTGGAAATGATATCGACGTTTATCTTGAACCTATGAATGATGACTTGAAGAAGCTCTGGGGTGAAGGTGTGATGACCTATGATGCTTCATGAAGAAAGACATTTTGTTTGCACGCTATGTTGTTTTGCACTGTGAATGACTTTCCAGCATTGGGAATTTATCTGGATATAGTGTCAAAGGATCTAAAGCGTGTCCTATATGTGAAGAGAACACTGATTCAATACGACTAAAACACAGCGGCAAGACTGTATATCTTGCTCATCGAAGGTTTCTTCCAAAATTTCATCCGTATCGTAGGTTGCGCAAAGCATTCAATGGACGAAATGAGGAACGTAGTGCACCTAAACCTATATCAGGGGAGGATGGTTATGAAAGAGTGAAAGACATCGCCAATGAATTTGGTAAGAGATCACAATGTACAATGGCCACAAGGAGTGACAAGTCTTTATTCAAGAAGAAGTCGATATTTTGGGATCTTCCTTATTGGAGTTCTTTGACGGTCAAGAATTGTATCGATGTCATGCACGTTGAGAAAAATGTATGTGATAGCGTCATCGATACTCTGTTGAATATACCAGGTAAGACTAAAGATGGGATAAAATCCAGAATGGGCCTATGTGAAATGGGAATAAGGACAGAATTAATAGAAGTAGTTAGTAGCAATCGGAGAACATACTTGCCTCCCGCTTGTTACATGTTGTCTAGAAAGGAGAAGAAAGCATTTTGTGAATGCTTGGTAAATGTTAAGGTGCCACAGGGTTACTCATCCAACATCCGTACATTGGTATCAATGAAAGATCTGAAGTTGATAGGTCTTAAATCTCATGATTGTCACACTCTAATGCAACAAATATTGCCTGTGTCAATTCGATCTATATTGTCAAAGCATGTAAGGTTTGCAATCACCAGACTTTGTTTCTTTTTCAACAGTCTATGCAGAAAAGTTATTGACCCTGATACTCTCAATAATTTGCAAAGAGAAGTGGTTGTTACCCTATGTCAGCTTGAGATGTATTTTCCTCCGTTGTTCTTTGATATCATGGTACATCTTGTTGTCCACTTGACTAGGGAAGTGAAAATGCTGGGACCAGCTTTCTTGCATTGGATGTATCCCTTTGAACGATACATGAACATTTTTAAAGGTGATGTTCAAAATCGTTATCGTCCCGAAGGGAGTATTATTGAGGGTTATGTGGAGAGAGAGGTTATGGATTTTTGAAATGACTTTCTGAGTGGTAATGACGCTCCCGTGAATGACAAGAATATTGAGGAGCATTTTGGCAAAAGAGTTTTGGGATCACGGGTGAAAGTAATCAGCCGTGAGAAGTTGGAGCAAGGTCACTTGTATATTTTACACAACATCAACGAAGTGAGTGTTTATATCGAGGAACATAACAATTTCATCAAGAGACAATATCCTCGATCCAATTCAATGTGGCTTGCTAGAGAGCATAACAAGACATTTATTAAGTGGTTTGAAGAAAAAGTCTTACATCAACTATCTCAAACACCAGATAATCTTACTGAAACCATCAAATGCCTCGCCTTTAAACTAAAATTGAATGTTATGTCTTTTGAAGGGTTTGACATAAATGGTTATATTACACAAAGCGTCAAGATGATAAGGGTGTCATCCAAAACAGTGGGGTCACCCTTCAAGCGTCTTCATTGTTTTTTACAAGTGCAAAGGATAAAAGTCCACGTGAAGCTAAAATGTCATATTACGGTGTCATTGAAGACATATGGGAGTTTGACTATGTAGATTTCAGAATTTCGCTCTTTAAATGTAAATGTGTTGACAACAACAAAGGAGTTATAGTGGATGAATTGGGTTTCACGTTAGTGAACTTTGAAAAGATTGGCGAGAAGGGTGAACCATTCATATTGGCATTACAGGCGAAACAAGTATTTTATATCGATGATCCTGCAAATGATAAATGGTCAGTTATTCTTCATGATAAAAGACAGTTCATTGAAGATCCTATAGATGAAGATGAGTACTATGATAAGTATGATGACTCCAGTCCATTCTCAGTTGGGTTGCCAACACCACCAAACATTAAAGCTGGGGATCACAATGACTTATATGTTCGCATGGATCATAATGAAGGATTGTTCGCGGTGAGGATGTGCTTGCACCGCCTGACAATGTAAGTTTTAAAAATATATCCCTGAGGTTTCTATCTATATGTTCATTTATAATTATATTATGTAAGTGTGTTTTTTTATCAAAATTTAGATTGGTGATGTACCCCCTGAAGAAATTACAACACTCGATGAGCAGCAAAAGAAAATTGAGAAAGTGAGGGACATCACAATGATGAACAAGTTAATACATCAAAGGGGCAATGGACCCAAATTGGCTGTGAATTTCGATCAGGCAGGAAATCCATATGGAGTGAACCACAACTCATTAGTTTCATATCTTGGGGTTCTTACTCGCAGCCATTGCAGTCCTATCCAGAATCATGGCATAAAGTTCCTAAGGGGAAGAAAGACCACATATGGAAGGAACTATGCGTGAGTTATTATTATTTGTAATTCTATTTGTGTAGATTACTAATTTTTAGGATACTAGTTAATAGCAATTCTATTTAATTTGCAGAGCATATTTGATCTGGATGAAAAGCTGCATCGTAAATGTGTGATGCAACATTGTGGGAGGGTCCTAAGGAACTATAGGACCAATCTCACCCGAGATTACATACGCGATGCTGAGAATAGGTTCTTGATTGATTCCAATTCTAGACATTGATCAGTATTTCACTAACTCTACACTAATAATTTTTGTTTGTATTCTCTTTGAAAAATAAATATAGGAAGAAGGAAGCCACACAATAATAAAACTACTTGGACCCCAAAGAATGGGAGGAGTTTTTTACCCAAAGAAAAATAGATGAATTCAAGGTATTAAGCGCTACTCCCAATTTAATTAATATATATTTTTATGTATTCACCTATTCAAGATTAACCTTTAGTGTTACTAATCAAATCAATGTGCTAACTATCTAGGCTATCAGCGATGCTCAACAGGCGAGGCGTGTACTGAATGTGCATGACCACACAATGGGTCCAAGAGGATATGCAGGCGTTCGCCAAAAACTACAGGTTGAGTCTACTCAGCCTATTGCTACTCAGGAGACTGTAGAGTCCTCTACTGCTGCTCCCTCACCTCTGCCTCGTCATATTATGTGGATAGCTGGGAGGCAAAATAAGAAGGGAGAGATACCGAAGCCCGCAACCGCTGAGGCGGTTGCAAAATGGTAAAAATCAACTCTTAGAGTAATCTATCGATATTGATTATTGTTATGTTTACTTATAAATTTTTGTTGATGGTGATTAGCGGGAGCTGCACGAGCAGAGGAAGGAAGGCAAGTTCATCCCTCAGGGCACAAGGGATGAACTGACAGTTTCTCTGGGTAACCCAGAGCATCCTGGGCGTGTAAGGGGTGCAGACGCTGGTGTGGGCATCAAAGCATTCTTTGGGCCATCCCAGCACAAACCTGTCCCAAAAACATGACTTTTACAAGCTGAGATGACTTATTCTTATTTTAGAATGTTATTGCAAAAAGGGAATTTAATAATCAGAAACTAGCATTTCTTTTATCCATGTATAGATAGATTCCTTAATTGATAGGATAGTCGAGGAAGTAATTGATAAAAGACTCCATGAAGCAATTAACAAGTGGCAGGCGTCTCAGACTGCCACTCAGACAGTACCTGTGGCGAACCTCTCTTCTCCTACTGCTCGTACTGCAGAGGTTGGGAGTAATCCTATAGACCCACAACCTAGCACGTCCTCTGTAAGTATTTTTATGGCATATATAATAGCTAGTTTGTTCAAGATGATATGTTTGTGTATATATGCATATAACATTCTTTACGTAAATTTGTAGGGGTTGAAGCCATCCCGACTAAAAAGTGAAGGATATATCGTTGCAGAGGCATCAGCTTACCTACCCATTAAAGGGTGCATGTTTCATAGGAGTCCAGTACCAGATGGCATGGTACGTGTGAGCCCGATACATATACTCCCTGGCTGGACGAATCTTGCACTGCTCATGCACACCCAGATGCTGAAATACTTGGTGAGGTAGTAGGCGGAGTGATACTGTGGCCCGAAGCGGATGTCCTCTATACTGATATTGTATGATAAATTTTCATTACTTTAATTTGTTAGTGTGTATATATATGAGTCAATTGATATGAAATTATATATACAGGTCAAAAAGACGAGACCCGCTACATCTCGACCTCCACCTCCTCGACTACCAAATTGGCTTCCAGGGGACCTACACGCCTTGATAGGTCCTAATTGTAGGAGTGTGGCAGTATGGATTAGTGAACATAATCCAAATTGCCCTATAAATGTTACTATTCTGGAGAATGTTGTAGGTAAATCATACGATAACAATCTATTTATACAAGTTTAACATACGTATTAATGCATATGTAATAGAAGTTCTGGATACGTATTAATGCAGGTCAAACATTCGGAAACAACATATTTATACAAGATATTTTGGAGTTGTTTAGTTATGAATGGTTGAACACATCTATGATAGAGCTGTGGATATGGTGAGATTAATGCATACGACAATCTGATTTATACATCCATATACCTTGTTTTATATACGACAATCTAGTTTCTTATATATTAATGCATACGTAATACATATTTTACAGCCAGTTACACAAGACATGTACATATTTTGAGTTTTCCCATGTGGGATTTTTGATTCCATCTTTGATTAGTCTTGTAGATACATACCCGTATTCAATTACTTCATACTGCTGTGATGCTTTTGAATATTTTGGTAAAAATAATAAGACGGTGATAATAGCTCCATTCAATGTCGAGTAAGTTTACTTTGCTTGTAATTTGGACTTAAGCAAATTACATTTTTATTGCGGATATTGAGTTATTAATTTTCTACTTTCTTACCTGTAATGCTAAACATTGGGAGTTATTAGTTATTGTCCCCAAGACATTCACTGTCTATTATCTAGATCCTGCGGGGAGTGAGTTGGATGTATTATATGGACATGCAATTAAAAGGCCATTATTCTCGTGAGAAATATTTTATATTTTTATATCTGTTAACATCTGTTACTGCATTACTATTTAATTATGCAATTTAATGTGTTACATTAACATATATAGGGCTTTACAAGAGTACAAAAAAGCTAGAGGAAAGGTCCCCAGGAAAAAAAATCTGACACTCATTTGGGAGAATGTGAAAGTAATTTCCTAACTCCAATGTATATATTATTTATGTGAACTGTGCTTATTTGTATTTTTGAATATTTTGTATGTTTCAATTTATAGTGTGCTACACAAGACAACGACTGGGCATGTGCCTACTATGTGATGCGATTTATGGACATAATCATCAAACATGTCGTATTGGAAATCGATAACATACAACAAGTATTATACATAGTCTCGTTAGATAATATGAAATATATGAATCTTATTATATATTATTATAATTATGTATATACATCATTCTCTTTGTAGGTCTTTAAAACTGAGGACTTCAACACAGGTACAAAGCGTTTCGATGTACATGCTCCCTATACGAGAGATGAATTAGATGCTGTAAGAGAAGATTGGGCAAAAGCCCTACAAAGAGTGGGAATTTTTCAATATGATTTTGCTAACAATGATGACAATGATGAATAAAGAATAACTTTGTTCTCATAATTAATTTTGTGTGAATGTGAATGAATTTTTATGAATTGTCATATGTGTGTGAAAATCATCAATACATGAATGTTTCTACATGTGTCTGAATGTGAAAAGAGATGAATTAAATGGAACTGCAGGTTGCTACTGGTTTCTACATGCGTGTGATGAAAATATAATATGAATTAAATGTTCTTATACATGAGTGTGAATCACATATATATAATATTATCCATCATGTTAATTTTGTAGGTTTGTGGCATGTTGTTGTTGGCTGATATCAATAGATGTCATAAAACTAGTAGTTCATAACTGAACTGTAGGTTTCTCATCCTACGACCAGCCACAGTAGGTCTGCAGACTGACAGAAAAAAAAATCAAAACATAGGTGTCAGTTATTTGAACAAAACTGACACCTATGTTATACGGCGACCGTTTTTCACCTAAAACCGACGTCTATGTGACCAGTTACCACAGCCGTGCTAGGAAGCACGACCGTGGTAGCAGGTAGGGGATATGGTGTCAGTTATTATCACAAAACTGACGTCGGTTCAGATGATGTGGCGTCGATTTTTTTTAGAAAACTAACGCCTATAATCCCTTTGCTGGTGTGTTTTTGGTGGCGGGAAGAGTTTTGGCGGTGGTTGTTTAGTAAACAACTGACGCCTATAGTCCCTTTACTAGCGCATTTTCGGTGGCGGGAAGAGTTTGGGCGTCGTTTTTACTATAAAACCGACGCATATAGTCCCTTTGCTGGCGCGTTTTCGGTGGCAAAAAATGTTTTGGCGTCGGTTGGGATCCGACGCCGAAGGTGTCCCCCTTTAGCGGCGCCCACTTGGGTGTCGCTTTGAAACCGACACTAAAGAGATTAAATAACCGACGCTCAAAGACTTTTATGTAGTAGTGTGTCTCCTCCCTACTTCTCCATTATGATGAATAGTTGATATGTGTCATAATGGAGAAGCTATTAGAAATGAAGAAGGATTCGATTGGAATGGAGATTCCAGTGTGGAGAACAAAAGCTTGAATTTGGGTATTTCCTTGATGAAGAAAGTCGTATGATGCACTTTGACAGAGATTTTGGTAGGTTTTCTCTGCTCTACGGTTTTCCATTGATGGGTTCTGAATAATGATCGAAAAATTTAACTCAAATTTGCATAATTCGCAAACTACAATGTCGGATAGCCAACACTATAGTACCCTTGGGGGTATCAGAAAAATCCACGCACACGCGCGCATGCGCGCGCGCGCACACACACACACACACACACACACACACACACATATATATATATATATATATATATATATATATATATATATTATATATATATACACACAGAGAGAGAGAGAGAGAGGGAGAGAGAGAGGTTAGAATATACTCGAGTGTATCTGGAGTAGAATACACTCGAGTGTATCTGGAGCAGAATACACTCGAGTAGTTTTTCATGATGCATATTTAAAAAAAAATCTAATCCATTGATCTTCTTAATCATCTTTTGAATAGCTCATATATGAAGTTTGAGCCCATTTGGACATTTATAGACGATGTAATAAAGACCAAAAAATGATGTATTTCAATTTATTTTCGTACGTCGATTTTGTTGCCCTCGGATGAGTGACTTATACTCATCCAAATGAGCTCAAAATTTATATGTAGTTTAACTATAGTATGACAGTGAGGACTGACAGTTTACATTTTGTAAAAACACAGTCGTGATATGCAAACATCATTTGAGTGTCCTGTGCGATATGTACACTCGAATGTATTTTAGCGTGACTCTCTCTCTATGTATGGGTCTTCTTATATATAATTTTAAAAAGTATAACATGTGGTTTGCACACATATGACCCGCTTTTAATTCCAAAATATACCGTAAACAATTGAACTTAACCTTTCTATGGACTTTTATAAAGTATAGATGAGACAAGTCTGTAATTTCAAATAATAATAGAAAAAAATTAGCCCCTCCATAGGCTTTGCAGATATAGATTACTATTACTCAGAGATGCAATGCAATAAATCCTCAAGGTTTTCTTTAAGAGACCAAGCGTCAAGAGTTTTTATGTATTTCTCCCTTGCAACAAATGGTTATTCCGTATATGATGTTGATGTTAATGCTAATCAGTTTATTATGAGTTCAATTATTTCATACTGGGATTCCTGATTCCTCAACTACGGCACATAGTAGTAGTGAGAATAGCAGGCAGCCCATACGTATACGTAGGACCAGTAGTTTTACGGAACACAGGACCTTAACGCCCATGAGGTCCATAGCAGCGCATGAACGGGACCGGGTACACGGCGAACTTCATGTTCCCGATGCGGCAGTGTGCGCCGTCGTGCTCCCCGCAGGCGAAGAAGAGTGGCCTCCAACTGTGTAGGGTGAACTCAAAGCCCTGGCCGCCCCCTGCCGACACGTTTGCCATCATCTTCGCCCTCTTCAAACTGCACGCTTGGAGGCTCTTGCGATCCCGCAACAGGTACACGCTGTGGGGAGGGGTGGTGTTGCTTGGAGGCTCGTACATGAACACTGCACCACGGCGAATCAAACAGCAAACACTGGATTGGGTGATTCCATAAATTGCGAGGAAGAAGAGATCGGAGGTAAATACGTACCTAATGTATCGTTGAGATAGAAGGGTCCGTTCTTGGAAGTCCAGTCTTGGTAGTCGAAGCCGAACCTCCAGTGATTGGAGCCCCCAACGATGATGCGATCAGCGTTGGCAGGGGTTAATACCACGATAGCAGTTGTGAGTGCTAAAATCCCAACTTCATATCTTAAGAGGAAAGCCATGCTAGCTATAACTCTTCTTTTGGTAACAAACAACCAGCACTAGCTCCGGAAGTGAAGTGGCGAGCTAGAAATAAACCGACGGAGAATGCTTACAGCTTTTCTCGTTGCTTTACGGGGAACGTCATGACTGCTCTTATTTATAGATCGAGATGAAGATTTGGGGAAGGATTAACGATGTGTAAATATGTTCAACGCCCATGGCCGACCGCAGGGCGGGAATATGCGGAAAGGCCTAAACCACCAGTTTGTTAATGCTTAGAAGAGACGAAAAGAAACTGCAACTACAGTGTATACCACTCAAAACACACCAAAACACTACAGTTTATATCCAAATCATAAGCGGCACGCGTAGGGATAAGCACGGTTGCCTTTAAGTAGTAAGTATGTGTAAACAATCTCTGAAGGGTCATCGAACAATGTTATACTGGGAAACGGTAAAGATACGGCAGAATCAAAATTCTACAATGCTTATAAACAAATCGTATACAAGGATGTTGGCAGATTTATGCTATTTAGTTAATTTATGTCAGAATGAATGCATCATTTGTCATTCATTATTTCCAAGTGCCGAAATTCTGCTATAGGAACATCCTAAAGTTTTAATGTAGGAGACCACCAATGGCTGGGTTCACATCTTCCAGATAATCTGATACGTTGATACCAGCAAGAAGTGCACGCTGTATGGGCCCATCTTTGTGATATAGATGACTGAGATCAATGGAACACGGAGTCTGGGACGGAGGATTTCAATCTCCAACGGCCTGCAGCATTTGTACTTCAAAACCCACCCCCTAGAAAAATAAATGATGAAAGTAACATTAACTTTTTAGTCTATGGGTCTCCTAAAATTTGTTGGAGACCTACGTACAAACAATGTATCCCCCTCCCGGCACTCTTCCAAAAGTACACACTGTCATTTGCGCTTAGAGAAATATAGTTTCCAACATATAGATGAGATTGTGTTTTCATATCCATCAAAATATTTATTTTTAGTTGGCAGATTTATTTAATCATTAAACATCCAGCTAAAACAGAAATGCTTCATTAAAAATCTGTATCAAATTGTGCCGTCCGGGCACTGTGACCCAAATCCAGCTCCTTTTTGGAGCCATACAATTTGGACTCCTAAACCATTCAAACCATATGTAGATATTTTCTTAGAGTACACTAGAAGCTGAGTTTGTTATCACTGGATTGGCTGCAAAATAATTACCATTGTATGACGATATGTATCCATTACCATTTACCGAAGTTGCCATGTTCCCATACACGTATACTAGATCCGAGGCATTCCATCTCTAGAGTTACCGGCCAGTGAAACCCAGGCATGAATCCATTTCATTTGTTTTTCCACTATATTTTCTATCCGTGGCAGTTTCGATAACCTTTCTGCGGGTTGGCCCTCTACTCGAACTTTATTGCTATCGCTCACTGATTCGCGATCGTCAGCTCCACTATGCCGTGGGTTGTTGGAAAATTTATTTTCATGTGTTCCCTACTCTTTTTCCCACTTCCTCTGCACAAAGTGCTCTATGACGCCGACTACTTGAAGCATAACTATCGGCACTATGATTATGCAGATTGTTAAAGAGCACTGAATCTGAACTCAATCTGTTGGTGATGTCAACATTACTCATCGCTTATGTCATTTTTTCAACAGCATCACATGTGGTAGGTTGCACATTTTGAGATAGAGTTTGGTTGCCCGGGGCCCATAAGGCAGCAGTTTTGGGTGCAGACCAGTACTGCCAGCCAAAATCAATGAAAATAATATGAATAATTATGAAAAATTCTACCCATAACCGCCCATATACCCGGGCCCATACCCGGACATCGGTACTTGCCAACTGCTGTGCCCATTACCTGCTGCGCCCCCATGCACATTTAAACAAATTCAACACTTGTATTTTCATCAATTTTTTATTTCCCTCTAATGATTCCCTCCATTTTGTTTCGAATTTCTTATATAGATGCAAATTCCCTCAAACTCCCCCCTCCATTTTCATTTTCCGCCCAGCTCTGAGTAAGTACTGTACGTACTATTTGTTCATGTTGAACCAGTTCCGCCCAGCAGTGAGTAAGTTATTTTACTATCAATCATCATCTGATTCCATGCCTTTTTATTTCGAATATCATAAACAAATGCAACTCTCCTCTGTTATCTACGTCCTTTTCCCCTGCCTTCTCATTTTCCGCATAGATCAGAGTAAGTACTGTACGTACCAACAGTGATTTATTTTATTATCAATCACCACATGTAACATAGTTACTTACAAATGCATAAGTACTGTACTTATCTACGTCCCTTAACAAAGTTACAGTTACTGTACGTAATAGTTAGAGTTATAGTTCATTCATCACTTGCAAATGCATAAGTACTCTACGTAACAAAGTTATAGGGCTGCCCAGTAGTGAGTTATTTTATTATCAATCACCATCTATAACATACTTACTTGTAAATACATAAGTATTGTACGTAACAAAGTTACAGTTCATTGTCACTTGCAAATGTATAAGTACTGTACGTACCATAGTTAGATTTCAGTCATTTTATTGATATCTTTTTGCCTCTTCAGTTGATTCACATAACCAGAAAGGGCTTCAATTCAGGTATGTCTCTTGTTCCAGTATTATCTATAACCATACATACAATACAACTTTAATTTATTTCCAACATTATTTTTTCAGATGGATTTAGAAGACAGTGATAATTCTTCATGTAGGCCTATTGAAGGTTCCACTTCATTTCAAGTTCTAGCGTCTGATGCCCATCAGGTTGCAATACTGAACAATACATACAATACTTCTACAGATAACTATAATAATTATTATTTTGTTATACGATTACAAAATCATACATACATAATTTCCAGATTCATTACAACTTGTATTTATTTCCAACATTATTTTTTCAGATGTATTTAGAAGACAACAATGATTCTTCTTGTAGGCCGATTGAAAGTCTCACTCCATTTCAAGTTGTAGTGTCTGATGCCCCTCAGGTTGTAATACTGAACACTGCGTACAATACTTATACGCATAATCTAATTATTATTATTTTGTGATATGTTTACAAAATCGTACAGATTGACTCAAGCCCAAATGAAGTTGATCATAACTGTGTATCTCATGACGTAGAGACTACATTAAAGCCAGAAATTGGATTATCATTTTACTCCATACCTGAAGCTAGACAATTTTACACCAATTATGCGGACACATGTTGTAACATACTCAATTTTGACTACTTTATCTATATTGAGCTATTTTTCCCTAGATTACTTTTTTACAACATTATCTTTCATTCTGACTTCCACTTCTTATTTGGTTAAATAATTAGGGCCTTTGATGTAAAATCGTCTTCAATTGAATTGCCTTGTGTCTAAGTGCATCAATTATCCTCACTTGAGAAATATTTGCAAACCACTCCCTATAATTATTTGCGTGAGTTACTTTACATCATATAGCAAAATTTTGAAATGTGTTATTTGAATATATTGGTGTGAACTTGTATTCGAATAATACATCTACTTTTAGACTAATGACGTTGGGATCAAACCAAAACATATTTTTTATCATTATATATTGATATTCTTATAGTTTAAGAGAGCGAGTGAGTTATAGAGTTCAAAATCTTAAATTGAGGTTAGTATTCTTATAATTCAGTCCAATTGGAATTGAATGTGTGACTGTTAGTCAAGGAATTATGAAACTATAAAATAATTAGTATAGGAGAATTAATAACCAATTAACACTACAGAAAAAAGATGATTTAACTACATGTGTTTGGGTTACATTTCATTTATGTGTAGCGAGAACTATTTTTAGTTACAAAGTATATTTGTGTAACGAAAATAATTGTAGCTAGCTCTATAAATAAGATATAACTACAATTTTGCCTCCTTTTAATTGTATTTAGAATAAATGTAGTTAATTGACTTATTTAAAAGCAAAAAACCCCCCAAAATTTCCCTTCCCCCAGTGCTCTTTTCAGTATCCTGATTGTTTCCCGGTTCTCCCCCACCCCCATCCCCCCTGTGCGCAAGGCACTGTCCCTCAAAACCGTCTTCCGCCATCACCAGCCTCCCTCTGGACGACACTCGTCTTCTGCCGTCGCCCGCCTCCCTCCGGCCGTCGCCCGCCTCCCTCCGGCCTGCGCCTGCTCAGAACCGTCTACCTCCGTCACCCGCCTCCCTCCGGCCGTCGCCTTGTCAGCCGATGCCCTGCTTCTTCCGGTTGGCACGTGCCACCTGCCCCCTCTATTTCCGGCTCCCCCCGTGTGGCTCCTTGTGTGGCACCTTGTGCACTGGCGCCCGCTTCCTCCGGATTCCACCGGCTGTCTTTGAAGACCTTCTGCCGGATCCCCTCCAGTTCTCTTGTTGATCGGCTTCCTCCCAACACGGTACACATTTAGGGGCCGTTCGGCTGTAGTTTTTGTAAGTTACAGGATTCAATCGTATTTAATTTTCAAACCATTGTAGTTGCAGCAAACAATTTCTATTATCTAGAGAGCCGGGTGACACGACTACCTATATGAATACATCCTTTATAAATGCAGTCACGCATGACGTGCTTTCAAAGTTGTGTTCAGGTGGTATATCTATTTGTTTGTGTTCAATTTCAGAGCAATTGCATGTGAGTTTGGTAGTATATTTGTTTGTTTGTGTTCAATTTCAGAGTAGTCGAATGCATGTGAGTTCAATTTGTCCTCGTTAGAATTGCTACCTTGCTTTCTTAAAACACACAACGTATTTGATGTGCTTTTAATTTTCTCAATGCAGCTCATGTGTGTCTAGGTATCTGGCTATAGATGAGCTCCTTGCTGGAGTCTATAGAGCCTTCTCCGTAGTGGCTGCAATCTCAAGTTTCTCAGTGTTTGAAGCTCCTTAATGGTCCAGTTTCTCTGAATTTGAATCCAGAAGCTGTTTGTTGTTTTTTCTAAGTACAGGTATCCGTCATCTTTGTTGATGTTCCAAGGTCACAATTGATTAAACACTCTGAAGGTACTATCATGCCTCATTAAAAAAAGTAAGGGACTCTACCAAAGAAATGTTATTTGGGAATAAACAATGATAGATTGGTATGCAAGTGTTTGGTTCTATTGAGTGTACAGGGCCTAAGTAATTATCTCAATTTTCTTTTTCTAATAACATCTGATTCGGAACAATCCAATATCAATTTTAGGATCTGATAACATTTCATATATGCCAGCAGATCATCCTTTTTTTCTATTTTGCTTTCACTATAGCAAAAACTATCATGAAAAGAACCACTGGTTTGGTTCAATTTGGATTTTGGCATCCGTTTTCTATCTTATTTTACATATAGTAGCTTCCCTACTAGCAAAATTCAATCGTTGAGTTTGAGGATATGTATTGGGTATGCTGTCTTATACTACTTTCCAACGATCTATTTTCTTGATTGATGTTCGTTGTATTTTCTCTTCCAGTGCACCTTTTTCCATTATAGGTCTTCAATTATTTCTGTAAACAAGATTATAAGTTTACTGAATCCAGACCAACTAAAGGTGATGATACTAGAAAAATTATATTTTGAAAAGGCATCTTATTGTTCCATCAGCCAACTCAACATATGGACTCTTCATATTGCAAATCAACATTATAAAGGAAAAAAGTAACTATTGGAATGGGAAACACAAAAAATAATATTGGAAATGGGTCATTAGTTTGTCGATTTTGGTTTCACTCTAGCACAACTCTCATAAAGAACACCAATCTTCCAGTGTAGTTTATATTTTAGTACTTGTTTTCTCTCTGTCTGTTATATACAATAGCTTCCCTTGTACTAGAAAAATTGGTCTTTCAGTTTGAGGAGGTTCTTTTACTTTGAAATGGGAGGGGGACCAGAACTTCCAATATTCAATGGGAGGGCCATCTATCTGCAGCAACACAGATGGTTGAGGAGGTTCTTTTACTTATAAGCATGTGGTATTTTTTTGATGTCTTATATTACTCCTACTACACTTTGGCGGGCTAACACTAGATAAGGTATAACTTAGGTCAATTCGTGGGTCTTCATCAAAGGAATTTTCCTTGGATCCAATATATCTACCCACCCAATTATGTCATCCAACTTTTCATACTCTAATTGAGCTAGAACACCTCTAACCTCCTCAGCCACATATATATTTTCCATCCTATTTATTCATAGATATTGCAATGGCTTCATAAGTTTTTGAGCTTTTTATTTAAGATTGCTAGCTCTTTAATCTGCACCCAGCTGCTTAGGTAAGAGGGTGAATGACTTTATCAGTTAAAAGCCACTGATTTCTGCATAACCAGGCTAGCCCTGCAACACATTTACATGGAACATGCCCAACTTTCTTGACCCCAGAGATGAGCGGAGTAAGGAAGAAGTATCTCCGGTGAGTTCTCAAAGTTGACTAGGAACTATTTTTGAAGTATGTGATGTGTTTTGACCATTTACTTGCAGAATTTAACATAATAGATTATGAGAAGAAATGGCAGTTGTTTCTGATCCAGAGGATTCTCCATCCAAAACTAATCATGATGTTTGTTATAGGCTGCAGAGATGACTTGTGTGCACCTTTGTAACTGGCCTGGTAAGCTCTCAACATGCAACTACTTAGGGAGCCATGTAAGCAGTTTTTGGATTTCCAAGTGATCTTATTGGTCAAGGAATTGCTATTTGATCCTGCCCATTATGCTTGTATCAGCTCATGGGTATGCCATTCTTTCTCCATAGTGATGTGCTTATGGTATGTCATCTATAGTGTGGTGTTATATGGCTTTCTTTGAAGCTTCCATTGACAACTGAATAATAAGGAACACAAACCCTTCTCCTTCTAGCATGCTCTATTCTGATTCATAAGCTCTTTATTGATCTGCAGTTTCTGTTACTAGGTTCTATGTAATTAGTAGCGCAGGCTGTTGATGAGCAAGTGATGGTTGCACAAGAAATTGTGTTGATGAGGCAGTGGGGGTAATGTACTTGCATAGTTTTCTCCTTCCTTGTTGCCACTTTGGGTTTTATCTAGTAGGACGAGCTCATACACAATTTTCTTTATCACATAACACATGTAAAAGTCACTTGCTTTTGATCCTTCTTCACATTTGGTGTTCATATCCTTTTAAGTATTTGTGAAGTCATTTTAGAATAGAAATCTCTATATGCTTCTACTACGGACTGAATCAACTTTATATGCTGCTACTAGGGATTGAATCAACTCTATATGCTGTTATTAGTGACTGAATCATCTCTATATGCTTCTACTAGGGACTGAAACATCTCTGTATGTCTTCACCATGGTTGTGGTTTCAAATTTTTACTTTTTCCAAATGCTGCTAGTAGGACTGCATTTAGGAATGTTTAAACATGAGACCACAATGGATTCGTATGCTTAGGGGCCACAAATATGCAGTATTGGTTCCCTACAAAGTAGGGTATCTTCTGTGTGAAAATGACCTGTCTACTGGGCATGAATTCTGAGCAACTTGACTGATTGGGCCAATGCTCAAAGCATCTTAAACTTTAGGACTCAATATGGAAGATGAAAGCGCCATCAAAGCTCTGACATTTTACATGGAGCTTATGCTCAATAATGGCTATGATTCTATTGTTTGGTTGTTGCAAGAAGAGGATTACAAGTTTGGAGGTAACATATGAGCCACTCATGTTGATGATCTGGTTGGTTTTAATACATCAGAAATATTGCAATATAATTGCTACTTGTGGATGAATCTCAGTCTTTTTTGCAGGTGTTAACTACCATCACTGCCAATGATCTTATTCATGGAAACATGGTCTTGCAGATTCCTATAGAACAACAAATCATCCTTCATATCATTTAAATTATAAGATCATCTACAACTCGAGTAGAAGGATCCAAGGTATATGCAAGAGTATAAACACCATGCCAAATCGAGCATTTTTCATGTGTGCCTCCTATAGTTTCTATGTACTATCATTATGTTGCATAACTTTGTGATGACATTCTAACTACATGCTAATTACATGGCAATGCTTTTTTGTGTTGGTTAGGTATAAAATGAAGTGGCAATGTACAAGGATTTGGAAACTCTAGATTAAAGGAACAAAGTGAAACAATTTATTCATTTGGGTCCTGGATTCTTATGTTCATTTCTGTGCAGAACCAAGTGATCGTGCCCTCCTATATAGATCAGCAACATTGGAAACCAATGTAAGGAACTGGAATTAGCACTCATGATTCAACTATCTTCCAACAGAAGAATGGGGGAACTGTTGATAGTCTTTAGAAAATCTTGAAAGGTCTAAACAGGACTTATATTGCATGTCTAAGTGTTAAAATGAAGCTGTTGCAGTAGTTTCTTCTATGAAAAGTCAAAAGATGAAGGTATATATTCATTGTGTTCTACTTTATTTTTTTATTCAAGTAACAACTACTATGTATGTAGTTGAATAGTTTTTTAACCTGTAGCTGATATATTTCCCTAGTGTGCTGAATCTAGATGCCTCAAAGTAAGAAATATGTAGGCATCATGTTCCAAAGATCTCAAAATGCAATCGCATCTTTAGGGGGGCTTAAGCTCACATTATAAGGGACACCTGATCCTCAAGATATATCTGAAAGGTGAAGTACGACTGTCATCAATTATATTAAGCAATTGCCTTTACAAACATGAGTCAACTTTCCTGTCTTCTTCAGGTTCCTCGCTATATTTAATAGAAAGGGGGTATCAATTTCTGAATTCATGTTGTATCACAGTGTCATGAAGACTCCTATCAACCATCTGATTGTGCTATCCAATGGGACGGTATACTCTAGGGACTAGAGTCGGCACATCATGTGCAGCTATGACTGCATTTCATGTCCCAGTTTTGATATGTTGTGAAGCTTACAAGTTCCATTATATGGTACAGCTGCACTCCATTTGTGTTAATGAATTAGGTAACATACTGAAAAAAACTATCGATTTTCTTGGTATTGGATATACTAGTGCTTCTTTATGATAGCTGCTTACTTACGCAGGTGACCCTGATGTTATTTCAAAAGTTCATGGATGAGAGGAACTGAAGTATCTAGATGATTGGGCCGACAATGAGAACATGCAACTGTTAAATCTAACATAATACCTTCAAGTTGCTAATAGCTCTTGCTAATGTTGGGTCTTGTCCCGTAATTGCTTATTTCTTGTTTTCTTGTTGCACTTATGACACAACCCCATCGGAATATGTATCCGCTATTGTGACTGATTATGGGATGGTAAGTAATTTGACATTTGATCATATTTAAGGAGAATGTAAGATAAATTTTGTGCAAAGATTTATATCTTAGTTTCTATGTTATATCTCCTCATTGAAGTTAGACTGGAAAGTGGATTGAATTATGAAGCTGGTAACTTGGAATGCTAATTTAGTATCTATAGTGCTGGTTTGCTGAGCTTTGTTTGGAGGGTGTCAGTATTAGGATCTTTAGGGTGATGAGACGATGGAGTCTAGATACGAGCTTGACTACTGTCTTATATAGTTCGTTCATATTTGTTTTCATGAAACCTTTTTTTGACTTCATGTGTGAAACTATGCAAGTCTTTTTTTTCTTTGCTTATGCATAGTGGAATAACATCATTCCTTTATGGCTATCAGTGTTGCGAGATCATTTGGTTTTTGCAGATTCAGCATCTCTGTAACGAAGGATACTTCACTTGGGAAAGTCATCAAGGGACTAGAAGTTCAATTATTTTGATTAAACCAATAGTAGAAAAATGCTAGAGAGCACAAGGTGGGATTCCAACATTTTGATATATACAACGTCCTGACTTAGATTACAGGCCCAAATATACAATTTGGGACCATACTCTGTCAAGAACTATGATTTATTATACTAGATGATGAGTCAATTTTTCATAGTATTTGGAGTTTCAGTATATAAGTTATTGTTTTTTAAGTCAGGATGGTAAGTTTTCAAAAAAACTATTTCTATAGAAATATCTTTCGATGATTTTGGTGAATATTTATGATAAATGTGAACTTTATCTTGTCTTTTTGGGAGAAATGTCTAACACTTCATATATTTTTAGTTCTGGTTTATTTTTTTTTATCAAGAGGAAGATAAAATTGTAAAGATTTGTTATTCAAATTCTCACTAATTTGAAATCATCATTTAGAAAGAGAAATATTTTAAAAAAGAAGGGTTTATTTGAATATGATGCATTTACTTGTTTATTTTAGATTTGGTTTGTTATGGAAAATTAATAAGTATAACATTATAATTTTTGGTTCATGTGTGCTACCCAGAAGGTTGATGAGATTGTTTTTGGTAAAATGATAGTTAAGTGTAAACCTATATACAACCATAATAGAAAGTTATTGCCTTGTTTAACTTTTCATAACCAAAAACAAAAATTTGCTAACTAAGAGTTGCTTTTTGTGTGAGCTAACCAAAAACTAACATTTGCTAACTAAGAGTTGCTTTTTGTGTGAGCTACATTCCTTGGAACTATTTTGAATTATTTTCATAAGAATATGCTTGTTATACTTTTATACCTTAATCCTAATAGCAGACCTATTGCATGTGGACTCCTATGTTTAACTCTCAATTACTTTATTCCTACATTTATTTATATTTATGTGTCTTATTTCTAATTCATTGGCTCTTCTTCCCAACAACAATGTGCATGGATCATGTTTCTCTCTTATATCTTTGTTGTCCTCATATTCTTCATCCTCCATGTCCTCCTCTTTGAACTTATGCAACTGTAAGAAAACAAAGAATTAATAGTGGCATGCATCAATAAGAGATGAACACCATACATGTTGCGTGTATTCTGGTCCTCCCCCTTACATCCTACATGTGATGGGTACAACCACCCTAGTGACAAAGAAATGGATCTTCTGGGGACGCACTAAAGTTATGGCATTGTTCTCACTCTGTCTGGACACCTCATCTTGCTACACATTCTCATTAGTAGTGATACAACTAGATCGCATGAAAAGTAGCCTTATGATTGTCTGTCTCTTGTCTGTTTTCTCCAATAATAAGAGCATCTTACCTATTTTACCTAATGATAAAAGCACCAATTATAGAGCTTTGGGTTGTTGTCTTGTAACAAGTTGGTGTGTCTTGGGGGATGATGTTGAGGTATGCACCCTCACTGAGCATTCAGTGTCAGCTGGTCATCACGACAATGTAAGTAGCAAGTGGGTGGTGTCATGTACCAATGGTGATGAAATGCATGTGGAAGATGATGGGTTGGCATGAAATGTTGTTGGTGTAACGTTTGAGAAATGACATTGAGGGGTTGACTTGTGGGGTGTTGTTCATAACATCCTAGTTGTTCACATGTACTATGTGTCTCTAAAACCTGGGGTGTTTTTTATTGATGGTTATTTTGTGTTAGTGACACTAGGAGAACAATGCACATTTTCATGCTAGGGAAATTTGAGAATTGACCAATACTGGGGGTAAGTTAATGACATAATTAATATGAGAACATAAAAAATGGTTTCATGAGTTGATAGCAAACAACTTGAGATACATGATATACAATTTACTTTGTATTCTGATGCATATGAAGTTGTGTAATGCCTTTGATGAGGTTTGACCAATGCAAGTGACTCATAATAGATTGATTAGGAATCAAAATCATACACTTAGTAATACTCCGTCTAGATGACTGTCTACTCTACTTACATTACAATCATAATATGAAATACATTGAAATAATCAATAAGCAAAAGTACCTTCTTGTCTTGTTATATTATTTGATATACTATGCCCTGTGATTAGATTTTCAATTTGTATATTGACTTTCTCTAAAACACGAATGTAATATGTGTTTTCCATTGTACTAGTCAAAGTGCACCTACTACATCAATATGGAGGCACCCGTGAAGAATATTAATGTTGGAACTTTTTACTATTGGGTTGATATTTTTGTTTAGTAATAGAGATATCGGCTCCTTCCTTCACCCTTAGACATTTAGGGAGTTGGCTAATATTGACATCTAGGGAAATACAAGAAAACTAGAGTATACTAGAATGCAAACTAAATTAAGTATATTCCTTATTAATGAAAATGTTATAGTACTTATTTACCTTTTTTCTTATACTACCAAGTTGTTTTATTGTGCCCACTTAAATTTCCATATTTCAATAGCTATGTTCTTACCAAAAGTAACATACTCAACAAACTTATGCCGATGTCATTTAGTCCATCATTTAATACTTCTTTGCATTGTACCAAATTTATCCAGACAACAAAAAGAAGAAGAGCTTACTTTCTGTATTTTTAATTTCTTCTTATCCAGACAACAGAAAGTAGCCAACAAATATAAGTGGTACCCGAATTTCTTCTTGAAGCTCTTCTTATTCTTGTGATTTTGTTCTCCACTTATATTTGTTGGCTACTTTCTGTTGTCCATCATTTCTTTTTATAAATTCGGGTGCTCTTTTACCTTACATTCTGTATTCAGCATGTCGAGCAGTTTTCTTCCCAAAGATCCATAACATAATTCAGACAGAGGATTTGCATATAACATCAAGGCACCAAACTTAACACTTTCATTCTATGATTTTATTATTGATCAAATGTATGTATACAAAGTAATTGACTCTTTGATATGATGGAATACCCTTTGTAACATGTGTTAGTTATACATATGTCGGATAGGTAAAGAATATTGTAAATCCGTAACTCTTCCTTTGTGTACATAATGATCTGGTGAGGAGCTAATGCATAACCATTTACATTACTGGAATTCCCAATATTCTTAGGATGCACAATGGGCTAGTTTTCCTGAACCCCTATTTAATACATCAAAATCACTATATTAAACTTATTAGAATCGGGTTATCATACTATGAAGTACTTTTTTTGGTGAAGATCTGTTGGGATATCACTTCAACAGTTTAACCTCACCCAAGTTATCATCAAAGTTACTTATTTATCTTTGCTCACAATCGTGCTTCAATAGTTATTTTTTATGCCAAGCTTGATTGCGTCATTAAAAGAAGCTTCATTATGCAAAAGGCTAGTTTGGTAACCGGACAATGATTTTTAGAAGGCAGTTAATAAGATGGGAACCAAAATCGCATGCATGTTATTCGGTTGGGTGCAGGTCATTTCATTAAATTCCAATTCTTCTGTTTGGTAGGAAGAAATTTATTCTGCATGTTAATATAAGGATCCTATGAGCTGTAAACAGTTTCTGTTTCATACTATAAACTATAATATATTTCAAATCGTGATACAGTTGTCCTATATATCCTGCTTGATACATGTACCTAGCAGTAAATATACTGTACACTGACTCTGTGTGAATGAGGCTGTCAGGATGCATTTCGTTTAATATCTTGTGGTGCATCTGTACATCACTTGCTTTTCTGGGTCTCAGTTACCAGTACTACCCGACCACCCTGGAAAAGGGTGGTACAACTCCCGGTTGCTACTGGGATTTATGATTCCTTCAACTACGCCGCACTACACCCTAATCCTCTCTTTAAAAAATCTCACGACAATTATATCCCGAGTAAGCACTGTACCAACACGAACTATAATATTCAAATCTATATCTGCATTTCCCGCTTTCAATGTAACGTCCAAGCTGAAAGCCTAGGTGCTTGAGCTGTGGCAAAACTATGAATCAACCTTGAGCTCATTTGAGGTTAATTTGTGCACGTGCTGATTTCTCGGGGTGATTGAAAATAGTGGCGGAATCAGAAAATTACACTAAGGGGGGCTGAAATCATATATGTGTACATTTTAGCATAGAGGGGGGGGGGCTGAGCCAAAAATATTGTCCCCATTGAGAATGGAACCTGCATCATTATTTGCTTTAAAAACCAAGCTGTATACCACTCCAACTAGTCCCATTCTTTGAAATTTATACGTAGTTAATGTATTTATTTATACTTTAAGCTATACTTAATACTAAAAAGATAACTATTTGTATTAGTTTTTTGGAGGGAGGGGGGGCTAAAGCCCCGACAGCCTCCCCCGTAGTTCTGCCCCTGATTGAAAAGCATTGATGATTGTAATGCTACTAAATCATGGTAAACAAAGCTAATATGGTAGAATATGCAGAAACGGGTTGTAGCCATCCGTCTCATTCAGATATCTTTTAGCTAAATACTTTGATTTGCTATCTCGGCTACTTGATGTGACAGTATAAAAATACATCCATCAGCTACCTACTTTGATTTGGGATATCTTTTAGCTAGCTACTTTGATTTGCTATCTCGGCTACTTGATGTGACAGTATAAAAATACTTCCATCAACAGTTTCGCTGAAAAAAAACCATGCAGAGCAATTTCCTGGAAGTCTACAATCAAATGCCTCTTCTGACTGCAGGATACATTGTTGTACACTATATGTTTAAATCAGTAGAGGATGATCTGGTTTCGGGTAAATGGACTCAATTTTCATCTTTTCTTTTCGGATTTCAGTTTTTGTAAGGTTTATTTATTTCATTTGATACCTATAAATGTTATACTGATGAAAATTGAGCTTGATATATGCTATGATTAAGGAAGGCGACAACCTCTGTATCCACTAGCCCTGTTCTGTCTCGCTTGATAGATGACTCAATTATTCAAATTAGATGACAGATGGTTTAACATTTGGAAAAAAAATGTGTGAATCATATATTTTGAATTTTTCATATGGCGCTATCCTACCACACGGTAGTAGCTGATGCTTTAGAATAGATTTCTGGATATGTTCAGTTCAACTTAAAGATGTGTCAAGTTAATAGCATGATAATCATGCCAAAATTGCAGTACATAACATTGTGGATGGTATGGTCACATTATTTAGTCCATCATTTAATACTTCTTTGCATTGTGTATATCTCATGATCCAGGTACCTGAGCATATAGTTTGCTGATGGGTTTCATAATTAAATATGAAACAGTAGTGGATTGAACTGAACTTGGCCACACTTTTGTGTCAAGCTAATTTCTGTGCAGATTCTATCACTGATGTAAGTATGCTTGGGAATTTTAGACCACTAGTGTAGTCTGGTCAGCGGTTTTAAGGTCAGATAGACTTGAGTAGACCACGTGCACGCCTAGAATTAAATTCATGTGGATACTTGTGCCTTGCAAATATTGATGCATTTAATGTTTACTGTAAGTCTGTAACTGACGTGGAAGGCTATTCTGTTGTTTATATTTTTTCTTCATTTGTATCTAACATTTGTAGGATTTTGTTATAACTATGATTTTTGATCCTCAAGGCTGCATCAATGCTGATGGGGCTATTCTTTTGGTTATTATCCTTTTGCCGATTCTGTTCCTGAAATATACATGTTATTAACAAGTATTTTTTAGACAGGTCTGAATATTCTGAACTCCAGATCTTAGCTTTGTTATGGTCTTCAGTTAATCTTTCAGTCCAAAATGTTGTCTATGGTCAGCCAATTGGTAACATATGAGAACTCTTTCACTTTTCAGGCATGAATCCAATCCATTGGAGTTCATTCATAGTGTTGAGCCTGGAACCTACTATAACAAGGGCAATAGAAAAGTGATAGAGGTATCTTATATTTTAATTCTACCAATCCATGAATTAGTCACATGATTGTTTAATACTAAATCACGGATCTGATGATACCTTAATGTGATCCGTGTCTGCCACTTGAGACTATTTGCAATTATGGTGAATATGTAGGTTTGGTAGAAATGGATTCCAACTATTTTTGTTCTTCTGTTTTGCCTGCCTTGTAGAAGTTCAGATGAAAACTGAAAGGAACCCAAAGTCTCTTGAATTAATCATGATTTTCTATAGATGCATGATCTATAATCGTGAAATTCGATGTGGCTGTAGGTCTCTATGGTCCTTTCTCTCTACCTTAAGGTTGATTCTTATTATGTTTTTGGGCTGCATTCCTTATCCTTTTCAGATGTGGATCTAGATCATGTAAGTTCCAATTCTTATTATGTTTTTGGGCTAGCACGGCCGTGCGGGCGGGCCTGCTGGCATTCTGGGTCATTTTCTGAAGTTATTGTTAGTTATTTGTTTATATTATGCTAATTATTGTAATTTAGTATGATTATGATTTCTGCAAAGCACTACAAATACCGTCCTCCATCTGTATAGAAGCAATTTGAAGACTCTTATCCTTCAATTTGAAGGATTTACTTGATTCGATTCATATCTTCTTTTACTGATCAGTTAGTATCCATTTAAATTCTTGCAGTTCACAAATTGTCGTCAGGGCAACTAGACTATATATTGAATTGTAGAAAATTGAAGGCATGAAGCCCATAGATACTTTTCATTCACTTCATACTTGTCATTCACTGGGAGAAGACGGCTTATGTAATAGGTAAGTTATGAGTAGGAGAAACTATGTTTGCTTGTTTCTTTTGTGAGCTATATCTCAAAACTTGTATGTTTCTTTGTAGGTATCCATGGTGGTTCACACAAAATGGATGCTACTATCAACTTGATGGCACTTGAGATCCACAACATACAAAAGTACATAACGTATGTATTATGAGAAGAAATGCCAATATGTTCTGATCCAGGGGATTCGCCAACCAAAACTACATACATGAACCTCTACATGACGTTGCCAACAGGAAAGGCTGCAACTCTTGTGCTTAGTCCTATGTGTTGAGAGCTCTGGGAGTTGATGAGGACATGTCACATACCTTGTTTGGGATTGGAAGATTCACCACTAAAGCTGAGATTCATAGGGTTGTTGAACTCATTGTGAATTAGGTGAAGGAACTAAGGGAGATTAGCCCTCTTTATATTGTGCTTTGTAGTCCGTAGTGGATAGATGTAGTCAGAAGAAGATATTGTATACATGTGTCTTTTTCCATGCATATTGTAAAATAGGGTCCAGGTTAATGTCCTCCCCATGTGTACTCATTGTTTAAATATAAATAAAAGTATCATTGTTGACATTGTAATCACAACTCGATCTTGATTAACATTCATCTTCTTTCTTATTGAAAACCCCTCTATATTGGCAAGCGACTGACTGGATACATAATGTCTCTCACTACATATGTATGTATAGTACATGGTGTCTTTCACTACACACTAGCTATAATTACATGTGTAGCAAGTGCTAATTTTTGCTATACATGAACTACAAATATAAATTGTAACCAATTCCATCTCTCCCTACATATCATAGGTACAAATTGAATTGTAGTCATACATTTGGGTACAATTGAAACTACATGTTTATGTGTAAGGACATTTTTACCTACAATTCGGGTTACATATGAATTTGTAGCGAGAGGAATAACTAACTACAACTTAAAAAAATGTAGCCTAAACAATTAGCTACACGGGTATTAGCTATATATTATAAATGTAAGGATAAATGTAGCCAAAGCTTTTAGCTACAAATTTTGGGGTTTTCGCTACAATTTTTTTTGTAGTTAAAGACCATATTTTTCGTAGTGTAAAAAGATACTTGCCTCATTAGATCATCTGGTACCTCCGACTGTTACGGAGTAAACAAAGGATGCACCCTTGATACCGAGGGACTTGATCCCCTTTTCTTTCGACCTTGAGTCCACAATAACTGCCTGTGAACTCTCCGATCTCCCTCTGACTGGAAGCCGCAAAGAACCAGCCATCAACGTCTGGACTCTACCCCCTCACAAACCCTACCCTGCGATTGCAGTTACAGAAGGAAGCCGACGAGTTCACTCACCTCTCCTTCCCACTAATTTGATGAAATCAATGGCGATGAAACCGCCATTAAGAGCCCTTTTCTCGACCAGGAAGCAACTGGCAGCCGTTACCCTGACGTCGATCAATGATAATCAAGAACTCCTTCCTCCCCCAGGTCATGCACTTTATCGGTTACACAGAAGAACAACAAGGCCGCTCACCCCGATAAAGCCACCCAAGACAGACACTAAGGATCGTCTCAAGCCGTGACTTCAAACCCTAACAGCCGTCGACATAACTCGGCAGATCTAAAATGAAAGTGTCATCTTGAGGCCCTTGGCACCCTAGAGCTTTGCCCCCATCCTATATAATAGTTACAAATCTATCAATCGTAACACACACAAACCTACAACCATGTATGATCATCCACTCAACCTCGCCAGAAATAGACCTACGATGGCTGAAGCTAGTCTAAACTCTTACAGACTCTGCAGCGTTGCCAGAGAAGATGGGTTGCAGCTGCAGATCAACCAAGATGAGCTGCAGCTGCAGATCGACCAAGAGCATGTGATATCACCTAACCTACTCCCGATGGCAATGCCCAATGATACTCGTCGTTTGTAATATCAATCACTAAGATGGTTAATCCTAGAGTTTAAACCTTTTTTACTTCCGGTTTTAAGGGTAGTATAGAAGGGTCGATCCCATAGGACAACTATTAGAAATTGTTCTTTAGAACCCAAAGATTGAAAATCTTTATTATTTATTTTTTTGGTATTTTTCTTTTTATTCAAGCAGAATGTAAAGTTCAGTTGGGGTTTTGTGTGATTACACTAATGCAAGAAGAAAA
Organism: Alisma plantago-aquatica; assembly: GCA_963693085.1. NCBI lineage: Eukaryota > Viridiplantae > Streptophyta > Magnoliopsida > Alismatales > Alismataceae > Alisma > Alisma plantago-aquatica. Next base: position 321,819,618 of record OY856410.1, read on the forward strand.
GTACTTAACAAGAATAAACTTGCACAAGACAATAATAAAAAGATTGTTAACACAAGCAAAACTATATGAATGGAAGACTAAGAATTAAAGAAAACGAAGGATGCAGTGATTAAATCAAGAGAAGGAAATCGTGGCTCGTAGGGGTTTTCACCACCTTAGCCTAGGTGATAACAACTAAATCTTAAACGACGATTCGATGAAGGTTTGCGAATTTAAAAACTCACAGGAGAGAAACTCCACATGAGCCCATTGGTCCTGGTGCTCATGCTTCCTAGTTTATCAACCTAAAACACGAGAATCCACGGTCATATCAAAACGTCTATGTAATCGATTTTATTATTCTGAATCCGGATTTCAATGGTCATATCCATCCAGATTAACATGCGATCCGAAGATCAGTCATTCAATTAAAATCGATTACCATCTAATCGTTTAAGAAGAAATCGTTAAAACCATGGCTAAGGGGTTATTCCCCTTTACCCCGATAAAAGACTACTCACACATGGAGAAAGGGGAGACGGAGGAAGAAAGTACAAAAGCCATAGTCTAGCCCAAAAATCAGGAGATGAATCATTATGCTAGAGTCAATGAAATGGCTTAGTCCTTTGTTCCTTGCTCCAGAAATAAAGCGCGGAGAAAAGTAGATTAAGACTAAGGCGAGAAGAGGAGACAAGAACAAGAATGGAAGAACGGTGCTTGAAATAAAACTACTTTATTGCATAATAAAAAGATGACTACAAGATTGATTGCTGCAGAATTCCAAAATACAAGAAATCTAAGATGCCTCTGGGGAGGAGGAAGTGTCCCTCCTTTTATAGGAGAAGGAGGGGGGTATACATTAGGTTTAGGGCAAAAGAAATGGCCGCCGGCGGCTGCTAACTTTCTAGATCTAGTCAATAGAGGAAACAATTGATTTCTTTGCATCCCTTTTGCATTAATTTCCCGTAACAGCAGTTTCGAGTGTATTTTTGGGCCATTCAAAAATTCAGAAGCGGCCCGAAAATATATTTTTCCTGTAGATAATTGAATTATCTTTCCAACGCATACTTGCACAATAGATTCCTCCTTGGGATGTGGGAGTTATACCAATTTTGGTGAAAGGTATATACTGAAATCAGACTCTGCGGGAAAACATAATGTCACTTTCACTGGTTAATTGCGCAGCCAAATAAATACCAAAATTGCCGCAAAATATGTCTTTTTTATAGCCAATAAAATTTTATTTTCATTCCATACTTTATCTTGGAATTCTGCCTTTAGACGCAAAAGATATGGCTATTTTGGTGACGAGTATCTCAGGCACTGCGGGAATATTTGAAAGCCTCATATCTTCATCTTTTATTTTCTCGATTTAATTACTTAGATAATTCCTGAAAATTAAGAAAAATATCATAAGAATTTAGAAAAAGTATATCAAGAAGATGAAAGTGCTATTTATTTTTGAATTAGCTAAAATTAATAAAAAAGTCATAATTAATTATTCTAAATGAAGCAAAAATAAGATATGAATATGCATTCATCACCCAACATGCTCCACCGTGGCTGACACTAGCGCCGCCCAACAGATCCCAGACGCCCTACATCCGCTCCTCTTCCTCCTCCCTGGATGACGACAATGAATCCCAAAGATAGAGGCGACCAGACGTAGTCCACCCACTGCATCACCGACGGCCATTGACACCTGTCCTGCTCGACACTCGACCCTAGCCTCTCTTCCTCCTCCTTCTGCCATATACCCAACACCACTGCCACCACCACTGTGCTGCATCCACCAAATCACCATCGACGTCCTTGCAAACTCACCTAGCCCTAGCGCCTTGATCGACCTCCCTCCCTTGCTGTCCGACTAGGTAGTCACAAGGTTGCAGGCCTGAAGTTTCTTTGGCTCCTCTGCCCAGCCTTCTCGGTTCTACATCTTCTCCCGTTGCCAAACTGATCAGGTTTGAAGACACCCCTTCCCCTACCACCAACACCAGTGGGCGACAACAGTCACCCTGCCTCACCTCGACGCCACCCATGGGTTTCCTCAAGTCCGGCGGGTTCTAAGAAGCTCCAACAACCAGTAGTCAGGGCAAGGTAGAACCTGGAGCCCCAAGATTATCATCTCGGTGTCTGCCTAAAGACCAGTGATGCCTCCCCTAAATCCTTCAAACCCTAGCTTCTTGAAGTAATTCCCTGACCTCCTGGCCATCTCCGATGTCTTGCCTAGCGAGGAGCTATGACTTACAAGAGAAACCATCCCTATAGATCCATAATGGATGACACTTAACTGAATATGAAGCTGGCTACGAATCTAGGATCTACAAGTCAAGCATCGAGGATTGATCTATCAAGACCAGCAGATTTGTCGGTAATTATACCTTCTCTATCATTCAATTTACAAAGAAACCTACTTAATAGTTTAAGGGTTACAAATTAATGAGGATTCAAGTAATACTTAAGATAGCATCGATATTACATACAACGGTTAGCAATCGTCTAATTCTAGAGTATATTTACATATACATTAGTAAATTATTATATGATCTGCTACATAACAAATATAACCCTAAAGCATACTAGAGTTTGTTAAATTCTCTTAGATCCTGACCATACTAACAGACATATTAAGGCATATACATACTATATATGACACGAACTTTGGTATAATAAAGAAAGTAGTTCCTATGTATTAGTTATGAGTAATAAGATTGTGAACTGATTAATGAAAAATAGATATAGGGAAATTGAATGAGATGTTATAACAACTAATAACACATAGTAGGATTCATAATCATAGAGGACATAATGGTAATTTCACTAATGACTTAAAAAGCTATAATAGTCACTATATGCTATGTTGAAAGGGAAACATTAATTAAAAATAATATCATGGATGCCTTCATAGTTTGGATAAGAAACTAGAAGACCTCACTTATCACATGGATCGTTTCCTAAAGTAATCAAAACCATATATGAATTGCATGAATGATTGTCATGATAAAAGTTATGGTTAGGAAATATAATAGAAAGAGAATGCTGAATCTCTGATCAAAGTGTAACATATATGTATGAATATGGCCAATTGAATAGGTAACCAAGAGGGTGACATACACATATACTCCATTATACTTATAACCTCTGACCAAACACTGATACATCTGTGATCAATAATGACTTTGCATGACTTCACCTTAAAATGGAGCATACACATGTAATAACTACAATATGGATATGATGGAAATTCAATGAATCATATGCTCACTTAATAATATATAACCTACAAAGAGAAAATGATGAAAGGATAAGTAAACATAATGAGATAAATGAACAACTCAAATTAATGATTAATTCAACTAGAAATACTATACGAAGACATAATTTAAGAGCTATAAATAGTAATAACCATAGACAAGAAAATAAACCCTAATTAATTAAGGATTTATTCCAAGACAAATGATAACCCAAGGGTACCATACCTTATAGATCTCTTGCTCTCGGAGCCATTCTTGGTGATTATTCAACCTATGAAGACTTGAATAAATTGAGATACTAAATCTTCTATTTCATTGTTGAACTATTTTCCCTCTTGATGGATACACATATATCTTGAATACTGGTGAATTCTGTATAGTTTTGAACCCTCTACATGTTCTTCAAAGTTTACCACTCTTATTTTGTAATTGATGAAATGTTGTTGATAATAATTTTGGCACTAGACTTGATCTAATTGGAGTTTTGACTCCCTGTGGACTTTGGTGCCTTAGGCTTTGGCCCTATAGAGCTTTGGCTCACTTGAGTGGGCCAAGTACCCCACAACCCTACGCAGTGGATAGGGATTAGTTGTCCCCCAGTTAACTGGAATAGCTAATAAAGCACTAGTGTCATTCTATCCTAGAGTGTGAGAACACAAGGCACTTAGCCCTAGAAAAGATATGATAGGAAGGTGCCAAATCTTTCTAAATTGAATATCTAGACATTGATTTACTTTGTGAATAAATTGGATAAATTTTGCATACTTGAAATATTGAATCTTGCTTAGTGATGATTTTGTGAAATAATTGAATTGATATTGAAATTTCTACTTGATAGCCTTTACTCCACAAAATAGTCCTTTCCTAATTTTTATTATGCATCTAAATCCTACTTCACACATAGTTCAATTATTTGGATTTAGTACCGGCTTTGCTGACCCTTTATTCCCTTCAATGGGGTCCATGTGTGGTTTCGTTCCCTCTGGGAACTCATGGGCAGGTGGTAGATGGAAGAGCTTGAAGAGACATGCACTGGGTAGTCCTCCATTGAAGACTAAATAGAATGAATTCTATTTCTTAAACTTGTAATCATATTTGTAAGCTTCTGTGACTCTGATGTACAAGCATGATTGTAATAAAAATTGTTTATATTTTTGATATCATTTTGTAAATATTCGACCGTAAAGATCGGGTCTTTACAACATGGTATCAGAGCCATAAATGGTTGACACTCATGCATGTCTCGTGGAAATTAGGTTAGTCAGAAATATAAATTAAGTAGTGAGGACTTAGATAAATAGTTGACAACAAATCCTAATCTTACTAGCCCTAACTACCAAGGACAAAAATAATAAGCATAAGTGGCCATATATGTACCTTGTCCTAGGAGTACTTAGAATATAATTCCATCATCTAGTTGATTTTGAATTCTCTATCTAGGCATGGACTTATTTTGAGTTAGGGATGAGTGAATTTTTTTTGAAACATATGAGTCTACTTTTGCAATGAGGTCTAGTAGAACACCACTTTCACCTCTAGATATACAAATTGATATAATGCAAGAAATTATCTCCTTAGTTTGGGAAAAATATGGAAAATATAATGAATAAATAAAATAAGTCTGAAAATCCTTGAAATTCATGTTAATATTGTCACATAGGATAAAATCCCATATTGAGTAAAAAAAATATTGACAATCTTGGAAAAAGGAATTTAGTTTAATCCCCTTATAATTGTGTAGTTACACTTTTTGAGAAAATGCCTTAAGAATCTATGACACTTGGAATGAATGCAATACTAGATCCACCTAAGTAGAAAATTGAGGAAGAAAAACCAATTGGATGAGACATAATTATTATTATGTGGAATTAGGATAAAAATGATGAACTCATTATTTTTTGTGAAATTTTAATATCTATGTACTTATAATAGATAATTAATACAACCTAGACATCTTAGAGAAATAAAACCGTACCTTGAAATTGAAAAATATAGAAGTATGTCAAAAATCTTAACCCCATTGATCATGACAAAAATATATAGAAAAATGAATAATGATAAAAAAATATTTTCTTTAATCCATTTATGGTCATGACCTTGGAAATTTGTTAATTAGAGATAAAAGGTCACAAATACAATATTATATACATACACACAAGAAATAGAATGTAAAAAAAATAGAAGGTCATAATTTGAACCCAAATGAGGTTAAGTTGTAATTAGTAATTGTTGAAAAAAAAATTATTAGGACCGATACATTATAAGACCCTCAACTATACATAGGATTTTTGGGAATAATATGAATATGATTGAAAAAAAAAACTACACACAACATACACATCATTGAAAATTAGTGACAAATACGTGAGTTTAAAATCGATGTAGTGTTGATAACCATATATTGACCAATAAGCTTGGGTTTTAACTCAAACTTTTGATAATGATGGCCTATACTAACAAATTGAATATTTCAACTCTCATATTGGAATAAGATGTTGGAAGACTGATGAGTATTTTTCAAAGTAGAAATTGAACCTATAGAGATATGTAGTTTCATGTGTTTTTTCTGTTCCTTTCTTTGAGTGTCATGTGCTTAGCATGTGCCTCACTTACTCCTTTTCTTATGTTGTTTAGTCCCATATGGGTAGCGCTTAGTTTAGTCTCTTGTTATGTTTGCTATATAAGAGACTCCCATGTAATCAGTTTTACTCATCCAATAAACAACATTTCTCCTATCTACATGGTATCAAGAGCAGGCCCTTAATTTCTCCCACCCTAAGTTCCCACCCATGACATAACAACCCCCCCTCCTCACAGCCCCCCCCGCTACCACAGCCCCTCTCCCTCCCCTCCTCCTCCCTCCACCCCTCCTAACCCTATCCCTAGCCGCCGCCCCCCCTCCCCACAGCCGCCACCAACCCCCCCCCCCCCCAGCCGCCGCCTCCAGCAGTGGCACCCTGCTGCTGCCGCACCACCACCACAACCACCTCCCATTTTTTTTCACCCACTCCCTTCATCCCTACCCACACTACCCTCTCCTCCATATCTTCCCTCCTCACCATATCCACCATTTCCCCCACAATTTCCCTCCCAATCACCTTCTAAATCCTTACGTACAACCCTGTGCACTTTCTAATTTTTCTCCGTCTACGTCCGGCGGATTGCGGATTTGTGATCGGGACACCTCTGGCCTTCTAAGTTGAGAGTCTACTTTGTTCCTCGGGATTTCTGCCTGCGCCTCATGTTGGAACGTTGATTTTTCCTCATGACGGCGTAGGTTTCTATATCTTATTTGCCCATATTGGGTCCTTTTGATATGCCTTGTCAGATCTCTGCTACTTCTGCCCATTAAGGGTCTCTGCTGCCTCTACATGTCCAGGGATTCTACTACTTCTCTACGGCGTGGTCCATTCTGCAGCCATGGCATATTCTGAGCCACCCAGATCTCTATGCGTCACCACTGTCAAACTTGAAGGAGGATCCAACTACCATCTGTGGTCTGCGTCGTTTGTGCTGTATGTCAAAGCACAAGGTCGGTACCATCATCTCACTGCTGATCCCCCGGCCGCCCCTACTACTGATGCTGAAGACAAGACTAAACAGGACTACATTCAGTGGTCCAAGGATGACTCCGGAGTCATGTCCTGGATTCTCAACAGCACCGAGCCTCGGATCAGCCAGTCTCTACTCTGCTTGCATGATGCCAAGACGATGTGGGACCAATTGGCACATGTTTATTCTCACCAGGAGAATCCCAAGCGGGTGTTTGAGATTTTTAAACAACTCGCCAAGAAGGAGTGCTCCACTGACTTGTCGATCGATGACTTCTACAACCAATGCTCTGCTTTATGGAATGAATATGAGCTGTATCATCCGTTGACTGCCGATATTAAAGTTGCACAGCAGCACCGCAATGAACTTCGCCTGGTGCAGTTTCTGGCTGTGCTTCCTGACTCCTTCTCAGGGGTTGTTGATCAAATCCTGTCCAGTGACCCGCTTCCTACCGTTCGAGATGTCCTCAAAAGAGTCCAGCGACTACCTTCGCTGACTCCTGCTTCTGCTCCTGCACCTTCGGCTCTGGCTGCTTGCTCTACTGATTCCGGCCGTGGTCGTGGCCGCGGTCGAGGCCGTGGTGGACGACCTCTTACTTCTAGCGGACGGGGCACTCCTGCACCTGGACGGAGCACTTCACCTCATCCACGCCACTGAGGCTGGTGTGGCTGTGATAACCATACTGAGGACCGTTGCTGGATAAAGCATGGTAAACTTGCTTGGGCCAACCAAGCGGCTGATGATACTACTCCTGCTGTTTCTTCTGTGGATCAATCTGCTGCACCACCTAACACTGAATGGTTGCGCTCGGAGTTTGACAGAATGCTTCAAGAACGTCTAGCACAACTACCATCTACCTCAGACTCATCAGCCATGCTTGCCTCATCCTCGTCCGGTAACACAAAGTGGTGCATCGACTCTGGTGCTTCCACTCATATGAATGGTACTCATCATTTATTTTCACACCTTACCAACCATACTCCTATTTCTTCTGTCACTAGGGCAAATGGTTCAAGAACTACTGTTAGTGGCACTGGCACTGTTCCTCTATCAAAGGAATTATTTCTTCGTTCTGTGTTATATATCCCAAACTTTCCTATCAATTTACTTTCGGTCAGCAAAATGGTTAAACAATTAAACTGCTCTGTTAAATTTGACCCGTCTGGTTGTATTATGAAGGACCTCCGCACGAAGACGAGGATTGGTTCGGGCCATGAGGGACCAGATGGGCTGTACTACCTGGATGGACCACCTACTCCAAAGGCGATGCTCTCTACCTCGATGACAAAACTTCAACTGCATGTTAGATTTGGTCATCCATCTGCGGCGAAACTAAAACATCTTTTTCCGGGCATCTCTGGCAATAGCTTTACTTGTGAATCTTGTGTAATGGGCAAGCATACAAGATCTGTTTTTCCTGCAAAAAAATCTATTTCGTCTTCAGCACCTTTTGAACTTGTGCATGCGGATATTTGGGGGCCATGTTCTGTGCCCAGTCATTCTGGAGTAAAATATTTTCTGACTTTTATTGATGATTACTCTCGTCTTACTTGGCTATTTTTACTCAAAGGTCGAAACACTGTATTAGATTGCATTAGTACCTTTTTTGTTGAAATTAAAACTCAATTTGATCGGCCTATTAAAAGCTTCCAGACTGACAATGCACTAGAATTTATGCAACAATCTGTGACTCAATTTTGCATCTCCCATGGCACACTCCACCAAACCACTTGCCCATACACTCCACAACAGAATGGTGTAGCAGAATGGAAAAATCGGCATCTTCTTGAGGTTGCTCGCACTCTCCTGTTTCATTACAAGGTGCCTCACTATTTTTGGCCTGATGCAGTTTCGACAACATGCTATCTTATTAATCGCATGCCTTCTTCTGTTTTGCAAAACAAAGTTCCCTACACTCTGTTATTTCCTGATAAATCCTTATTCTCTGTGCCGCCTCACATCTTTGGTTGTACATGTTTTGTTAAAAACCTTCGCCCTGGTCTCACAAAGTTGGATGCCCGGTCTGTGAAATGTGTCTTTTTGGGATACTCCCGGACTCAGAAAGGCTATCACTATTTTGACCCCGATAAGAAACAATGGTTTGTAAGTGCGGATGTGATATTCTTTGAACACATGTCATTCTACTTCACTGCTGGGGACTGCCTGACTACTGATATTTTGAATAGCACTCCTCTTCCAGTGGTTGAAGAAATACCTTATGTTCCTACTTCACAAGAGAAACCTCTACAGGTATACAAGCGAAGACCAAAGCCCCTCACTGCCCCGGCCGAACCAAATCCTACGTCAGCGGAGGATCCACCACAGGCTGAGGTATTTTCTGATTTGCATCTTCCTATTAGTTTACGAAAAGGGGTTCGTTAATGTACTCAACATCCTATTAGTCACTTTTGTTCTACTGATCATCTGAGTGACAGTCTTGCATACTTTACATCTGCATTATTTGATGTGCACATTCCTAAAACTGCTGATGAAGCTCTTCGCCACCCTGCCTGGAGACATACCATGGAATAAGAAATGCAAGCCCTATATGAACAACACACCTGGGATCTGGTTGATAAACCTTCTTCTTGTCATCCAGTTGGCTGTCGATGGATCTTTACTGTTAAATATGAACCAGATGGCACCATTGCACGCTTGAAAGCTCGATTAGTGGCGAAATGATATACACAAACTTATGGCGTTGATTACTTTGAGACATTTTCTCCAGTCGCCCGTCTTAATTCTGTTCGTATTTTGGTTTCTGTTGCTGTCAATAAAGATTGGCCTCTTTATCAACTGGATGTGAAAAATGCTTTCTTATATGGCGACCTTCAGGAGGATGTCTATATGGAGAAACCCCCAGGATTTGTTGCTCATGGGGAGTCTGCTTCTCAAATCTACAAGCTGCGCAAGGCAATTTATGGGTTAAAACAAAGTCCACGTGCATGGTTCGACAAACTTAGAAAAATCTTAATGTCCTTTGGATTTCGACGGTCGCAGGCTGATCACTCTATTTTCATACGCAAAACCACAACAGGGCTGGTTATTGTTATTGTGTATGTTTATGACATCATCCTATCTGGCAGTGACCCCGTAGGGATACACGCAACCAAGCAATATCTCGCACAACACTTCATTACAAAAGACCTGGGCAAATTGTGTTATTTTCTGGGAATTGAGGTTGCTCGATCCTCTGCAGGTGTTTCTCTCTCTCAGCGCTAATATGTCCTTGACTTATTATAAGAAACAGGAATGTTGGGATGCAAGCCAGCCACCACTCCTTTGGATCCCAATATGGATTGGGACAGTGATTCATCTCCTGCATATGCTGACCGCCATCAGTTCTGAAGAATAGTGGGCAAACTCATTTATCTGACTGTCACCAGAGCTGATTTAGCTACTGCTGTGGGATTTGTTAGCCGCTATCTTGATAAACCAAGGCAATTCCACTGGGATGCTATCATTCATATTCTTCGGTATCTTAAAAGTGCTCCTGGAAAAGGCCTTCTGTATAAGAAACATGGCCACTGTGACCTATCTGGTTTTTCTGATTCAGATTAGGGAGGGAGTCGGTCTGATAGGAAATCCACTTTTGGAAACTGCACATTTGTGGGCGGCAATCTAGTTACCTGGCTCAGTAAAAAACAAACTGTTGTGGCAAGATCAAGCGCTGAGGCAGAATATAGAGCAATGGATCATACTACTTGCGAGCTTCTATGGGTTCATAGTCTTCTCAAGGAGTTTGACATATCTCCGCCTAGCCCTATGCCCATGTTCTGTGACAATAAGGCGGCCATTTTCATTGCGAGCAACCCAACCTTCCATGAAAGAACCAAGCACATTGAGGTCGACTGGCACTTTGTACGGGAAAAGGTTCTTTCAGGTCAGATCTACACTCCATATATCAGTACAGAACATCATCTTGAGGATATCTTCACCAAAGTGCTACCCAAGACTCACTTTCAGAATCTGAGTTCCAAGCTGGGCTTCGTCGATATCTTCACTCCAGCTTGAGGGGGAGTATAGAGATATGTAGTTTCATGTGTTTTTTTTGTTCCTTTCTTTGAGTGTCATGTGCTTAGCATGTGCCTCACTTACTCCTTTTCTTATGTTGTTTAGTCCCATATGGGTAGCGCTTAGTTTAGTCTCTTGTTATGTTTGCTATATAAGAGACTCCCATGTAATCAGTTTTACTCATCCAATAAACAACATTTCTCCTATCTACAGAACCTAAACCGATTTAGTGACCTTATCCTTAATCCAATTTAGTGACCCTATACGATAGTAAGAGGATTGTTAGATCGTCATAAATAGGACCTACGATAGTGGAAGAAAAAATGGGGGCTTCATTTTGTTTAAGTTGACACTTCAGATAGCAAAATTATGGTGTTGGAATATTTTGTGGATCAAACTATAGTAGGAATATCACCATTGAAAAATATTCGATTTTGGGGACGAAATATTTTTAAAGGGTGGTAGTGTTGTAACATACTCAATTTTGACTACTATTATCTATATTGAGCTATTTTTCCCTAGATTACTTTTTTACAACATTATCTTTCATTCTGACTTCCACTTCGTATTTGGTTAAATAATTAGGGCCTTTGATGTAAAATAGTCTTCAATTGAATTGCCTTGTGTCTAAGTGCATCAATTATCCTCACTTGAGAAATATTTGCAAACCACTCCCTATAATTATTTGCGTGAGTTACTTTACATCATATAGTAAAATTTTGAAATGTGGTATTTGAATATATTGGTTTGAACTTGTATTCTAATATTACATCTACTTTTAGACTAATGACATTGGGACCGAACCAAAACATATTTTTTTATCATTATATATTGATATTCTTATAGTTTAAGAGAGCGATTGAGTTATAGAGTTCAAAATCCAAAATTGAGGTTAGTATTCTTATAATTCAGTCCAATTGGAATTGAATGTGTGACTATTAGTCAAGGAATTATGAAACTATAAAATAATTAGTATAGGAGAATTAATAACCAATTAAAAAGATTCTTGCCTCATGAGATCATCTGCTACCTCCGACTGTTACGGAGTAAACAAAGGATCCACCCTCGATATCGAGGGACTTGATCCCCTTTTCTTTCGGCCTTGAGTCCACAATAACTGCCTGTGAACTCTCCAATCTCCCTCTGACTGGAAACCGCAAAGAACCAGCCATCAACGCCTGGACTCTACCCACTCGCAAACCCTACCCTGCAATTGCAGTTACAAAAGGAATCCGATGAGTTTACTCACTTCTCCTTCCCACTAATTTGACGAAATCAATGGCAACAAAACCGCCATTAAAAGCCTTTTTCCCGATCAGGAAGCAACTGACAGTCGTTACCCTGACGTCGATCAATGATGATCAAGAACTCCTTCCTCCCCCAGGTCATGCGCTTTGTCAGTTACACATAGGAACGACAAGGCTGTTCACCCTGATAAAGCCACCCAAGACAGACACTAAGGATCGTCTCAAGCCATGACTTCAAACCCTAATAGCCACCGACATAACTCGGTAGATCTAAAATGAAAGTGTCATCTTGACGCCCTCGGCACCCTAGAGGTTTGCCCCCGTCCTATATAATAGTTACGAATCCATCAATTGTAACACACACAAACCTACAACCATGTATGATCATCCACTCAACCTCGCTAGAAATAGACCTACGAAGCCTGAAGCTAGTCTAAACTCTTACAGACTCTGCAGCATTGCCAGAGAAGATGGGTTGCAGCTGCAGATCAACCAAGATGAGCTGCAGCTGCAGATCGACCAAGAGCATGTGATCTCACCTAACCTACTCCCGATGGAAATGCCCAACATGCTCCACTGTGGCTGACACTAGCGCCGCCCAATAGATCCCAGACACCCTACATCCGCTCCTCTTCCTCCTCCCTGGATGACGACAATGAATCCCAAAGATAGAGGTGACCAGACGCAGTCCACCCGCTGCATCACCAACGGCCATTGACACCTGTCACGTACTCGGCACCCGACCCCAACCTCTCTTCCTCCTCCTTCTTCCATAGACCCACCACCACTGCCACCACCACTGCACTGCATCCACTAAATCACCATCGACGTCCCTGCAAACTCACATAGCCCTAGTGCCTTGATTGACCTCCCTCCCTTGCTGTCTGACTAGGTAGTTACAAGGTTGCAGGCCTGAAGTTTCTTTGGCTCCTCCGCCCAGCCTTCTCGGTTCTACATCTTCTCCCGTTTCCAAACTGATCAGGTTTGAAGACACCCCTGCCCCTACCACCAACACCAGTGGGCGACAACAGTCACCCTGCCTCACCTCGACGCCACCCATGGGTTGTATCGAGTCCGACAGGTGCTACGAAGCTCCAAAAACCAGTAGTCAGGGCAAGGTAGAACCTAGAGCCCCAAGATTATCATCTCGATGTCTGCCTAAAGACCAGTGATGCCTCCCCTAAATCCTTCAAACCCTAGCTTCTTGAAGCAATTCCCTGACCTCCTTGCCATCTCCGATGTCTTGCCTGGCGAGGAGCTATGACTTACAAGAGAAACCATCCCTATAGATCCAAGATGGATGACAGTTAACTGAATATGAAGCTGGCTACGAATCTAGGATCTACAAGTCAAGCATCGAGGATTGAACTATCAAGACCAGCAGATTTGTAGGTAATTATACGTTCTGTATCATTCAATTTACAAAGAAACCTACTTAATAGTTTAAGGGTTGCAAATTAATGGGGATTCAAGTAATACTTAATATAGCATCAATATTACATACAACGTTAAGAAATCGTCTAATTCTAGAGTATATTTACATATACATTAGTAAATTATTATATGATCTGCTACATAACAAATATAACCCTAAAGCATACTAGAGTTTGTTAAACTCTCTTAGATCCCGACCATACTAACAGACATAATAAGGCATATACATACTATGACATGAACTTTGGTATAATAAAGAAAGTAGTTCCTATGTATTAGTTATGAGTAATAAGATTGTGAACTGATTAATGAAAAATAGATATAGGGAAATTGAATGAGATGTTATAACAACTAATAACACATAGTAGGATTCATAATCATAGAGGGCACACTGGTAATTTCACTAATGACTTAAAAATCTCTAATAGTCACTATATGCTATGTTGAAAGGGAAACATTAATTAAAAATAATATCATGGATGCCTTCATAGTTTGGAGAAGAAACTAGAAGACCTCACTTATCACATGGATCGTTTCCTAAAGTAATCAAAACCATATATGAATTGTATGAATGATTGTCATGATAAAATTTATGGTTAGGAAATATAATAGAAAGAGAATGCAGAATCTCAGATCAAAGTGTAACATATATGTATGAATATGGCCAATTGAATAGGTAACCAAGAGGGTGACATACACGTATACTCCATTATACTTATAACCTCTGACCAAACACTGATACATCTGTGATCAATAATGACTTTGTATGACTTCACCTTAAAATGGAGCATACGCATGTAATAACTACAATATTGATATGATGGAAATTCAATGAATCATATGCTCACTTAATAATATATAACTTACAGAGAGAAAACGATGAAAGGATAAGTAAACATAATGAGATAAATGAACAACTCAAATTAATGATTAATCCAACTAGAAATACTATGCGAAGACATAATTAAAGAGCTATGAATAGTAATAACCATAGACTAGAAAATAAACCCTATTTAATAAAGGATTTATTCCAAGACAAATGATAACCCAAGGGTACCATACATTGTAGATCTCTTGCTCTTGGAGCCATTCTTGGTGATTATTCAACCTATGAAGACTTGAATAAATTGAGGAATCTTCTATTTAATTATTGAACTATTTTCCCTCTTGATGGATACACATATATCTTGAATACTGGTGAATTCTGTATAGTTTTGAACCCTCTACATTTTCTTCAAAGTTCACCACTCTTATTTTGTAATTGATGAAATGTTGTTGATAATAATTTTGGCACTAGACTTGATCTAATTGGAGTTTTGACTCCCTGTGGACTTTGGTCCCTTAGACTTTGGCCCTATAGAGCTTTGGCTCACTTGAGTGGGCCAAGTACCCCACAACCCTGTGCAGTGGATAGGGATTAGTTGTCCCCCAGTCAACTGGAATAGATAATAAGGCACTAGTGTCGTTCTCTCCTAGAGTGTGAGAACACAAGGCACTTAGCCCTAGAAAAGATATGATAGGAAGGTGCCAAAGCTGGCTAAATTGAATATCTAGACATTGATTTACTTTGTGAATAACTTGGATACATTTTGCATACTTTAAATATTGAATCTTGCTTAGTGATGATTTTGTGAAATAATTGAATTGATATTGAAATTTCTACTTGATAGCCTTTATTCCACCAAATAGTCCTTTCCTAATTTTTATTATGCATCTAAATCCTACTTCACACATAGTTCAATTATTTGGATTTAGTACCGGCTTTGCTGACCCTTTATTCCCTTCAATGGGGTCCATGTGTGGTTTCGTTCCCTCTGGGAACTCATGGGCAGGTGGTAGATGGAAGAGCTTGAAGAGACATGCACTGGGTAGTCCTCTGTTGAAGACTAAATAGAATGAATTCTATTTCTTAAACTTGTAATCATATTTGTAAGCTTCCGCGACTCTATGTACAAGTATGATTGTAATAAAGATTGTTTATATGTTTGATATCATTTTGTAAATACAACCGTAAAGATCGGGTCTTTACAAATATGTCTTTGGTGTTATAATAGCGCACTCTGCTAACGAACCAGGTGATAAATTTGTTAAAAGAGTGACATTTGCTTGTGCCAAATTAGGTCCACCACCAAAAGAGAAAAAAGACTCTTTGTATAGATACAAGTCCACCGCTAAGACAAAATGTCCATATCGTATAAGACTTCATTGGAATTATCTTGGCAAGTACTATATTTCTAACTTTATAGAAAGTTAAAACCATGAGCTTTTATACCCTCACTTGGTAAGACTTCTACCATCCAAAAGGAAGATTCCTCAAGACATATAAAGATGCATAGAATTAAACGACTGTGCGGGTTTATAAGTACTTCCAATTACTTGTAATTCAATGTATCATACTTCCAACTATTAGTATATAACTAATTCACATACACTATGTTTAGTAAGTTGAATACACAAAAGACGAGTATTGTACGTCCACGTACAGTACTTCCTGTCAAGTAGTTCATACATATCCAAGTACAATACGTATTCAACACACATTACATAATAGATGCGTAATGTACTCTTTATCAAATAATCCATTTACTACACCTTGTGTATATCAATAACTCTTCAGATTTTATAGGTATCCGCCCTGCCAAATCTATGTCTAGTTTTGTTGCTGAAGTTAGATCTTTTGACAATCTCCCATTTATGCAAAAGGATTTGATGAACTATGCTGCAACGTCTAGAAATATCCGCCTTGGCAAAGGCGATGCTCAAACAATTTAAAAATATTTCATTGCAATGCAAAAACAAAACAATGATTTCTTCTGTGTACTTGATATAGATGATCTTGGTGTTTACATAATATTTTTTGGGCAGACTTAAGATCTAGGCATGCGTACATATATTTTAACGATGTTATCACATTCGACACAACTTACTTGACCAATAGATACGAAATGCCATTTTACCCCTTTGTTGGCATTAATCATCATGGTCATTCTATTTTACTGGGATGTGCATTATTGCGTGAGGAGAACACAGAGAATTATGTATGGTTATTCAAAATATGGCTGGAATGTATGGGTAAGTAAACAAATACATTGTATCACGTACAATACTCCAATATTTCATGTACAATACTTCACAAAATGTAATATGTTATTCCATTTGTTGTAATTTCAAGTGGTCTCGAACTTAAGGGGATTGTCACTGATCAGGCGCAACATATTATGAATGCTGTTAAAATCACCTTCCCTAATACTCGTCACCGTCTTTGTATGTGGCATATTATGAAAAACTTCCAGAGAAATTTGGAAAGAACTCAGCCATTTCAAAACTAGTTAAAGAGGCTGTTTATGAGAGTACTTCTGGAACTGAGTTTGAGAACAATTGGAAGAGTGCTATTCAGCTTGCTAATAAGAATGAAGAGAGCTGGCTTTCTAGCATTTATGAGCTAAAACAACTTTGGGTGCCTATCTATGTTGATAGTTTTTTCTGGGCCGATATGTCAACAACACAGAGAAGTGAATCTATGAATGCCTTTCTTGATGGATATGTAAATTCACTCACATCACAAAAACAATTTGTTTCTCAATATGATTATGCCCTTAAATCTAAATATGAAAAAGAGAAACTATCAGACTTTGAATCTGCCCACAAAAAACCCCACCTTAGAACAACTTCTAAGATCGAGGCACAGTACGCCGAAACATATACTATTAATTTATTTATAAAATTCCAGAATGAACTTGAAGGAATGATGTTTTGTGAGTCCAAACCCATATCTGGGGATTCTATTCAGTCATCATTTGATGTTACCGAGCACAAAGATGTGATGATAAATGTAGAGGAATGCAAATCAGTTATGAAGAAGTTTCTCGTACAGTGCGTTAGTCATGATACCAGAATCAAATGTTCATGTTTATGATTTGAATCAAAGGGCATTTTATGTAGTCATATTTTGTGCATCATTAGTAGACATTTGAAACTGGAAAAGATCCCTCAACAATATATTTTGGATAGATGGCAGAAAGATATAAATCATGACTACAACTCTACTCACACCGTTATTGCTAGTATTGGTGATGAGCCTGAGCAATGTGCAGAGCACATTTTAAGTATATGTGGGGGATTTGTTAATTTAGCAAGATCATCTGTTGAATATTATGAACATGTCAAACTAGAGCTAGCAGATGCATATAAAAGAGTAAATACTATATTGAAAGAGAAAGGTCAAGTCACAACGGTAAGCCAAGTACTGTACGTACATACTTTTAACAAATGCAATCCACATACAGTACTTCCCACGTACATTACTTTTACATTTAGTTTTTTTTGTATATGTTTTTGTAACTGGAAAACACACCAGCTATACAAGACCCTACTGTAGATATTCATGTTGGAAGGCCTTCAAGTTTGTCAAGGAAATCAAAGAGAGAGCTAGCGACAACAAAGAAAAAAAGGACACCCAAAAAAAGGCAGATACCAACATCAATAAAGATTCCCATACAGTACGTACATATAACATCACCAATCAATAGTGAAGTGGCAGTCCCCTTTGAAACGTTTCCAAACACACTTGTTCAAGATCTCAATCAATCTCCTTACACTTCACCGACTACAAAAGAAGTTCGACCTCCTAATATATCCAATCCTACTATGACAACTAATACACAATTGTTCAATAGATTTTATCATGGGTGGTTCAATAATTGTCCGCCTAGAGGCTGAAATGTATTAAGAATTATTTTATCCTTCAATAGATTTTGAGTATGTATTTGTTTTTGCTCATATATTACAAATTGTTTTAATTAAAATGGTTAGTGACATGCGCATAGGTTATGTGCAAACTACTTTTTAGTATAGTACGTCAGCATACATTATGGTAGTACATGGGTTATGTGCAAACTACTTTCGAGTACAATAACTCAGCTTCATGCATACAATCTAAATAGTTTGTGATTTCACTATACATATACCCCACATACAATCTTACATATACAAAGCAACTTCAATCACACCAACGTCAAAGTGTTGATCAACAACCAAGTACAGTACCCATGCTCACAATCAAGTACTGTACATCACAAAATTGAATCTGTACACCAAGTACGTGTATTATGCAAACACAAATCATTTTGACAATCAATATGCAAGATACTTATTAATTTTTCTTTAGGTCCCTTGTATACCCACACTTCCATTTTAATTTGAATCTTGTCAAAGTGGCGTACAACAATTAAATACAATACCTTTACATGCACACAAGTACTGTACTTCACATGTAAATTCAGCTCAATAGTTGAATGCAGTACCCACATAAGTAAGATCCTATCACACAAAATCCACCAGTATAAACCCACCACATTGCTTCAAAAACTGTTACAGCTTCATAGCACATAATCGTGTAAGCTTACTGTTTCATAGTAGAAAATCTTCTATCCATAATAGGTGTTTCCTATACAGATATACGCCACAAACACTCTTACACATACTTCAATCAAACCCACCTAAAATTGTCGTTCAACAACCAAATACAGTACCCATTCACACAGCCAAGTACTGTAAGACACAACCTAAAATCTTACATAAAAGAAAACAATTATATGTACTGTACCTCAACAGTTACACATAAATACTGTACCTCAACCGATAGTTTAACTTAATAACATACACACACAAGCATTGTACCACAACCGACAGATTAACATAATTGTCACATATAGTAAATGCATAAACAATATTTCATCACACGGAACACACCAATATAAAACCACAAAATCACTTCAAAACTAAAGCTGTTGTTATGACAAGATTGAATACAACATTAGTTTAATGGATGCACATTAAAAAACATACATTTGAGTCTAAATTGTTCATCATTCAGTACTTATAGATTGTTCAACATTGTACTTTCCAGAATATATTCATCATTAGCCATTCAATTCTCCTTAAGAGCGAACTCTGAGTTCATCAATTGCATAGCATAAAATCCTCTGAGTGGATGGACATCATCGCCATGGGTGCTATGAACTGAGGCATTTTCTAATATTTCCTCAAACCATCTTATAACATATAACACACAGTCATTGGAATATGGTGGCAGCTGTGGTGCATACCTATCAAAGATCATGACCCAGTCGTGAGCTATCCCACAATGTTTAATCAGAGCGTACTTAACCGCATTTCCCTGTATAAGTTTAGAAAAAGAATATTACACAGCTGTATTTAAAATGGCCAACACTGGAGTACTGTTCATAACAAAGTACAATACTTACCACATGCTTTGCATCCTCATCAACTTCATTATACTTAACTCTTGTTTCCAAACTATTATAGTGCATGAAAACCTTACTCGCAGCAGATGCAGTAATAAGATGTCAGTGATCGCCAGTCAATGTAGGAAACAACAAAACCTTAGCCTTTTTAATACTCTCAATTTTCGAAATCAAATATGTAACCATTCCACCATGATTTTGATCTCTTATCGCTTGTGGCAGTGATGTATTAAAAATGAAATAATCGTCACACTTCATCTTCTCATACATGCATCTTTTTAAGTCCATCACAACTTCCATCACCTAGAAGAATATGGTATATTAAATAATGGACCATATTTATTAATGTACAGTACGTGCTTAATAAAGCACAGTATGTATGTAGATGTGTAGACTATTATAAAATTAGTCAATGTGTACTTCTACCTGATTCGTGACCATCCCTCCTACTTTCAACAGTTCTTTCATATCCTTTCGCATAATCATTGCACTTGGAGATCTGAATACAACTGTATCCTCATCGCTCCCTTGATAAGTTAGCTGCAAATAGGTTTCATAATGAAAAACTAATTAAAAACATACTATATATAGATTTAAAAAGAAACCATATGAACAAACGGTACATCAATGTATATACCTTTATCACTGTTTATTTTTCTTCTTTAGACAGAAACTGAACATCTTTGTTATCAAACTCCTACATTTTCTTAAAAGGACCTTTTGAAACTTCTTCCAACATTTTAGCCTTTCTTGTCTGTGGTTTTTACTTAATGTTTTTCACAAGTGAACTTGGGTTCATTTTCTTCTCAATTTTCTCCATGTGTTCAATCAAAGCATCAATCCATTGCTGTTTTTTGAGTAAATAATGTCTATAAATTATTTCTCTTTACAAACAATTCAAATTAACTATATTTCTATAATGAAGATACAAATACCTATCCATATATATTCATTAAATCATCAAATTCGTATTGGAGTCTTGTTTTTGAACTTTCTCCAAGTTCAGCTGACGCTTCTGGCATTTTTTGGGATGCATATATAGTTTCAATTTCTTTGTCAAAGATAAATCCAATTCAAGTCTCCTTTAAGTAAGAAGAAACAACTATATATTAGTACTGTACATAGGTATCTAATAAAAAACCATATAGTAGTACTGTACGTAGGTATCTAATAAACAACTGTATATTAGTACTGTACGTAGATATACAATAACTTACTTCTTGATGTCCACTACAAATGCCAACATCTGCCACATCTAGAGCTGTATCTATAACTTCTATTTTATCATCTTTACCCTAACATTACATAAAATAAATGTTAGATAATTTTTTTAAATCTTTTATTCATGCACTTTAAAAGTATGTAAAATACAGTACTTAAAAGAATATAAAGTACAATACTTTATCACTGTTATTCTGTTCATCAACACCAATCTGATCTTTATTTTCAGCTATTTGCAGATCAACAACTTCAGTTGTATCACCATCATTTTCTTTTTGATCCCCTTTGTCATTTGATACAGCACACGATGTTGACAATTCTTGAGTCTAAAATTTAACAAAAATATAAATATCAACTACACTATATAATACAAATAACCATAAGTACAGTACTAAAAATGTTCTTGAGTCTAACCATTACTACTGTACGTAGGTATCTAATAAACAACCGTATAATAGTGTTGTACGTAGCTATATAATAAACAACTATATATTAATACTGTACGTAGATATACAATAACTTACTTCTTGATGCCCACTACAAATGTCAACATCTGCCACATCTAGAGCTGTATCTACAACTTGTATTTTATCATCTTTACCCTAACATTACAGAAAATAAATGTTAGATAATTTTTTTAAATCTTTTATTCATGCACTTTAAAAGTATGTAAATTACAGTACTTAAAAGCATATAAAGTACAATACTTTATCACGGTTATTCTGTTCATCAACACCACTCTGATCTTTATTTTCAGCTATTTGCAGATCAACAACTTCAGTTGTGTCACCATCATTTTCTTTTTGATCTCCTTTGTCAATCGATACAACACACGATGTTGACAATTCTTGAGTCTAAAATTTAACAAAAATATAAATATCAACTACACTATATAATACAAATAACCATAAGTACAATACTAAAAATATTTTAAACATGTATATATACAAAGTCCTAAGTTCTGTACCTCATCTACCTCTGTGACAATATTGTGTTCATCAACCAAAGCTTGTTCCACATCAACTTGTAGTACATATCCACCTTCAGCAGTATCACCACCAATCTCACTAACAATCTCATCCTAATAATAAAAAGTTTCGTATAACACAATAAGAGTACCAGATAATTATTCAAGTAATGTACAATAAATGTAAGTCTATATAAACTTACTTCCTTTTGTTGAATTCGAGTTTCAACTGCCACATCTGTTTTGACAATGGTTACCTAACAACACAACAAGAACGAAATATTAGTGATTTTACCACAAATATAGACACAAATTTTGGTAGTCAAAATAATTATCACGCACTATATTTAAATCACCTCATAGATAACTATATGTTCCTCAGCAACACTATGGACTACACTTTCAGGGACTAGCTCACTTATTACTACACCTTTTCCCTTATCCTTAATAACAATCTTGAGCTTCTTCTTTTTCAGCACTGCTCCTTTCTTCAGCAATTTGTTTAGTTTCTGGTCAACAAAAAAACATATATTAGTCATGTAAAAATACACACACCTATGCAAAAATGCCATTCTCACCCTAACTCCTTTCTCATTATTATTGTCCTTCAACTATAAAAAATTAAAAAGTAACTTAGTACATGTAATGTAATACAATGCAATCTCATGTATAACTAATAATTTATTAATAGACAAATACTGTACTAATGAACTTGTAAAGTACTGTACTAATGATCTTGTAAAGTACTGTATGAACGAACTTGTTATGTACTGTACTAATTCAAATGTTAAGTATTGTACTTGACACTTTTAATGAAATGTAATATTGCAACTGATCTTACACTTGATATGTTATACTTTGCTGAGTATTGTACTTTTATGATGGATAAAAATATGTTATGTCCATTTTTGGCAATAATTCTTGTAGGAATAAGTACTGTACTTACTCTCATGTATGAAAGTAATACTTGTATGATTTAAAAATATTCGTATGAGGTAGTGTACTAATTATTTGTCTTTTTTGTGAGTACTGTACTTATTCTCATGTATGATGTAGTTCAAAAACTGAAATCAAGAATAAGATGCTTTATTGGCGACATGTCCACTATTTGCTTTGTAATTTGTATGTACTGTACTTTAGTTTATATAAGTTATACTTTGCTGAGTACTGTACTTTTATGATGAATAAAAATATGTTATGTCTATCTTTGGCAATATTTCTTGTATGAATAAGTACTGTACTTACTCTCATGTAAAAGATTTGAATTTGTCTTTGAAAATGGATTTAGCTGATTAATGTGCATACTTATTTAACTACCAACATCAGGGTAAAATGACTTTTTTACTTCGCTTGGTAATGTACTGTACTTATGTCTTTGGGAAAAAAAACTATGGATCCACTTAGTACTGTGCTTATATGTAAATAGTTAAGATTTAAACAAAGATGGTGAGCAGTGTGGTGATGATTCTAATGTACTTAATAGCTAATATGCCGACAATTTGTTAAGGAACTGTACTGTACTTTTGGGTATAGAAGTTTCATTATGTTAAGTACTGTATTTGGATGATGATAAAAAACATGTATCAAATTAGGTGCAATATCCTTTTACTGTACTTGTGCATATGTTCTTTTTGAAAGTAATACTTGTATGGTTTAAAAATATTAGTATGAGGTAGTGTACTAATTATTTGTCTTTTTTCTGAGTACTGTACTTATTATCATGTATGATATAATAGTACAATACTTTTGTGAGTACTTTACTTATTCTTATGTCTTTTTTATCTGATAAGTAACATAATAGTACAATACTTTTGTATAAGCCGACTTATGGAATGTATGTTTTTGTTTATAGGATGGAGAATGAACGTGGCTTTCAATCAAGGTGCAGTTTCAAAAAATTCAAGAAAGTTTGTGAAATAGCAGGCACAGACCACAAAAAGAAGTTTAAGAAAACTGTTTTTGGTGGTTTTTTGGACATGAAGTGTCCAATGGGATTAGATCTTGGATTGATAGAAGATTTATTACGGTGTTATGATGTGGAAATAAAGGGATTTGTGTTTGGAAATGTGGTGGTTAAGTTAAAGACTGAGCATGTGTCAGATATCTTTGGATTAATTTCTAAGGGTAAGTATACTATATAGCAAACAATTGTGAATAAGTATTGTACTTGTTATACTAATGTGTGTGATGACATTTAATAAAATAAATTTATTAATTACTAAACAGGTGAAGAGGTCGTGTTAGACTCAACTGGCAAGGTTGCTGGTAAGAACTCTGTGGTCAGAGGGGTGTACTTTGGGGCGGATCCCAAAGTGAAAGATGCAATGGAGACATTGCAAATGTTAAAGAAGAAAAAGGATGAGAAAAGTGTCAATGATTTTGTGAAAATTTGGATTTTGGTTCTACTAGCTGATTTTTTGTTTCCTTATGGGAGTTTTGTGATATGAAGAATATTTTTTGATATAGTAGATGATTTGCAGTCCATGGATAAGTATAATTGACCAGAAGCCATCACACAGTACCTGCAAAATGGACTTGTTGATGTCGTTGCTAATAGCAAGGGGTACCTCAAAGGTTGCAGCGCGGTGTTAATGGTAATATTTGACGTACTGTATGTATTTATATGATTTTTACTGTGATTGTACTTGAAGTTAGTACAACACTTGAGTATAATGTTAGAACTATGTTTCTTCGTAGATGAGTGTGTTAATATTTCTTGGAATTACTTTTCAGGCATGGTTCAGGGAGTGTCAGACTATACTTCCTCCTGAGGATAATGATGCGTTTCCATTTGTGAATAAATGGAATTATGATAGTAAGATGAGTGTGTTCTTGCATAAGAAAGAAATGAGTGTGCTGAATTTCAGAGTGGAGTACATTCGAAAAGATTGGATACAGAAGAAAAGAAGCAAGGGTAAGAGAAAAGTTGATGAGGGAAGCAGCGGGGGTAAGGTGGGAGAATTGCAAGAGGAGTTGGAAACATTAAAAGCAGATAAGAAAAGGTTGAAGAAGGATATGAAGAGATGCATTAAGGAACACAAGAAAGAGGTGAAACTTCTAGGTGTTGAGATAGATGACCCGAGGAAAGATATTAATGATGTGAAAGTTAATTATGAAAGGTCAAAGAATGCATTAATTTTTCTGTGAGAAGAACTACGGGTGCATGGTATTCTTGATCCAACACTTTCGTTGGATGGTGATGCAAATGTGAGAAAGTTGTTACAGTATTATACTTAATATTCTAATTGTCAATAACCTGTAGTAATTAACAATTCTAACTAATTTCAGGATGTCGTGGATGCAAATGTTGTATGTCGTGATAAGCAACCGGAGGTGCAAGCTAGTGAATCATCTTTTGATGATTTTGTGACTGATCTGTGGAAGAAGCAAATCGATAATAAATAGGATGAAGCTTCATCAGATTTTGTTGTGGATACCGTGCGAGATGTCATATTTACAAAACTATTATATCATACATGAGAATAAGTACAGTTGATGAATGTATATTCATCATGAAATTCAATTATCACTTCGGGACAAATTCAACTCTATACATACTATTCCACTCAATATGAATCATAATGTGCAAAACTACTTAGTTGATTCGATTATCAAGGTTTTAACTAAATATTGTTCATTTAATGCAGGTTTTGACAAAGCTGAATAAGTAGTCAAGGTCCACCTTCATCTCTGGATCTGATCAAGAAATCTAACCAAACGATTCCACCCATTCGGTCTCAAGACCATTTGAGCCCATGCGGTCTCAAGACCGTTTGAGCCCATGCGGTCTCAAGACCGTTTGAGCAGCAGAGACCGATTGGAGGCATCACTCATCCGCAAGGGATCGAGTAGTGCATGAACTCAAGGTCGTGAAGCAGAGTCCTAACCACGACCATGGTGGTCCAAAATGGTCGTGGCCTGCTGCCATCACCACGACCGTGTGATGCGGACACGACCGTGGTGGATCATCCCCAACGCCTGACCTCTCACTCGCCACGCCCGTGCGAGGCAGCACACCCTTGTGGTAGCCACCTCACCACGACCGTGGTGTCACGCCATGGCCGTGGCACAATGCCATTAGAGCCCGATTTCTCACCCATCATGCCCGTGCAAGGCAGCACGGCTGTGGGATAGTAGCTTTACTACGACCGTGGTCCCTAACCATGGCCGTGGTGCGTCGTCTTCAACCTCTGACCAGAACACATTTGTAGCCCCTGAGCAAGATCGATTGGAGGTGGTTTGTGTACCAAATGAGGTTGCCCCGAGGCCATTGCACCTACAGATGAAGGCCAAAGATCATTTGCAGATCAGAAGGCTTCTAGATCGGGTTGACCCAGCTGGTGACGAATTCGTCTACTGTTCGAATTAGTTGCAGAAAACCAAACGGTCTGTCCAAGACCATTTGCCCTTCTTCGACGCGAGACCGTTTGGCCCCTGTGTGGGTTTCAGATCATTGAATCAGCCATCTCCAAGACCGTTTGAGTTGGGCTGGAGCGTTGACCATTTTCTACTGCTGATGACCATTTGCCCCTTTTTCCAGACCATCTGCTAGCAAACAGTTTACAAACCGTTTGCCCCTGTCTATAGACCGTTTGCCCAACTCTATGAGACCGTTTGGTCTCATGCGTTCTCCAAATTGTGAGAGAAAAGGTCACCAAAGACCGTTTGGCTGAAGCGTTGACCGTTTGATCTCATACGGTTTCCAAATCATTTGTTGCTCAAGACCATTTGGTCTTGTACGGTTTACAGACCGTTTGCTAAAGTTGTGCAAGTCCGTTTGGTCAGTTTCTACAGATCGTTTGGGCTAAATCAAATGAAACGATTTGGGAAAAAATATCTCCAGACCGTTTGGGGTCAGTCCTGTGCCTATAAATAGGACCCCAAGGGTCCTCACTTGGACATCGGTTCCGGAACGCCGAAAGGCTGCCTGTATACAGATCTGATCTGAAACCAGTGCAGTCCGTGCTAGTTTTATTTCACCTACTGCCCATTTGCAACCAAGGAGGATGAGGAGAGAAGAAAGACAGAGCAAGGGAGACTATCCGGTCTGTCTTGGCAACTCCCGTTCACATCCAGATCTACTCCGACACGACGTAGGAGGCCGTATCTACTTCATAGAGCTGCGACTACCTTCTGCACCTTGTCCATGGCGGATTTCTCTCTCTTTCTCATTCGTCTTATTTCTCGCATCATGAACGACTAGTACCTTTTCACTGGGGTGTGGGGACTAGCCCTGCTGCCCATGCAAACATGTCATATTATTAACCGTCCATGGCAATGTATATAACTTTTCATTTCATTGCTAATCGCTAAGTTCACTGTTAGATTGTTTGCTTGCTTCCATCTTTATTCTTCATATGTTTTGAGAATATCTTTATGTAGGATTGAATGTCGTTTGACAGGTTGACTACCAAACTAGAAATAGAATGAGATTTCTTGAGGTCGTAAGTGTATGATCCGCGAGGGGACGAGCCATCTAGCCTTCAGTGACGCTTTTTTGTACCTAACGCCTGTATAGGAGGTTCACAACCTTAGTTGGATTTTGTATCTTCTTGTTAATCGTCGATGTTTGCTCATATATAAATCAGCTGCTTGCTTATCGATTAGCACGGTTGACTCCCAAACTAGAAATAGAATGGGGTTCTTTGAGGTCGTAAGTGTATGATCCGCGAGGGGATGAGCCATCTAGCCTTCGGTGACGCTTCTGTGTGCCTAACGCCTGTATAGGGGGCCCACAACCTTAGTTGGATGTTGTATCTTCAGAGCCGTAAGTATGTGATCCTGATGGTGATGAGAAATCTGATGCCAAGGGTGATGCTTACGCGGACCTAATGCCCATACGGGGGGTTTTGCAACAGCTCTACTTTGATAGTTATATCTTGCCTGGATGTTTGATGTTTGGATGTGCTTGCATGAGCAGTGGTGGTAAAACCCGATACCATCCCAGCGATTCCATATCATTGATCTAATCCATCCTTAATTCAACTTTTACTTTCTTGCAATTAGTTTAATTAACCTCAAATCAACCAATCGTTCTAAATATTAGTTTTACTTGAGCAAGATTCGACTGACAAGGATTCTTAAAAATGTTGTCCTTTGGGTTCGATCCTTAACTATACTGCGATAAGACTCATCCGCTTGTGGGTGGTATTATTGCACTTTTGTTTTGGTAAAAACTTGGGGATTTCAACCCCGAGTGAGTTTGTTAGTGCGTTCAAAATATCACATCAATAGTACTCACAAAAAAGACAAATAATTAGTACACTACCTCATACGAACATTTTTAAACCATACAAGTATTACTTTCAAAAAGAACATATGCACAAGTATTGCTGATCATCTTGTTAAATTTAGGGTTCCTCACATACATTTAATAATACTAAAAGGATATTGCTCCTAATTTCATAAATCTTTTTCATCATCTAAGTACAATACTTAACATAATACAACTTGTATACCCAAAAGTACAGTACAGTTCCTTATCAAATTGTCGACATCTCGACTGTTAAGTATATTAGAATCATCACCACACTGCTCACCATCTTGGTTTATATATTAACTATTTAGATATAAGAACATTACTAAGTGGATCCATAGGTTTTTTTCCAAAAGACATAAGTACAATACAGTACCAAGTGAAGTACATAAGTCATTTTACCTTGATGTTGGTACTTAAATAAGTATGCACATTAATCAGCTAAAACAATTTTCAAAGTCAAATTCAAATCTCTTACCTGAGAGTAAGTACAATACTTACTCACCATGCGATTTTTGACATGCAAATACAGTATTAAATCGATCCTTAGCTATTCTATCCCAATGAACATTTTTAAACTATACAAGTATTAGTCTCAAAAAGAACCTGGTACATCAGACAAAGTACCGTACTCACTTCATTACTCTTACTTTGAGTTTGTTAATGTTACAATACAGAATCTACCAAACCATTTTGTTAAGTACAGTACCCCACTACGAATTTTAATCCAGTAAAAAGCTAAAGTACATAACCCAAGAAGCCATTAACAACTTATACAATTCAACAATAAGTACAATACCAATTTTTACCTAAAAGAGTAACATCCCAAGTGGGCCCATTGATCCTTAACTATTCTATCCCAATGAACATTTTTAAACTATACAAGTATTAGTCTCAAAAAGAACATGGTACATCCAACAAAGTACCGTACTCACTTCATTACTCTTACTTTCATTTTGTCAATGTTACAGTACAGAATCTACCAAACCATTTTGTTAAGTACAATACCCCACAACGACTTTCAATCCAGTAAGAAGCTAAAGTACAGTACCCAAGAAGCCATTAACAACTTATACAATTCAACAATAAGTACAGTACCAATTTTTTATTCTCATATCGGTAACAAACCTAACTACGTTACTCAACAAGCCATTAGTCACACATGTTGTCCACTTCCAAGTACTGTACCCATAAATTTTTGCATGTCATAACCAACCATAGCTAACAAGTACAGTCCTTGCGAAGCATAAGTACAATACACAATCATTTTTCTCATATCAGTACCAACAATAAGTTCGGTGACTAGAACATTAAATTACTAAGTATAGTACCCTATTTTGATTTTCATTTCACTATGACCCAAAGTACAGTACCTAACTAAATATTAATCAATTATACAATTCAACAATAAGTACAATACCCACTTATTATTCTAATACCAGTAACAAACCTAATCAAGCTACTCAACGACATATTACTGACTCATATAGTCCATTTATAAGTACAGTACCCAAACCTATTTGCATGTGATAATCATCCATAAGTCCTGTGTTCAACATAGTACAACATTATGCAAAATCATATCAATAAGAGGGCCTAAAAGTATAGTACTTCCGGATGCATATGCCGACATTGTTTATGCAAAACTCAGTACACATTTGAGTACTGTACCTGCAAAAAATCACCTAATTTGGTGATCTGTGCCCTAGATTAGGGGAGAAATATGTGGGAAGGAATATAGAATCGGCAAGTATAGCACACAGAGAAATATGTGATAAGGAAACATTTGGGAAGGATCATAGCGGCGGAAGTAAATGGCGCAATTACAGTACCTGGACGGAGGAATAGACCGCCGACAGAAACGAGATCGCCGTAGACACAGCAGCTGCGAGAGTGGCGAGAGCAAGAGCAAGGGACCCGGATCAGTGTCGATAGTGGGAGCTAGGGAGCGGAGGCATTTCGATAGCAGACCAACGCAGCGGCCTCCGCCGGAGAAGATGCTCGCCGAAGAAGAGAATGCTCACCGAGAGATCAGCGTCGGAGAACAACATGCGGGAGCGGAAACGTGAGCGGTAGAGGGAGATGGGGCTTCTTTTCGTTGAAGTGAATGGAGGGGGAACTGGGAACTGGGAAAATATTTTGGGAGTTGTAGAAAGTTGGATACGAAAGCGGCGGAAGCGGATGGGGTTTAATTTTTGCATTTTATCGATAAACTGGGTGGGTCACGGGTCACAAAATGACTATGTGTAGCGTAGCTCATAAATATAGACATCACAGATCACCCACCCGCCTGCCTACCCAGCTGACTCGACTGCAAATTATGGGATTTTTTTTATTTTAAATAGGAAGGAAGTAGGAAGAAAGAGAAACTTGTACTGCTCATACTTTTTAAACCATAATAAATTTTTTGATGAAATAAAAGTATTAGATTCCTTAAAAAAGATACTTTCTAACAAGATCAAAAAAATAATTTGAAAAAATGTAATACATGTATTTTGGGACAATAGCTGATATTTTGGGTATAGTACCCATGTTTTAGATATAATATCACTCCTAATTTTTTATTCATAATGCTTTTTTCGATGAAATAAAAAATATTGGATTCTTTGTAGAAAATTCTTTCCAACAACATTAGTGTTTTGACATACTTTAGAAAAATAATACTATGAGAGAAATACAATATTTGTATTTTGAAGTACTATACTTGTGTTTTGGGTACATTACCATGTTATGGAGGTACATACACATGTTTTAGGGTATATTACATCAGTAAGTAACATTCATACAATATTTTTGAGATAACAGTAATGTGACCCAAAACATATATATCATATTTCAAATAACGGGTATTTCATCCCACAACACGGGAGTGAAATATCACAAAATGAGAGTAATGCACCCGAAAATATATGTATTATAGTACAAACATAGGTATTGTACTCCAAACATGGCTATTGTACCCTAAAACACATGCTTTCTACCAAACCAACAAGTAAATATTGATATTATACCCTTAAAATGGAAGTAATGTACCCCAAACATGGGCACTATACTCCAACATATTGCTACCATACTCATGTGTATAATACTTGTGTTTTGGAGTACTACTATTACACTCCGATCTCACAATTACCATTAATCATGAGATTAGGGCATAAATTGAGGATTTAATGTAATACAAAGATCACCCTTAACTTTTTCTTCTTTTTCAAACTCTTTATTTTCTTGCATTGAACCACATAAACTAACTTAATTTATAAGGGAATCTAAACATTGATTTCTTTAATATGATCTCAACATAAACGATACACATCCATGCATTCATTCTCAGGTACATACGACATGATAATCAGATACATTGTCTCTTTTTAAGAAAACAAAGATACAAAACATCACTTTCAACACTCTCACATCTATACTAGGACCTAGAGTGACAGAGACCGACTGATCTTAACTAATCTCATACTTAACTCATGTGGTAGATCTACTTTGATTCTTTGACCTTCTTCAAGTCCACGTGATTTCACTAAAAATTGCGAGTAGAGGGGTGAGCCTACTCTCTCAGTGAATGAGTACTTCAAAGAAACAGTCTAAAGCACTGATATAATTTAGATATACTTTTGAGCAACTGATATCAATTATAACAACAGTAAGCTTTA
This sequence comes from Alisma plantago-aquatica, assembly GCA_963693085.1. Classification (NCBI taxonomy): domain Eukaryota; kingdom Viridiplantae; phylum Streptophyta; class Magnoliopsida; order Alismatales; family Alismataceae; genus Alisma; species Alisma plantago-aquatica. Next base: position 321,851,467 of record OY856410.1, read on the forward strand.
AAGAGATTGATCATTGAAAATTCATAAATATGGCAAGATACTCTAGATATCAACAAGAGTAAATCAATATATGAGCATGCTGGATTAATTTCAATGAGAACTAATAATTCAGAAACATACAAAGAATAATTGTTAGAAAACTATACTCAAATCTTTCTTAGCCTTTCTTACTTGTAAGAAACTCTTTAAACCTATATGAACATATTTTAGCTTATGCCCTGATCATATGCAGTGTACTCTACATATGAAGACTCATAGCGAACTATGATCTCACCTTACGTGTGACATCCCACTATCACACAGACAATGAAATGCCTCACGAAAATGTGCGGAAACACCATAAACCACATATTACCAAAAACACAGGTTAATTAAAATCGATTGCGGAATGCAGATAAAAGAGAACTATTACATTTAGATCCTCATCCTGCAAGGAAACATGTTCCAAAACTTATAGGAACCAACTGTCCTTTCAGCATAGGAATTCATCACCTGTTTATACACACATAACGGGCCACATAAGGCCAACAACATGATATACAAAGCTACATCAACTATACATCATAAAACATTATCAAAACACCTTCGAGGACCTAAGAGTACATGGATGACTCTAGGACTCTACTACAAAATAACCAAAACATCAGCATATCCATCTCTTACCTTCTACTGCTCTTCTTGTTTCTCGGCCCCACCCTCACAACCACCACCACGTCTAGTGCGATCACCTAAAAAGGTTGTAAACCAACGGGGTGAGACACACAGTCCCAATGAGAAACATAACTCCCTGCCGAAACTATAAAACTTCAAAAAAAGTATGTAAAGTAGATAACTGATATCAGTAGATCACAAGAGCAGCATCCTGAGCAGAACTTATTTTATTAACAATCTTACCAGGCTATCCAGGAGGCATATGACCAGATATTCTTTATGGAACATGATTGACAAGATAAGCTTTATAAGAACTAATAAAAAAATATAAGGATCATACAAATAACTTCAAGGTATAACTAGATCAACTATACAAGCAAGGCCTCAATCAATGTTCTGTGTTTTGCCCTAAGCAGTATATACTATTCAGGTGGATTGCATATTATCATGCCCTGAGGAAGTGAGCCATACCGCTCAAATCCAACCATTGGCTGTGAAGCCCAAGCCGGTGCCATACAAGGTCAATGGAAGAGCCAGACTCCACGACCTCACCACCTCGTGGTCAGTGCATGAGTGATTAACAAGCAGGACCGTAATGTCATGCTTAGATGGCCGCAGCCACACAGGGCCAGGCTACCCTCTGCCTAGCCCACCTTGGTACAGGTATCGATGCTAGTGATCTGAGCCACGAGCCTGTTCACCGTGCTCCATAATCATTGAGCCATGGGCCTGTTCACCATGCTCTTATCAAACATCCTGAGCCATGGGCCTATTCACCATGCTCTTTCTTATTGAGCCACGAGCCTGAAACCTTGCTCTAGAGTCTACAACTGAAGTTGCACTCCAATCCTCCTATTTTTGGCTAGGAGCAACCACACATATTCAACAATATGTGCTTCTGGGTTAACCCGTAGGAGAACCCATTTCACCATCACCAGCTAGTGACGATGATGGATCTATGGCCAGGGAAAACTACATGATATGTTCCACTAAAATTAATTAGTATATTTTAAGTGTATTGTTGAGGCAACCAAGTTGTAAAACATAAACAACATTGAGTTGCATTATTACCATGGGATCTCAATCCCTCATCACAGAATGCCACTGCCTCTCAAGGCTTACCTCATCACCATGGGATATCAATCCCTTATCTCAACATCAGAGGATAACACCTCAACTAAGCACTCAGCCTTTATCAGGTCAACATACCTTTCACATTTTACTGGGGATGCATGTTATCTCATCAACAAGGATTATCATCATTCAATGTTATTCAAAACACATATACCTTGTGGCAACACATCCCGCTATCACACAGACAACAAGGTGTTACGCAAAAACGTGCGGAAGTTACCATAAACCACGGATTATCAAAAATACGAGTTAATTAAAACTGATTGCGGAAAGCTGATAAACTAAGAAACTATTGCATTTAAGTCCTCGTCCTGCAAGAAATAGGTTATATAAGCATATAAAAGATCTGATACGTGTCCACAGCTTAGAGGAACAACTGTCTAACCATCACCTGAGTTCATCACCTATTTATATATACATAAGGGCCCACATCTAGCCAGCAGTAGGATATACAAAACATCAACAACTATACATCGTGAAACAATGTCAAAACACCTCTGAGGACCTGAGAGTACAGGGATGACTCTAAGACTCTACTACAAAACATCCAAAATAGCAACATAACCATCGCTTGCCTTCTACTGCTCTTCTTGCTCGACCGCAACTCCGCGACCACCACCAAGCCTAGCTCGACCACCTAAAAAGGGTGTAAACCAGTGGGGGTGAGACACACAGTCCCAACGAGAAACATAACTCCCAGCCGAAACTACAGAACCTCAGAAAGATAAAGCAACAACAGCAGATAACTGATAAGAGGTATAACAAGAGCAGTCTATATAAACAAGCTATTCTTACCAGACTGTAGAGAAGGCACAAACCAAAGTATTTCTTTATGGAACATGATTAACAAGACAAGATTTATAAGGTCTTACCACATATGAGAAACATATAAGGAACTGCAAGATATAACGAAATTCACTATACAAACCAGGCCTCAACCAATGTTTCGTGTTTGTCTTAAGCAACAAATACTAAGCGGCTGTATTACATATTATTATTATGCCCTGAGGAAGTGAGTCGTACCACTCAGATCCAACCGACGGCTGCGAAACCCGGAGCCGGTGTCATACAAGGTCAATGGAAGAGCCGGACTCCATGACCTCCCACCTCGTGGTCAGTGTACGAGTACAACACAAGAAGGACCATAGTCTCATGCTGAAGTGGCCTCAGCCACAAGGTCAGGCTACCCTCTGCCTAGCCCACCTCGGTACATGTATCGTCTCTAGTGAAACTGAGCCACGGGCCTGTTCACCGTGCTCTGAGCCATGAATGCATTCACGCTCCTCATATCACACATCCTAAGCCATGGGCCTGTTCACCATGCTCTTCACATACTTGGGCTACGGGCCTGAATCCGCACCCTAGAGTCTACAACTGAAGTTGCACTCTTACCTCCTCACTTTAGTCTAGGAGAAACCTCACATACTCAACAATATGCGCTCCAGGTTAACCTGTAGGAGAACCCGTTTCACCATCACCAGCTCCTGACGATGATGGATCTATGGCCAGGGCAACTACATGATATATTCCACTGTGATTAATTAGTATCTTTTATATGGATTGCAAGATTCAACCAAGGTATATAACATGTAAACTATAACGAAATAAATAGTATGAAACTCAGCAGTATGTAATTAACATCATCCTGATCCATCACAAGGATCCATATTACATGTTATCACTTGGCCTCTTACCAATCATCTAGATCCATCTCAAGGATCATCACATACCATGGGATCTCAATCCCTTATCACATAGTGCCACTACCTCTCAAGGCTTACATCATCTTCATGGGATAGAAATTCCCAGCACTTTTAATCAAATACATCATACATCTCATCATTAAGAGTAACTGTCAAAGAAATGTTACTCATCATATATATTTACCTCATAGCCCTTTTTCTTGGCTATGCATCACCTGCATGGTTAGTGTACTCAATAATAATAGGCTTAATAGAAAGACCATGCTATCAATATAGGGTGACATTAATGATCATATACTTTATCAATCATACTTCAACTTGTGATCATGAGCTTAGGTTTCATCATAAGACAAACCATATTACATGCTTACCAGTTGTTTAGCATTATACAACATATCATGATGGTCACATACATGGGTAAAGACATGTGCGTTACATAAACAAGTTTTACCATAGCAATTACCATTCAGCATATCGATTCCTATGAGGGGCAGGACACTCACTAAAAGCACCACAAACCCTCACCATAAGTGATATCGGGTAGGGTACCCTCATCTAACATCCATCCCATAATGGCCAGTACCAAAGTGCAACATGTAACACTGCGTCAGGGTGTTGTGCACTCACTTGTATCGTGCAACCCAACGTTAGGCAACACGGGATGTCAGGCGCAACACAGCGTCGTGTACAAAGGTAACGTCCAAGGGCCTGCTGTGCAACTAGGTGTATCGGGCGACAGGGTGTCGTGCAACGCCCGTCAGGGGTAGATGTCGGCTGACACACAAAAAGATAACGTGACGCCCGTCACAAGACTGCTAGCAACGTCCACCTCAAAGCACAACAACAACCAGCTACGTCTAGGTCAGGTGTACTAAACTCAAACAACCAGCAAAGGGGCCTATCGGCCGTCACAAGGCAAAGTGGTGGTGTGACGCCCATCACTGAGACTAGGGGTATCGCCCATCACTCTCTCAACATGTGTTGTTCAAGGTGTTAGGTCAAGAGGGCTGTCGGGCAGCACCTCCCCAAGCTCATAACGACCAAGGTGCAACTCACAAGATCGTCATCAACCTCAAGCACAAGGGCACCCAAAACCCTAATGGATCAAGAAGATGGCTCACCTCAATCAACTAAGAGAGAGGGGTCTTGCACATCATCTATCACCAAACGACAACACAAAGATCAACCCTAGCAAGGCTCACAACTATCACAAAGCTCACCCTACTAGTCCATGGTTAGAGGAGGGTGTTGCTTAAGAAACTAGAACACAAGCTCACCTCTCAGCTTAAATGAGAGAGGGGTATTGCCCATGCTACTAGAAGCTCAAACTCACTCCTGTAGACCAAGGAGAGAAAGGAGTATTGCTTCACCAAGAAACCCTAGATCATAGGTTCGGCCAACATGGTGCAACTAAGCAAAGAACTCAACTAACAACAACATAGCTGATCATAGACAACAAGAACAAGAACATAGAAGATGGTAATGTGGTTAGGGTTAGGAGTTATGTAACTCGCCTTAAGCAAGCTCCAAGCTCGTAGCTCCAAGCACCACCAAGCAAGGAAGAAGGAGACTCCAAGGATATCGGCCACCGACTTGCAAGAAAGGGAGTGTCATGCAACAAGGTGGAGAGGAAACTAAGGAACTAAAGGGATCCTTAGCAAGGGAAAGGAAACACATATATAGAAGGGGATGGAGGAGAAAACAAGGTAGAGCAAAGCAAGGTGTCGCCCACCTAGGGACACTTGTCCATGTGCAAAAGCCACCACTTTAGCAAGCCCTAAACACATGTCCAAGGTCATTGCTACATGCAAGCATCAAGCACCAAGTATCCACTAGGGGTGACACAAACGAGGTCAAAGCTTGGTCAAAGGTCATGGGCGACACACTTGGGCGACACAACCACCTCCTTGCCCGACACAAGGTACAACCAAGCAAAACCAAGGCACCTCAAGGCCCAACAAGCTCAACCAAGCCCAACGGAACTCAAGAAACGAGCCCAACTCTTCCTCTCAACACTAGAGGAAGCAAGGAGAGGGAGGAACACCACACAAGGTGACAAACTTGCCCACAAACCCTAAACTTGGGTTAATTGCAAGTAGCTCCTCCAACTCTCAACAAAGAACAACCAAACCCTAATCACCACAAAAGGTGATTTGCAAGCAACAAAGCACCAGGGTTAAGCAAAGCAAACAGGGTAAACCCTAAACGGAGGTCAGGGTCCTTACAAGCTAACCCCCTACAAAGGGATTTCATCCCCAAAATCCGAAGAGAAAAGTGAGGGATACTTCCTCCTCATCTCTTCCTCAAGCTCCCACGTGGCTTCCTCAATGCCACGATGATGCCAAAGAACCTTCACAAGGACCAGGTCCTTCCTCTTCAGCTTCTTAACCCTTTTGTCAAGGATCGCCATAGGACCTTTCTTATAGGTCACATCTTCATCAAGCTCAACTTCTTCTGGCTATATCACTATTCCCGAATATGGATGATTTTTCTTCAGCATACTGACATGGAACACTGGATGTAACCTGTGCAATTCTCGAGGCAACTCTAACTCGTAAGCTACCTTGCCAACATGTGCTATGACTGGGTAAGGCCCCGTATACCTGGGTGCTAGTTTACCCTTCCAGCCAAACCTTAGCACACCTTTCCATGAAGAGACTTTAAGATACACTTTGTCTCCTACCTGGAACTCCAAAGGTCGTCGACAATTGTCTGCATAAGACTTCTGCCTGTTCTGTGCCGCTTTCAACTATTGCTGTATCACTTTGATCTTTTCTATTGTATGTTGTACTAACTCATGACCCAATAGTTGATACTCACCAGACTCGTATCAACACAAAGGAGATCTACACTTCCTGCATACAAGGCCTCATAAGGAGCCATATCAATGCTCCGCTGATAACTGTTGTTGTAGGCAAACTCTATCAAACTGAGATGTACATCCCAAATGCCTAGGAACTGCAAAACACAAGCTCGAAGGAGATCCTCCAAAGTCTGAATAGTACTCTTAGACTGTCCATCTGTCTATGGGTGGAAGGAAGTACTGAACCTCAACTGCGTTCCCAACGCACTATGCAACTGTTCCCAGAAACGACTCATGAACTGAGGACCTCTGTCAGAAACTATTGTCACTGGCACACCGTGCAAACGTACTATCTCATCTACATATACTCGAGCGAGTTTCTCGGCTGTATATGTCATCTTCACTGGTAGGAAATGGGCAGACTTCGTCAATCTGTCCACTATCACCCAAATGGAATCATGATTCCTAGTTGTCCTGGGTAGACCAACTATGAAATCCATGGTTATATGATCCCATTTCCACTGCGGTATTGGCAGGGGCTGCAACGTACCTGCCAGCTTCTGATGTTCAGCCTTGACGTACCTGCCGGCTTCTGATGTTCAGCCTTGACTTGCTAACATACTACACACCTAGCCACGAACTCAGCTACATCTTTCTTCAAGCCGGGCCACCAATACAAGTCCTTCAGACTATGATACATCTTGGTGACTCCTGGATGCATGGCATACATCAACGTGTGCGCTTCCTTGAGCACTAACTTCCTCAACTCATCAACATCTGAAACCACCATCTTATCATGATAGCAAACTAGCCCATCCTCAGACTCATGGAACCCATCACGTTTTTCACTGCCGAACTCTGATTTGATCAATTGTACTGCATTATCTGTCTGATGTGCATCTTTGATCTGCTGTCTCAGCGTAGGCTTGACTTGCATCTGTGCTAAAAGTCCAGCTAACAAGGAAACTTCCATCTGTACATTCATCTGCCGCAAGGAAACAAACATATCCCGCCTATGGCATACCATGGAACTCAATTGTGCCTCCTTTGAAGAAAGAGAAGAAGACTTTTGGCTAAGCACATCAGCTACCACATTCGCCTTACCAGGATGATACTCGATTGTGAAGTCATAATCATTGATTAACTCCATCCATCGACGTTGTCGCATGTTCAACTCATGATGCAAAAAGATGTACTTCAGATTCTTATGATCCGTAAAGATTTGACACACCTCCCCATACAGATAGTGTCTCCAAATATTTAGCACACGAACCACTGCTTCCAACTCCAAGTCATGAGTCGGATAGTTCTCCTCGTGTTTCTTAAGCTGTCGTGAAGTAAAAGAAACCACATGATCTTCCAGCATCAACACACAACATAAACCTTTCTTGGAAGCATCACAGAAAACAACATAGCCCTTCCCAGGCTCTGGAAGGATTAACACTGGAGCACTGGTCAACTTCTCCTTCAAACCCTGGAAAGCTTGCTGACAACGGTCATCCCAGACAAAAGGTACAACTTTTCTTGTCAACTTCGTCGTCGGCAACACAATCACACTGAAGTCCTTGATAAACCTCCGGTAGTATCCTACTAAACCCAGAAAACTACGAACTTCTGTCGGCGTCTTCGGTTGCTCCCAATCTGCAACAAACTCTAACTTCTTCGGGTCTACTTTGACTCCTTCTGCAGATATCACATGACCCAAGAAAGTCACTTCTTCCAACCAGAACTCACACTTACTGAACTTGGCATACAACTGATGTTGGTGAAGAAGAGTCAATGGTCGTCGAAGATGTTGCTCATGCTCTTTCCTGTCCCGACTGTAGATCAAGATGTCATCTATAAAGACTACAACAAACTGATCTAGGAATGGACGGAACACTCTGTTCATCAAGTCCATGAAAGCAGCAGGTGCATTGGTTAGCCCAAACGACATAACCACAAACTCAAAGTGACCATACCTTGTTCGAAAAGCTGACTTTGGTATGTCATCTGCCTTAATCCTCAACTGATGATAATTGAATTGTAGATCGATCTTTGAAAACACTGTAGCACCATGCAACTGATCGAACAGATCATCTATCCTCGGTAACAGGTACTTGTTCTTGATCGTGACTTTGTTCAACTACCGATAATCTATACACAACCACATCGATCCATCTTTCTTCTTGACGAACAACACTGGAGCACCCCGAGGCGACGTGCTCGATTGGATAAAACCTTTTTCCAACAACTCTTGCAACTTCTTCTTCAGCTCTGGCATTTCTACTGGAGCCATCCTGTACGGTGTCTGTGCAACTGGATGTGTTCCTGGAACCAGATTGATCTCGAGATCAATCTCTCAGGGTGGTGGAACACTAGGGAACTCTTCAGGAAACACATATGAAAACTCTCGGACAACTGCCACCTCTTCAAGGCTAAGACCTTTCGCCTTGGTATCTACAACGGTATCCACAACGTGAGCTAAGAACGCCTCACATCCTTGTCGTAGAAACTTCTCTGCCACCATAGCTGATACCGGACACGTCGGAAGAATCTTCCTATCTCCTTGGAAGATCCACTTCTCTCCAACATCATCAAACATAGCCTGTTTGGAACCACAGTCCAAAACCACCTTATACTTTTCTAAGGTATCCATCCCAAGGATAACATCAAAACCATGCATATCAAGTGGTATAAGATCCACTTGGATGCTGTGTCCCAAGAACGATAAGACACAAGATGGATACTCTTCTCGAAGCATCGCAGAACAACAAGAGGGGTTTCTAACAACAAACTATCTTTCTTACAACTAACATGTAAACGACAGTTCTCAAGCATACTATAGGAGATAAAAGAGTGTGTAGCCCCCGGGTCAACCAGAACAGATATAAAGCAAGAAGAAGACATCAGAATGAAATAACTCCATATGACCTGTCACCACTCGCGGGTTGACTATCGCCTCCGGCTGACTCATAGCATAGAATCGAGCCGTTGCTTGCTGTCCACGTCCTCTGCTTCCTTGAGAAGACGATCCAGCTTGTGATACTTGGCCACGTCCTCACCCTCTGCTAACACCGGGCTATTGTCTGCCAGTCCCTTTTTGATTCTGCCTCGGCTGCTGCGTCACTTCAACATTTCTATTCGGGAAATTGAGCCTGAAATGCCCGATCTGTCCACAAAGATGGCATGACTTGTCCTCAAACTATGGCCTAGCTGGCCCTGTCACTGCCACAGAGGTTGTACTGTATGCCTTTGATGGTGAAGAAACATAACCCCTTCCCTTACTCGGAGACCACTGAGATGGTACACTGGAACCTCTCATTACTGACGGTGCTGCAAACCTTGGCTTCTTGAAGCCACTAAACCTCTGTCCCTGGAACTGAGCAGGTCTCTTCTTAGCCATAGATTCTCTCTTCTCCCTTACTGATCGTTCGATCCTCTGAACGGATTCCACAAACGTAGCAAACCGCTCTCGGTTCTCCAACGCAGACACAGGTGTTGTCAGCTCAGAACTCTGACCTTTCTCGAAACGTCTGATTCGCTCTTCATCTATCACCGCCATATGAGGAAAAAACCTCAATAGATCCATGAACTTGGCCTCGTACTCGGTGATGTTCATCATTCCTTGTCGCAGGCTCTCAAACTGACTGATCTTCTCATCCAGATATGTCTTCAGGAAGTATCTGCTGACGAACTCATGCCGGAAAACCTCCCAACAAATCACCTCACCAGGTCGCTTCTCTTCCTCGATAGTCCACCAGTGACCAGCACTACCTTTCAGAAGGTAGACAACGTGCTTTACTTTGTCTGCTTTGGGGATGTCAAGGATCCGGAAAGCCTTCTCAAGACTTGTCAGCCACAGATCTGTATCCGCTGGATCAACTGTTCCAGCATACTCTGAAGCTCTGACTTAGAGAAGCCGCTCAAAGGTCTTCCCAATACCCGATGCTTCACCATGGGGAGCCTGTGCTCTCAGATGTCAAGGATCCCTCACCCAAAGGTGTATCAGGCAGGATTACCTCCCTCACCAAAAGCCTATCGGCTAGGGAACTTATCCACACATATCGGCCAACCAAGTCATGCGCCCATGCACAAAGGATGTCATGCAGCCAAGGAGCATAGGTGTATCGTGCAACTAAGGCCAGAAGTGTGTCGTGTATCTAGATCTAAGAGTTGTGTCAGTCAACTATGTGCAGGGTATATCGTGCAGCCAAGTGCAAGGTGATATTGGGCATCCAAGTGCAAAGATGTGTCGGGCAGCACAGCCAACCCTAACAGCCAAGACTCTATCACCCATTAGGGTTAGGGTTTCATGTCAGGAAACCAGCAAGGTCATGTTGTCCACAACTATATCATCCAAGGCTATGACGCATAAGGTCACCACTGTATCGCCCAACAAGCACACAACTAACAAATGACACCATGGCGCCCAAGGTAACCTATCGCCCCACAAGGCAGGCACCACATAATGGTCAACACTAGGGCACCTAACTAGGGTTCCACCACCCAAGAACCATACCAGGAAACACCAAAACTAACCCATATCGCCCAAGGCACAAAACAAAGATGTCTACCACGCATCATGTCGGCCAAAGGAATAATGCCCACAAGCACCAACTAAGGTAGGAGTTCATCTCGGGCAAAAGGGACAAAGAACACTTCTTAGTATATCGCCCAAGACTCAACCCTAGGAGAGGGGTATCGTGCAAAGCACCACAAAACACTACTACAAAAAATGGTTTTTACAACAGTTCGTTTTTCTATTTTACAACGGGTGTCAACTGTTGTATTAGATCACATGGTCTTATGGGGGGGGTCTTTATACAATAGGTGTTGTGCATGTTGGAATATATGTATTTTATACAACAATTAATACATGTTGTAGTTTATTGAACACACATGTTGTAATAGGGGTGTTGTATATAACATGTTGAGACAAAAGAAAAATACATCTAGAAACAAGGTTTCGAACTTGAGACCACTTGAAAGTAAGGCACATCTCAAACCGCTGAACCAGTTTCATTTTATACAACACATATATTCTTTGTTGTACATATACAACAAATGACGTGCAAACCTGTTGTGTGATTGTGGTCTATTACAACGGGTAACTATTACAATCTGTGAAATCTTGTTGTGTAATTATAGTATACTACAATGGGTTATAGTATGTTGTGTAATGATGGTCTATTACAACGGGTTAACATATGTGACTATTACAACGGGTAGAGCATGTTGTATAATTATGATCTTTTACAACAGGTTACGGTATGTTGTGTAATGATGGTCTATTACAATGGGTTAACATATATGACTAATACAATGGGTTAGAGCATGTTGTGTAATTATGCTCTTTTATAACGGTTTAGAGTATGTTGTGTAATGATGATCTATTACAACAAGTTAGCATATGTGACTATTACAATGGGTTAGAGCATGTTGTGTAATTATGGTCTTTTACAACGGGTTTGAGTATGTTGTGATATTATAGTCTATTACAACAATTTAGCACCTATTGTAGTATCACATATACTACAATGAGTTTGGCCCATTGTATATAACTTGTGTTGTATAAAATATATAATTCACAACACACAAATAGACTTGTTGTAAAGATATGCTAACTACAACAAAACCAACAGAAATGTTGTGTTTTTCCCGTTGTAAAAAGCATTTTCTGTAGTGGTGAAAGGGTATCATGCAAGTGGTGCGCTCCCGCTAGAGGCTTGCAACAAGTGCAATCCACGAGGTCGGGAGGCACGTGATGATGGGATCTTTGCTTTCGATATTTGTATGGTCCCACAAACTACCTACGTCTACTAAGACACCATACCCACAAGCGCACGGGATCGTGTCGTAGTATAGGGAGGCGGTAAGTACAGGGTCGATCCACGGAGATAGGGGGGCACTAGAGTTAGATGGGGTAAGCTATGTTCCTAGTGCGGAGAGTAAGGTTTTTAGGGTTTTAAGGTTGATTGGTTGATTACACTAATGAGAAAGTAAGAGATGCGAGAAGGAAACTAAATTATGGAAGAGCAAGCAAATTAGTAAACTAAGCTATCAAACTAACTAAGCAAGAGCAAGGAGGGATACACTACTCTAGCAAGGAAAGAAGCAATTAAGAACTAAACTAATCACTAGCAAGAGCAAGAGCCTAAGTTAACACTAAAGAGCAAAACTAAGCAATCAACTAAGCTAACCAAAGCAAATGAACTGCACTAGCATTAACAAGCAAACTAGGCAACTAGGGTTTTAAGCAATTAGATGAAGGAGGTGGGCCATTTGGGAATGTGACCTTGACATTAGTTGGGGGATGTCACCATAATAAGCAATTAACATATTTCATTCTAGATTACCAAACCAAACAACTAGGTGGGTGCTATGAGAATGTACCCTAAACTACTAATTGGAGAACTAGGGCTAGGTGTAATTCTCATAGGACGTACCAAGTCTAGGTCTCTAGGATAAGTGGTATTAGTCAATTGAGGACCAAGGGTAAGGATGGGAGTAGAGATGAGGATATATGACCTCATGCCACTAGCCACCTCAGCCTTTAGGAAATCCTAGGCAATTACACTAACCACACTTATACTAGTCACTTAGCACTCACATTTGCATGTAGGAAAAAGGGGATTATGTAGGAATATAGGGGGCTAGCTAGGGATCCGAATTAAGGACCTAGGAGCCAATCCTATGATAGCTACATAGAAACCAACACCCTAGAGGCAAATGTCTTCAAGCACCACAAGGCAAGCAATTAATGTAATTAAGCAACAACCACATGCACAAGTAATGGGAAATGAGACACGACCGTGTTGGGGTTGTCTCCTCAGCTGTCAAACTTTACAATTTGATCTTTTGGTTTTATTTGTTCTTTTGCCACAACTATGACTGAATGACCACGATCAACTTCTAGATCCTCCCTCTCTAATGTCTATCACCTGCCATCATCAAAACACAAACAAAAACTGTAAAGCACAAGTGTGCGTGTGTGTTTTTGTGTAAAATAAAGAAAAAGTATCAAAAGAAGGGTTCGAGAATCTCAAACCACGTGATTTGCCTCCCAGTAGTGCAAAATTTAACACCTTCAGCCAGGCTTATTGATTGTTGGACTTTTTCACTTTTTTGGTATCTTCAAAAGATCCTTGTAGTAAATCCCTTTCTCATCCTCGTCCAAGCATTCTTCTTCCTCGGATTCTTCTTCTATAAGCATAACAATGTCGAAATCTTGGTTGGCCTTGTCCGGGCCGACCTCAACAACAGATTTCAGCCTTTGCCCATTAACGACGAATTCCTTAGCTCCTTCTTTTGCACAAATGATCACTACCCCGGATGGGTACACCTTCTTGACAAGGTAGGGACCTTCCCATCTAGAACGAAGCTTTCCGGGGAAGAACTTCATCCTTGAATTGTATAGCAATACCCATTTTCCGGGCTCAAACTCTTTCTTTTTTATGATCTTGTCATGTAGAAACTTGGTTCTTTCCTTGTAACTCTTTGACATTTCATATGCTTCATGCCGCATTTCTTCTAGCTCATGCAATTGAAACTTTCTTTTCATTCCAGCTTTCTCTTCATTGAAGTCCATCATCTTCAAGGCCCATAATGCCTTGTGCTTCATCTCAATCGACAAATGGCAACTCTTACCATAGACAAGCTTGAACGGTGTAGTGCCAATCGGGGATTTATATGCATTCCTATATGCCCATAAAGCTTCATTGAGTCGAAGTGACCAATCCTTACGGTCCGGTCGCACCGTCTTCTCCAAAATGAGCTTTATCTCCCGATTTGCCAACTCAACTTGACCACTCGTTTGAGGGTGGTAAGGAGTAGCTACACGATGGTTAACTCCATGTCTCTTTAGCAGCCCTTCGAAGGTGCAGTGGATGAAATGACTCCCGCCATCACTAATCATAGCCCTTGGAACACCAAAATGGCTAAAGATGTTAGATTTCACAAAATCACACACCACCTTATGATCATTTGTCCTTGTTGCCACAGCCTCAATCCATTTTGATACATAGTCTACGGCGACCAAGATGTAGACATACCCAAAATAAGGAGGGAAAGGACCCATAAAGTCAATCCCCCAAACATCAAACACTTCTACCACAAGAATAGGTGATAGAGGCATCATGTCCCTCTTTGAGAGGGTGCCCACTTTTTGGCACTTGAAGCAACCTTTGCAAAAGTCATGAGCATCTTTGAACAAAGTCGGCCAGTAGAATCCACATTGAAGAACTTTGGCGGCCGTGCATTTCCCTCCAAAATGGCCTCCACACACTCCGGAATGGCACACAGATAAGACTTCTTGCTGTTCCATCTCCGGAATGCACCTCCTAATGAGTTGGTCTGGGCAATATTTAAAGAGGTGAGGGTCATCCCAAATGTAGTTCTTTACCATAGCAAACAATCTCTTGCTTTCCTCTCTTGTCCACATGCTCGGTATCCTCCCACTGGCTAGGAAATTCGCTATGTGCTTGTACCATGGCTTTTGGACAGATGAGACTAGGAGGAGTTTTCATGTGGCATTGTCTCTTTGATTGGACTTGTCATATCAAAAGGTCCATCAAGGCGGGAGAGATGATCTGCAGCACCATTTTCTACTCCTTTCTTATCCACAATTTCTATGTCAAATTCTTGGAGCAACAAAATCCATCGGATCAACCTTGGCTTTGAGTCTTTCTTGGACATGAGATACTTCAACGCAACATGGTCCGTGTAGATTGTCACCTTGTTTTGCAAGAGATACGACCGGAACTTGTCAAGAGCGAAGATCACCACAAGAAACTCCTTCTCGGTAGTCGTATAGTTTCTTTGAGCATCGTCTAATGTTTTTCTTGCATAATAGATAGCATGAGGAATTCGGCCAACCCGTTGACCCAGCACAGCCCCCACCACCATGTCGGATGCATATGTCATGATCTCAAATGGCAGAGAGAAATCCGGGGGCTGCATAATAGGAGCAGAGATAAGCCTTTCTTTTAAATGGTTGAAGGCTTCAACACATTTGTCATCAAACTAAAATTTGACATCTTTCTCAAGTAATCTCCAGAGTGGTCTTGAGATTTTGCTAAAGTCCTTGATAAAGTGCCGGTAGAAACCTGCATGTCCCAAGAAAGATCAAACATGTCTTACGGTCGAAGGCATTTCGAGAGTAGAGATAAGGCCCACCTTGGCCTTGTCAACTTCAATCCCATCTTTGGAAACTCGGTGTCCCAGAACTATACCCTCAGGTACCATGAAATGGCTCTTTTCCCAAGATAGAACTAAGCAAACTTTCACATATCTTTCCAGTACCGCAGCTAGATGTAGCAAGCACTCATCAAAGGTTTTCCCGAAAACTGAAAAATCATCCATGAAAACCTCAAGTGATGAATCAAGCATGTCAGTAAAGATCAAGGTTACACATCTCTGGAAAGTGGAAGGGGCATTGCACAATCCAAATGGCATTCTCCGGTAGGCAAATGTACCACTTGGACAAGTGAATGTCGTCTTTTCCTGATCTGCCGGATGCACAACAATCTAAAAATATCCTGAGTATCCATCAAGAAAATAGTAGAAGCTCTGCCCAGCCAATCTCTCTAAGATCTGATCAAGAAACGGAAGTGGGTAGTGGTCCTTCTTTGTCTTTTCATTGAGCTTCCGGTAATCTACGCACATTCTCCACTTCGATTGCTCTCTCACTGGCATAAGCTCACCATCGGCATTTTCCGCAACCGTAATCCCGCCCTTCTTGGGCACAACTTGGATGAGACTCACCCACGTACTGTCAGAGATGGGATAGATAATCCCTGCATCAAGCAACTTTACGACCTCTTGAGTTACAACATCCTTCAACTTTGGATTTAGCCTTCTTTGCATTTGTCGGGTCGGTCTCACATCTTCTTCTAAGTATATCCGATGCACACAAATGGAGGGGTCAATCCCTCTCAAGTCAGCAATAGACCATCCAATGGCTTGGATGTTCTTCCTCAAGACTTCCATCAAGGCATCTTCTTGCTTAGGATAGAGAATGGAGGAAATGATCACCGGGAGGGTGTCATTTGAGCCAAGGAAAGTGTACTTCAATCCTTCAGGAAGTTGTTTCAACTCAAGAAAGGGGGGTGCTTCAAGGGAGTTCTTCAAAGGTGCAGAAATAGAAGGGAGGTCCTGACTTGCGTCCACTAAGGCTAGCTCACACTCTTCATCATCTTCATCATCGTCGTCAGGGAACTCAACAATTGGTTCAAGACCTCTACCTTGAGTGGCAGTCTCAATCCACGCAGGTAGGAACTCTTCAACAATCTCATCTAGGCATTCCACCAAATAACAATCTTCCTCGGTGGCTCCTATCACTTCAGCTGTAGTAGAAGACTTGAAGATGTTCAACCTGATCTTCATGTGCATGAATGTAACATACATGGTCCCAGTTCTCACATGGATCACGACATCAGCTGTGGCTAAGAAAGGTCTCCCCAAGATGATCAACACCTTTCTAGCTTCCTTTTCCATATCAAGAATGATAAAATCGGCTGGGAAGAAGGCAGAAGTATCCTCATCAAGATGGACCAGCACATCACCCACACGCCCTCTAGGCGTCTTCACAGATCGTTCGGCCAACTGTAGAGTGCAATGGGTTGGCCTCAACTCTCCCATTTGGAGCTCAGTAAATAGATCATACGACATCAAGTTTACGCTAGACCCTATGTCAAGAAGAGCCTGGTCTATGCGATGTGGCCCGATGTAGCATGAGATGATGGGAGCACCGGGGTCTTTTCTTTTCTGGGGGATGGTGTGTTGGAGAATGGAACTCACTTGCTCAGTAAGCTTGATCTTCTTAGGTGTCCTCCCTGTTGTCTTTCTTTTGAAGGTGCACAATTCTTTAAGGAACTTTGCATAGGACAGAATTTGCTTGACTGCATCTATAAGAGATACATTGATTTTCACTTGCTTGAAGATCTCCAAAATATCATCCGCATGCTTCAGGATATGGAGGGAGTTGGGAACCCAATCGGTCCAAATCAACAGTATCATCCACTGGTATCACTGGAATCACGGTATAACGGCTCGGTATCACAGTATCACTGCTCGACGTCACGGTATCAACACTGCCTCTTATCATAGTATCATCCATCTACATCTCAGTATCAACCTGCTCAGCCTCAGTGTCATCTCTGCCAACTACTATACCATGGGGACTCTCCAAAGTCCTGCCACTCCTCAACGTAGTCACCACCTTCACATGCTCATGGGTGGTAGGAGAGGGAGCTTGTGGAGGTGGTTGTGGCTGTTGGGGGTGGTGGAGGCCTGTGGTGAGGAGAGTTGGGATTTTGAAGAATGAATTGGGGTTGCGGTTGTTGTTGTGGTGGGGGGTGGTATTGTGGAGGTGGTTGTTGGTAGGTGTGAGGTGGAGGTGGAACATATTGATAATTGAGCGGCGCTTGAGGAGGAGGAGGAGCATAGGGGTTCGGTGGGGCTTGGCAAGATGGTGGAACATAAGAACTCGAAGTGTTCCCTAGAAAAGTCCCATCATTGTTTGGATTTGGCATTGGTTGAGAGGGAAGTCTTCCTTCTTATCTTCTAGCCAAAGAGAGAGAAATCTGATCCAACCTCTGCTCAAGACGGCTTATAGACTGCCCATGTGAATTGACATCCTTTTTGACTTCATCTAGGCTTCTTAGCCTTCCA
Organism: Alisma plantago-aquatica; assembly: GCA_963693085.1. Lineage (NCBI taxonomy): Eukaryota > Viridiplantae > Streptophyta > Magnoliopsida > Alismatales > Alismataceae > Alisma > Alisma plantago-aquatica. Next base: position 321,869,410 of record OY856410.1, read on the forward strand.
AGAACCTCGTCCTCAAACTTGGAGCTGTAGCGTGGCTTCCGCTGCCCCTGTCCTTGCCCATCCTCATTCTGTTGTTTCTAAGAGAAATTTGGGTGGTTCCTCCACTCGGGGGTGTAGGATTGGGACATTGGGCCCTGGTTGTTGCGGCCACCAAAGGAATGTAAAGCGTTAACTTCCTCGTCTACAGTGTCCACAGCCATTGCGGGTTGGCTAGAAGAGCCACCCACTTGATTCTTCATCATCTGCATCATATCTGCCATCATTTTCATCATATCGGGGTAGGTGGCATTACGTGTAGGAGCCACGAAGGACGGTGGAGGAGTGTAGTTCCGGCCACAATGCCCCCCTTTAGTGGAAGCTCGGTGGTGAGAATTCTCGACGAGATGCTCAAACATCGGCCATGAGTCCTCGGGCGGCTTTGCCATGAACGTGCCCCCGCAAGAAGATTCTACGTTGTTTTGGCTTTGCTCCTCAAGCCCGGTGTAGAAGGCCTGAACTAGCTGCCAAAGAGGAACCTCATGATGAGGGAAGTCACGAAGCAACTTCTGGAACCTCTCCCACGCCTCGTGGAAGGGCTCATTCTCTTTCTGGGCGAAAGACGTGATGCACCTTCTCATGTAGGATAACTTGGCGATGGGGAAGAACTTCTTGAGAAACTCGTTCTTCACCTCATTCCAAGTGACCAACTCTGACATCGAGACACACCATTCCTTGGCCTTCTCTTTGAGAGAGAAGGGAAAGAGCGTCCTTCTGATGGAGTCGTCAGTGGTGGTAGGAGTGCGGAATGTAGAGCACGTTTCAAGGTAAGTGTCTATGTGGTGGTAGGGGTTCTCATTCTCCATGCCGAAGTATGTAGGTAGAAGCCCCAAGAGTGCCGATGGGATGGAGAACTGTTGACCGGGCATTTGGTCAACTAGTGTGGCGATGGGGGAGTTGTAGTTCCCCGATGTGAAGTACTCATGAAACGGGCAGTGTGGCGGTGGAGGTGGAACCTCCGGTGGTGGGTCGTTCACAACCATCTCGGCCTCTCAGTGTAGGTTGCGGCGAGCTTGACACCTTCTTCTCCCACTCCCGGGGTCGTAAACCACCAAGTCAGTGCAAGTCGAACGCATGCACAACTATCACCTGTGCAAGTCACAAACAAAAAACAAGGAGCCAAGTTAGCGAACCAATATGCAAGAGTAACACAAAGAATAAATAATAGCAATGGTGAGGGTAAAAGGAAAGGCTAAGCTACACTTCCTAACTAGGCCGAGTGCCTCTATCCCCGACAACGGTGCCAGAAAGCTTGGTGCGCTCCCGCTAGAGGCTTGCAACAAGTGCAATCCACGAGGTCAGGAGGCACGAGATGATGGGATCTTTGCTTTCAATATTTGTATGGTCCCACACTAACTACCTACGTCTACTAAGACACCACGCCCACAAGCGCACGAGATTGTGTCGTAGTATAGGGAGGCAGTAAGTACAGGGTCGATCCACGGAGATAGGGGGGGCACTAGAGTTAGACGGGGTAAGCTACGTTCCTAGTGCAGAGAGTAAGGTTTTTAGGGTTTTAAGGTTGATTGGTTGATTATGCTAATGAGCAAGTAAGAGATGCGAGAAGGAAACTAAATTATGGAAGAGCAAGCAAATTAGTAAATTATGCTATCAAACTAACTAAGTAAGAGAAAGGAGGGCTACACTACTCTAGCAAGGCAAGAAGCAATTAAGAACTAAACTAACCACTAGCAAGATCAAGAGCCTAAGTTAACACTAAAGAGCAAAACTAAGCAATCAACTAAGTTAACCAAAGCAAATGAACTACGCTAGCATTAACAAGCAGCAAACTAGGCAATTAGGGTTTTAAGCAATTAGATGAAGGAGGTGGGCCGTTTGGGAATGTGACCTTGACATTAGTTGGGGGATGTCACCATAATAAGCAATTGACATATTTCATTCTAGATTACCAAACCAAACAACAAGGTGGGTGTTATGAGAATGTACCCTAAACTACTAATTGGAGAACTAGGGCTTGGTGTAATTCTCATAGGACGTACCAAGTCTAGGTCTCTAGGATAAGTGGTATTAGTCAATTGAGGACCAAGGGTAAGGATGGGAGTAGAGATGAGGATATTTTACCTCATGCCACTAGCCACCTCAGCCTTTAGGAAATCCTAGGCAATTGCACTAACCACACTTATACTAGTCACTTAGTACTCACATTTGCATGTAGGAAGAAGGGGATTATGTAGGAAGATAGGGGGCTAGCTAGGGATCCGAATTAAGGACCTAGGAGCCAATCCTATGATAGCTACATAGAAACCAACACCCTAGAGGCAAATGTCTTCAAGCACCACAAGGCAAGCAATTAATGTAATTAAGCAACAACCACATGCACAAGTAATGGGAAATGAGACACAAGAAAAGGCAATCATCATAGAAATGAAATATGTTCATTACAAATTATATTCCCCCAACATGGTATCACAGTCACATTTTTGCCCCAAACAGCCCACCCAAGGGGGCTTAGCTATACATGATCAAACTAGGAATAAAGAAGAAGGGAAAGAGAGTAGGAAACGCCATGGATGCTTGATGTAGCTCGACCTCCTTCACCTCCTTGCTGTTGGCCACGAACCTCCTCCTCCAAAGGTGCCCAAGAGCATGGAAATGGTGGAATGGATGGATAGAAACCTAGAGAAACTAGGTTTCTATGGTGGAAATGAGTGGAAAGTGGGTGGAAATGGGATTAAATGTAAGGAAGTAGGTGGATGGGAGTAATGGAGGCAAGGGAGCAGCTGGGGGCGACTAGGAGGTGCTCTCCCTCGAGCCCTAGAAGCAACTAGTGCTTATATAGGAGCTAGGGCTAAGTGGGGGAAAAATAGGAAAAATAATGGAAAGTTGTATAGGGTAGGTGACCACCACAGTCGTGGTGGATGTGCCACAGCCGTGGTGAGGGTAGTGGGGGACGATCGTGGGGTGGTGAATAAGGTCGTGGGGTGAAGGAAGTGGTGAGATGGTGGTGGCCACGGCCGTGGCAGAGTGCCACGGCCGTGGTGGGTAACACGACCATTTTGGAGGAGTTGGAGCTGACCGTGGGGCGGGGCCACGGGCGTCTTGATCAACATCGGCCACAGTCATGGCGACTCGGCCACAGTCATGGCAGTGAGGCAAATTCCCTATTGGTGACTGACTTCTTGCAATTTAATTCCCACGACCGTGGTAGGGTGCCACGACCGTGTTCTCTTCTCCTGACCACGACCGTCCTGATGGCCACAGTCGTGTTGTATTTAGTGACCACAGTCGTGGCTGGGAGGCCACGGTCGTGGGTGATCTATGGAATTCCCTGTTGCAACCTGTTGGACTTTGGCAATAAAGCCACGACCATGGCATTGTGGCCACGGCCGTGGTGAGGCTCGACTTCTTGATTTCTCTTCTAACTTTGTCATTTTCAGATGTCTTTGCTCGGGGATGATTCTTGGCCACTGGAGGTAGGTTGAGGGAGACTTTGGGGCCTTCTTTGGGTCCCTCCTTCTCTCTCTTCCATCTAAGCACGGTCCAAGTTCCTGAAAAACAGTGCAAAGAACATCCATAAGCATATTTGCAATGATAATCATATTGGGGAGAATAACACGTAATTCTAATGCATTTGAATGTGATAAAGGTACAGAATGACACGAGATACAACCCTAGAATAGGGTTGGATCACCGAGGCACAAGGACCATATCAGTTTGGTCATCATCAACCTCAAGATTACCATCATCAAACCCTAATAGATCAAGAGAGTTGGCTCACCTCTCAACAACCAAGAGAGAGGGGTTTTGCACAACCTCCATCACATATCGGGCAACAAGGTGGATCATCCCCTTATCGGTCAAGATTCAAACCTTCACTAGGTCAACGTCCAACCAAGGCTCACCTCTCAAATCCATGGTGAGAGAAGGGTATTTCCCAAGCAACTAGAGCATAGACTCACCTCTCGACAACCAAGTGAGAGGGGTTTTGCCTACACCACTAGATCTTGAACTCACTTCTCAAAACCAAATGGGAGATAAAGGGGTTTTGCCCATGGAACCCTAAACTCAAGGTTCGGCCACAAGGTCTAAGAACACATCAACAACATGACCACTATATATATAACAAGATAAAAGGGTACACACTAGGGCAAGAAACATATCTAACAAGATGCATGGCCAATCAAGATGACATATAAACATGCAACCTGAATAAGAAGTAGTATAGCTAGGGTTAGGTGTTATGTAACCCACCTAAAGCAAGCTCCAAGCTCCTAGAACCAAGCTTCCAAGCTCCAAGTACCACCTTCAGCCACCTCAAGAAGAAAAGCAAAGCTCATAACCACCATGGCCGAAGATCAAGCAAGAAGGAGAAGAAGGTGCTAAGGAAAGAGGGGGAGATTCTCACTACAAGAAGAGAAGCAAGACACACTCTAGGGTTCGGTCACCACTAGAGGAAGAAGAAGACTCCGCCAAGGAGATCGACCACCAAGCTAGCTCTACCAAGGAGAGGTATCATTCACCAAGGAAAAAGGAAGGCAACTAAGGAAGTAAAGGGATCCCAAGCAAGAGAAAGGAGAGACATATATAGAAGAGGGTGAAGGGGAGACTAAGGCAAGGTGTCGCCCAACCTAGGGACACTTGTCCATGGGGCAAAGCCACCTACTATCTCGCCAACCACCACATGTCCAAATAATTTGTCACATGCAAGAAACAAGCACCAAGTGTCCACAAGGGGGTGACACAAACGATGCTAGGTCAAAGAAGGTTACTTGGCCGATACACCTCATGGGCAACACACCACTTGCCCGACGCAACCACCTGGACGATACACCATGGCTGTCACAAGGCACCATGCTCACCCTTGCCCGATACAAGGCCCAACAAAGCTAGACAAAGCTCAAACAAGGCTCAACAAGGCAAAACAAAGCCAAAAGCTACTCAAACCATGAACCCAACCCATCCTATCAACCCTAGAGGATGCAAGGAGAGAGAGAAACATCTCTCAAGGTGTCAAGCTTGCACATCAACCCTAAAACTTGGGTTATTTGCAAGTTGCACCTCCAACTCTCAACAAAGCACAAACAAACCCTAATCACCATTTGAGGTGATTAGCAAGCATCTAAATACAAGGTTTAGGCAAAGCAAATAGGGTAAGCCCAAAACGAAGGTCAGGGTCCTTACAAGCCATAAACCTCTACAAAGGGATTTCGCCACCGAAATCTGAAGAGAAAAGCAAGGGATACTTCCTTCTCATCTCTTCCTCGAGCTCCCATGTGGCTTCCTCAATGCCACAATGATGCCAAAGAACCTTCACAAGCACCAAACTTCTTTACTCTTCTGTCAAGAATCATCACTGGACCTTCCTCATAGGTCACATCGTCATCAAGCTCAACCTCAACTAGTTGTATCACTGTCATGGTGTCTGGATGACTTTTCTTCATCATACTGACATGAAATACCAGATGTAACCTATGCAACTCTAGCGGCAGTTCTAACTCTTAAGATACCTTGCCAACACATGCTATTACTGGATATGGCCCCATATACCTGGGTGCCAAGTTGCCTTTCCGTCCAAACCTCAACACGCTTTTCCATGGTGAGACCTTAAGATACACTTTGTCTCCCACCTGGAACTCTAGAGGTCATTGACGATTATCTGCATACGACTTCTGTCTATCCTGTGCCGCTTTCAACTATTGCTGTATCACTTTGATCTTCTCTGTTGTCTACTGCACTAACTCAAGACGCAAAAGCTGATACTCGCCTGACTCATGCCAGCACAAAGGAGATCTGCACTTCCTTCCATATAAATCCTCATAAGGAGCCATGTCGATGCTCCGCTGGTAACTATTGTTGTAGGCAAACTCTATCAAACTGAGATGCACGTCCCAACTGCCTAGGAACTGCAAAATGCAAGCTCAGAGAAGATCCTCCAAAGTCTAAATAGTCCTTTTAGACTTCCATCTGTCTGTGGGTGGAAAGCGATACTGAACCTCAACTGCATTCCCAATGCTTTGTGCAACTGTTCCCAAAAACTACTTGTGAACTAGGGTCCCGTGTCAGAGACTATCGTTGCGGGCACACCGTGCAAACGCACTATCTCATCCACATACACTTGAGCAAGCTTCTCTGCTATATACGTTGTCTTCACAGGTATGAAATGAGCAGACTTTGTCAACCTATCCACTATCACTCAAATGGAATCATGATTACTAGCTGTCCTTGACAGACCAACTATGAAATCCATGATTATATGATCCCATTTCCACTGCGGTATCAACATGAGTTGCAATGTACCGGCTGGCTTTTGATACTCAGCCTTAACTTGTTGGCATATCACACACCTAGCCACAAACTCGACTACATCTCTCTTCAAGCCAGGCCACCGATACATGTCCTTTAGATTATGATACATCTTGGTGACACCTGGATGAATGGCATACATCGAGGTGTGCGCTTCCTTGAGCACTAGCTTTCTCAGATCATCAACATCGGGGACCACCATCCTACCATGATAGCAAACTAGTCCATCCTCGGACTCATGGAACCCATCACGCTTTTTGCTGCCAAACTCTGATCTTATCAACTGAACTGAAGCATCTGCCTGTTGTGTGTCTTTGATCTGCTGTCTCAACGTAGGCTTTACTTGCATCTGTGCCAACAATCCTACCAACAAGGAGACTTCCAACCGTACATTCATCTGCCGCAAAGAGACAAGCATATCCCGCCTATGGCATACCAAGGAAATCAACTGTGCCTTCTTCATAGGAAGAGAAGAAGACTTCCTACTAAGAGCATCAGCTACCACACTCGCCTTACCAGGATGATACTCAATGGTGCAATCATAATCATTGATCAACTCCATCCAGTAATAATGTTGTATGTTCAACTCACTCTGTGAGAAGATGTTCTTCAAGTTCTTATGATCCGTAAAGATCTGACACACTTCCCCATAGAGATAGTGTCTCCAAATCTTTAACACATGGACCACCACTTCCAGCTCCAAATCATTTGTTAGATAATTCTCCTCATGCTTCTTAAGTTGTCACGAAGAAAAAAAAACCCACATGATCTTCCTGCATCAGCACACATCCTAAGCCTTTCTCGGAAGCATCGCAGAAAACAACATAGCCTTTCCCAGGCTCTGGAAGCACCAACACTGGAGCACTAGTCAGCTTCTCCTTCAAACTTTGGAAAGCTTGCTTACAATGGTCATGCCAAACAAGAGCAATGGCCATCCCAAACAAAAGGTACATCCTTCCTGGTCAATTTTGTTAGTGGCAACGCGATCACACTAAAGTTTCTTATAAACCTTCGGTAGTATCCTGCTAAACCCAGAAAACTACGAACTTCTGTTGGTGTATTTGGTTGCTCCCAATCTGCAACTGACCCCCTTCTTGGGGTCTACTCTAACTCCTTCTGTAGATATCACATGATCCAAGAAAGTTACTTCTTTCAACCAGAACTCGCACTTACTAAACTTGGCATACAACTAATGTTGGCGTAGAAGAGTCAATGCTTGTCGAAGATGATGTTCATGCTCTCTACTATCCCAACTATAGATCAAGATGTCATCTATAAAAACTACAACAAACTGATCTAGAAATGGACGGAACACTCTGTTCATCAAATCCATGAAAGCAAAAGGTGCATTGGTTAGCCCAAACAGCATAACCACGAATTCAAAGTGATTATACCTCATCCTAAAAGCTGATTTTAGTATGTCCTCATCCATAATTATTAATTGATAATATCCAGACCGTAGATCGATCTTTGAGAACACTGTAGCACCACACAACTGATCAAACTGATCGTCTATCCTCGGTAATGGGTACTTGTTCTTGATCGTAACTTTATTCAACTTCCGGTAATCTAGGCACAAATACATCAATCCATCCTTCTTCTTTACGAAGAGGACTGGAGAACCCCATGACGACGTGCTTGGTTTGATGAATCCTTTATCCAGCAACTCTTGTAACTACTTCTTCAACTCTATCATCTCAGCTGGAGCCATCTTATACGGTGTCTGAGCAACTGGATGTGTTTTTGGAACCAGATTGATCTCAAAGTCAATCTCTTAAGGCGGGGGAACACCGGGGAACTCATCGGGAAACACATCCACAAACTCTTAGATAACATGCACCTCCTCAAGGCTAGGACTTTTTGCAATGGTATCCACAACATGAGCTAAGAATGCCTTACACCCTTGCCGCAACAACTTCTCTACCACCATAGATGATACTAAACATGTCGAAAGGATCTTTCTATCTCCCTGGAAGATCTACTTCTCACTATCATCATCAAATACTACTTTCTTGGAACCACAGTCCCACAACCTTATACTTTTCTAAGGTATCCATCCCAAGGATCACATCAAATCCATGCATATCAAGTGGTATCAGATCCACTTGGATATTGTGTCCTGAAAAAGATAGAACACAAGATGGACACACTTCTCGAAGCAACATGGGTCCAACTAGAGAGGTTTCTAACAACAAGCTATCTTTCTTATAACTAACAGGTAAAAAAATAGCTATCAAGCGTATTACATGTGATAAAAGAGTGCGTAGCACCCGGGTCAACCAGAATAGATATAAAGTAAGAACAAGACAAATCAGAATGAAATAAGTCCATCTGACCTACCACCACTTGCGTGTTGACTATTGCCTCCGGCTGACTCATAGCATAGAATCGAGCCATTTCTTGCTGTCATTCACGTACTCTACTTCCTTGGGAAGATGATCCCGCTTGCGATGCTTGACCGTGTCCTTTCCCTCTTTTACCACTAGACTACTTTCTATCTGACCCTTACTGATTCTGCCTCGACTATTATATCACCTCAACATCTCTCTTTGGGTAATTTGTCCTACAATGCCCAACCTGACCACAAAGATGACATGATTGGTCTCTCTATTGTGGCCTAGATGACCCTGTCACTGCCACTGAAGCTGTACTGTGGGCTTTGGATGGCGAAAATCCACACCCTCTTCCCTTACTCGGAGACCACTGTGATGGCGTACTAGAACCTTGTAACACAGAAGGTGAAGAAAACCTTGGCTTCTTGAAGCCATCAAACCTCTGTCTCGAGAACTGAGCATGCCTTTTCTTGGTCATGGACTCTCTCTTCTCCTTAATAAACCATTCTATCCTACATATAGACTCCACAAATGTGGCGAACCGCTCCCAGTTCTCCAAAGCAGCAACAAGTGTTGCCAACTCAGTGCTCAAACCTTTCTCAAACCGTCTAATTCTCTCATCATCTGTCATCGCCATGTAAGGACAAAACCTCAGTAGATCCATAAACTTGGCTTCATACTCGGTGATGCTCATCGATACTTGGTGCAAATGCTCAAACTGGTTGATCTTCTCATCCAGATACGTCTTCGGGAAGTATCCGCTGATGAACTCCCACCAGAAGACATCCCAACAGATCACCTCACCGGGATGCTTCTCCTCCGCGATGGCCCACCAATGGCCTGCACTACCTTTTAGAAGGTAGACACCATACTTGACTTTTTCTGCTTTTGGGATGTCAAGGATCCGAAAGGCCTTCTCAAGACCTATCAACCACAGATCTGCATCCGCTGGATCAACCGTTCCGACATAATCTAAAGCTCTGATTCGGCAAAGCCGCTCAAAGGTCTTCCCAATACCTGATGTTTCACCATGGGGTGCTTGTGCTCTTGGCAGAGGCACTGACAACCTTTCCACCATGAGATTCATCATAGCCATTAACTGCCTCATAAGATGCTGATAGGTAGGGTTTTCAATAATGGCTGGGTCAAGTTGGGGGACCTCAGGCACTCGATCTTCATGTGCCTACACTCTTGCTCTATTAAATGCTGCATCATCACTGCTCTCGGCAGCATGTTCTTCATGGTTTCCAAACATCTTTAAGCTTTATCTTCCACTTAGGGTAGAAGGTTATTGTAAAAAAATCTAGAAAACTCACAAGAACAGACACAACCCTAGTCCTAGATCCATGTAGACTCAGTGAACCTAGAGCTCTGATACCAAACTTCTAAAATGACATCCCGCTATCACACAACTCTACAGACTACGAAATGTCATGCGAGAACGTGCGGAAACACCATAAACCACATATTACCAAAACCATAGGTTAATTAAAACTGATTGCAGAAAGCAGATAAAAGAGAAATATTACATTGAGATCCTCATTCTACAAGGAAACATGTTATATAAATATACATAACCTTGATATATGTCCACATCTTATAGGAACCAGCTGTCCTGTCAGGACAGGAGTTCATCACCTATTTATACATACATAACGAGCCACATCAGGCCAGCAGTAGGATATACAAAGCTACATCAACTATACATCATAAAACATCATCAAAACACCTCCGAGGACCTGAGAGTACAGGGATGACTCTAGGACTCTACTACAAAACAACTAAAACAACTACATATCCATCTCTTTCCTTCTACTGCCCTTCTTGCTGCTCGACCGCACCCTCACAACCACCACCATGTCTAGCGCGATCACCTAAAATGGCTGTAAACCAGCGGGGTGAGACACACAGTCCCAGCGAGAAACATAACTCCCACCAAAACTATAAAACTTTAGAAATAGTAGGTAAAGCAGATAACTGATATCAGCAGATTATAAGAGAAACATCCTAAGTAGAACATATTTTATTAAAAATCTTACCAGGGTATCCAGGAGGCATATGACCAGATATTCTTTATGGAACATGATTGATAAGATAAGCTTTATAAGAACTTATCACAAAATATAATGATCGTACATATAACTGCAAGGTATAACTAGATCAATTATACAAGCAAGGCCTCAATCAATGTTCCGTGTTTTACCCTAAGCTGTATATACTATTCGGCTAGATTATGTATTATCATGCCCTGAGAAAGTGAGACGTACTGCTCAAATCCAACCATCGATTGCGAAGCACAAGCTGGTGCCATACAATGCGTAACGTCCAGGCCCACTGCCCAAGGCTCTATTATAGTTTCAAGAATGATGAATGGCCCCACAAACCACCACTAGCCTTAACTGCGCCTCTTAATCTCACTCACGTGGAGGCCAAGATCAACTTACCGATTGGTCACCCATCCTAGTACTACTCCAAGCCGAGCACGCTTAACTATGGAGTTCTTTAGTGATGGGCTCCCGGAAAAGGAGGTGCACCTTGGTGATATGGGTAGTCCAATCATTCCTTATAAAATCATTTTATCCGAGGCCTCAAATCCTGGGATGTTACAAAATCCCCCACTTAGACTCTTGACGTCCTCGTCAAGGCTCAACTATAAGGCCTCATAATCTCTTCCCCATTTTAGTGCAGACCCACAATGGCCCATGGACACCCAATTCCCGATCACGGAATACCAGCGCAAGGGTGGCTACGTCAACCATGGACAACCCTTTCCTACATGCCTGGACCGCACGGCTCAAGACTGGCATGCCATGTCCATGTGGGCCCCACCTACTGGAGGGGAATCGACTCTGATACCATTTGTAACGTCCGATCCCACTGCCCAAGGCTATAGTAGAGTTTCAGGAATGATGAATGGCCCCACAGACCACCACTAGCCTTAACAAGGGTGGCTACGCCAACCATGGACAACCCTTTCCTACATGCCTGGACCGCACGGCTCAAGACTGGCATGCCATGTCCATGTGGGCCTCACCTACTCGAGGGGAATTGGCTCTGATACCATTTGTAACGTCCGGACCCACTGCCCAAGGCTATAGTAGAGTTTCATGAATGATGAATGGCCCCACAGACCACCACTAGCCTTAACTGCACATATTAATCTCACTCACGTGCAAGCCAGGACCAGCTTCTCGACTGGTCACCCATCCTAGTACTACTCCAAGCCAAGCACGCTTAACTATGGAGTTCTTTAGTGATGGGCTCCCGGAAAAGGAGGTGCACCTTGGTGATATGGGTAGTCCAATAATTCCTTATAAGATCATTTTATCCGAGGCCTCAAATCCTGGGATGTTACACAAGGTCAATGGAAGAACCAAACTCCACGACCTCACCACCTCGTGGTCAGTGCATGAGTGCTTAACAAGTAGGACCATAGTCTCATGCTTAGGTGGCCGCAGCCACACAGGGCCAGGCTACCCTCTGCCTAACCCACCTTGGTATTGGTATCGACGCTAGTGATCAGAGCCACGAGCCTATTCACTGTGCACCATAATCATTGAGCCATGGGTCTAGTCACCATGCTCTTATCACACATCCTGAGCCATGGGTCTGTTCACCATGCTCTTATCCCACATCCTAAGACATGGGTGTTACAACCCCAACTTTTGGGTTCATTTGGTGAGAAATATACTTTCTCATATTAAAGATATTGTTGATTGCTTGTTTGATTGTATTGAATATTAATGCTTGGACATCAAGTTGCTCTAGATCAGGTATGTGGTTACACTTATGGTTAATCACTTTAGTTGCATGGCGATTCTTGAACGTTTTATCGGTTTCCTAAAAATAACTGCTTGGATGACTTTCATTTCATTCAACTATAAAGTGACTATGACTATCACCATAAGTATGCATACATGACTAACTCAGATCGTGGTCCTCCTCTATGGCTTTGTAAAGTCTAAAAAAAGGGTAACCTAGAGCAAGGTCTAGGTTATCAAGAGTTAGGGATTGGGCTACCTACGTGTAGTTCCATGCAACTCTTTAGAACACCATGAGTTAAGGAGTGGGCTACCTACGGGTAATGCCATGTGACTCAACCCTAGAATCTGGTTCACTGGTTAGGTAGGATCATGAGGGGTTAAATGGGGATCTACCATAAAGAAGGTAGCATCCAGGTCCACTGCAGGGACAACGTAGAGGTTAGGGTATGTAAGGATTGAGTAGTTATGTTGAAAATGAAAAGTTGTTTGTTAAATCATATTTGATTGCAATATCTTGTTATCATAGTTGCACGATTATTGTTTCCCCCACATACCGGCTTTATGCTGACTGACGTTTTGTTTTTCGGCATTTTAGGTATAAGTGAAAAGAACAAACAGTAAAGTGGCATATGTGGAATTAAATATGGATTAAAGTTTAAAGGGGGATTAGTTAGAATAGACTCCATGTGGATAGAAGCAGATATCCAAGTTTTTGAAAAAGGTATGAAAGGTTTAATTTAATTACAGCCTTTCAATTTAGTTTAGTAGAATTTGATATTTATTATTGATTATTTGTCGAATGTTTGATATAGAAATTGGGATAACGACTCTGACCTCTTGGTCTCCCTTAATTGGGGGTTACTGGGAGGCGGGGTCATTACATTTGGTATCAGAGAATAGGTTCCTCATTTAATCTTTAATAATTATTAAATTTTACAAACTCTGTAGAACCCAAGGGAGTTATTATAGGAATTTCCAAAAGACAAAGGTGTCTAGAAAAGGATCACGTCCAGGGGTTGGCAAGATTTTCCTCTGCACTGCTAGTCAAAATATGAGGACTCTCAGATTAGTGTGATTGCCTGGCCAATGTCTCAGGATTGGACTCGAAATAAGATACCTTTAGGACTCTCTCATCTTGTTCATCCTTTCTCAACTCAAATTCTATTAAGGATTATAATGATTAGAGTTTTTCTCTCTTTTCCTCACCCTCTTGAGATATGGGTAAGGTTGATAATGTTTAAGGAATCCTCCACCAAATTAATAAAAAGCATGTAAATAAGATGTCATGGACATAAGCTTAATAGATTAAGTGTAAAAGAATAGATACATGCTTAGGTCATATGACATAAGTTGTCATGCCCTCAGGAGAGACCTGAGGCCATACCTTCTTGTCAGGAGGATAAGTAAATAGAGTTAGTCTTGGAGGTAGAGACCTCCATTATAATTAGAGACCTAGCACATCCTCTGAGGACGATGCTAGCCCTAACCCTAAGTGGCGAGATGACATGATGAGTTAGATGTCATGGTAGACCAGGTGAGTGGACATGCTTTTACATGACCATGACGTTATGAGCCATGTGAGGTTGGATGACCTAGTACCTTTGGCGACCCAATCCTGGGAAGGGTCGTGCATGTTAGAGTGAAGGATAGCTCCTTCTTTGATGAGGTTAGAGAAGAACCTATGGAAACCCCATGAGATTATATGAGCTTGGAATAGTAGAAACCCATAGTACGTCAGTAGTCTATAACCCTGGCTAAGGGAGTATGAGGATAGCTTATGAGATAAGCATAAAGATAATCTTGAGCGAACATAAGTTTGAACATAGGCTTCACCATGTAGAGGTATGCTTGTGAGCTTGATCCATCTTCATGAAGAGAGGACCTCTAGTAGTTAGGTTGTTTGTAGGGTTAGCTCTAGAGAGAGAGAGAGAAGGACCCCAAGCAAGAAGGTTGGAAGCCTAGACTTCGAGATATGAGGAACAATGGTGAGTTGAGGATGATGTGACCTAAGTAGATGATAGTGGTTGCCTCATGCTTGATCCTTGGAGGCTGATGATATCTTGGTTGTCTATAGAGGAACCACACCCTAAAGAGAGGATGAGACTTTTTGTACCTATGTGCCTATGGTATAGGTGTTTACCTTATGAGATAGATAGAAGAGTTCTTAGACCCTGAAGGGGTTCAATAACAGGTTGTGAGGCCTTATACCTTATTATGACATGAAGTGCATGTCATACCTTATACATGTTTGGTTTGTGGTTAAGAGGTTGAGCAGATAATTGGACATCAGAGAAGTGAACCTAGGGTTCCTAGGCCTAGGAGGGGAAGTGGTGTACCTGATACTTAGGACAAGGTTTGAGTTTCTATAGATTTGAGCATGGTACTCCTCATGTCTAGAGGAAAGGGAAACCCCTTAAGTTTAAGGTATGTTTGATGAACCCCTCATAGCTAAGTTGATGACATGGGAAGGTATGATCTCGATCCATCATTGAGGAAAGAGAACAAGTATGACCTACCATGGTTTAGCAGGTGGCCTTCTTGTTCCTTAGTTGCTTGATAGGGCTAAGCACACTCATGTGTATGTAAACCCTAGACAAAAGGAAGTTTGTGACCTTGTTGTCAAGAGTTGTAGTTTCCTCCCATCCTGGGAGAGGGACCCTTTGGTAGGGTGTATACCAGTTTTTTGGGTTTTCAGAAAACCTAAAGAGGTGTCATAGGATCTTGAGAAGCTAAGTGAAAAGTACATGATATGAGGATGAACCTGTAGACCCATAGATAACCATCTATAAGTGCATGTGGATGTGTTACCATGAAGGTAACCGGTATGGCGCCTGACCAAGGTAGGCAGGTTGCCATGACCCCTTTGAAAGGATGAAAGTCAGCCCATGAATGTAGAGAGAGACGATGAAGGCTTGGGTAAGGTTCTAAGTTGAACATGTACTATGTTAGAATCCTAAGTCTATCCTAGGGTCAGGTAGGGATAAGACTGATGGAAGTAGGAGTTGCCTAATCCCCTAGTTGCTCATGACCATAGGGTTGGGAGGTAACAACTATCATTGTCTGAGAGCCATGGGTTAGGTGATTAATCACCTTCATGAACTCATAGGACCCAAAGGGCAGATGAGTAGGGCACTCTCTGGATGCATAAGGGAAGAGGGATGACTCCAAAAGTGTCGGCACCCTACAGACCTAGAGGAGATGACGAAGGATTGTGTGTGGACCCAAGTAAGTTCGAGACAAGTTTTCCATGTAAGTAACTTTGGTATCGAGATGTTTGTGATGTAGATACATACGTGGCACATTTCAACTTAGATTTAAAGGTGTACTGGTAAGGTGGGGTGTACCATCTCTACTCTTGGAACATGAAGAACTATGTATTTGGACTACATCCAAATGCTTATTTTCTCTTGTTATAGGAGTGAGAGATAGGACAGTACGCTTGCCATACACCAAGAATAAAAGATGATGTGAGTTGGAATGTTGCTATGAGGTATGAGGACAGAGATGATAACATGCCCTTGTGGAGTGAACGATACATGAATGGTTTACAAACACTAAGAGAATAAGGTAGTCATCTTATGAGGATGTTTTTAGCATGAGCTATATGGAAATTTGCAAGTGTTACAAGGTTGAGGTTGATAACCAAGAGAATAAGCTCATGGTTTTCTTGATGAAGATAGACTTAGAGCTGAGATGAGATAATAAGTGGAATACATGGAGGTGTATGTCTTCAACTTTACCTAACACCTAAGGATGTGAAGTGGTAATGGATTCTCTGGATGAGATGCAGCTGCCTAGTTCAGCTAGAGGCTAGAAGAAGTTGTTATGCTAACCCTAAGTTTGAAAAAGAGATAAGTTGGGCTAACACTTAGAGGTAACATGACCTGTTTAACAAGTTAATGGGTGTTTGGTTAGGCGGCCTAGGATTTGATGCAATGAAAGGATGGTTGTAAAACCTCAGATGCACTTCTCTGGAAAGGAAGGTGATGAAACCCTGAATAGAGTGGTTTAGGGTTTTTGAGTAATCGATCTTGAGGAATCATGACATATGCGAGATCATGATACAAGATCACCATATACCGTGGTACTACAAAGATAGTAAGTGATAGTAGTACTTTGGATGCCGAAGATGAAGTTGTATGTGGTTTGTTACCATGCATGATAGGAGGTAAAGGACGAACACCAGTTACCTAGTGTAATGATATAGAAGTTAAGAATCCTCGAGAAGGAATGGGAGTTCATCACTATGGATGTTGTAAGTCTCCCCTAGACCAAGGAAGGTCAAGATGCAATATGGGTTATGGTAGATCGCCTTACCTAGTTGACGTGAGAAAGAAAGATTACTATCAAGGGACAGATCCGGTTGAACCACATATGAGAGAGATGGTTCAACTACACCATGATGCGATTTCAAAAGTTCTTGATTATAACCTAAAGATACACTTTCATAAGATGGAAGTAGATACATGAAGAACTCGATGTTAGTACAGTTTATCACCCCTAACTAATGGTTAGTATGATACATACTAGAGGGTCTGATGACAGCATGTGTGCTCGTTCAGGGTGATACATAGAGACAGTTCTTTGTAAGATGTGATGATAACAACGATAGCCTATATCGAGATGTAAAGAAGCTCTGTAAGGGAGGTTGTGTCGGTCACCACTTCATTAAGATGATGTTGGTGAGGGGACCTCACAAAGGTCAAGAAAGGACCACAGTCTATGCAGATGAAGTCGCTTTGATCATGCAATGGCTGAAAGGAGCCAAAGGACGACATGAGTTGTAATCTGATGCAAAGTAGACTGACATGCAGTTCACTATGGGGGAATATGTGGCGTGAAATCTGACCCCTCTAAGTTATCGCTAAGAGAGATGAGTCCCTAATGCATGGGTTCTTTTGACATGGTTTGGTGGAGAAGGTTAAGTTTGGCCTTACACCTCAGGATAATGTGATGTGTGATGAGTTCCATGAGTCCAATTTAGAGAACTATGTGAGGTACACAGACCATGTACGGACCAAATGAACCTAGTGAGCCCCAAGGGAGGTTGAAATGACCTGAGTCACCTATGAGGATGCCAAGGTGAAAGAACTCAGAGAAAAGAATATGTGATGATAAAGATTCTTTGGAAGCACCATGGATAGGGAAAAGCCACATAGGGGCCAATGATGGATATGGAAAAGTCTTATCCTGAATTATTTTGTTTGCTTGATGGAATTTTGAGGACAAAATTCCTATAAGAGGGGAAGGATGTTACAACCCCAACTTTTGGGTGCATTTGGTGAGAAATGTAATTTCTCATATTAAAGATATTGTTGATTGCTTGTTTGATTGTATTGAATATTAATGCTTGGACATCAAGTTGCTCTAGATCAGGTATGTGGTTACACTTATGGTTAATCACTTTAGTTTCACAGCAATTCTCAAACGTTTTATCGGTTGCCTGAAAATAACTACTTGGATGACTTTTATTTCATGCAACTATAAAGTGACTATGACTATCACCATAAGTATGCTTACATGACTAGCTCAGATCTTAGTCCTCCTCTGTGGCTTTGCAAAGGCTAAAAAAAAGGGTAACCTAGAGCAAGGTCTAGGTTATCAAGAGTTAGGGATTGGGCTACCTACATGTAGTGCCATGCAACTCTTTAGCACACCATGAGTTAAGGAGTGGGCTACCTATAGGTAGTGCGATGTGACTCAACCCTAGAAACTAATTCACTAGTTAGGTAGGATCATGAGGGGTTAAATGGGGATCTACCATAAGGAAGGTAGCATCCAGGCCCACTGCAGGGACAACACAGAGGTTAGGGTATGTAAGGATTGAGCAGTTATGTTTAAAAGGTAAAGTTGTTTGCTAAATCATATTTGATTGCAATATGTTGTTATCATAGTTGCACGATTATTATTTCCCCCACATACCAGCTTTATGCTGACCGATGTTTTGTTTGTCAAAATTTTAGGTACAAGTGAAAAGAACAAACAATAAAGTGGCATATGTGGAATTAAATATGGATTAAAGTTCATAGGAGGATTAGTTAGAATAGACTCCATGTGGATAGAAGTAGATATCCAAGTTTTTGAAAAAGGTATGAAAAGTTTAATTTTATTAGAGCTTTTAAGTTTAGTTTGGTATAATTTGATAATTATTATTGATTATTTGTCGAACCTTTGATCTGGAAATTGGGATAACGACTCTGACCTCTTGGTCTCCCTTAATTGGGGGTTACTGGGAGGCGGGGTCGTTACAATGGTCCTATTGACCATGCTCTTTCATATTGAGCCACGGGCCTGAAACCATGCTCTAGAGTCTACAACTGAAGTTGCACTCTAATCCTCCTATTTTTGTCTAGGAGAAACCACACATATTCAACAATATGCGCTTCCAGATTAACCCACAGGAGAACCTGTTTCACCATCACCAGCTACTGACGATGAAGGATCTATGGCCAGGGAAAACTACATGATATGTTCCACTATAATTAATTAGTATATTTTAAGTGGATTATTGAGGCAATTAAGTTGTAAAACATAAATAGCATTGAGTTGCATTATTACCATGGGATCTCAATACCTCATCACAGAATGCCACTGTGTGACGTCCCCCGAATTTTGATTTCTCCAAACCCTATTGGGAATGAGATGTCAGAATCTGAAAACATCATCCAATCATATCAGAAAGCGATGCGGAAGCATAATACGCATACATGAACATACAACCATAACATTCTCAACATTCAACATGTAAATGTATACAACATGAATTATTACACAATGGTTTACAATTACATATTGAATGAAAATTCTACAATCTAAGAACATGTATGCTAAACTAGGATCTACACAATAGGTACAACCTGAACAGTGCTCACTTCACATCTTTTATCCCACGCTATCTCTGAACCTAAAACATACGTGAAACAATGAATCAACACACAAGGTGTTGTGCACGTGGGTAGAAAGATACATACTAATATTCTTGCATAATTGAAATAATCTTGAGAAAGAAAGAGTAAAAGAAAACATTATTTAAAGTGATAATTAGGTAAACATTCCTTTTATTGCATTCACTTTGATGCGGTTGTACTACACATACTTGCACTTGACGTACATCTAGTGTGGGTAATAGAATATCATCATACATATAACATGGGCCAAGGAATCATACATCCATGTTAGGCAACATACATCCACACCAGGCTATGTGCTCTAGTAGCTACAACCCATCATAATCATTTATATTTCTCTTAAATTTGGCAAAGTATAACTCATACTAGTTCAACCAAGCAATCATATCCAAATACGAGCATTCAAGATATCACATATCATAGGCAACTAGAAAACTAGTCTTATACTTAATAAAAACCCACGTACCTGAGTTCAGAGATTTCTAATCATTCTTGCTCATCTAGATATCTGGTCATCACCTGGTTAAGACAAGACCACATACTATCATCAGATTATCATCCTCTTAATCCTAGACATGATCATTTTAGGGTTTATCTTAGTTCATGATGTTATTTCCATCATTACTCCTCTTGACTTATTAGAATATTTACTGATCTTATATTCCAGATTAAGATGCATAACTTGATTATTTCATTGCATATAAATGTGTGCACGTATTAACCTTAGGTTAAATGTATTAATCATGTTAGGATTTATCATCATTTTAGGATAATTTAACATGTAACATTATTTATATGCATATCTATGATATAAAAATTAAATGTGAGGTTTCGCGTATTGATATGAATCTATACTGAAAATTTCAACATTTAATAACCATATATGTATTTTCTAGCTTTCATTTAGGGTTATTTTCCCTAAATATCTATTTGAATTATTTCATATAATTTCATGAATCAAAATTATAATCACATGCCTTAGGTGGATAATAAACATGGTTTAGGATTTAGTGACATGTTCCGATAATTTTTAGGACATGGTTTGATACTTATTTCTAATGAAACAAGTGTAATACAAGTCTTATATTAAATCACTGATATTTAATCATCAAAAGGCTGATATTATGCTTTCATGATGTTCTACTCATTTTTCTGAACGTTTGGGTATATTATTTGCATTTATCTGATAAGCAATCTATTTTCTATGATTTATCTAAGATATGTAAATTTATGAGATATTTACCTTTTCGGGCCAATGGGGTTCTGCCACGTGGTCACTAGGGCGTGGCATCAATTCCTGGGCTCAGAGTTGAGTCGTCCAGTTCACTGGTTCGACATCTGGTTTGCTGGTTCAGGCAGGTTCACTCAGTGGACCGTCTTTCCTCATTCTTTCTCGTCCTCGCGTGAACATCACGATGGCCGAAGGCCAACGCCTGTGTCCGCTCAACGTTCTTTCACGCACGATTGCAAGTCCTCCCTCCTGGCCGTCGTCTCTCTCTCTCTTGCACAGGCGACTGTCTCTGCTGGGTTTCCCTTCATGCGTTCACGCCCGACACTCTTGTGAGGGGTCTGAGAACAGAAGCCACTACCGCTGGCTTCATCTTCATGCGTGAGCACCGATTCCCAACACTTCTGCCGATGCCGTGAAGCAAGTCATGGTGAAGAACCAGCGGTCGGCTACTTCTCCTCCTCCAGATCACAGAGCCATTGTTGTCTCTGTTTCTCAGCAGCGTGGCCGCCGCCACAACTTGGAAACATCAGTGAGGGAAGCAACTACCAACATGGCCTCTTCACCTGGTGCGTCTCCTCCGGCAATCTCCTCTAAGCCTTATCCAACGACTTCACAGTAGCAGCACACAACCCCGAATATCCGGCTAGGTTGGCTCACCGCCACAACACCGTAGTCTACTGTCCCAGGCCAGTGGCTTTGCTGGGGACTATCTACGGCAGAAACAAAAGGTACAGGTTCCAAGCTTGCTGATAGCTCCTGGTCGGGTCACGTGGATCCACCTACACTCCAACGATCCCATGGAAGCCCTTCTTCAGGTATGGGTCTCATGACTGGAGAGCACACCAGCCACCTCGCCATGGAGGGTGATGTTAAGAGGGAGGAGTGCGACAGATGATCTTCTGGGCACGAGAAGCTCCACCAGCCGCCGCCACCTGCTCCTTGAGTTCCTTAGCTCAGTACGGATGCATCAGCAGCTACCCTGGGATCTTCATTCATCCCTGCAAGCCACCTTTTTTATGACCATGGTGGGGCTACCCTCCTCGAATCTGAGATCACATGAGGCAACGTCGATGTGTGAGGTCTGCTCCTCCATGAATAGGATTTCCCCGAGGTCTATCCTCTCTACTCCTCCTCCCTCGACCCACCTGTGTGAGATGAATGGAGAGGGGTAGGGAGACACGAGTTCGTTCTCCTGTTGTATGTTGCCCAGAGCTAATACCAGGGGTATTTCAGGTCTCATTCACTCTGCGATCTCTCTACCCACAACCGAAACCAATCTGATCAACACTCCTTATACTGTGAGGGAGGCTATCAATCTTGACTTCGTCATCCTCTCCCCCCACAAGTTCGGGGGTCGGATATGATACGTGTATTGTGGCAAGTTGATCTACGGCTATCAAGGATCCACATAGCCTCTCTCTA
This sequence comes from Alisma plantago-aquatica, assembly GCA_963693085.1. Classification (NCBI taxonomy): domain Eukaryota; kingdom Viridiplantae; phylum Streptophyta; class Magnoliopsida; order Alismatales; family Alismataceae; genus Alisma; species Alisma plantago-aquatica. The sequence continues at coordinate 321,891,368 of OY856410.1, forward strand.
TCTCTCTCTCCAACTGAAAGGATATGTTGCACTACGGTGGGTGGGTAAGGTCACACAACAAACTCATAACAATGGTCACGAGACAAAACACCCAACACAAAAGAGAGAATTATTACTACATAAGTTCTAAAATAAATTCCTTCAGTTTCAGACCTCAATAACTACCACTATGAATGGGCTTTGACCCAAGGCCTAATTTCATCATAATGTATTCCACTTTAGATATACTTTTGATGTCCAAAATCGATTGTTTGACTATTCAATCAAGATATTCTAGAGGGTTACCCATATAAGGATACTAAACCTATACTATATATCAAAGTACCTCAAACATCAACAACACACCTTGAACTTACTTAGTATGCCCAAGGAACGTCCCAAGATTCATTATTCCATCGTACTAATTTGCACGATACTTCATTAGGATACTTAACTTCATATTTCCTCAAAATTGACTAGTAACTAGCATGAATCATCTTTACACATAAATGGCCTTGTAAAACTATTAGAGATCCTCTAATGCCATTACAGTCATATGTATGGGTAAAAGAATCCAAGGTTAATAGAAGTTACCTCAACCTGGGTTTAACCAAACTTGTAATATTTATAGAACTCAAATTCTATATTAGGTATCAAAAATCTAGAATTTAGGGCCGTCACATTCACCCCACCTTATATGGAATTTCGTCCTCGAAATTCAACTAATCTCATGTTGAAGGAGATATCGAAGAGTATATACTAATTCTAGGCCACCATTTGTAGGCGTCTTAGGATATTACAAAACCTAGGATGTACCCACCCCATATTATATAGAGTGAAGTACCATTTCACATCTTAGTCATGGCATTCTTGCATTATAAGATTTACATCCTCATAGACCCTTTAGGATAAGGGTTTTATTTGCTTGTAAGAAGTTAAGGAGGTATTACTAAAGTTTTCATCTTTCATCCCGCTTGCGTATGTAAGATGATGTTAAGATCTCACATCTTCAATCACTAGAATTATCATGTTTACATTCAATTGATTTGATTCCACAATGTCAACCATTGATGGATTCTCGATTTCAAACCCTAAGTGATGGTTTCATGACTATCAAACCTAGTTCAATTGGGTTCAAAACCCTAAATTGAAGGTCTTTTTGAATGGTGACTCAGTGGTCCAATTCATGAATGCTTTAGTGATTCAATTTATAATTGGTTCATGGATTGAAACATTGAGTCGATTGAGTGTTGAACTGCCTTTTTGGTCCATGTGGTTTTGAGAAGGTTTGGACCAAATGGTCTCAAGACTGTTTGGGTCCAAACGATCTCAAGACCGTTTGGGACCAAGATGAGAAAGAAACTAATACTTTGTGTTGATAATACTTTCAATGATGAATGATGAGGATATATAAGTATGTTTGAATACTTATGATATCCATTTTGGTCTCTAGCTTTGAGAAGCAATGGAATAAGGATGATCATTAATAATATGATCTTAAGAACCCAAGTGGTTATTTATGGAAAACCCTAATGAAGGGTGCTGATATAAAAGAGAAACCATGTACCCTAAAGAGGGAACAATGTTATTACTTAGTGTTGTATGGTGCTGATGTGAAAGAGAAATCATGAACCCTAAATATGGGATGATACTACTTAATGTTGTATGATACTGATATGAACGCATTATAATTGTTACCAAGAATAGTAATTATGCAGGAATGATGAGATGAGAAGCATAGCCTGGTATGGGCTATGATTCTTGTTTATTGAGAATGTCTTATAAGCTTTATAAGTCTTCATATGCTTTGTGTAGTAAGAATCATTGAGCTTTGTGTACTATGTAAAACACATTGTACAAAAAGAATTATGATGTCTTTGGTCAGATGTTTTGTGGGTAAAAAGTTACCTAACAAGTGGTAATAAGTATCCTATGGTGAGTTATGGGTTCAAATACCCAAATGCTATAATCATGATGATGAACTTGTTAAGAAGAGGAAATGTACTTGGTGAGTAGAGGGATTAAGATCCCAACAATTTGTGAAATGAGTATGGCTACAGGCCATGACTCCACAATGACAATGACATGTATTAGATATATGATCTAAGCCTGAAGATAGTTTATGTTGTGGTAATGATGTTGTAGTGAATAAATGTTATACATGTTCTTCATATTCCTTAATGGATAAGTGACACGTTGCTCTTTTAAGTTATAGTGCAATGTTTAGATAAGAATAATATTCTAACCTATTAGACATTGAATTAACTACTGCTACACAAATATGATTCCTTTGTGCATATTTATCTTCTTAAGCTGCAATAATAATGTTACTGGCATAGAGTTATACCTCTCACTGGGGCAATTTACAATTGTCTCACCACCGTGGGAACTACATTTTTAGGTGGACGCAGACGAGGAGTCAGGAATCTTTTAATAGGAGAAGGACAGCAGTGAAGTCTCAGGTGGAGACACTGGCTGTTATGCCTTGTATATATGTAGATAGAGTCCTATGTGTCGTCTTTGTACTCTCAGGTCCTCGGAGTAGTAGTTAGTGCTTTCGAGATTTTGGCTCAGTGCCTCGAGATTTTATACTACCTGTGTTTAGCTTGATAGGATAATTAATGCTTGTAATTCACAGGAAGAGATGATACAAGTTATGTACTTTTGAAAAACAGAATGTAAATATGTTACTTTTGTTCTATGTGAGAAAGTTTTCATTTGATGGACCTCTTGGCAAAAAGGTTTTAATTTTTAGTGATTTTTGGTAATCCGCTGCTTATTGAATGCTTCCACATTAGTTAATTAAATGTTTTTTTTAAGTTGTATGCCACATTTACTATTCAAATTTTCAGGTTAATAATGATTCAAGAATGATATAGTTAATTTATGTCAACTTTTTCTTAGATGTCAAGTATACTTTATTTTTATTATGTTATAAAGTGTCATCATTTACTGATATGTTGATTTTCCCAATTGCTTGTCTGGGACACGATGCCACTAGGAGTTGGAGAAAGGACTCAAGAGGAGAAAGCAAGGACTACAAGACCTTCAAAAGCCAACTTGTGGGGTACCATCCATATTAGGCAACATAACCATTTAGAATGTTTACTTTCATGATTAGTTTTTCCATGTTTAGAAATGAAAAGAATCTTAGACTTTACAAAGAAGTCAGTTATAGTTTTCCTGGAAAGAACAATGTATGGATCTTAATGGTGATATATTTATTTATTTTAAATGATTACCTTATTGTAACATCCCCCCTCAAAATAAATGCTTCTTCTCAGTTATGTTGCATCTAACAAAGGTAACGATCATGCATCAAAGAACTCAAGCCATGTAATTGTACTCAAAGTGTGTGATGTGAGTCAATTATAAAGAGAGGAAGAGTGTAATCAAAGAGAGAGAAAATTCAAGTTGTCACATATTTCCCTCCTTATAAGATATTTACTCCTAAAAATTCATCCAAGACCATCATCAAAGGTCATATTTGATATTCATCATGTGTATTTAACCAATCCATATGTCTCCAGGAATCCCCCATTATTGGGTCCACACATAGGTTGCCATCACAATGGTGTACCCATCCCTATTCAATGATTTGAGCATTACTTAGCTTATCACTATAGAAAAATAACTTTTTTAATATTAGAGTTTTACATCCCATATCCCTATATAATTAGAGTTTTTGTCACATACTCATATAAGCCCAGGGCAACCTATCAAAATATATGTTATTGATTCATCAAATGAACATGTTCATCATCATGAATTTCAATTAATGTTACCATCACCCTATGTTTCCCCATCAAATCTAAATTACACACATGGTTTGGTTTTCCCCAAAGATTCTATCAACTATACCCAATCATGATCCTTACTTTTCATTTTGGGTTTGAAATTAAGAATTATATCTCATCATTATTCAAGTTAAGATCCCAGGGCATCATTATATCAAGCTCTGGATTTCAAGCTCACATTTTAAGGTATGGGATGGTTTTTATATCTATTAGGTATTGCTTATGAAAGTGACATGTCATACATATATCAAAATTTGTCTAAAGTGAGATTATCTTATTCATCAAGAATCATTTGAGGAACAACTTTATCAGCAACACCAGGTATCACAATTATCTCACATGTATCCAGAAAGATCTCTTCAAGCTCGATCCACTCAAGCTAAGACTTATAAATGGCAAGGAAAAACATGCTAACCACCGACATCTACCCATACCAAACTTTTGTTGGCAAATATGGTACAAAGTAGGTAGTGAAATTTAAACTTTTGTCTACCATATTCCCCATAATCAGTAGATTGTGTCAACAACTATAATGCAGGAAGGATGGTTTATGGCTATACCTGGTCCTGGATCAAGTCCAGTGAGAATCCTCATCATTGTAGATGTGCAACTCTAAATCCTAGGAACACTGGGACAAATCTGGCTGTTGCACCTCCTAGTTTGCACCATGGATTGCAGCCATGAATGTTGTCTTTTTTAACAACTCCTCTTATCACTTGACTTCTAGTTGACATTGTCCTCCATGCGGAAAACAATGGCTTCATGCCTCTATAATAGTCAACATAGACCGCCTAGAACTCTTGTCATCCTGTTGGACCAGACGGGAAGTTGTTGTCCCTCTCGTTGGCGTACTAGTCACCAACTTTCTCTCCCACCATGAAAACTCTCATTTGTTCTCTCTCTTGGCTATCCCTCCCTAGTCGGGTAGGACTTGCATGGGCTCTCGTGGTTACCACAACCAGAGAGGAAAATAGTTTCCAGAGGAATTGATTCTCAGTTGTTAGTGTTGTGCTCTGGGAATCCCCCAATACTCCTCTATTTATAATTGAGGCTAGGTCTAAGGTTACTAGTTTCTATACAATGTGAGATTAATGTGCGGGAGTGGAAAGGACTGGAAGAACTCCAATTATCATAACAATTTTGGAAATAATGCAATATGCGACAGTTGAAATGTCCGTTTGGCTAAGCCAGACGGTTGTCTTGCATGCGAGTTAACTTTTTCACAATTTCCAATTTTGCATGAATTTGGCAAATAAATTCCCATCAAGGTTACACGTTGATTACCTTGTGTAGCAAGTATTGCTCAAGCAAAACAAATAGGGAAACATCTAGAACCTTCCCTGACTGAGATACACCATCTAGCCCATCTGAGACAGTTGTCTCGGTTCACCAAGACGGTCTTCTTATGACCCAAGTCGTGCCTATTTTGTTGGTTCTATTCAATCCTTAGCCACATTCAACTCACAATCAACCCGACACCCAGACACCCATCTCAATCCTTGAGACGGCCAGTTGGCACTTACAGACGGTCATCTCAACACTTGAAATGGGTGCTTGGTAGTGCAATCAACTTGTTTGTTTCCTGGATCAAATGCCTTAACACTTTAGCAATTAATTCAACTGTATTTTAAAATATGAACTCCTCTTCTAGCTCAAGACCTATGTGTGTGACCTTATAGGTCCCATATTACATTGGCAGTGAGTGTCCATAACAACTTATGACATTACAAGCACAGAGTGGTGCCTAGTCTCACATCATTGCTACCCAAATAAATGGAAAAGTTGGGGAACAACTTCAACCTACAATCTGTGTATCGTGTTGTAGTGTTTGTATAATTCCTTTGTCATTGATGTCCTGATTCAACTAGATGCATGGAGAAGTCACCCTCATTATTATGCAATCTTTTTCTTGAACCAAGAGTAGACTGTCTGAGATATGTGTAAGCTCCATATCACATATTTATTCACATGCGCATGGCCATGCTTTTCACAGTCTTGCTTATCAAGATGCCTAGGACATCACACTCCAGTAGGAGGGACAAATCCCATGTCTATCACTCACAGTCAATCCCCATGTGTCAAAGCCACCCTATTATCACCATTATAACAACGCATGTTTTAGGATTACGTTTGATGATGTCAAATTATACCCAATGACATGTGTTGAGCGTAATGATTTTAGGTCTAAGAACTACAACCACCACCATCATTGTGATATCTAACTATGACTTCCATGATGATGGCTTCCATGTGTTAGTCTCATGATGGGTTTGTCCGATACACTATTCTCTAACATGCATATATGTGCTTGGTTTGATATTGCCATATCATGACTAATGGGATTTAGTAATCAACCAACTCACACTCTAATCTTATGTATCATTTTTGTCTATCAAACTTCCATAATGACAACCAATCAGGGACATAATGAGAATATGTATATTTACTCTTAGCATCTGTATGATCTCATCTGCAAGGATAGTAACTTGAATAGATACATCATTGAGTAATATAATTCTCTATACATTTATAATATTACATCATTATCTCATAACTGAATTAAACAGAATAAATTGGAAGCATTCCTTTTAATAATAATCAAATCATTTTTACATGATATGTCATTACAATCATAACATGATTGGTTCTCTATGCATATATAGCCAACAACTTTTACCGAACATACAAAATGAGAGAAACAACTAGATCCCATTCAAACCACTAACCCTAAAGTGAGCCTCATCATGGACATCACAACATCATGTACATCATATTAGGGTATTGGTACATCTCCATCATCTATATGGAAGACATCATATATTGAATTACCTCTTTCTATAGTGTTAGATCTTTTCATAGGAAATCTAGGGTTCCACATTTTCAAGTGAACCATATAGTAAGTGAACCAAATCATATACATAGAGGTATTCTAGCTTGAGACTCTTCATCATGCACTACTTTGTTCATATTTTTCAACATTCAATATGTTTGGAGGTTAGGTACTCTGACCTTATCCCACGTTGGGTTGACCCATATCAAGACTCCGTGTTTTTTGGATGTCTCATGCTAGAGGTCCTCCTTTTTAAAGAGATTGAGACATGTGTTTGTTCAAACCATATACCAATAGCCATATCTCAACATGTACAAGACTAGATATAAGTAAGCATGCAAACCCACTAGCTAATTTTAGCACATCAAGCAAGTCATATGTTTCACATATGGTGCTAGATTTATCTATAGCTGCTTGGTCATACTCACTCATATCATCAACAATGCTTGAATCTTCAAATGTGATATGTAGGTCATCATGAATAAAGTCAAATAGTAACATTAACATCAACGTCATAATCATCATCATCATCATCATCATCATCATCATTATCATCATCATCATCATCATCATTATCATCATCATCATCATCATCATCATTGAAGATGTAATTGTTATCAACATCATGTGCTACAGCTGTAGATATAGGTCTTTTGAGAATGCGCCGCAATGACCAATGGTTAACATTGGCTCTTATGGGCGGTTTTGCTAGAATAGGTAATAACGAGGTCACCATTTTAGGAACTTAGTTCATCTAGCCTACTTAATAGCCTAACATGTATCATGCCTCTAGAAAACTATAGAGACTACAATTAGCATCTAAAAATTCTCATCTAGACTGATGTTACATCTCTTTCTCTTAGGTTGCATGGGTAATCACTACATTTTAGGTACTAGTGTCAATTCTTTTGATATGTCATGTTTTTTCATATCATAGTTCTTCTATGTTGTTGATTGTGGTTTTATTCATGTGTATGTTATGTGATGTGTTCCATTCTAGGGGCATATGCTAGGGTCATATCCTTTGGTGGTCTATCCATTAGGAGTGATGATTTGGGAAATATATAGTTCTATGACATATACACATAGAAATACATGTACTAGTACACACAGTAGTATATGTACTAGTACACATAGTAGTATATGTACTAGTACAGAAGAGTTCACATAACATTACACGTATGTATTAATTTTAGTATACAAGAGTAAATATAGTTCTACAAAAGGGTTTACATAGTAATATGTAACAATATAAAAGAAAACACATAAGGAGATCAAGGTGTAGGGGTAGACAAATGCCGAATCCTACCCTATGCTTTTTAACTGACCCAAAGATTTTGGCTTTTTTGGTTTGTTCAATTTTAGATTCTAGTCAGGTCAAGTCTATTATAGTTGTGGTGAGATCGAAAAAGGGTGTATCTAGTTTGGGTCAGTTGGGCTTTTAGATTTACAATTGTTTCTTCTAATATTTATAGTAGAGTATATTATATGATTAATGAGTCTTATTTGGTTTAAATCAGGACTGTGTGGGTATGGGACCACTAAGGTCCATTTGAGTTTATGTTCATTACTGGTTGTGTTTGTCTAGTTTTGGGAACATTATGCATCATGTTTGTTCGGGTTTGATCCAAAAAAATCTATCTTGTTACCAAGCTCCTAATGTGATTCATCTTTCCTAGAACATTGAGGTTGTCATCACCATAATGTGGGATAGTTGATAGTGGGTGATCATGCAAAATTGTAATAAGGTTTAAAACAACAAATTTTACATGGAAGTGTATGTCACACATATTTATGATCCATATAGTGGTGCCTTTTGTTGAAGGTTTGTTTTTGAGGTGCAAAATTGTATCTTTGTTAATGTTAATAAGATGCGAGACTAGATATCCAGTAGAAAAACAATAGACACACACATGCATGTCGTTAGAATAAGCCATTAGGCTAGACATTTGGTATTGGTTTGGGGTGTAGGACATGAAGGATAAACTGAGTTTGAGTTGCATGAGTGATGGAACTAGCATTGTGTCAAGAGATAAAAATGCAGAAGAGGTAGGAAGGAGGTAGTCAGAGATATATATATAAAATATAATTAAATGTGCAGGAATTAGTGGGAAGATGGAAAGATAAAATATGAGAGAGGGTGGAAGCAATGGAAAAGAGAAAAAATATTCAAAAAGAGGAGTGAAGTAGTAGGAAGAGAGAGAAAATAAAAAACATGAAGGAAGGAGGAGAGAAGTAGTGAGAAGAGTGAGAGAAATGTAGTGTAGGAGTGAAATAGTGGAAAGAGATAGAAAGAAAAAATAGGAGCGAGGGAGGTGGAAAGTAGTGGAAATAGATAAAAATGAGGATGGAAGGAGTGAGAAGAGTGAAAAAAGAGAAGATAAGAGGAATGGAGGAACGAATCATAGGAAGAGAGAAAAATACTAGGGATGAAGGAAGGAATGATAAGGAAGAGAAAGAAAGGGAGGGAAATAAAATTTTGGAGGAAGTAGGGAGATATTGGATCCCAAGTTTGGGTATCCATCTTGTGCTATTTTTACCTATATTCACATCAAAATGTTTAAAATGCATGCTATTTTCTAGTAATTATAACTTATTTTCTGATACATTTATGGATGTTTTTATGTGTTTTCATGTACTTTGGAGGCTACTTGATGGACGATGGAGGAAGAGATGACCAATAGGATGCCTACATGGTTGTAGGAGCCCAAGGATCCATTAAAGCCAAGTCCAACGTATCCCAAACTTTCAAAAATTCATTGAATGAAAGAATTGCATGATTTGATCAAGAACCTACCCATAGTGAAAGTGAGGCCCCTGAGAGTGATTGAGAGAAAAGTAGAAAAAGAAGGAAAAGTCAAAGAAAGAAACAAGACCATCAAACAACTCGAGGTCCTATGTCCTCCATACCTAGACCATATAACAACCACTCAAGTCATAGAATGGCCATGCCACAATGGCCATTTTCCATAGTTTGCTATGATTTCACCTTCAAACCCATGAAACTCCACCGAAAAGGCAAAATGAGTCACCTAGGATTGATAATGACTGTTCTGATCACAAAACAATCATGCTAGATTGGTCAAGTTCACTAATTTTTTGTCCACTCAATTATATTACAAAATAAGGCTCACCTCATCCAAAATGGTAGTCATGCTACTTTGCAACTAGGATGATCGTTTTACTTAGACTTACTATGCCACAACCAATAAAAATGTAATACACATTGGAATAGTTGTTCCACATAATCCACTGATGCACTTACCCATGCCAAAATTGCTATTTAAACTCATAATTTTCATCCCTCCCTAGAACCATACTTATTACCTTCATACATTTCGTAAGCTACCCCATACTTAACCGTACCCACCCTATACCCCTATATACATTACTAGTGGAGAAGAGGAAAATTTTATCTTCTTCAAGGAATCATAGCCACCAATCAATCATATCCCCATTTACTCTATTTCCTTCCATATTCCTCCTCAAAACCATATTTGTTTAGGGTTATGATCACATTCCTTCTATCTTTCATGCCATTCAACTCCCTTAGAGGAGGTCAAGCATGGAGCTGCTAGAGGTGAAGATAGAAACTTATCCACCCATGTTCATGGATTTTTCATACTTCTTCTCACCTTTCATCATTATTTCTTTGATCATGAGTAGTTAAGCCCCATTTAGGGATTTTTGGGAAAAAATATAAAACTAGAAAACCATGTTGGGAAATATTTATTCTATATACTCTAATTTGAATACCTATTTTTATGTATTACTTCTTCTCTTTAGATACTTCTTTCCAGCGTATGATATGGAATCTCTTAAGATGTGTAGAAAGGGGTGATTTTGGGCCCTATGGTGAAAAAACTCCTAAGTTCCCTAGTGGAACATTCACCAGTTTCTCCACCTCATCCTTAATTCCACCATTCTTCTAGACTTAGGTGATAAAAATAAGTGACTAGGTATCCTTCTTCATATGCACATAGTAAAAAGTCTTGTTTAGAGATTGAGTGGGGATAGTGGAAGTTCAAACACCCTTCATCTATACCTACGCCACTCCTTTCTCAAAGCATATTGGGAGAAACCCACATAGAATCATAGACTTAGATAATCTATATCTATGTCTATATATCCCTTAATTAATAGTCACTAGTAAGGGTAGATGGGATGTTATAGGGACTAGTTACCCCCTACACCACCATGAAACCCATGGCCAACTAATAGGATAGGAACCATACTCTGAATCAATCCTTACAGTTTGGTTTTACAGCTTAGTTGTTAGATGTATGTAAATGAGTATAACCCTATTGCATGGTTCATGGTTACATATCCTCCAAACATCCCCTGATGTCAATTGATTACTAGAACCTTACTTTATTGCATTTCTAGCTCATTGTATTTTTTTTCTAAAGTGTACTTGTTTGTATATGCTTACTAGTCTTTCTAGAGTATTTAGTCCTTGTCTTTAGTTGCTTGTACTATATTTTTTAACTTAATTTCTTAGTTTAGTCTTTTATTAACTTGTTAGTCTTGTATAATTAAGTTCTTTCTCTTTTTATTAGTAGTTCAACTTATTTTAATTGCTCTCTTAGTTTCTTACTTACCATTGATAGTGTAGGTTTAATTTATTTTAAAATCTTACCAATCCTTTTTTCTATTTCATCCTAGTTGAAACAAAAATGTCGATACTTAATAATTAAAATGCTACATTCCTCTCTAGAAACCTAAAGAAAAAGCTAGCCATCAATCATCATATCCAACTCCCCATGGATTAGACCCTTACTTGCCACTTCTCCTATACTATATCATGATCTTGTGCACTTGCATGCCATTGTATGTATGAGAGTGTGCCTCATTTTAGGTATAAGATTTGTTATGTGAATATGTTTTTGATCTTTATCAAGAATTAGGGAGTACTTTTTAGAGGTGTCACCATAATGATCTATCCATTCATTTGTTATTAACTTTTTCTATTATATTTCATCATTAGTATTCGTTATTATTTGTTACACTTTTAAATTTGTGATTACTAAATCACTTCTCTTTTCTTTATTGTGTGTTGTGTAGTTGAGCATGCATGTTCAGTCACTACTCCTTTTGTATTGCATATTTCTGTAGAGATCCCAAAATTGGTAGGATAAGGAAAAGGAGCATGCACAATCGAGTAGAAGAGAAAGAGATTGGGAATCATGAAGAAGAGAACAAAGTTGACCCATCAATTCCACCTCCATAAAGGCCCCTACATTTTCATTTCGATCAACTACACAACCATTTGATACACGATAAGAGAAAATGTCAGGGCAAGTGCTATATATCCCACCATCTCTAGTGAGACTCCCTCCCATCTTCTATATGATAGAGATTGATAATGTGTACAAGCGCGTTGATACATTCTTGCAAACTTGCTCCACATTCCATACATGTGCTACCATGGATAACTCTTCTGCTCACTCTCAATCCATTATCCTTTAAGGATAAATCTAATGAGTGCTACTCTACAAAGACTAAAGTGATGATGTGAGAGTAAATGAGTTTCTAAAAAAAATCTACCAAATAGATAAACTCATTCAAATGAGAAGAAGCATCACATCCTTTAGTCAATTGATGAATGTAAAATTTCATGAGGGTTTAAAGAGATTTAGAAATCAATTGGGGGACTTACCTCAGTGTGTAGTTCCCTTATGGAAATTCATACAACATTGTACTCTAGATTATCTAAATCGGGCAAAATAGTGGTAGATTCCTCTAGTGGTGGCACATTCATGGTCAAGCCTCCCAAAGAATAATGTTCCGTATTTGATCACTTGGCTGAAAATTCAAGGCATAGAGAATTAAGTATATCCAATGATTAAATATACTGCACCACTATCTTCATCAAATGATACAATCCAAAAATGAAAATATTTTCCAAAATGTTGAAACTAATGAAAATTCAAGTGTATCCAACCATTTGGTGTGATCTGTTGAGTCCCTTGAAGAAGTGTTTAAGGACATGGAATTTTATGGGAACCACAACAATCATGCTGCCATGTCCCAACCCTACATTCTTGAGTGCAGAAGTCATCCCAACTTAACATGGGAGAAACAAGGTGATGATGACAATAGCAGCAAATGCAAAATAAAGGCCAAAGGTATAGTTTAAGATTTAAGAATGAAGTGCTTGGAAGAACTTAGGAGCTTATTTGATGTCTAGAAAAATGTGTCAACTAATAGAGAAGCCATTGAAAATCTTTGAAAAGATGCTAGATCATTTATTCTTGAGTCTTGATTCTTGTGAGGAAGGGAAGATTCAATTATGACCATGTTTGAGCTAAATTGCTAAATTAGGGTTTACATGGATGATTACATGCTTAATTAGATTGATCATTGCTTAATACTGATTAATGATGATATCTCAATTGTGATGCTTAAAATATAAGGAGGAACTATAATCATGATTTTATTTTTAAGGATTAAGGTTTGAGAAGTTTAAACCCTAATTGGCATGAATTACAGTTTCGATAGTATATAAATACAAAATTTCATAGTTATAGAGGTATGGTAAATGATTTTTCATATTCTCTATGTATATTGAATATGCTTAAAATTTGTATGTGATATTTAAAACTCGATAATTCGTTATGGTCAAAAAGTTTAGAGTACTTGGATGATCTTTGAATGTGGTTCTTGACAACATTACACATAAACTGACTATGTTGGAGGTTCTCATTAAGCAGTCTGGTGTATAACTTTTAGTTATGTTTTAGTATCTTAGAATCATCTGAAATTTTGATTGAAAATCTAAAAAGATGTTTTGGACAACATTATAGGTTTTCATGATTTTTGGAGGAGGTTTATTGAATTCAGTAACTGATTTTTATTAACATTTTTTATGATAGAAGCTTCTGATGAAATAATAGAAAGTACAAATAAGGTACATTTGCAATTGACCCAAGCACCTTAAATGCTCTATATGATTAGCCTAACACACCAAAAGTCCATATGTTTCATTATCCAATATAGAGAAACAAAATCCTAAAAAAAGTGAGTGTTAGGGTTTGGATGGAGAAAGTAGCGCAAATGGCGATCTAGGGCTTTCTCTTCCTAGAGTTGTTGAAATTAGGTAAGTTTTTCATCTCAAGATAGCTTTTCTAGGTGATTCTTCTCTCACATGTCAACTTTCCATCCTTTTGATTCGAAATTATTTCAAATGACCATGTTTTCTCATTCTTTCTATATAATTCTCTATTCCTAGGGTTTCTGAGTTGGGAGGAAGAAGAAATTGGAAAATTGTTAGGAGTTTGTTATGGATTCAAGAATTTTAGACTTTGTGCTATGAAATTTAAGGGGTTTCACACCTTAGGTGAGTGGTTACTTCGATTGTAATATTATATTTCATAAAATTGAATTGAATCCACTATAATCTTTAATTATAGTGTATGTGACTATAAACCCTAAAGCTACCTTTCAATTTTAGCTTATATGAAATGGTCTAGAAATGTATGAATCCTGATGTTACAAAATTTAGTTGCTAAAATAATATTAGAAATGTATATGAATCATCTTAATATCAAAATTCATAAAGTTATTGTAGAAGTTAAAAGAATATACCAAAATCTAAGGTTCCGTTCATGTCTAACATAGTTGTATATTTGAACAAAAACATTGCCAATTTGAATATCTGTGTTTATGAATGATTGTTTAATATGAAGTCTTAGTACATATATGTCAATCACTATCTTGGATTTCATTTGATGCTATTCATATTTGCTTGATATCACAATAAAGAGGGTGAACCCCGATATAAATGGAAAGTTGGAAGTTTGGGAATAGACATCATGAAATTCAAATGATGTGATTCTTTTATCATTACAAATTTGCTTATTCCAATTTATTCTTTATGCATGATGTTTCACTAATTGGTGTAGAAACCATAGTTCAACATCATACCAGGGTTACATATACATGTTTGGTTGTATGTGAACTAAAGGTAGAAGTCTTTTTACCAGTTAAAGTTTATGATGCAATAAATTCTTATGCGAGACTTGCTTTATGTGAATGAGGAAAATGAAGCCCTAAGGGTAGGGTATTTAGTAATACAAGTATTTTCATTTTAATGTTTCTTAGTATGATAAAGGGAAATTGAAGGGGAATGTCTTAGTAGCTCAATTTTAAGTGCATGTTGTTGATAATCTAAGAAAAGAACTATTTACAAGGTTAATGTAAGAAATATTGATTTCTTATTCTAATTATGAATTTAAAGAGTGAATTAGACTTTAGATTCCATTTATCTAAAATCAAAGGGAGCATTATTTTTTTCCCGTCATCTCTAGGGCTCCGGGCGATTGCGTTCCGCATGCGTGGAGGTGCCGTCGGCAGCCGTGGAGGCTGCGGCGCTGGGCGAGGATCGTTCAACAATTCTCAACGTGCGCATCAGGGCTGGCTTAACACTGATGTTTCTGAGCTGTCGGCGTTGCTGGGCGGTGAGGGGAACCAAGAAGATGGGAGCTCCAGGGATGAAGGAGAGCATATGGCGGGTCACAACTCAGGAGGAGTTTCCTTCCGCGACGCCGTCATTGGTGGTGTCACGTTGCCTGCGATCAAGCCTGCTTCTCCCGACGCCCTGAAAGCGTCGGATATTCAAGTTGATAAGAGCGGGGTCCTGCCTAATATCCGTATCAACCCTAGCGCGCTGACGCCGTTGCTGGAACCATGGAGGTTCGCGGTAGTGGTGAAGGTCGTTGGACTTACCGTTGGATTCACAACGCTAGTCAACCGCGTCATGGCCTTGTGGCAACTCACTGAACAATTTTGTGTAATTGACTTGGAGATGGGGTACTTCATCTTCCAACTCAGTAGCAAGGCGGCGTACGAGCGGGCCTTAACTGAAGGGCCATGGACGATCTTTGGGAACTATCTTGTTGTTCAATCTTGGTCAGCAGATTTCCGCCCGGTCGACCACATCCCCAAGAAACTGGTAGTATGGCTTCGCATCCCAGAACTCCCA
The DNA here is from genome assembly GCA_963693085.1 of Alisma plantago-aquatica. Taxonomy (NCBI): domain Eukaryota; kingdom Viridiplantae; phylum Streptophyta; class Magnoliopsida; order Alismatales; family Alismataceae; genus Alisma; species Alisma plantago-aquatica. The sequence goes on from OY856410.1 coordinate 321,906,957, forward strand.
GTATATCTCTATCAATATCAGCTCCTAGCAAGCGTCGGTGATGCTGTTGGCAAAACAATTAAAGTCGATACCACCACGCTGTTAGGCCACCGTGGTAAGTTTGCACGGCTTGCAGTTGAAGTCGACATGCTCAAGCCATTGCTACCGGCAGTCTACCTTAACAGGGAGTACTTCCGTTTGGAATATGAGAATCTACCCACTATTTGCATGAAGTGCGGTAGAGTGGGACATGAGGAGGCGGCTTGCAAATTTAGTAAGCCCTTCTCCCCTACTGAAGCACCTTCATGATCGGATCCCCCTCTCCTTAAGGAGGTGCAGTACACGCCTTAGATTCATGCCAAGAATCCAGAGAAGTGTGCATCCTCTCAAAAGATGGGAGGATCAACGCCGTCTGATAGTAAAACTCTAGAGGAGTCGCCCACTGCTGCCAGTGAGGACGCCACCAAAGAACAACAGCCCCAGTCCACAACTGAAGTCCATGAAGCAACCGGAGAGGAGTGGCAAACTGTGCAATCCAGGAAGCACAAGAAGAAGGCTAAGTCGAAGCTACACGCACACTCCGGAGCAGGACAAGATCTCCCCCCTAAGGGCCCACCTGCTGGGAGTAATGTAACTAATCCGAGCAACACAAGCGTCATCCTTCTTAACGATGACACCTGTGAGGGTCGAACGCAGGAGACGGGAGACACCTAGTCGTTCCAATTCACAGCCATCGACAATGGCAAGGATGTCTCCCAATGTTCGTTCCACTGGGGGGATGAAGGTGGAGGCAGCAGAGTACTACTTAGAAACAGAAAAGTCGTCTATCAGACGGTCAGCCCTGGTAGAGAAAGAAAGAAAGGAAGGCTTGCCCAATTAGTCGGCAACCTTGAGCAAGGCTCGGCGGCTAAGCACGCCATTGACTTCACCAATGACATTGTACCTTCCGATGATACTATGGTCGACGATGAGCAATCCGTCAGCCTCCCGTGCGACAATTGTTTGAGTTGCCCACACCCCTTCTCTCTATTAGTGTTTTTGTACTGAACATCCTCTGCTGGAATATTCAAGGTGCTTGTTTCAAGAAGAAAATTCGTCTTCTCAAGGATCTCGGAAGAAGACATAGGCTTCATATTATGGCTATTGTTAGACCACGAATAAGTGGGTCCAAGGCTGATGGTGTCATTAAGCAATTGGGTTTCCCTTCTTCTCACCGGGTTGAGGCTGTTGGCTTTTCGGGTGGCATATGGGTGTTATGGGATGATGCTTGCTGCTCCATCAAGTTCGTCCTCAACCACAGACAATTCATACACTGCTGCATCAATGACTCCTGGCACTTAACGTTCGTCTATGGTGCTCCTAATCCGGGTAGAAGGGACCTTCTGTGGAATCACTTGCATGACATCTCCAACTCCATTCATGGTACATGGGCTGTCATCGGTGATTTCAACACCATGTTGGACATCTCTAAAAAACAAAACGGGTGTTCCTTTGACCGCCGCTCGAGTAGGAAATTCAATTCTCTGCTCATGCACACGGTCTTAGCAGACATCAAGGCCAATGGCCCCTTCTATACCTTCAAGCGACTCCAACTCTTAGAGAGGCTGGATCGAGTCATCGCAAACAATGACTGGCTATCTATGGAATCCTCTACATCGGTGACTGTCCTTCCTAGGCTTTACAGTGACCATAGTCCGTTACTCATTCACGATTCCACACAATGCCAGGCTCGTAAAATATCTTTCCGAACTAAAGAGTCTTGGTCGCTGGCCCCTAGATTTAAAGAAGTCATTCTTCAATCTTGGGATCCAACAAAGAACTTCCTCGACGCTCTTCCCGCCTTCCGTGAGGTGGCATCTGCATGGGACTCCAAGCTTCATAATTCCAACAACAAACACAAAAATAAAATCATGCGGCGGATAAACAACATCCAGGTATCCTCTACCAACTTGTCTCATACTTCTTCTGACTCTACTTTGGAATAGTTGCAAGATGAATACAACAATATTCTACTTCAAGAGGAGGCTGATTGGTGGCAGTGAGCTAACATTAACTGGCTCCGTATTGGCGACGCCAACACAAAATTCTTTCATACATACGTCAAGGAGCGCCGCCTCTTCAACAAGATTACAAGGCTCAAGGACAGCACGAACAATTGGGTGGAAGATCCAGCTTCCCTTAAGTTGCACGTGCGAAACTTCTTTCTTAATTTGATGACTGCCCCGCCTCCTAGCGCCCACAATACTGCTGTTTTTGCTAGCTTCATTGGCACCTTCGAGCAGCCTTGCGAGGCCACTAGGCGCAACCTTAGCGCCCTCCCTTCTGCTGCTGAAATTAAGCGTACCATGTTCATGATGGTGCCTAACAAAGCTCCCGGGCCCGATGGCATCTGTAATTCTTTCGTCCAAAAGCACTGGGACACAGTTGGCTCTTCCTTTATTCGCACTGTGCAAGATACCTTCACATCGGGGACCATTGACGACAGGCTCGCTGACTCCTTTATGTGTCTGATTCTGAAGACCAGACAACCCCAAACTTGCAGTGACCTACGTCCTATTTCACTTAATAACACGTGCTTCAAGTTGATATCCAAGATCATTGTGGAACGCATCAAGCCGCTACTGCAAGGATGGATTTCTGAAACTCAATCTAGTTTCCTACCGGGCCGGCGCATCACTGATAATATTATTCTTGTCCAGGAGGTTATCCACACCATGCGTACAAGGACTACTGGCAAGGCGCCTGCTTGCATCAAGATAGACCTTGCTAAAGCCTTTGATAAGATGAGTTGGGCGTTCATCCATGACACCATCAAGAGGACTGGTATTCCGGCTGTTTTGGTTAATCTCATTATGCAAATCATCACTAAAGGGTGCACTTCGGTTCTCTGGGAAGGCTGCCCTCTTGAGTCATTCAAAACCTCACAAGGAGTCCGTCAAGGCGACCTATTCAGCCCCTACATATTTGTTCTATGTATGGAGAGACTTAGTCAAGCCATCTTGCATTCCATAAACCAAGGAGCATGGAAGCCTATTCTTCTTTCTAGACAGGGCCCAATGTTATCACATGTCTTCTTTGCCGATGATATTCTCTTACTGGCTGAGGCTTCTGAAGGGCAAGCAAAAAGCATTAACAGAGTTCTCCAAGCTTTTGGGTGTGCATCTGGGCAACGGGTGTCTAAGGCCAAGTCACGTTGCTTCTTCTCTCCTAATACCCCACGCCAAGTCCGGGATGGTTTCTGCAGGCACCTTGGTATTCCACACACCAGTGACTTGGGTCGCTACCTTGGTGTTCCCATTCTACATCACCGAGTCAACAAATCAACTCATGCTGCAATCGTTGATACTATGAAGGACCGTATGATGAGCTGGTCAGCAAGACAACTGTCTCTAGCTGGTAGAATCACTCTTATAAAATCCACTCTTCAAGCTATTCCCAGCTACACTATGCAATCAGTGCAACTCTCACAAGCGTTTTGTGATGATATTAACAAGCACGTCAAGAACTTTCTTTGGTCTGGCAGCTGATCCCACCATAGTCTCTCTCTGGTCTCGTGGAAGAAGGTTACTATGGCTAAATCCGACGGCGGCTTGGGCATCAAGGATGCACGGTCTCAAAATCAAGCTCTTATGATCGGTAATGTGTGGCGCTTCATAAACAATAGAGATGTTCTTTGGGTTCGTGTTATGCGTAGCAAGTACATGTGCAATGACACACCTATAAAGAAACCATGTTCCTCGATATGTGATTTTATTAGGAAGCACATGCCAGTCATCCTTCAGGACGTGACCGTAACTATCAATAACGATGAATCTACAAACGTTTGGAGTGACAAATGGCTTCATGGCCTATCTATTAAAGACATTGACCCCTCTCTAATGCCGCCGCCCGACCTCGCTGATCTTGCTGTCTCAGCCATGGGCATGGATGGAAATGGCTGGGACTGGGATTTCATCCATGGCTATCTTCCGAGTAGTTCCTGGCTGCATATTCATCATGTTTATCCACCTTCTCCGTCTGTTGGCCATGATACTCGCCATTGGCCTGGTTCGCCTACTGGCCTTCTTACCATAAAATCTGCATACAAATGGCTCCGCACGGACATTGAGTTGCCCCTGCCTGGGAAATGGTACACTATTTGGAGATTTCCAGTTCTGCCCCATGTTCGCACTTTTCTATGGCTTCTGGTCCATAAGGCGTTGCTCACCAATGTGGGGAAATCCCGCCGCCATATCCCTGTCAACATCCACTGCCCGGTTTGTGCAAATGCGAGTGACACCCTGGTGCATGCTCTCCGCGACTGCAATTTCAGCAGGGAAGTCTGGGTTTCCTGTCGAATGGACCCATCCTTCTTCCTTCTTCCTGAGGATGAGTGGATTGATGCGATCATCTCTTCTAAAGGCACTGACACTCCATCCATGTTGCCTCTAGTGGCTTGCTGGGCAATCTGGTCACATAGAAATGAGTTTGTACACAACAGGAAGCAACAACCTCTCCAACTGCGGGTATCCTTCATCAAGGACTGAGTTCGAGCCATCTTGGCAACCCCGACGCTGTTCTTGACACACACGACGGGATGCAGCCAAACCAGAATTCCCCCTACTCTCAGTGACGTTGTTATTTTTGTTGATGCCTCTCATCACGCTGAATCCTCTTGCACTGGGATTGGTATTCATGCTATGGACAACCATGGAGGCTTCCTTCTGGGCCACGGACTCCCCAGCCATGCCACCTCAGTATTGGAGGCAGAGATACAAGGCATCATCTGGGCCTTGGAACTCTGCAAAATTACAGGATGGCGTGCACCCACAATTCTGTCTTATGCTACCTCGGCGGTATCCATTACCACCAAGGTGGCATCCGCAACAACCATGTTCCTTCCGCACATGTGCCGTCTTCAGTAGCTCTAGAATGAAGTCAGTCTCACTTCCATAGCTCATGTTCCTAGAGTGCATAATAATGTAGCGGACGATATTGCTCGCTTCTCAATTTCTGCTAGTACTGCTTTTACTTTCCAAAATGTGGCACCCTCGTGGCTCACAAGTAATCTAGATGTTAATTTCTCTAACATTTGGCCCACAGTACAGAGCGGGATGAATATAATTTGATCTCTACGGTTTCCCAAAAAAAAGACTTTAGACGCCATGCATAATATATAATCCTCACATGATGAGGATTGTTCTATGAGGAGGAAGAGACTTTAGATGCCATGCATAATATAGAATCCTCATAGGATGAGAATTGTTCTATGAGGAGGAAGCCTACTTCTAACTGGAAGTATTTTGTCCGGATTGAGGTAAGACAAAACTAGGATGATGTGGGGGTTGATCCTAGAGAGGGAAGACTCCATACAATTTTTGTGGTATGCGACACCAACGGTGGATGTCTATGGTACTTGTGTTACTGTTCAGTGAACATATTTGGTAGGTCCATTAATGCAAAATTGTGTGATTAGTGGACATCTTAGGTACAAGCTAGAGTACTTGGACTCTCCATCTGAGTACCCAAGTTTAGAGGAGGAGTCTAGATATCTATCCACTCCCATTAGCCACCAAAAGCTAGACATTGAGACTTCCCAATGCAGAAGAGACAGATGAGACTACAATCTTAGGAAACCAAGCATGCTTCTATGTCTTGTACAAAGAGATTGTTGGTTACTATGATGCTTCTGCATGTTGTTGTTCACTTCATGTGGAGTCACGACATAATAAGATGAATGAGAGATGAATCATGTCTATGAAATTATTCCTTGATTCTTTATATATTCTGAATTACTAGTTCCTTTTATGATTAATCAAACATGTTTACATATTCATTCACTCTTGTAGATATCTAGAGTATCCTACCAGGTACATGTTGTGAGTGCTTAGTTCTTTATAGCTTGTTATTTTTCTACTTTAAATTTAGTTTCTCAATAATATATCGTTGGACTATTAAAATGATTTAAATTGTTTATCTGAAGTACTCATTCACTGAGTGAGTAGGCTCACCCTTATACTCACAAATTTTTAGGAAAACCATTTGAATTTAAGAATATCAATGCCAGAGTAGATCTTCCATATAAGCTAAGTACCAGATTAGTCAAGGTTAGTTGATCCCTATGACTCATGGTCCTAGTAAAGAGAAAAGAGATTTGTAAATGATAATGTGTAACATTGTTTCCTTATTAATAGAGTATGTATTTGATTATCAAGTCATATGTACATGAAACTATGAGAAATAGTATGAATTTTTACATATGTATCTTTATTTTTGAAATCATATTAGAGGAATAAAGGGTTTAATTCCCTTGTAATGCTACTCTATGAGATTAAATGTGCGAACACAAAGAGTTTGACAAAATTTTGGGAGTGATCTTTGTATTTTGTGAAATCCTCAACTTATGATGTCATCTCATGATTAAATGTTATTGTGAGATGTGAGTGTAAGAAACTCCTTCCAAACAATTAATGAACTTGGACAATGCAGATGGACAAGTGGTAATCTGTAATAAGCTCAATTTTGGTAAAAAATAATTAATTACATAAATTTAAGCCATGAACTGATAGTTTTCCCCAATCGTATTATTGGTGGAATAATAATGTTGATTAACTTTGTGGTATGGGTTCTTGTGGAACAAGTTAAATAATTAAAAGGAAGTTGTACATGTATTAATGATAATGGTTTTTGAAATATTGCCTAAATGAAATATTGAATAATATGCTATTTGCCAAACGAAAATAAGAGGAGTAAGTATCTAGCCATTATTGGCAACACATGTCTTGAGACATCAATTAGTATTATTTTGATTTAACTTTTGAAATACTTGTTAAATTTAAGGAAAATATGAGAAATGTAGAATATGGGAGAAAAAGCTTGTTTCAAGAAATAATGGTATTTGTTTTTGATAAATGTTTTAAAGGAGCATATATTTCGTGAGATATCCCAATACAACCCCACAAATTGGATATAGATGGGAAAAACAATACTGATTTTTCGTAAGTGGTTTAAGAAATATGTTAAACAGAGGAAAAGAGAGAATAATCTAGTTTTCATGTATAATTATTTGAGAAACAATTTAAGGATAGGATTACCCAAAGTGCACCATAAAGGTATATACTTTCTATTATGGCTTTTTCTGACTCAATAAAGTAAAGTTAGTAATATAAGTAAAGAAATGTTTGAAGGACATATATGTGTGTCACCATATTGAGAACCCATCAAATATATACTTTTGATAAATGTAAGTACTTTCCCATAAGATCTTTTCCATGACCATGGGAAAGAGAGGAAATAGTAAGGGAAAGAAAAAGGAAGGAACATTTTGGATAAACCATGTAGTTGTGTACATGGAAGGGATGCATTTAATCTGGAAATAGTTTTAAGTGAAGAAGGAAAGAAAGCCCTGAAAAGGTAAATTTAGTAGCAAAGGGTTCAATAAGCATAGTATATAAGGACAGACTCACATCCCTCTCATGGGGATATCTTTGTCCAATTCTTCTCTATCATCTTTCTCCATGGTCATAGCCTTCTAAGGCTATGCTTAGGACTATAGTAGTCTCTTATCCCTTCTTCCTAACTACTTGAAGACCATATGACCCCATAAGCATCCCCAATCTCATCTTATACAACCCGATGGTCAGAGTACAAGTTACAACCGCCCTTGTCCTCTTGAGTTTGCTGAAAACCATTGACAATAGAAGACAATGCTTAATGGACCCTAGTTGTTGTTGAAGAAATCGAACTTGTGTTTGGAAGTAATCACCACCGACGGGATGTGCATCTGGGGGTCAAGGGGGGGAGTTGAATCTTGCAACTTCCGCATCTTGGTAGTTTCAGTAGTACGTGTTGCTTGCTCATAGATCTAGGGAGGAGGCCATTGGAGGCATTGGAAGAGGGACTAGGCAGGGAATGGCAGTGGTTGAACCTCAAAGTTGTGGTGGTAGCAACTGTAATTGTGTTAGGATAGAGTTTTGTCCCTAGAGGCCACACTACATAGCCCCTGTGAAGAACTATCATTGCACGATGTAGGTAAGGGAGAACTAGAGAGGACTCCCTCTCCAAATCAGATGGTGGATCGACAAGTGCGACTGGTCCAGGGTAAACCTAAACCCCACTCGAGTTCACACTGAGTTGTATAATTGACAACCAATAGCGATTGCCCTTGCATTAAGGTATAATTCCTTTTTATAAGATGAATCATCTGTGAAATATAGAAATTACTAGGGTTATCCAAAAATAGGGATATTACATATCATTTTGATATGAAAATAAGAGGAATACAAATAAAATAGTGTTTGAGTCTAATTATGCTTCCAGTTACAAAAGTAGGGCAAAGATGGGTTTACGTGGTGATTAGTGTATAAAAACATGATAGTGTCATATTAAATTGTTAGATACATTCATGGTCTTAAATCATGTTATTATTTGATAAAGATAATGACGATCCAAGATAATCACAACCATGTTGAGGATACTTAGGGTTTCTAATGAGAATAATCATTTATATGAATAAGTAGGGCTTAAAGATCCTAATTTGCCACATTATTTATCTAATTGAAGTGTTCATGTTGCAATAATATGGGAGATTTGATAATCATGGCTACTCTTAATACGAATTAGGGTTTTTATTTCATTAAATTTGTGAACATTGGGAACTGGAGTATCAAGTATAACTCTAATGGTAACTTCAAAGTGTAGAAACCTAAACCCTAGACCAGGACCTGAGTAGGGTTTAGTGTGATTAATGTGATGGTGACACTTTAGGATTTACATAAATGCATATATAATGTTATTGTACAAATTCAAATTTCTTGATTGGACTGCTTGAAAGTAATTGAACTATATTTTGCATGCTTATATTATTTTGATTTAACTTTTGAAATACTTAAAAATAATGAGTAAAAGATGAGAAGTCTAGAATGTCGGAGAATAAGGATGTTTCAAGAAATAATGATTTTTTTAATAAATGTTTTAAAGGATCACATTTTGGGTGAGATAGTCCAAAAAAACCCTATGAATTGGATATAGATGGGAAAAATAATAATGATTTCCCATAAGTGGTTTAAGGAATATATTAAAGAGAGGAAAAGAGAGAACAATCCAGTTTTCAAGTAATAATGATTTGAGAAACAATTTAAGGATATGATTCCCCAAAGTGTACCATAAAGTCATATACTTTCTCTTATTACTTTTTCTGTGTCTCTCAAGTAAAGATATTAATTTAAGTAAACAATAGTTTGAAGGACATATATGCATATATGTGTGTCACCATATTGAGAATCCATCAAATATATTCTTTTGATAAATCTATATGCTTTCCCATAAGTGCTTTTCCATGACCATGGGAAAGAGAGAGAAAACTAAGGGAAAGAAAAATGAAATAATACTTTGAATAAATCATGTAGTCTTGTGTAGGGAAGGGTTACATTAAATTGGAAAGCATTTAAAATGGAGAAGGAAATCAAGCCCCAAAAAGGAAAGATCAGTAGAAAGGGGTGTGATAGAAATAATATATAAGGTTGGACTCACATCCCTCTCATGGAATATCTCCCTCCCCTGATTCTCTATTGTCTTCCTCCATGGTCATAGACTTTTTGGGCTTCTCCTAGGACTTGCAAAAGACTATAATAGTCTCTAATCCATCCTTCCCTACTGCTTGATGACTAGATCACCCCAAAATATTCCCCTATCTTATCCAACACATCCCAATGGCTGGAGTACAAGTTACACCCACCCAGGTCCTCTTGAGTTTCTTGACAACCATTAATAGTAGAAGACAATGCATAATGGACCCTATTTGTTGTCGATGAACTTGACCTCAGGTCTGGAAGTGATCACCACCAAAGGGATATGCATATGGGGGTCTTGGGGGAGTCAGAGCTTGTAGCCTCTACATCTAGACATTTCTAGCAGTAGGTGTTGCTTGCTCACGATCCAGGAGGTGGGTTGCTAGAAGTGTTAGAAGAGGGACCGTTGAGGAGATAGTAGTGGATTCACCTCGAAGTGGTGGTGATGGCTATTGTAGTTGTGTGAGGATGGAAGTTTGGCTCTGGGGGCGGCACTACGCAACAACTGTGAACAAACGTTCATTCTTGATGCATACAAGGGAGTATTTGAGAAAGGATTCCTAGTCGGGGTCAGATGGTGGACCGACAAGTGTGATTGGTCCATCAGAAAACAAAACCGCACCCCAGTTCACACTGAGCTATAAAAGAGACAACTAATAGTGGGGCTCCATGTGGCTTCTCATCAAGTTATAATTCCTTTTTAAAGATGAATCTTTGGAAAAGTATAGAAATTTCTAGGGTTATCCAAATATAGTGATATTATATTTCATTTTCATCAAAACCTAGAGGAATCCAAATAAAATAGTTTCATAGTCTTATTATGCTTCCAATCCCAAAAGCAGTGCAAAGATGGGTTTAAGTGGTGATTAGTGTACAAAAACCCTAGATTGTTGTATTAAATAGTTAGATACATTAATGCTCTCAGATCATGTTATAATTTAATAACATTGAATTTAATAATGATCCAAGATAATCATGACCATGTTGATGATACTTAGAGTTTGTAATGAGAATAGTCATGTATATGAATAAGAAGGGCTTAAATATCCTAATACCACATTATTAATCTAATTTAAGTGTTCCTAGTGCAATAATATGGTAGATTTGATAAACGTGGAAATAATGTGAATTGGGTTTCTTAAGTAATTGAATCAATGAAAATGGGGAACTAGAGTATCAGATATAAATATAATGATAACTTGATAATAAGGAAACCTAAACTGTATACTAGGACCCGAGTAAGGTTGAGTGTAATTAATGTGATGGAAACAGTTTAGGATTTACATAAATGCATATATAATGTGACTGCCTAGAGCATCTGTGTTGATTATACTACATGAACGTATTTGAAGTATATTCTTCATGATAATCTACATCACTAATCATTGTGGTTTGTGGTTCAACATATGACTACTTGCATTAGTTTACTAGTGTTTGTCAAGTATTTCTCGAGGATTGAACAACTAAACTGTTGGATGTCTATCTACATTATTTTCAATTATAATGCCACTATGAGTGTCACATAAAGATGATATTAAGATAATAAAATTCCAGTTCTTATTTGCAAGTATTTGATGGGGTACATGTTAGTTTACTTGCACACTTTTGCATGCACCACACGTACACAACATATCTCGATATGTTGATATGTGCTTTTGTTTCACGACATCTTAAAGTTATGTAATTACTTGAAGACATTTAGTTTAACTTGTAACGTGGATTAGTTAGATACTTCTTCTTATATGTACAATTCTGATGATGGGAAGTTATGCAAGTTCTAGGGGAACAACTTGTAAACAATATATTTGATTAATCGAAATTATTTGCTATTGATTATTATTTGTTCAAAATAGGGATCCTTGGGAAGATTTTAGGTAATGGCTCTCATCTTTTTATCCTACCTTAATTGGGAGTTACTGAAAAGTGAGATTGTTACATAATTCCTCAAGCCTCCTATGGTCTGACAGCTATGCATTTCCAATGTGTCCAACAATATTGAAATCCCTCTATTCCATATGCTCCTCCAATACCAACCACAATTGAACTACCAATGCTCTAATACACCTCAACAACCACCACAACAACTCTATATTCATCAATCACCCCACCTGAAAACAAAAAACACCATGACTAACATATATCCTACAACATCCATCCCATCACCAACAAAACCAAATAACACCATCATCTGAACCAAAAATCTCAAGCTCCCCCACCACCCCATGATAAAGTGAATTTGGTAATCATTTTGAGGAATGACATGGTTATTGAGAATATCAAATGAAAAAGGGGAACATATAATGTTGATCAAGGATTTCTTATTACGTAAATGTAAAAAAGTTTTGTCATTATGCTATGAGACCTAAAAGTTTTTTTGCATCACCTATTTTTAATATGATACCAAGTGTTCTACACTCTCTCCAGTTGTAAGTGATTCTATCCGAAATGTTCCATTGATGATTCCATCCATTCCACCATTGACAAGTGAATTCCCTCACACCATCCTATAAAATGATTCATCTCCTCGAGTGACACTGCTATTTGATTGAGTTGATTAAATCTAAGCTAGTTCTATTGAGACCGCATTCCTGAATGCCTTAGATGACCCTTATTCAAAATAAGGAAACACACAATGTTGATATTTTTCAACTCTTGAGGAGACTCAAATTGAACAACCCACTACATGATGCAATATAGTGAATTCCAGCATATGCAAATTTTAGTAGGATGCTTGCACTTAAAGGAACACAATGGGGACAATGTCATACAAAATCAAGTTGAACGAGAAAATGACCTATATATTGGAACATGCCCTTCCTTCAAGAAAAAGGACACGAAAGCCCCTCTTATTACATGTTACAATGGGGGAGATATTATTGAGAATTATTGAAATGACTTAGGTTATAATATGAACATCATTCCCTATAGTGTGCATTATGAAGGGGTTTGGGTAAGTTTAATTCATAAAATTTAATGTACAATAGGTCTATAAGTCTATCAAAGTTATAACTGGCATGGTGGATGATATACTTGTGATGTGTGACATAGAAACAAAAAAAACATTCCCAATGTAGTCAATTATTCTAGATATGGATCCAGAGGACAAAAAGATTCCCACAATCTTGGGATGACTATTCTTGGATATAATTGATGTTGACATCCATGTTCACTCTTGTATAATATTGGTCACCTTGATGAATTTCAGGTTGATCCTTAACATCTTCAAGAAATCATCACACCTAGAGGAGAAAAAGAAGGACAAGTATGAAGAGGAAATATATGAGGACCCCCAAGACTAATGGATTGAGAAACCATTGTTAAATGTAAGAATGTGACATTGAGTTTCACCAATGGATGATGAAGAAGAACATGTAGATCAATTCAAGGCATTAAATATAGTGCTAACGGAGGGTAAGACACTTTTTTAGATCTTCCTCACATTAGCATCATTTTTACAACTTTGGCTTTGTACATTCTAAGAATGACACACAATATAATTAAAAGATTTACTAAATTTGATTCCTCATATATAAGGAACATAGTTGGAAGGAAGATGCCTAAAGTGGACAATTCATATAAAAGTCAAAGTAGAAAAGGGAAGAAATGAAATTTAACTAAAAGCTATAGGAAAGTTGATAGAATGTTTATTCTCCACTCATCGACCATGTTGTTAGTTGATTAGAATGGACATTATCCATTGAATGGTCATAGTTTCTTTGTGTTATCCTACACGAGTGACTTGAACCCCCACTCTTGATGTATAGATATTAAAGATCTATGGTCATTACCTTATCATCCTAAGCCCTTATATTATGCTAATAAGAACATGATTTAAAATCATGGGTGGTAGGGCAATAAGACCTTGTTTTTCTTTGTTCCTGTATTCTGAATTTTTCTTGAGATGATCTTTTTGACTGACCAAAATCCTTGTGTAGATTACACTTTCTCTTCCTACATGCCAAATAGTTTAGTTCCTTGCATTTTTTACTAAGTTAAAAATTTTCACAATTTTTTGCTATGCCACCCATCCACATTGCATTTCATGTACATTTAACTAATCCCTTGTGTGTGTTTATTTAGACTTTGTGCACACATATTTTACTTCTTTCTATCTTAGATCTTTACATGGGTAAGGGAACAAAAAATCATTTTGCCAATAGTTCCCAAACTTGAGATATTTTTCTCTAAAAGTGGTGCTAACTTAATATCTACCTTTTTGAAATTTCAATTTCAATGTATGACCTTTGATAGATGAAACTTAGTGAATCCCCTTTACATTGTAGTTTAACTGATGAGTTTGCACACTTGAATTCATGCCTATTTTCCATTTCCCTTTTATTAGATTAATTTTTGAGAAGAAACTAGAGAAGGTTATAGCTCCTTAGGGTTATTCTTCATAACTTATGTAAAGCATTTGGTTGACGCAATGCCTAATTCATTATTATTTCCTTGGTTTGTTAAGATTGTGAAATGAATTTGCAAGCATGAACTCCTATAGGATGAATCTACATTGTGTGACCCCTCTTTGATCCAACATATTTCTATCACTTTTACCTCACCTCCTATGAAATGATGCCAAAAGGCACATAATCAGCCTTGGACACACTCTAAAAGATTTGGGTGGAGAATACATCACCACCCTCTTATTTCTAACACAACATACCCAAGTTACATAAGGGACAATAGAATAAAAGAATGAAAAATGAAAATCAAAGATTCTCTGATGTAATAACATCTAAGGAAATAATAAAAGATGGGAACTCCTGTGTATCAACACCCCAAACTCATTCCTCAACCCTTTCATCTAATTGCATTACTTTTGGGGTGAAAACATAAACCCTAGCACTCTATTCCCTAAAATATCCAAGTGGATCATTAACTATAGATTGAACTTTATAGGGGAGATCATGCAAATGAAAAACACATCCCAATGACTTGAGTCTAATTTGGAAATGAATTAGTTTTATGTGGAGATTTGTTTTAACATCCCACTTTTTTAGGATATATATATCATTGAGTGGAAGAATTATTCTCAAGGAGATGATATAAAATTCCAGTCTTTGCAATTAGTTTAAATGAAACACCTTGCATTATCTAAAATTGATTCATACATAAATCATGGAAATGATGTTCTAAAACTTGTTCATCCTGAAACCTAAATCTATATAGATAGATATGTAAGATAACTTGGACATGGTGTAAATTATATCTATTTTTTATACGTGGGAACCACCCCCGGAAATGAACCATGATTGAGACTCCCTTGATTGTGTAAATTCCTGGTCCCCCCTGGCCTACCCACATAAAAGAGGGTACGTGTCACAGAGGTCAAGCTAATAATAGGATACAACTAGCTAAAGTGCACCACTGAGAGGTTCAAACCTTGGTCCTTACTATGAGCATCCCAAGCCACTACCACTGAGCTAAAACACCCTCCGCAATGTAAAAGATATCTGAATGCATTGGATCAACTTGGTAGATGGAACCCCACCAAGCTAAACTTCAAATACTTCTAATACTTCCTTGTTTCTTTTAATCTTCAACTACTCCAAATACTACGGACATTGTGTCCCCAACCATACAAAACAAAAATAAATGTAAGTAAGTGGTACTTGGAACATTATAGAATAGAAACTATTCATACCTTGAGATGAAGTAAAGTTGACATGATATAAATTTGAATTGAACTTGACCATAGATTACCTTAAGCATTCTTTGAATCATAGTCATAGTTGGTGTTTTACAATTGAACATAAATCAACCATCATTCATGCAGTGATATCATTTTTATGTCAATTGGGAAAGCATTCATAATTTCATGAAACCTAATAGTGTGCATAATCATAAAGATAAAACATCGAATGAAACCCATTTTAATTGTGCTAAGAACCATGGTTTGTTTACTTAGATCAAACCACCATAAGTCATGTCCTTTGAATTAATTGATCCCTTAATCACATTTAATTTGATTAATAACATGATATGTACATTAGTTTATAATTATTAAACCTAATTTGTCATTAAAATATTGAAGCATTTGGATGTAGAAAACATGATTTGGAAATAGGTTAGATTGATAGAAAATAAAAAGATATTTTGTATGTATATTTTTCCATCATTTTCAGAGGTCATATGAAATTTCTATTTTATTGCAGTATGGACCAATCAAAATTCAGGAAATTGTGGTGTGACATCAGAATATATCGCTAACGTAAATGAAATGGGGAAATATCAAAAAGTATAGATGCATGTTACATTCAATTAAACCAGGAAGGGAAAATGTGTTGTTCAACTGAGATTGATGCTACGCAACCTGAGAACACAAAAAAGCATGTTAAGACTCTAAAATTCCCTTGCAATGTATATAACTTGATTAAATTAGCATGGGCATCATGGTACTTCCCCCTTGCCATTGTTCCTTGCTGCTCTCAGCTACATGGAGCTTCACCAAGGCATGAGATCTTTGATCAATTTTTGAGGAGATGAGCCTTCCTCGAGGTATCGAGATTGCCGATGAGATCATCACATATCAACAAAGGCACAAAGACAACTCATGGGCACATCCATGGGATGGAGCTCCAGCTCCACTTTGGCCATGGTTGATGTACCATCGGGAAGATAGGAGGTTCAATGAACTAGATGAAAGGGGAACAAAACTAGGAGGGCACGTTCATGAAGTTGAGCCAAATATTAGGAGTCATCATGTGAAGAACATGGACCACGAGTCACTATTTTTCTAGAGAATAAAGAAAAATAGCGGAAATGGAATCTAAATCCATAAATGGAGAAGCAGTACAAGCAAGATATAACCAAGCACAAGGAAATGTTCCTTGATGTCCCACAATCCTAGGGGTGAGGTTTTCTTGGCCATAGGGTCACTTAGAAGCCATGCAGATGTATTCTGATAAAGGCCTGAAACCCATCTATAGGGTGGGATGACTAGGTGAACAACGAGACAAAGCAGCGATCAGAAAACATAGAGTGGTCATTAGAGATCCTTACTGGGTGATCAATTTCACTGGAGGCATCCTGGAGGGATGAGGTGTGTCAATAGTTGTTGGAGTAAAGACTAAATAGTATGGCAAACTGGAGAGTGTTAGGGAAGAAATTGGATGGGGAGGAGGAAATCCTAAGGGCCGGTGGTACTTTTAGACCCCTAAGATAGAGGTCGGTGTCACTGTGACGGTGATAGAAACTTCAGGGGGGGAGTCCGGTGAGAGCCCTAGTTGGGCTTTTCTTATATTAACCATAGGGGAGACTGAGTAATCCACAATTTGATATGAGGAAAGAAGATGAAGACGGTGCTGACGAAATCTTGTGGAGAGATGCAGAGACAAGGAAGAGAGAAGTGGGTAAATAAAGCAAATCCAAATTGGTTCCAATCGACAAACAATTCATAGGAAGATGGTGACTTTTATGTTATAGGATCATAAGAAATTATGCCAGGGTTGTTGAATGGCACATGGAAAAGGAAATAATAAAAATGAGTGTGTGACAACACATAATACCCAAACTTTAGCTTTAACTGACCCATTAAATATTTTTTTATTAAATCTTAATCAAATTATGCACACATATTTCCTAATTGGGTTGAGGGGTAAAACCAAGTAAAAATGGTACCAACTTTGAATAACACATTAGTGAGGCATTCTAGATCCATCCTAGCCAATAAAATTTGAGGTTGGCATATCTTTTTTGCATGATTTCTATATTGGTCGTTTAACTTGATTTTTATGCATTAAAGGATGAGATAATGTGAAAAGGATTTCCTTTGTGATCTTTGAGTCAAAATTCGAGATGAACACTTATTACCCACTCAATAGTGATGTCATGTATCTTTTATGCCTTTTTTGGGAAACTTTCTTGGATAGAAAAAGACAAGATAATGTTATTTCCTTCATATGTATAAGAAAAGTGGTATCCATTTATTGTTTGAGTTCATTGCAACATATTATGGCATATATGAAAGAGAAAAGTATTTTGAGTTTCCATTTTGTTTTTATTTCTTCATTTTCCTATAAGGAACATCATTTAATACCCTTTTTACATTAAGCCCCTCAAATATATTTATTTAAGAAAACCACATTCTTAGTTTTAAATTAGTTGTGAAAATTGGGGAATTACACTTATGAATTCCTAGTCACTTGCATGAGTTGTGGAACCTGATATCTAAAGTCTATTTTTTGTGTCTTATTTGTGTTACTAAAAAGAAGATTGAAGTGAATTGCTTGTATGTATTCAATCTTAAACTTTTCAATCAAAGGACTTCATAGGTGTAAACATTTATCACTTCATAATCAATAGACTCAGAAAGACAGATTTCATAGGGTATATTTGAGTAAAAGTACTTTTTAAGCTACGTGTGGTGATGCAGCCCTTTTTTGGATCTCCATTTTGTCCTATTTTTCCCATATTCACATGAAGATGTTTAGAATGCATGTTATTTTCCAATAACTATCACATATTGTAAAATACATATATGGATGTTCCTTGTTTGTTTATCAACAACTTTGGAGGCTACATAACAGAAATAGGAAGGAGAGATGACATCTAGGACTCAAACATACTTGGAGGAACCCAATGAGATATTGAACCAAGCTCAACCTATCCCTATTTTATGGAGACTCACTAAAGTAGGGAACTCTAGGATTTGATAAATAACCTACTAAAAGTGAACTAAAACAACAAGAACATCAAGGTAAAGGTGAACAAATTTCAAAAGACCTCCAAGTAGTAAGTGCACCATACCTTGGACATGGGACAAATTGAACCATGAAACATGTTGAACCATGGCCCCATTTTTCACAGTTCACTATCATTTCACTTTGAAACCCATGAAAAACCACTAAAAAGTCAAATTCCCTCAATTTAGCTCTAACATGGCCATTTTCGTCACATAATGATCATTCCAGACTGATGTTTTCTACGAATTCACTATCCACACACCCAATACCTGAGTAAACTCAACCCTAATCCACAACTATGGTTCCAACCACAACATTCCTCCCACCTTACAACTAGAGCAAAAGTTATGCTTAGAACAACCAATTTTCTCACAAAATCTACTATTACATTTTTTTACCTTTGATGTCACTTTTCCTAACCTTGATTTCTATAGAAAATTGATACTATAAATCTAAAGCATTGGTCAGTGTAACACAAATGCCACAATTGGTAAAGTGTTGTCAATTAAGAAAAAAATCATGAGGACCACTTTTACTATAACGTTAGTTGCTTCGTATAGAATCGATGTCTAAAATCGCATGAGAAAATTAATTTTTCAATCGAACAAATTGAGATAGGCCTATTGCATCCTTCGAAGAAAGCCAACTACAAATCTCTTCTCACAAATTAAATTTTGCCTCCAAAATGACATTGTCGTCAGTTTCTACCACAGAAATTGTCGTCGTAGGTCAAGTACACTGTGAAACGTTTTGCCTCCAAAACCAAATATCAACAATTATCTATAAAAGAATTAATGATAAATGGATTCTACCATGTGTCCCACAAAAAATATTTCTTCCAAATTGTTTTATGACGTCAGATTAAAGCTAGAAACCAACGACTAAAGTCTTAGCGATGTTGTCCTTTTTTATTAGGGATCAATACATGCGACATTGGTGTTTGGCTAAGTAACTGATGATTTAGCTTGTCAAATGGTGTCAATTTTTGTATACAATCGACGACTAGAGTCATAGGGAGGTTGACATTTTTCATTAGGGTACATCTATCATCAATTTACAGATGAGTAACCAATGATATCGGTTACTACATGTCGTCGGTATCTATATACAACCAACGACTAAAGTCTTATCCAGGTTGGCATTTTATCTTAGGGATAAACACATGTGTCATCTGTTATTTGGTGGGAAAATGAGAATATATGTTGACCTAGGGTGTGATTTATTCATGATTACCAACACCTAAAGTCTTAGTTGTCATTTTTTTGCAACAACTAAAAATTAAGTTCAACTTAACAACACTAGAAAAATACACTTCCCTCATCCTCTATTTCATCACATGATTTTCTCTTACTCTATAGATTACTTCTGCTGCTCCTCCTTTGTTCCTACTATTGTTGGTTCTATCATTGTTGTTGTTGCTACTATTGCTACTATTTTCATTGTTAGTGTTTTTGTTTGATTTCCACCATTCTTGTTGTTGGTGGTGGTTCTCTATCCTCTGTCACCGCTGCCATTGTGGGTGCAAGAACCACCACCAATCAGTGGTGCATCCAAAATCAACCAATGGTGCTCCATCTCTACATCTCTACTATGCCCGCCATCCCTACTACTTCCAAGGCTATTGCTCCTAGTTCTGCTTCTTGGTTGGTGATGTCATCACAGGGACCATTGATGCATGTGCCCTTTTCTTCTTGCTTACGACTGTTGCTCACATTGAGAAGGTCCTTCTTCTCTCTCTTTCTTTGTAAATTTCCATTGTTTGTTGAATGCATTATTTTATAATTTTTTATTGAGTGCATTTTTTTGTAATTATTTGAATAAATTGATATGAGCTACGCATTGACATGAATTTACCTAAATTGATATCAATTGAATGCAATAATGTAACTATGGTTTTAATTTCAAAATTGGAGAAATCGTACTTGTATAGTTGGAATTCATGTATAATTTGGTATATTGTTCAATTTGAATGTTGTATGGATAAATAATCACACCTAATAATTAAATAAATAGAATTGATATGAATTACTTGAATTATCTTGATTTAGCTAATTCTTTTATACTTACCTAAATTTTAAATCATACGTCCTAATTTAGACATATATCTTGTTGGCCTACAAACCCATTCGATATTTACACATTAGGAGTAAATCTTAGATAGTTCTCAGTTTGGGCCTATTCTTGAACACTTAATCTCACTTAGGATTTAAGTGTATAATGTGTATTTAGTTTTCAACATGTTTCATTAGAAGTTTTGCGATTGTTCTCTAAGTACATATGTAGGTGGGTATCTACGCATCAACATTGGTGTACTTGGACAACTGTGGGGAAATGTTGTCAAAATATCCGTGAAAATCGAATACACATTATACACTTACTAGTGAGATTAGTTGTTCAAGAATGGGATAGGTGGTAGACATTCATTAATAAACCCTAATTTGTAAACCCTGATCCTTAAATGTATAAACCCTAAACCCTAAACAATCAACCCTAATCTTTAAACTCTAACCTCTAAATCCTAATCTTTAGACCCTAAGCTCTAATACATGATTCAATACTCATTTTCTCTATGATCATAGAATGGATCAATTATGGATGTCCATTTCAAATCACTGCACTCCATAGTTTATTATTAGTCTTGATTAGTTTATAAGATTGGTAGAGTATCATAGGAAACAACCTGGAGTTAGGTTCTAATGTCCATGTAGGAATTGCAGTAACAACTTGAAAATTGATAGTATTGACAAAATCAAAAGTATATCCATGTGCCAAGGGATTGTTTAGGGTTATACATATTCTTACTGGAATGGTGATGTTCCTACTATAAGATCACTATATGCGATAGCAGTACCTATGTTGAAGAAGAAATTGGGGATGATGATGTAGATGTGAACAAGCCAATTCTGATAGACATAGTTGTTGCGGTTCTAGATAATTGTGGAGTAAATTATTTTGATCCACCTTCCTTATCTAAAATCATTGTGCATGATCCGGAGAGACTGTAATACTTAGGTTGTACAAAGTTTATAAAGTAAGCACTATGTTGAGATTGTATACTCTGCAGGCTGATACTAGATGGACCAATAAAATCTTTGCATATCTATTGTCTTTGTTGAAAGAAATTCTTCCTAAATGCAACAAGCTTCCAATCTCAACATATGAATTAAAGAAAATTTGTGCCCAATGGGAATGGCTTCTAAGAAGAAACATGTTGCCCAAATGATTGTGTGTTATTTCAAAAGGACAATATTGATTTGAAATATTGTCAAAAATATGGAGCATTAAGGTACAAAATGATGAATTCAAGTAAGCCAAAAGTTGTCTCTCCTACTAAGGTGATGTGATATCTACCTATTATACAACAATTTCAATGTGTGTTTGACAAAACCATGGATGCACACAATTTATATTGTCATGCAGAGGGAAAAAACAATGATGGAATCCTACAAAATGTGTCTGATTCTCGACAATGGAAGAAAATTTATTTATTGTACCCTAAATTTGGTGAAGAAGTTAGGAATCAAATACTTGTGACTTACACTAATAAAATGATCAATATGGAATGTTAAACAATGGCCACATCACCCGGCCTGATAAGATTTTTATATAAAATGTTCTTCCATGGTTGTTCACAAAAAATAAATATGTGATGTTTTCATTGTTGATATGGGACCCCAAACAACCTACCAATGATATTGATGTTTTTCTTGAACCTTTGATTAATGACTTAAAGAAACTATGGGCAGAAGTTGTGATGATCTGTGATGCACCACGAGAGACATTTCATTTGCAGGCTATGTTGTTTTGCACTATTAATGACTTTCAAGCATATGGGAGTTTATCTAGATATAGAATAGCAGGATCCAAAGCATGTCTTATATGTGAGGAGAACATTAATTCAGTATGACTAAAACCTGGTAGAAAGACAGTATATCTCAGTCATCAAACATTTGTTTTTCAAAGTGCATCCTTACCAAAGGTTGCACAAGGACTTAAAGTGATCAAATGAGGGATAGAGTGCCTCTAAACCTATATCAGGAGAGGTTGTTTATGAAAGAGTAAAAGACTTTGTCTATGCATTTTATAAGAGATGACAATGTATTATTCCCACACAGAGTGGCAATTTTTATTAAAGATGTGGTCAATATTATAGGATTTTTTTATTGGAGTTCTTTAGCAGTTAGGCATTTTCTAAATGTCATGCATGTCAAAAAAATAGTTGTGATAGCGTCATTGCTACTCTATTGAATATACCAAGTAAGATTAAACATGGAATTACATCTAGAAAGGACCTATGTGAAATGATTATAAGGAAATAATTACCAACATGAGTTAGTAGTGATCAAAAATAAATTTACCTCCTTCTTATTACACATTTTTTAGATAGGAAGAGAGAACTTTTTGTAATTGCTTGTTTATTGTTCAGGTACCATAGAGATATTCTTCTAATATCCATAGATTGGTATCAATGAAGCATCTAAAGCTAATAGGTCTTAAATCTCATGATTCTTACATGCCAGTGCAGCAAATATTTCATATAACTATTCGATCCATATTGTCAAAGCATTTAAGGTTTGTAATCATGAGACATTATTTCTTCTTCAACACTCTATAAAAAAGTTATTGATCCTGAGAATCTTTTTAAGTTGCAAAGATAAGTAGTTGTTACCCTATGCCAAATTAAGATGTATATTCTTCTTTCATTCTTTGATATCATGGCAATCATAATGTCCATTTGACTAGGGAAGTGAAAATGTTGAGTCTGGTTTTCTTGTATTTAATGTCCATTTGTTGCCATCAAATTTAGTGTTTTTAAAGGTGATGTTTGAAACTGTTATCGATATGAAGGAATATTATTTTGGGTTATGTGGCTAGGGAGGTTATTAACTTTTTAAATGACTTTTGAGTTGTAATGAAGCTCCAGCTAATGAAAAGAATAATAATCCCTATTCTTGAATAGGGACTTCAGGAGCACAAGTGGAAGTAATTAGTTCTGAGATGTGGGAACAAGCACACTTGTATCTTTTACACAACATCGTTGAAGTGGATATTATATCATTGAACATATCAATTTCATCAAGAAAAAATATCCTTGAGCCAGCGTAATGTGGCTTGGTAGACAGCATAATTGGATATTTCTTACGTGGTTTAAAGATAAAGTCTTCCATAAACTATCTCAAACACCAAATAATGTTGCTAAAAATATCAAATTTCTCGCCTTTATACCAAAATAAATGTTATGTCCTATGAAGGGTTTGACAAAAATGGATTTTCATATTACACAAAATGTCAAGATGATAGAGTGTCATCCAAAAATAGTGGGGTCACCCTTCAAGCATCTTCATTGTATTTTTCTATTGCAAATGATAAAAGTCAACACAAAGCTAAAATGACATATTATAGTGTAATTGAATACATGTTGGAGTTTCAATACACATATTTTAGAGTTTCTATCTTTAAGAATAATTTGTTTGATAATACAAAGCAGTTTTAGAGAAAGAATTGGGTTTCATATTAGTAAATTTTGAAAAGATTGGTAAGAAGTGTGAACCATTTGTATTTTCTTCATAGGAGAAGCAAGTATTATACATCAATGATCCTACAAATAAAAGATGGTCGGTTGTTCTTCATGGGAAAAGGTGGGTCATTGTAGATCTTATAGACAAAAATGAGTACTGTGACAAGTATGATGACTCCAGTCCATTCACAACTGGCTTGCCAACAGTAAATGTTTAAGTTAACACAAAGTTATATCGGCATGGAGATCACATATGTTGAATATTAGTTGATCAAATATACAACTAATACTAGAGGCATATATTTTATTTCTTAAATTCTAGATGTGCATTTTACATTCTTTATTACAATTATATATGTTTCATAGGAGACATAAATTTTGCATTCTTTATCACTTAAATTTCATTCTTTGACTATTTTTTAGATGGTGTCTGATTATGAGCATGAGAACTATGATGATATGTACTATGAGAATGAGCACCATGACATCATAAGTTGTATTGTTTTATGACATAGATGTCACTTTACATTCTCTATCATAATTATTATATAGATATGCATTTTACATTCTCTATCACATACATATGTGTCTTGATAATTTTAGGATGAGCATCCTGAGGATGTGGACCCTGTGGGATCTTGCTAGCTTTGTAGACAAACAATGATATCATGGAACATAGAAGAGGTATCACCTTGATGAACAAGTTTGTATAATAAAGGGGTAAAGGATCGCAGTTGGTTGTCGACTTTGATGATGTAAGAAATCCTATTAGGAAGAATCACAATACTTTCTTGCAATATCTAGGGCTCCTTACTCAAAGCAAACTGGATATAACAACAGAATCTTGACATAAAGTTGATCCTTCCAAGAAATACTACATATCAAAGGACTTATGTTTGAGATATTCTACTTTTATAAAGATATTCACAAATCTATTTTGATTAATATGTCATTAAGTATATGGAATCTTACAGAGAATTGTTGAGCTCGATGAAAAACTCTGTGACAAAGTTATGATGCTAAATAGTGGGAGGCTATTCAGGAATTATAGGACAAGTCTAACAAGATAATACATAATGATCAACACAATAAAGAATTCTACCACTGAGAAATGGTCCTATCTTGACCCAAAGGTGTGAGACGTGTTTGTTACTTCAAGACAAATATTTGAATTTAGGATATGAAGCCTCCTTTATTTGTACATATTATTCTTAATGACTAATCAAATGAATTCAATGTATTATATAATTAACATATGATTTGGACGAAGTAGGAATTACATATGATATAAAAGAAAGATGTGCAAAGAATGTACACAACCACAACTTGGGTCTAGGTGGCTACAACATGCAGAGGCAAAAGAGACTCGAAGTGTCTTCTTTTGAGAAACCTACTCCTGGGTATGATGAGTCCTCCACTACTCTTCCACCTTTACCTAGCCTTAAGGAGTGGATAAATGTGAGAACAAACTGATCTGGAGAAATACCAAACCCCTCTACCGTTGAGGTGACTACAAAAATGTTCAAATTCAACTATGCACGCTATATGTTCATTTTTAACCTGTTTACCAATTTTTATATTTCACTTACCAATTACTATTTATGACAGTTACAGGGAGCTCTTGAACAAAGAAAAGTAGGTGAGGTCATCCTTGAGGGAAAGGGATGAATTTATAGTTTCCCTAGGTACTTTAGAGTATTATGGTCGTCTTAGGACCGTAGGGATTGGTATTGGTATAAGATCCTTTTTTGGGTCATCAAAGAAGTGCAAATCTATTAAGAAAGTAATTGTTAGAAGAGTGGGTCCAATACTTGATTGTGAAGGGAATAGAGGATGCCATGAGAAAGTATCATTCTTATCATTATCTACCTCCTTAAATAGTACATGTGATGCCCTGCTCTTCATATGAGGTGGCCTCCCTTACGATAGAGGATGTTGGAAGTAATCATAATGGACCCTCCAGCTAGCATGCCTAGTGTAAGTTTTTTTATGATATAATATTCTATTAGGTGAATTAATCATATGTTTATGTTTAGGTGTATATAATACTATGCACTAGTTTTTAGGGGTTGACACCATGTTGTCTTTTACTAGAAGATAAATATATTGTCACACTGTTGAGGCTTACCCACCCCTTCCAGGTGACATGATTCATGGTCATCTAATTCCCACTATTGTGGTCCGTGTGTCTATCATGCTTGTCTATGAAAATAAACACTACTACCACATGCCGACCCTAAGCATGAGATAATAGGTGATGCAGAAGGTGGAGTGGTTGCGTGGCTCAAAGTGGGAGTTACCTACACCAATGGATGCTATATTTTCACTCAATTTTTATTTGTGATTCTTTTCTACTTGTGTATATAATTAGATATTTATATGAGAATATATATATATATATATATATATATATATATATATGGGTATAGCCATATATATATATATATATATATATATATATACCTAGATATACCCATATATATATATATATATATATACCTAGATCTACCCATATATATATATATATATATACCTAGATATACCCATATATATATATATATATATATATATATATATATATATATATATATATATATATATATATATATATATATATATATATATGGATGCCATAAAACCTAAGAAACCCCCTACAATTTGTCCTCCACTCGCTCCTCCATATAGTCAATTACCTACTTGGAATGGAAAATATCTATTTGAATCGCTAGGTCCTAGGTACAGGGTTTGAAAATGTGGATAGGCAATGTAGAAGAAGGTTGACTATGATGCTCCTTGTTAGGGAGGATGATGCAGGTCAACCTCACAATACTAGTGTATTTGTGCAACATGTTGAGTTCTATACTTATGCTTTGTTGAATAAAACTATGATAGGACTTTGGATATGGTGAGATGTTATGGCCAAATACTCTTTCTATATATGTTAAATATATGTTGATCTAATATCTTATATATTAATGCATACATATAATTTTTTTTACCACATATATAGGGTGAGTGGAGAGTTTGCACTAACTAATTAATGTGACAATTTATACTTCCATGATATTCGTTAGCTATGTAGATAAAGACCCAAAATATGTTAGTAATTACTTCTCTACTACATTTATGTATTTTTGTTATGTGGTAAAGAGTGTGGTTATAGCTCCATTCAATGTTGTGTAAGGTTTAGGCACTTTGCTTATAATTTTGACTTATAAATTACATTTCATTGTGGATATTGAGTTTTATTTTTCATTAAGTAATAATCATTGGGTATTGTTGGTAATTGGCCCTATACACTAATTGCATATTATCTAAATCCTTTAGGTGAGGAAGTAGATAGTGTGAGAAACACAATGAAGAAAATATTATTTACATGAGTAAATTTTTTAAGTTGTCAACATTTATTAATGTTTTCGTCATGAAATACATGAATATTTACTAATCCAATTATAGGTGTCACTTTAACTTATGGGATTACAAATTAGTAGGGAATATGAAATTGGGACTCTCCCCCACGGCCACGCCTAAGCGCTCCAGCGATTAGGGTTTCTGTGAGTGGGACACCTTCCTACCACACGGTATCTCTCTCTTACAGGTCCAAGGAACAATGTGATCTTATTGGTGTCGTCACCGTCATAGAAGAAGAGTTAGCAGATCACTATGCACGGTTACAATTGACAGCAGAGGAAGAAGAACCAATTGAGATATAGGGTCTGACGGACAATGATGAAGCGGGGCATCTAAGGCTGGCACTAGTAGCATGCATCCTATCAGATAGATCAAGCAACTTCTGGGCCATGAAAAGGACATTAACATAGGCTTGGGGCCTCATTAATAAGGCGGTGTTCAAGCAATTTGACAGAGACCTCTTCATGATCCAGTTCTTGGATTGGCGGGATAAACAGAAGGTAATGGATGGGGCACCCTGGAATTTTGAAAACAAGCTCCTCCTGTTCAAAGAAATTGAAGATGATGAGCAGTCGAGCAAGACAGCGACAACACACAACCCTTTCTGTGTGTGGATCTACTGGCTATCGCTAGGGTTCCCATCAAAGAGAGCTATAAAGGATATTGCAAGCAGGATTGGAGAAGTACTTGATCTGGACGTCGACGAGTTGGGATGGGACTCCTCTGTGAGAGTCTGCGTATGACTGGACATTACCAAACCCTTGAAGAGGGTGCTTCAGATCCAAAGCAGTCTGAAGAAAGTAATGAACCTAGAGATAAAGTATGGGAGATTGACAAACTTCTGCCATTGTTGCGGGCGACTAGGACACATTGATAAATATTGCGGTGACGGGGAGGAGGACAAATAGGGACGGTAGTGGGGAGCATGGTTGAAGGTGTCGCCGATGAAGTTGAGGGTCTCACTCCATGAATAGTGAAATCTTATTGGTGTTGTCACCGTCATAGCAGAAGAGTTAGCAGAGCACTATGCACGGTTACAGTTGACAATAGAGGAAGAAGAACCAATTGAGATATAGGGTCCGACAGACAACAATGAAGTGGGGAATCTAAGGCTGGCGCTAGTAGCATGCATCCTATCAGATAGATCAAGCAACTTTAGGGCCATGAAAAGGACATTAACATAGTCTTGGGGTCTCATTAACAAGGTGGTGTTCAAGAAATTTGACGGAAACCTTTTCATGATCCAGTTCTTAGATTAGCGGGATAAACAGAAGGTTATGGATGGGGCACCCTGGAATTTTGACAACAAGCTCCTCCTTTTCAAAGATATCAAAGACGATGAGAAGCCGAGTGAGATAGCGACAACACATAGCCCTTTCTATGTGTGGATCTAAGGGTTGTCGCCAGGGTTCTGATCAAAGAGAGCTATCGAGGAGATTGCAAGCAGGATTGGAGAAGTACTTGATCTAGATGTCGACGAGTTGGGATGGGACTCCTCTATGAGAGTCTGCGTTTGACTGGGCATTACCAAACCCTTGAAGAGGGTGCTTCAAATCCAAAGCAGTCAGAAGAAAGTAATGAACCTGGAGATAAAGTATGGGAGATTGACAAACTACTGCCATTGCTGCGGGCGACTAGGACACGTCGATAAAGATTTTGGTGACGGGGAGGAGGAGGACAAATAGGGCCGGCTGCGGGGAGCATGGTTGAAGGTGTCGCCAAGGAAGCCGAGGGTCTCACTCCATGCGGAGATCCAAGGCAATGCAAGAAAGAAACAAAACATCCTTTTCAACAACAAACCGAAGTCGGATCACTCGAAAAGCACATCACAATCATACAGCAGGGGCTCATCCACAGGAAAGGAGTTTAGGAGGGACAAGAGAGTTGAGGATTGACTGGGGGACCTGCTTAATAGGCACATCACCCAAACCAACCAACATGAAGGTAGCAACAATTATGACTATGATCTTCACGAGTTCTTTCTAGAAATTGTAGGCACCCAAGACAAGAACTGAAAGGGGGTGGAAAAAAAGGGGGGAAGAGTGATGGGGGCGAGCAGGAAAGGGCCACAAAAGAAATAGCAAGGAGGGAATGATCAGTAGATCAACTGAGGAAGATCAAACATACAAAAAACTAGTTGCTAGAAACAAGGAGGAGAATCCAACAACGACAGAACAGTGGGGATGAAGCATGCAACGAAACGGAAGGAAGAGAACAACATCTTAAACAAGCGGAGGAATAGAGAGATGAGCAAGGTCGTAACTCCACATCGGCGAGAATGAACCAAGGCACTATCAGAACATGAGCCCATAGGGAGAAGGAGAACATGAGGAAAACGTTGAAAAAAGCAAAGGAAGACCTAAAGAAAAAGAATGAACTGCCATGGGTGTATAAGATGAGCCGATCCCAACGGTTGGGGGTTCCTGAGTTTGAGGTTGAGTGGATCTCAATGGAAGGGAAAAGATGAAGGCATTCAAAGTTGTGAGATATGGAATTAGATGATCAGAACCTAGCAGAGGAGATGGGGAAAAAGGCAAGGATAGCAGGGGAGGTTGCACGAAAGATTGGAACTATTTCAGTTCAAGTAGCAGAGGCTGGGATGGACCAGCCCCGTGAATAGTAATGAAAATCATGAGATGGAACTGTCAGGGTCTGGGCCACCCTGACATGGTGAATGCCCTCCGGTCGTGGTGCTGGTGGGAGAGCTCGAACATAGTCTTTATTATGGAGACTATGATTGCTAGTGCTGACTTAGAAAGTGTCAAAAGGAAATGTGTCTTTACTCAAGGGATCTATATTACAAGCAATGTAAGAGTAGGGAGTATAGGTTTATGGTGGAAAGATGTGGATCTCAATGTTGTCTCTTACTCGTATCACCACTGTATCTGTGAGGTAACCACTGAAGGCACAACTAACATCTGGAGGGTTGTGGGCATTTATGGTTAAGCAGATCAACAACAGAAATACAAGATGTGGGACCTGATGAGGGAGTTGAAAGCAGGGTCAGATTTACATACTGTGTTCTTTGGGGACTTCAACGAAATCACCTCAAATTTTGAGAAGCAAGGGGGCCCACCAAAGCTGATGAGATACGTCTAAGACTTCAAAGATGTGATAGATGACTGTGATCTAACTGATATAGGCTTCAGTGGAAGCAACTTCACTTGGTAGAGGGGTTTGATGCCTGAGACCCATATCCAAGAGAGGCTAGATAGAGCCTTACCCTGCCTAGGGTGGTACACCTTATGAGATACGAGTCAGACCATGTGCCTATCATTATAGATACAGAGCAGAGGAGGATGTACAGGAGAAGGAGACAAAGCTACTTCTTTTTGAACATATGTGGGTGGAGGAGAAGGAGTGTGAGCAGGTTGTGAAGGAAGTGTGGGAAGAACGTCAAACTTCTAGTTTGGAGGAAAAAATGATGTTTTTTGGTGGCAAAATGAAAAGCTGGGCAGCTGAAAAGTTTGGGAAAATGAAAAGACAGATTAAAGAGATGGAAGGACAACTGGGTGACACCCAGTTATTGCCATCAGACATAGGAAATCTTGACAGATGCATGCTTCTGGCTACAGAACTATAGACGTGATGAGGCATTCTAGCATGTGAGGGCCCGTGTAAATGAGTTGAGGTCCGGTGACAGGAACACAACCTATTTTCACCATGAAGCATACCAAAGTAAGAATACGAACATAATAGAAGGGCTAAAAAATGTGGAGGGTCAGTGGATGACCAAGGAGGAGGACATAGAGAAGACCATTACTGAATTTTTTCAGAAAATTTTCCAAACATCCAATCTGCCGGGATGGGAACAGGAAACACAGGGGATCGAGGCCAAGGTTGGATAGGAAGAAAAGAAAAATCTAGAGAAGGAAATTTCATCAGCAGAAATCCTGACATCACTCAATAGCATGCATCCCAACAAAGCACCTGGCCTAGACAGAATGAAGGTGATCTTCTTTTAGAAATTTTGGCATATAGTGGGGGAGGATGTATCTTCCTATATCAAAGGGTGGTGGAAATCTGACAGAAGCGTTGCTGAGCTGAACGCTACGTTGGTGGCGATGATTCCCAAAGTGAAAAACCCTAGAGATTGGTCCAATTTAGACCTATTAGCTTATGCAACGTCATCTACAAAATAGCTTCCAAAGTGGTTTCAAATAAGCTAAGACCTCTTATGGACAAGATAGTGTCCAAACATTAGAGTGCTTTCATACCGGACAGGATTATTACTGACAACACCCTCATTGCATATTAAATCTTTCACTCTATGAAGGGCAATAAAGGAAGCAGAAAGGGGAAGATTTCCTTGAAGCTAGACATGTCAAAAAACTATGACGGAGTGGAATGGAGCTTGGTGGATTACATTCAGGGCAAGCTTGGCTTTGGAAAGAGATGGAGGAGGATGAACTTGGACTACATGTCAACTGTAACCCACTCTTTTGCTATCAATGGTGACCGCACCAAGAAGACTCAACCGTCCCGAGGACTACGTCAGGGAGATCCTCTTTCACCATATCTCTTTATCCTTTGGGTTGAATCCTTTTATACTTATCTTCTTTTTGCATCACAACATAACTTTATCCATGGAGCACAGGCAAGTCGGCAAGGCCCCCGCATCTCTCACCTTTTCTTTGTAGATGATTCCATCCTTTTTGCAAGAGAAACCAAAGAAGAATGGATGAAAGTAGCTGACATCATCAACCAATATGAACGGGCATCCGGATAGAAAATTAACTTATCTAAGACCAAGGTGGCTTTTAGCAAAGGGGTCAGCAGGGAGAGGAATGAGGAGCTAGTTAGGATGCTACAGGTCAAGGAGGTAGACAGACACGGGAAATATCTGGGACTTCCTACGGAGGTAGAAAGACCAAAAAAGTAGGTCTTTGCTTATGTTCAAGAACAAATATGGATGAAACTTCAAGGGTGGAAAGAAAAGATTTTATCCATGGCGGGGAAGGAAGTTCTCATAAAGGCAGTTGCACAAGCTATTCCTTCATATATTATGAGTATTTTCCAACTTCCATCATACCTACTTGATTCCATTAATAGCACAATCTCAAGGTTTTGGTGGGGAGCAAAAGGGACAAAGCACAAGATAGCATGGATCAGTTGGGAGAGTCTTTGCAAACCAATACATCAAGGAGCACTACTACAGAAACAACATTCAGTGTCTCTTTTCTAGGCGTCGGTTATTTAGGAAAACCGACACCTATAAATTTAAACATCAGTTATTTATGCAAACCGACATCTATATTTGAAGACCAGCCAGACACGGGTACCACTTTGTATTGAGCATCGGCTGGTTATAACAGACCGACGCCTAAAATCGCCCGCAAAATCCAATTTTTGAGCGAAAACATTTTAGGTCACCTACAGCGTTGGTTTTTTAACTATTCATCGACGCCTATTTAAAATGAAAATTTGCACGAAAAGTCCCACTTTTAGTGTCAGTTATCCCTCGATAACCGACACTGATAATGGTTCCTGCCAAATAATTTAGGGTAAAGGTTGTCTAGTTGGGCGTCAGTGTTTTACTATCAACCGACGCTAAAGCATAATAGGCGTCAGTTTTGTAGATAACTGATACTGTTGACCAACTAAATAGACCTGATCACCCAGCTCTTCCCCCTTTCTTCATGTTTCATAACGATATTCTCTTATGCTGCTGCTCTCCGCCGCTCTCCCAAAATCGCGATGTTGGTTGCTGCCCCTCTGCTTCTTCACTGTTGGTGCTCTTCTGCTCGCCGGCGCCACTGCCCACCACCCGCCGGTGCTGCTTCTTTGCCTGTTAATTCTCCGGTCGGCGCCTGCTACTTCTCTGGCCGTCGGTTGCTTTTGCCCGCCGCCCGCCCCTCTACTTCTTCGCCTACTCGCTGCCACTACTGCCGCAGCTTGCCGCCGCTCTTCTCCACGCTAGCTCTAGGTAGGCTAGCCTCTTTGCTTCCTTCTCCCTAGCTCCTTACCAACAGCAAGAATGGCCATGGCTGTGTTGGCCTACCACGGCCGTGCTGGACAGCACGGCCGTGGTAATGGTTGTGGCTGTGTTGGCCTACCACGGTCGTGTTGTCCAGCACGGCCGTGGTAGGCCAACATAGCCACGGTCATGCTTGCTGTTGGTAAGGATATTAACATATTTTTATGTAATACTTTATGTAAATCCTAGGATATGAACAAATCTTTTACTTGCATATATTTGTCATATATTTGTGCTTCTAATCGTAATGTTTGGCCTAATTCAGTAAATTTTGATGCATGTTGAAATAAGATTTAAACTTGTCAATTGTAGCATACTAATTTGATTTGATTAAGCCCTAACATCAATTGTGATGAAACCCTAACATTAATTGTGATGAAACCCTAACATGTACATATCTATTATTGTGTTTGTTGGCCTAGAAACCCGTCCAAGATTTACTCATTAGGAGTAAATCTTGGATAGTCCCCAGTTTGGGACTGTTTTTGAACACCTAATCTCACTTAGGATGTAAGTGTATAATGTGTATTGGGTTTTCGAGAAAATTTCGGTAGCATTTCCCTATTTGTTCTCTAAGTACATGTGTACTTAGAGAATAGCGGGAAAATGCTGTCGAAATTTTCTTGAAAACCCAATACACATTATACACTTACTAGTGACATTAGGTGTTCAAGGACGGGAAAGGTGGTACACATTTATTATATATAAGAATGGCATCACATGTGTTTGTTGGCCTAGAAACCCGTCCAAGATTTACTCATTAGGAGTAAATCTTTGATATTCCCCAGTTTGGGACTGTTCTTGAACACATAATCTCACTTAGGATGTAAGTGTATAATGTGTATTGGGTTTTCGAGAAAATTTTGGTAGCATTTCCCCGTTTGTTCTCTAAGTACATATGTACTTAGAGAACAGTGGGGAAATGCTGCCGAAATTTTCTCGAAAACCCAATACACATTATACACTTACTAGTGAGATTAGGTGTTCAAGGATGGGATAGGTGGTACACATTTATTATATATAAGAATGACATCACATGTGTTTGTTGGCCTAGAAACCCGTCCAAGATTTACTCATTAGGAGTAAATCTTGGATAGTCCCCGGTTTGGGACTGTTCTTGAACACCTAATCTCACTTAGGATGTAAGTGTATAATGTGTATTGGGTTTTCGTGAAAATTTCGGCAGCATTTCCCCGTTTGTTCTCTAAGTACATATGTACTTAGAGAACAGCGGGGAAATGCTTCCGCAATTTTCTTGAAAACCCAATACACATTATACACTTACTAGTGAGATTAAGTGTTCAAGGATGGGATAGGTGGTACACATTTATTATATATATGAATGACATCACATGTGTATGTTGGCCTAGAAACTCATCCAAGATTTACTCATTAGGAGTAAATCTTGGATAGTCCCCGGTTTGGGACTGTTCTTGAACACCTAATCTCACTTAGGATGTAAGTGTATAATGTGTATTGGGTTTTCGAGAAAATTTCTGTAGCATTTCCCCGTTTGTACATTGGAATAAATTAGAATGAACAGTCACTAAATTATATATTGTTTGTATGGAGTCTGGCTTCATTGTAAATAATAGGAGTAAATCATGGATAGTATGTAAGTCTATACCCTAATCTTGTCCTAATATATACTTGTTTTCTCTTTGATCATAGAATGGATAGATCATGGATGTCCATTCGCAATCGCTGCACCCCAGAGTTTATATCTGGTCTTGATCAGTTTATTAGATTTGCTGAGGAACATAGGAAAAAACCTACAGATAGGTTCTACTGTCCATGTAGGCATTGCGGTAACAACTTGAAAGTCAACACTTGTGAGGAAATCAAAAGTCATGTCATGTGCAACGGGATTGAACAAGGCTATACATAATGGCACTGGCATGGAGAGATTTCAAACTCGCAACCAGTAGATGTCGATAGCAGTGCTGGGGTGGAAGAAGAAATTGCCTCCGATGATGTAGATGTGAACGAACCAATTCCAGTAGACATCGTTGATGTGATGTTGGATAGTTGTAGGGTAGAGCACACTGATCTACCTCCTATCTTTAGAAACATTGTGCATGATGCTAAGATACTGTTATACACAGGCTGTGCTAAGTTTACGAAGCTTAGCATTGTGTTGAGATTGTATAAGTTGAAAGCTAACAATAGATGGAGTGAAAAAAGCTTCACTTCGTTGTTGACTTTGTTGAAAAAAATGCTTCCTGAAGGAAACGAGCTGCCAATCTCAACATACCGGGTAAAGAAAATGTTGTGCCCAATGGGAATGGAGGCCAAGAAGATACACGCATGCCCGAATGATTATGTATTATTTCAAAAGGACTGTGTAGATTTGAAAGATTGTCCAAAATGTGGTGCGTCACGGTATAAATTGATGACTTTGGGGGAGTCCAAAACTGGTTCTCCTTCAAGGTGTTGTGGTATCTACCTATAATATCATGGTTTCAATGCTTGTTTGCAAATCCAAAAGATGTGAAGAATTTGAGGTGGCATGCAGATGTTAAGAAAAATAATGATGGGATCCTACGACATGCGTCTGATTCCCCATAGTGGAAGAAGATTGATCTATTGTACCCCAAATTTGGTGAAGAAGATAGGAATCTAAGACTTGGGCTTTGTACAGATGGGATGAATCCGTACGGGACATTGAGCAGCCAACATAGCACTTGGCCAGTCATGCATGTTATATACAATCTTCCTCCCTTACTGTGTATGAAAAATAAGTACGTTATGCTGTCGTTGTTGATATCGGGCCCTAAACAACCCGGAAATGATATCGATGTTTATCTTGAACCTCTGATTGATGACTTAAAGAAACTTTGGGCTAAAGGTGTGATGACCTATGATGCTTCAGGAAGAGAGACATTTCGTTTGCACGCTATGTTGTTTTGCACTATTAATGACTTTCCAGCATATGCGAATTTGTCTGGATATAGTGTCAAAGGAGCTAAAGTGTGTCCTATATGTGAAGAAAACACTGATTCAATAAGACTAAAACATGGCGGCAAGATTGTATATCTTGGTCATCAAAGGTTTCTTTGAAAATTCCAT
Source organism: Alisma plantago-aquatica (assembly GCA_963693085.1). Taxonomy (NCBI): domain Eukaryota; kingdom Viridiplantae; phylum Streptophyta; class Magnoliopsida; order Alismatales; family Alismataceae; genus Alisma; species Alisma plantago-aquatica. Next base: position 321,943,143 of record OY856410.1, read on the forward strand.
CTGTATCGTAGGAAGCGCAAAGCATTCAATGGATGGAATGATGAACGGAGTGCACCTAAACCTATACCAGGGGATGTTGTTTATGAAAGAGTAATAGACATTGTCAATGAATTTGGTAAGAAATCACAATGTAGTATGGCCACACGGAGTGACAATTCTTCATTCAAGAAGAAGTCAATATTTTGGGATCTTCCTTATTGGAGTTCTTTGACAGTCAGGCATTGTATCGATGTAATGCACGTTGAGAAAAATGTTTGTGATAGCATCATTGGTACTCTGTTAAATATACCAGGTAAGACTAAAGATGGGATAAAATCCATACTGGACCTACGTGAAATAGGAATAAGGTCAGAATTAACAGAATTATGTGAAATGGGTAATAAAAGAACATACTTACCTCCCGCATGTTACACGTTGTCTAGAAAGGAGAAGAAAGCTTTTTGTGAATGCTTGGTAAATATTAAGGTGCCACATGGTTACTCATCCAACATCCGTAGATTGGTATCAATGAAAGATCTAAAGTCGATAGGTCTTAAATCTCATGATTGTCACACTCTAATGCAACAAATATTGCCCGTGGCAATTCAATCTATATTGTCGAAGCGTGTAAGGTTTGCAATCACCAGACTTTATTTCTTTTGCAACAGTATATGCAGCAAAGTTATTGACCCTGATACTCTTGATAATTTGCAAAGAGAAGTGGTTGTTACCCTATGTCAGCTTGAGATGTATTTCCCTCCTTCGTTCTTTGATATCATGGTAAATCTTGTTGTCCACTTGATTAGGGAAGTGAAAATGTTGGGACCAATTTTCTTGCATTGGATGTATCCCTTTGAACGATACATGAGCATTTTTAACGGTGATGTTCGAAATTGTTATCGGCCTGAAGGGAGTATTATTGAAGGTTATGTGGCGAGAGAGGTTATGGATTTTTGCAATGACTTTCTGAGTGGTAATAACACTCCTGTTAATGACAAGAATATTGAGGAGGGCAAAGGAATTTTGGGATCACGGGTGAAATTAATCAGCCGTGAGAAGTTGGAACAAGCTCACTTGTATATTTTACACAACATGGATGAAGTGAGTGTTTATATAGAGGAGCATACCAATTTCATCAAGAGACAACATCCTCGAGCAAGTTCAATGTGGCTTGCTAGAGAGCATAATAAGACTTTTACTAAGTGGTTTGAAGATAAAGTCTTACATCAACTATCTCAAACACCAAATGATATTATAGAAACTATCAAATGCCTCACATTTAAACCAAAACTGAATGTTATGTCTTATGAAGGGTTTGACATTAATGGGTTCACATATTACACAAAGCGCCAAGATGATAAGAGTGTCATCCAAAACAGTGGGGTCACTCTTCAAGTGTCGACTATGTATTTTGCAAGTGTAAAGGATAAGAGTCCACGTGAAGCTAAAATGTCATATTACGGTGTCATTGAAGACATATGGGAGTTTGACTACATAGATTTCAGAATTCCGCTCTTTAAATGTAATTGGGTAGATAACACCAAAGGAGTTATAATGGATGAATTGGGTTTCACTTTGGTGAACTTTAAAAAGATTGGCGAGAAGAGTGAACCATTCATATTGGCATCACAGGCGAAACAAATATTCTATATCGATGATCCTGCAAATGATAAATGGTCGGTTGTTCTTCATGGTAAAAGACAATTTATTGAAGATCCTATAGATGAAGAAGAGTACTATGATAAGTATGATGACTCCAGTCCATTCTCAGTTGGGTTGCCAACTCCACAAAATATTGAAGCTAATGATGACTTATATGTGCGCGGAGATCACAATGAAGGATTGTTAATTGATAAAAGATCACAATTTTAGAGGCATGTATGTTTATAAAAGATCACATTATCTTCTAGTTAATACAAATGATAAATGTTTGCTGACGCAATTTTTACTACGCGCTAAAAACACAAGTATACGCGTCGAGTAGTACAGGCCTTTGTGAGGCCCGAGTCGAACACAGGGATACTCGGAATTGTTGGTGACTCCTACTAACTAGTCGCGATCAGCTAAGCCGATTAACAAGTTGAGAGTTGTTGTTAAAACTAAAAGAAAAAGAAAAACAAAACAAAAGAAGCAATCGATTAAATGTTGGTTTAATCAATTCAAAAGGTATCTTTAGGATTGTGGTTTCACCGCGGGTTTTGATTGTATTAAATTTTATATAATGCCTCAATTTTATCTCTCTATCCGGGTAGTGGCCTGAAAACAGAATTGCCCACTGTCGTGGTGCAATTCACTATCTAGGTCTAGGTCGGTTCCACCGTCGTAGTAACCTATACCCTAAACTCGGTGCATTATGAACGATCTCTCAGTATCCACCATTAATTTACACCACCTTGGTCAAGGGATTTATCGATTAAAGTAGATTTCGTCTCTTTTCAGCCATTAATTCTTCTTTCAAAGTGATTAAGGGCATTAGGTTATTATTATGGTGATCAAGCATAACAATATATGGAGAAAACGAAACTAGACCACAGATTTAAGAGATAAAATATGAATTACTATTATAAAATTGTCATATAATGAATTCCCGGGCTACTCCCGATCCTAAAGATGGAGGGGATTTGCCCCGCATGTTCATCTCACACAAGTACATGGTAGAAATAGGGGAAATCATACGAAAAACGTGAATTGAATGGGAAAACCCCTGAACGGAGAAGAACCGATTGATCCTTTGCATAGAACACGTGCTTTCCCGCCTCTCGGTGGTAAAATCCATCTTCGGCAGTGTCCGGATCGACTGGTATGAACTTCTGGCCTCCGTTCTCCTTTCCCCTGCTCCTCGGCCCTTGTGCAATGGCTAATCAGCTCCCCGCCCTTCAGGGCGGCCGTCATTAGGTATAAGTCCCTAATTAGGTCGCTAATTAACTCTAGCCATCTGATTGAGATCATTAGAAAGCAAACTCATATCCTACGGCGTCGATACCATCGACTCGAGTCGATGGTATCGACCCGCTACAGTAGCGGCTGGTTGCAAACCCTTTCTTTGTTACGCCCGACATCATCTCGATACCATCGACTCGGGTCGATGGTATCGACTTTCTTTTTGGCGTCGGATTTGTCATTTTGCGACGTTGTAGCCTCCATGTGTCGATGGTATCGACTTGGTGTCGATACTATCGACTGCTTCTTTGCTAGCAACCTGAAAGTGTCTCGATACCATCGACATCAATGTCGATGGCATCGACTCTTTGCTGCTCCTTTCGGCTGACAACCTGCGGTCTTGTCGATGGTATCGACTTCCGTCGATGGTCTCGACGGAAGCAAATACTTGTTTTTCCTGAAATTTAATGACGAGATCAAATAAATCCACACAAATAATAATAATGTGATAATTAATGCTCAAAATGATAAAACTAACGGGATTTGACATAAAATGATGGCAAAGACCAAAATGGATGAATTATGCAATATTAACCATAAAAATGACTAATAAAAGCACAAAACACATATCAAACAGGTCTATAAATGCGACTCAAAATCATCGCATCAAACTCCCCTGAGCTTGAATATTGCTCGCCCTCGAGCAACTCATCCTTAGAGTAGGATTGCAAACATCAACTGACAAACAACACACCAACCCAACATCCCATATGACTCCCACTGAACATTCACAGACCGACCTTCTCTAACCACAGAACGGTAATCACCCTAAAGGCGACAGTAATCATCAATAAAAGAAATTAACCTCCTAACCGATGAACACTATCACATAAGGCAGTTAACATAATAAAATTCGCCGATTCAGCATTGGTGCATCTTGTGATCGCCTATACTACGTTGCTCGTCCTAACTACCATCTACATGGAAGCAGTTCTCCTGATATTCATTGGTGAGGAGAAATTCACGGTGGCCTACCAATCCGAGCAACGGGTGGATGATGATGGGTGGCTCATGGAAGAACGTGGAAGTATTATATAGTTTCAACATGCATATACAAAAATGTCCTATATGATGCACATGCACATTAGAAATGCCCTAATGCCTAAACTTGGGTGAAATGATGCATGCACTAACCATCCATCTCAAAATGAGAGGGATATCTAGTCAAGCTACATCATGTACTCAATTATCCTAAAATGCAACTAATATCATGTTCCTTTCTCCTTCTTATTTCACTTTCTTCTAAATTCTTTTTCTTTTCTCTTTTTTTTATTGCATATTTTCAGCTTTTTTTTTCTAGCCCACATATCCATAATTGCTTAATGATAAGTTTATTGGGCTATTTTTATCATTAATCAGACATTTTTGCACTATTTAGACGGTATGGAACAATTAATTCACCATTGGGGAAAAATTGAGATACATGATATACTTTATGCATGAAGATCATGAATGCAACTATATGGCATGCACCTAAAGGTAATGTGCATGAATCACTATATATTTTTTTCTTTCTTTTTATGCAACATATGGAAAATACCAATGCAAGTCCTATCTAAATGTTATGCACACAAAAAGGAATTAAAACTGCACTTTACTTCCAATTCTTAGGTAGATTATGGAAAAATGAAGTGGAACGATCACAAGACTAGATGACTGAACCTTAGAAAGATATTATGCGTCCCTCCTTACTGACCTGTGCAGTAGTTTAGAGGGTTCTCTCTCTTACATCCAATTAAGGTCTCATTACCATTTGGTTAGGTTAGGCTCAAACAACCATTTCCGGCCACTTTCATGAATCATTAGGAGTACAGGTATGAAATGTTGTTTTAAAGTTGACATAATCAATCATTTTCATAGGATGTGTGCCCAAGGTCAAACAAAACAAGCTATCCAAACACACAAAATTTTTTCAAATTTCCCTTGAATTTCCCATGCACTAACAGCAAGATGACACACTTTTATGACGTCCACAATTACACTAGATAGCACGTGGATCCTACAAAACTAAAATTGCAAGAAACAAATAACAAAAGAACAAAAGCAATAACGCTAAAAACAATAAAAGATAAAACTGTTCCAACTACCCCCCTAAGCTTGAATTCGACTATGGCCTCATAGTCAAAAACAAACTTAAAGATTGGAACAGTGATACCAGATCATTCTTGTGGTGGTGGAGGCGGGTATTGCGGCGCCGTGGGGTCCCAAGACGGGTTTTGCCCCTGAAAGGTCGGATCATACTGGGGCAGTGGAGGAGGTTGTGGGTACCCCCCAAAGTAATTCTGGCTCCAGTAATGATCATAAAACGGTTGCTGCTGCTGCTCCATCCTGTGCAGCCGATCATGGATGTTCTCCTAATTTGCAAAAAGAAGGCGCGCATTCTCGAAGATCGCCTGCTGGTTGACATAGAGTCGGTTGGTGGTGTCTTGAATACCGACATATGCAGCTGTGTGGCTATGCTGCGTCTGCTGGATGTCTTGCAGCATATTGTACATGCCTTGCATGGAATAGGCATCCTCGCTGGGCTGCGAGGGCGGTGGTGGAGGCCGATGCGGAGAAGATGAAGATGCACCCGGATGCATCCTAGGGCGCTTCCGGGGTGCCACTCGTGATCTAAGAGGTGTGAACGCCTCTTCCTCCTCTTTCGCTGCCTCGTCATCGTCGCCACCGTTGTTCCCGCTGTCTTCTTCATCGGAATCGATGGCTATGATTGGCCACCGGAAATGCTGTGCGCCGTCGATATTGAAGACGGGATCGGGTAGAGAACACTCCTGATATGCTTGATTTACGTGGCAGTGTGCGAACGCCACGCCATCTCGGAGAAGAATGAGATTGGACCGGTGTAAATGTTGCAAGTTCACCTTGCTCTTAGTAGATAGAGGAGTGAGGGTCTGGAAATTCAAGCCAAGGTATGAAGCCAGCTTGGTGATTAGCCCGCCGAAGTGAATTGACGCTTTCCTCGTACTCCGCTTCACCGCCAAAACTCGTTGTAGAAAGAAGGCGCCCCAGTTGCACTCTTGTTGCGTCAGGAGCTTGTAGAGAAAGAAAAGGTCAGGCTCCTGAAACTTGCTAAGGGCTAGGTCGCCCTGAGCAAACAAGGTGGAGCTCAACATCCGGTGCAATACCCGGACAAATGGGTGCTCGAAGTCGGCTACCGCGGCGTTGTGGTAGCTAACCGACTTCCCTTGTGGCACCGTCACCAACTCGGAGAAGAGAGCGTCGTAGTTGGTGCGGTTATCCGGCCGCCTATAGTCGTACCGCGAGTGATTCCAGTTGAAGATGTCATTGAACTGCTCGAGGTTGATGGTGTAGTCATGGTTGTACAGCCAAAAAGACACCCTGCCCTTTTCCCACTCGCGGTCGCTTGCTGATATCTCATTGGGCACAACACAGACGTCCAGTGACACCATGAATTCCGCCACCAGCTCTTTGTACATTGGCCACTCGCCGAAAAATGGCTGGCCGTCTTCATGGTACTCAAGCTCATCGTGTCCACGGCCCGTTTGGTGGGCCTGCCCCTTCAGTACGTAATCCAGATTTGCCTTGAAGCCAAGATCATTGATCATCTCCGGATCCACGTAACGGGTGGGCTCGATCTTGCGCTTCAGGATTTCTTCGTAAACCTTCTTCACATCTGTGGATGGGTGGACAAGTCGAGGACGTGCGATCGATGATGGCGGTGGTGGCACAAACTCGGGGATGTCAATCATATGAGTGCGCGAGGAAGAAGCTCCGGTTGTATGCACCATTGTTGCGACGAGAAAAGGATTAGAAGAAGAGCTCGGTGAAGATGGAGAATTGAATCTCCGCTCAGTGAAGATCGTCGCTCGGTGCTGATGTTCTTCGGGCTTGGATGGCTCGGGGGAGTGCTCGGCGTAAAGGAAGAAGAGAGCTCTGAAGGTGTGACATTAAATGACGTCATGAATCTCCTTATATAGACTTGGCCGGCGCCACTGTTGGTCCATCGATACCATCGACGTGAGTCGATGGTATCGACACCTATCGATGCTATCCGCCTCCCTCGCGATTATCGACGGTCGTCGATGGCTGGATCTTGAAACCCAGATCGCTGACATGTCGATACCATCAACATGGGTCGATGGTATCGACGCTGCACCCGGATCGATGACGTGGAAGCCGCGATCGCCGTCGATTTCTTTGCGCGGATCGGTGATGTGGAGTGTCGATACTATCGACATGGGTCGATGGTATCGACTTGTCTTTGTTGCAACACCGCCGCTTTGCCTCTCAACCTATAGCTGTGTCGATACCATCGACATGGACGTCGATGGTATCGACTTTCCTGAGTCGATTGTGTCTGTAAATCTCCAGAGATCTTGATGGTATCGACACCCATGTCGATATCATCGACTTTTTTCTCCGCGACCTGCCTGTAGGTAGGTCGATACCATTGACGAGGCCGTCGATGGTATCGACGCAGAGCAAAATCTGCAGTTGTCAACCTATAACCCGGTCGATACCATCGACCAGTGTGTCGATGGTATCGACTCTGCCTCAGCCTGCACATCAAACAAACCAATCACGGTATCTTTTTTATACTACAAACTAAGTAAAAACAAATTAAACTACGAATGTAAACAAACTATCCTACTATACCGATGGTTGGGTTGCCTCCCAACAAGCTCCCTTATTTAATGTCTTAGGCTAGACGACTTGAAGCTCATCATCTTGGCACTTTGGGGCATGTGCTTAGAGGATCATGCGGTAATTTGAATTCAACTCGATCTCCTCCAATTCCCAAGGACAATGTACCTCTCCCTAAGGCAGTCACGACATCCGCCGTTGCTTGAAAAGGTCTTCCTAGAAGAATTTCACAGCTTTGGAGCGGTGGCATATCCATGACAACAAAATCCACCGGGAATATAAATCGATCCACTTTGACGAGAACATCTTCACATACTCCATATGGTCTCACTAAAAACCCATCCGCCAATTCAATTTTTGCGGCCGACTTCTTGATTTCTTTTAACCCAAGCTTATGAAATGTCGCCAGAGGCATGAGATTTATGCTGGCGCCGGAATCACATTGCGCTTTAGGAAAATGTCGATCACGTATTGAGCAAGGAATGTAGAAGCCCCCTGGGTCTTTTCTCTTCTTTGGCAAACTCCCGTGAATCATAGAGCTCACTGTCTCATTCATCCGACAAATATCACTGTCTTTTATCCGCCTCTTCTTATTGATGATTTCCTTGATGAACTTCCCATAGGCGGGCACCTTCTCGATCATCTCCACTAATGGAATATTGATGTGGAGTTTTTGGAATATTTCCAAGAATTTCCTAAAATGACGATGCTCTTTCTTTGACTTAGGATTGTCCAGTTTTGAAACATTTGCTGCATCAATACGCCTGTGAGGTGGCACATATGAGCTTTTCGGGGTCAACTCCCCTAAGCTTGCTTCAATCACTCCCTCTGACATGGGCTTTGGCGAGACATCATCAACATCAATAGCTTGTTGTGGTTCCTCTCTCGCATTCGATGTTTCCACACGTGCACAAACACCCTTCAATTGTTCTTCTTTTCTAGATGGAGATGCAATATTCATAACTTGCTGTGATTTTCTGAAGAAAGGGTTTCCGCCCGGCAGTCCATAGTAAGTGCGTGGATACGTATCGCCGGTGACGCATGCGTATTAAAAGTCATTTTTCTTTCTTCTTTAGCTTCTTGCACCTAAGATTCCTCCTCATTGCTTACCACAGAAATATACTTGACCTGATGGTGTGCTTGGGCCACATTTTCATTCTCGGCCAGTTTCTGTTGATTAGCGTGCTTGATGGCCGCCACTTCACTAGAAATATGTGCCACGGTGGTTTCTAATGCCCGCATTTGTGCTCCATGGCTTTGCAGCGTCTATCCAAACTTGGTCAGAATATCACCTTGAGATTGCAATTGCTTACCAAACATGGCCATCATCTCCTGGTTCTGCTGTACCATTTGACTCAGTAGTTCGGTGTTCTTATCCTCAGCTCTAGGTTGTGGCTTGGCATCCGGATCTTGCAGAAAATTGTTAGGATCCTTCCAGGAGAACTTTTTGTCCTTCCTCCACGCATAGTCATTGTTTCTGTAGCCCTGTTGTTGCATGTACTTTCCTTGGGCTTCCTCATCCTCAGATGAATCTTCCTTAGCTAGCAGCTTCTTGGCTAGAAGATCTAACTTGTCGTTCAGCTCCTTAATTACTTTGGATTCACCTACAACTCTGACCTGCTCCACAGTGCCTCTTTCACCCCATGACTGTTTCCTAGCCATGTTCTTTAATATCTCCCAACATCTGGTGTCCGTATTGTTCAGAAAAAATCCCGACCTGGCTGAATCCAGATTACTCCTATCATGCTCAGAGAGAGCAAAATAGAAGATTTTCACCTGCGTTTCCTTGTCCAGCCCGTGATGCGGACACCTCCTCAACATAACCTGAAATCGCTCCCAGGTCTCAGAATATGTTTCACCAGCCTGTTGGGTGAAATTATGAATCTTCCGGATCATGTCGTTAGTCTTTTCAGGAGGGAAGAACCTCTCAAAGAAGACCTCCACCATATGGTCCCAAGACTCCACGAACTCATCGTCTAGATTATGTAGCCACTCTCTTGCTGCTCCTGCCAAGGAACTTGGGAAAAGCTTGAGATACAATGCATCTTGTGGAAACCTGTCTATTTTAACCATGTCGCAGTTTTCAACGAACTGGTTGATGTGTGCAACAGGATCCTCATTCTTCAGCCCATGAAACGCATTTGATTTCACCAAATTAATCAATGCTGGATCGATCTTATATGTCGATATGTTGATCGCCTGCTTCTTTATAGGCCCCTTTGAAGCTGATGAGGAAGAAGCTTTGATCTTCTCCCATATGGTCTGTGGCTCGGCCATCTCTTCTGGTTCAGATTCAGAATCTATCTCTTCTTGTTGCTCTTGCTTGTGATAATCCTCGTCCTCAGGTCCCGGCAACGGAACCTCGGGTGCGCGACCTACGTAGTCAGTACTACGTGTCTGCACCATGCACAATACCTGAAATGAGAAAATTTGAGTTCAATACAGTGCAATGACGAGTATAAAAATTATCAAACAATTTAAAAATATTTGAAGTTGTTTCAATCTAAATAAAAAAATAAAGTGGCCCAGAATGGCCGCTCGTAGCACTCAAAGTGCCAACAATTCACCGTATCCCCGGCAACGGCGCCAAAAACTTGACGCAATTTTTACTACGCGCTAAAAATGCAAGTATACGCGTCGAGTAGTACAGGCCTTTGTGAGGCCCGAGTCGAACACAGGGATACTCGGAATTGTTGGTGACTCCTACTAACTAGTCACGATCAGCTAAGCCGATTAACAAGTTGAGAGTTGTTGTTAAAACTAAAAGAAAAATAAAAACAAAACAAAAGAAGCAATCGATTAAATGTTGGTTTAATCAATTGAAAAGGTATCTTTAGGATTGCAGTTTCACCGCGGGTTTTCATTGTATTTAATTTTATATATTGCCTCAATTTTATCTCTCTATCCGGGTAGTGGCCTGAAAACAGAATTGCCCACTGTCGTGGTGCAATTCACTACCTAGGTCTAGGTCGGTTCCACCGTCGTAGTAACCTATACCCTAAACTCGGTGCATTATGAACGATCACTCAGTATCCACCATTAATTTTACACCACCTTGGTCAAGGAATTTATCGATTAAAGTAGATTTCGTCTCTTTTCAGCCGTTAATTCTTCTTTCAAAGTGATTAAGGGCATTAGGTTATTATTATGGTGATCAAGCATAACAATATATGGAGAAAACAAAACTATACCACATATTTAAGAGATAAAATATGAATTACTATTATAAAATTGTCATATAATGAATTCCCAGGCTACTCCCGGTCCTAAAGATGGAGGGGATTAGCCCCACATGTTCATCTCACACAAGTACATGGTAGAAATAGGGGAAATCATATGAAAAACGTGAATTGAATGGGAAAACCCCTGAACGGAGAAGAACTGATTGATCCTTTGCGTAGAACACGTGCTTTCCCGCCTCTCGGTGGTGAAATCTGTCTTCGGCAGTGTCCGGATCGACTGGTATGAACTTCTAGCCTCTGTTCTCCTTTCCCCTGCTCCTCATCCCTTGTGCAATGGCTAATCAGCTCCCTGCCCTTCTGGGCGGCCGTCATTAGGTATAAGTCCCTAATTAGGTCGCTAATAAACTCCAGCTGTCCGATTGAGATCATTAGAAAGCAAACTCATATCCTACGGCGTCGATACCATCGACTCGAGTCGATGGTATCGACCCGCTACAGTAGCGGCTGGCTGCAAACCCTTTCTTTGTCGCGCCCAACATCATCTCGATACCATCGACTCGGGTCAATGGTATCGACTTCCTTTTGGTGTCGGTTTTGTCATTTTGCGACGCTGTAGCCTCCATGTGTCGATGGTATCGACTTGGTGTCGATACTATCGACTGCTTCTTCGCCAGCAACCTGAAAGTGTCTCGATACCATCGACATCAATGTCGATGGTATCGACTCTTTGCTGCTCCTTTCGGCTGACAACCTGCGGTCTTGTTGATGGTATCGACTTCCGTCGATGGTATCGACGGAAGCAAATACTTGTTTTTCCTAAAATTCAAAGACGAGATCAAATAAATCCACACAAATAATAATAATGTGATAATTAATGCTCAAAATGATAAAACTAACGGGATTTGACATAAAATGATGGAAAAGACCAAAATGGATGAATTATGCAATATTAACCATAAAAATGACTAATAAAAGCACAAAACACATATCAAACAGGTCTATAAATGCGACTCAAAATCATCGCATCATTTTCCTTTTTCTAGTTAATACAAATGCTAAATGTTTGCCTTTTTCTAGTTAATACAAATGCTAAATGTTTGCCTTTTTAATGACATTTTCAGATGGCTGACCATGATGAGCATGATGTCCATGATGAGCATGAAGTCCATGATGAGCATGTTTTCCATGACGAGCACGGCGAGGATACTAATGTAAGTTCTAAAAACATATCCTGTATTTCTATGAAATTCATTATCTTCTAGTTATGTCATATATCCCATATTTCTATATTGCGCTAATTCCGTGGGTTTATTTTTGTCAAATTTTAGGTTGATGATGCACATGTACCCACTGAAGCACTGGAGCAACTTGATGCGCAACACCAAACACTTAACAAGAAAAGGGGCATCACTCTGTTGAAGAAGTTAATAGCGCTAATTGGTAGTGGATCCAAATTGGTTGTGGAGTTTGATAATGGAGGAAATGCAATTGGAGTGAACCGCAATAATTTTGTAAACTATCTTGGGTGTGTCACTCGAAGCCATTGTGGTGTTAAGTATGATAATTGGCATAAAGTTCCTCAGGGGAAGAAAGACTTTATATGGAAGGATTTATGTGTGAGTTATTATTATTTGCAATTCTATTTTGTAGATTACAAATTATATTATTTGCAATTCTATTTTTGGATACTAGTTAATAAGAATTCTATTTTACAGAATCTGTTTGCATTGGATGAGAAGCTGCATCATAAAAGCGTGATGCAATGCGCTGGAAAGATGCTTAGGAACTATAGGACAAATCTCAATAGAAAATACATAAAAGATGGTGATAAGAAGAAGAAGTCAGCCCTTGAACAGTGGAACTTCTTGGACAAAGAAGATTGGGACAATTATGTTGCTTCAAGAAAATCTGAAAAATTCAAGGTATTAGGCGTCACTCCAAATTTAATTAATATACGTTGTATTCACCTATTCAAGATTAACATTTAGTGCTACTAACCAAATCATTAATGTGCATACGAACTAGGCCCTTAGTGACGCACAAAAAGCACGGCGTGCACTGAATGTGCATGATCACACTATGGGTCCAAAGGGCTATGCAAGTGTTCGCCAAAGACTACAGGCGGAGTCTGCGACTACTCAGGAGTCTGCTGCTACTCAGGAGTCTGCCACACCCATCCCTAGCCATGATATCTGGATAGCTGTGAGGCAAAACAAGAAGGGTGAAATAAAGAAGCCCGTAACTGCTGAGGCGGCTGTGAAAATGGTAAAATACAACTCTTAGAGCAATCGTTTGAATATTGATTATTTGTGGTGTTAACTTACCAATTTCTATTGATGGTGATTAGCGGGAGCTGCACGAGTAGAGGAAACAAGGCACGTTCATCCTTCAGGGAACAAGGGATGAATTGACAGTTGCTCTGGGTAACCCATAGCATCGTGGACGTGTTAGGGGTGCAGGCACTGGTGTGGGCATCAAAGCATTCTTTGGGCCATCCCAGTGCAAACCCAGAGTGGGACTTTCACAAGAAGAGGTAACCTATTCTTTTTTTAGAATGTTACTGCAAAAGGGAATTCAATAATAAGAAGCTAATGTTTCTTTTATCCATGTATAGGAGAATAAGAGAGTCGAGGATATAGTTGCTAAGAAGGTCAATGATATAGTTGCTGAGAAGGTCAAGGAAGAAATAGTGCGGTGGTAGGCATCTCAGGCTTCCAATCAGCCTATGGCGACCCACTCTTCTTCGAATGCACAAACTACGAGTAATCCTGGAGACCCATCGCCTAACACGTCTACTATAAGTATTGTTTATGACATTGTAGCTAGTCTTTTCAAGATGATACGTATATATGTATAACATTCTTTACGTAAATTTGTAGGCATTGAAGCCATGCCGCTTAAGAATCCAAGACTATGTTGTTGCAGAGGCACAGGCTTACTATTCCCTTCTTGGGGCAACGTTTCATGGGACTCCAATGCCGCAGGGCTATGTTTGTGTGAACCCGATATGTGTATTACCCGATTGGAGGGAAGTTGCATTGCCATATGCCCACCCAGATATTGATACACTTGGTGAGGCAGAAGGCGGGGTGATATTGTGGCCCAAAGAAGATGTCGTCTACACTACTAAAATTGTAAGATAAATTTACATTACTTTAGATTGTTAATGTGTATATATGAGGTCAACTGATTTGAAATTATATATACAGGTTAAAAAGAAGACACCCGGAGCACCTAGGCCTCCACCTCCACTTCCTGCATTACCAAGTTGGGTTCCAACTGACCTAAAATACCCATTAGGTCTTGCTTGTAGGGGAATGGCATGTTCACTACAAGCACATAATATACATTGCCCTATAATTGTTTCTTTAGAAGAAGATTATACAGGTCAATCATACGATAGCTCTTTATTTATACAAGATATTATTGAGCTGTTTATGTATGATTGGCTGAATACATCAATGATAGAGACATGGATAAGGTGAGATCTTGTTTATACATCCATATACCTTGTGTAAGATCTGGTGATCTGGTTTCTTATATATTAATGCATACGTAATACATCTTTTGCAGCTACTTAGTCGAAGATCAATGCAAACAATTTGCATTTGATCATGTGGGTTTTTTGATTCCATGATTGATTAGTATGGTAGCTAAAGACCCTGATAGTGTTCAACAATATTGTATAGATGCTTTTACAATTTTCGGTCAGCAAAAGAAGACGATAATAATAGCTCCATTCAATGTCAAGTAAGTTTACTTTATATATAATTTGGAACTTAAGAAAATTCCATTTTTATTGTGCATTTTGAGTTATTAATTTTTAACTTTTTTACCTCTAGCGGTAGACATTGGGAGTTACTAGTTATTGTCCCCAGGACATTCACTGTTTATTATCTAGATCCTGCGGGAAGTACATTGAACACTAAAATTAGACACATATTGAGAATGCCATTATTCTGGTGAGAAATATTTCATTTTTATATCCGTTAACATCTGTTATTACATTATTATTTAATTATGCAATTTACTGTGTTACATTAACATGTAGGGGTTTAGATGCATTTAGAAATGCTGGAGGAAATGTCCCAAGGAGAAAGAACCAGCCAATAATTTGGGAGAACATAAAAGTAAGTTCCTGACTCCAATATATATATTATTTATGTGAACTGTGCTTATTTGTATTTTTTAATATTTTGTATGTTTCAATTTAGAGTGCGCTACAAAAGACAACGGTTGGGCATGCACATACTATGTGATGCAATTTATGCCGATGATTATCCGACATGCCGCATTGGATATTAATACCATACATGAGGTATTATATATAATCTCATTAGTTAGTATGAAATATATCAATCTTATTTTTATATTATTACTTTTATATATACATCATTCTCTTTGTAGGTGTTTAAAACTGACCACACTATAGGTAAACGCTTAAAAAATGTACATGCTCCATATACGATGGAAGCATTAAATGAAGTAAGAGAAGAATGGGAAAAAGCCATACAAGCAGTGGCGATTATACTTGGGATGCTGATAGAGATGCTGAATGATATTTTGTAAATGAATATTTCTGAATTTTATACATGTATGAATGTTTCTACATCTATTTGAATGTTTCTACATGTGTGAATGTGAGAATTGAATTGATGTCTGAATGTATCTACTTGTGTGAAAAAATATTTGTTGATTTTGCAGGTTTGTGGCCTGTTTGTAGGCTGATATCAATGGATGTCGTAAACCTACAGTTTAGAAAACTGAACTACATGTTCTCATCCTGCTAACCAGCCATAGCAGGCCTACAAACTGATAAAAAAAAATTAAAGTATAGGCGTCAGTTATTTATAGAACACCGTCATCAAAGGCCTACAACGTCAGTTATTAGATAAAAACCGACGCCTAATATGAAAAACAACTCGACCGTGCAGGAAAGCACGACCGTGGTGGAAAAGGCGTCGCTTATTCGTATAAAACTGACGCCTATAGTACTAAACATGGTCGCGCAGCGAAGCATGGCCGTGTCGTCTGGGAGTGTGGCGTCGGTTGTTCAGTTGTTAACAGACACAGAAAGTGTCCTAGGTGGTGCCATTTTTTGTGGCGCGAACCCTATAGACGTCAGCCAACTATATATAACTGACGCCTATAGATCATATAGGCGTCGGTTAGAAAACCGACGCCGAAGAGTTCCACCTTTAGTGGCGCCCACATAGGCGTCACTTGAAAACCGTCACCAAAGGGGGTTAAACAACCGACGCCAAAGGCGTATTCTGTAGTAGTGGAGGCTTGGGTTTCTGTAACATTCACATTTTCAATCAAGAGTTATTAGCAAAGCAAGTATGGCGCCTTTTCCATAGACGGGACATGCTGGTATATAAAGTTATCAAAGCCAGATATTTTCCCTCTCATTCGATCCTTCAAGCAAGACGTGGGCACAATCCGAGCTTCTCATGGCGCAGCATATGGAACTCAAAAAGTCTGGTCCTTGAAGGAATGCATTGGACAGTGGGGGTCGGGGAAAATATCAACATATGGTCTGACCGATGGTTACCAAATATAGAGGGCAGCTTGGAGTCCACACTTGGGATCTCAAGCCCGTCTGTCCAAAGTGTCCTGTAGCTTATTGACCTTGTGACTCGCAAGTGGGACGAAGATAGTGTCACCAACCTCTTCACGGTGGAGGTGGCACACAGGATCCTTGCGATCCCGTTGGGAGAGGAGGACCAAGACGATGATATATATTGGATTCCCAATCAGAGTGGAGACTATACGGTGTTGTCGGCCTATTGGATGGATTCCCAGCCAACTTCTAACAATGAAGGCTACATCATCAGCCAGGGAAATAGTGTGTGGAGGACAATATGGCAAAGGGGGCTGCTCCCGAAGGTCGCGTACTTTCTTTGGCGTTGAGCAACGGGTGCAATGGCAACACTTAGTAGGCTCTACAATTGATACTGCCATGACACAGGCATTTGCAGCATCTGTCATATGGAGAAGGAAGATGTGAACCACATGTTATTCAGGTGTCCACAAGCATGGGAGCTATGGAGGAAGGGACCAGCGGACCTGCAAAGCCATATCCGACAGGTGGAATGCATCCAAACTGATGAAACCATAGTGGAGCTACTGAGGATAGGTGGGGAAGAGGAAGTTTAAGGATTGATCGCGTCCTTATGGGAAATCTGGATGAAGAGGAATGATCTGGTCTTCGGCAACAAGGTGCGACCACACACTATAACACAACGATCATTTCTGGAGATGATCCAGGGACATCGTGAGGCCAGAGACAGTAGTGTACCACCAGTGAGGATGTCATCTTCAATGGGGTGGTCACCTCCATCGTTGGGCATCGTCAAGCTGAATTGTGACACAGTTGTGATAATCCAAGGGTACAATGGAGTGGGCATGGTTTGGAGCGATAGCAATGGCAAGGTTATGAAGATCACAGGTCACAGAAGGCCATCTCTCATGGAGGCCAGATGCGTTAAAGCATGGGAAGTTGGGAGGCCATCAAGCAGTCAGTAGAGATGAACATCAACAATATGATAGTGGAATTAGACTCGGCGTCAGTCATAAACCTTATCACGGGGGCAGCCAAAAGAAGGGACCTTTTGGCCACTCTTCTTAATGAGATTACTCAGTCAATTAAGTTTTTCCCGAGCATAACTTTTTCATTTTGTAGGAGACAAGCCAATTGATTAGCACATCATGTAGTCCATAGGTCAATCTCAAGTATTGAACTCTTTAGTAGCATTTCTTTTTTCCCTTCTTTTGTAATGAAATGCGTTGAGGCATATTTTCTTGATAAATGAGAATAGAAGGCATTACCCTTAAAAAAAGTTATGGGATTACAAAAGATTTCAAAAAGCCAAGAGTAAATGTAGATAAGAAAAGGAAATCATTAAGATGGAAGAATGTTATAGTAGTTTTATGACTCCAATGCATATATACGCCAACCATGCTTACTTTCATTTATAAACATTTCACATCAATATAAATTTATACTGCCCTATAAAAAACAATGGTTGGGGTAGTATTGTGATATAGGATATGGCCTAGATTTTTAGAGTTGTGGCACTAAACATCCATTATAAACAAAAGGTCATATGTATAATATTGACCATCATAAGTAAATATTCTCATTTGATAATATAAAAAAAATCAAATCATACTCTTTAATAATTTCATTCTCTTTACAAATATTTGACATGATAGATTCCTATAAGAAAGAAGAGATAGATGAGATACAAGAAGAGTGGGTGCATGCCTTATTTAAGGAAGTCGATATGGAAATGATTGGGATAATATATGAGTTTTATAAACCTTGAGGTCATTTATTTCTATATGCATGTCATCATTATGACTTTCTAAAACTTCAAATTTGATGTGATTGAATTTTTGGTATATGCGAATGATGTGTATATATATTCATGTGTTTGAATGAATGTGAAGATGAATATAAACAATGAGAATTGCATTTGGACATGTCATGAGAATGGAATTGGTGAATCGATCTTGTATGTGTGTTTTCTAAATTTTCTATGTGCATGAGAATAGAATTAAGTTCTCAACAAAATTGAATTGAAAAAATGTGGGTGGATAAGTTGTGTGCATGTGCTTGCTATTGCAGGTTTTGAAGTTAAACACATGATGAAACATATAGTTCTACTGAACTACATGCTCAACATCCTATTGAATAGTTATATAGTAGGTCTGCAAATATGCTATATAAAAAAAGCATAATTGTGGCATCAGTTCTTACAAAAAAAATTGAAGTTAGTAGGCCTATAGCGTCAATTTTTAGAAAACTGATACTATACACCAATTGTGTCATCATTTTCCACCTTAAACTTACAACATCGCTATTTTAAAATGGCCATGTTGGACAATTCTTCCAACTGGCTTGTGGCATCAGTTGTTTTCTAAAAAATGACTTAGTATATCTACAATGGCCATACTAGAAAACACAATCATACACCAGGTGCCTTGTGTGTTAATTTTTCTAAAAAAGTTGACACTATATATCTGTAGCATCAATTTTTACCCACAACAAACAACACATCTACCTTTATCAGTTAAAATACAATTGTATATAGTGTTGGTTGCCATCCTGGAATAGACGACACAAAGTGATTCCATGACTATTTATCACTTTGGGTCATCAGTTTTTCATTGGTTTTTGTTTTTATAGCAACTATCACTCTCTCTATGTCATAAGTTTGACCATTTCCAAGAGCCCAACATAGAAGGTCTATAGCTAGAGTGTCTCTTACTTAGGTTTCAGTCAAAAAACAATAGTCTAGGGATATTTTAATAGACACTAATGTGGTATATATACTACTGATCTGTACCACACCCATGAATATGGTAATTCAATTTTGGAATGGTTGTTCCACCTATGCAATAACCCAGGGCCAGCATGACTATTCTTCCCTCAAAATGACGTTCTACCCTTGTACCCTACTACTTCCCAACGTAAATTTTATAAACTAATCCCATATAACTGTAGACCCCTATATACATATTAATGGAAGACAAGAGGCAATGGTTAGCTTCTCCCAGTAATGAAAGCTATCACCCACTTCAACCTACCCTATTTTCTCCAGCCTATGGGCAGAAATTAGCCAATTCGATTTGTGATTAGCCTGATAACCCAAATTGTCGTCTCATCCCATACGATGATCGGTTGAGGTGTCGGTCAACTGATCTATTGCATGAATTGAGTATTGAAACACTTTAATAATCAATCCAATCTTCATTCAAGATTAAAATCCATTTCTGAATGAGTTCCTATATGTGTGATCCTATAAGTCCCATACCATGTTAGCAATGAATGTCCATAACTAGCTTATGACATCACAACTAGAGAGTGGTTCCTGGTCGCACATCAGTGCTACCCAAGTGAATGGAAAGTTGGTGAATAATTGCAACCTACAATCTATGTGAGGTCTTGTAGTGATTGTATAATTCCTTTGTCTCTGATATCTAGGATGAACTCAAGGCATGGAATTGTCATCCTCTCAACATTCAATCCTTGTTCCTTGAACCAAGAGCAGAGTGTCTAAGATAATATGACCTCAATATCATATATTGATTCACATGTGCATGTGCATGCATTTCTTAGTCTCTCTTATCAAGTTTCTAGGATATCATACTCCAATAGTAGGGACAAATCCCATCGCTATCACTCACAATTTATCACCATGTATCAAAGTCACCTAATCATCACTATTATAACAACCCATGCTTCAGGACTGTGTTTGATGATGTCAAAACGTACGCAACGACATGTCACAAGTGCATGGATTCTAGGTCTAAGAATCACAATCACCACCTTCTCTATGAGATATGACTATAACTACAATATGATGCTTTCCATGTCTCACTCTTAAGGTGGGTATGTCTGATACACTATTCCCTAACATGTATCTCTGTACTTGGTTTGATATTGCCATATCATGAACAATGAGATATCGTCATCAAAAACCCCACACTCCAGTCTTATGTGTTACTGGTATCTATCTACCTTCCACAATAACAATTGACTAGGTACATAATAAAAATATACACACTCTTAACATTTGTATGATATCATAGTCCAAGTCACGTACTTGAAGACATATGTCATTGAGTATTGTCATTCTTTAGACATTCAAAATGTTTCCTCATTATCTCATAACTGAATGAAACATAGTGAATTAGAATATTGCATTTATGAGTATTAATCAAATCCTTTATCATTCATTCCATGTCAATCATTACATGATTGGCACTCTAGGCATACCTTACCAATAGACTCCCACCTGCACTTAGATCCAATCACCCACAAATCTCATTCTTAGTGATCCAAACATGTCCACCATGCTTGTGATGTGCAATTGCTTAATCCAGTGGGTTAGTATCATTTTGCTATTAGTCAGTATATTGCATGTTTCTTATCTCTTTGTTCGGATAGGCAACCACTATAATATGGTATCGGATATTCCTTGCCTAACAAGTAGCTCCATTGTTTTCATAGTACTTCTACTAAGTAATTAATGGTTGGAACATCTATAAGTCCATCATATGAACTTCTAGAACCATATAGTATCACAATGTGTTCATAACACAAGTATACTCAGCTTCCAATGTAGAATCATATTAATGGCTATTAGTTCGGAACCCTTCCATCTAACAACATTTTCCTTTTAAATCAAATATATTTTATTGCAATCACTTTGTCATTATGGAAGCTTGTATCGATGTAACCCTTTACATCCAACTCTTCCTTTTATTGCTATCCTTATTGAGTAGCAATTTATCCTTAAGTACTTCACAAGTACTCATGGATGTCTTTAATGACATTCCAATAAACCTTATTGGAATTGAATATCACCTTGTCATGTCCAATACATACAATATTATATTGGATAAACAAATTTATAGCATTCATGATAGATCCACTGCTACAGCCTATGGCATCTTTATCATGCATTTCCATTCTTCATAAGAATTGGAATATATGGTTCATGAGAGACTAATTTCGATTTTGTATCATTGAATCCTTTTGTGTTGGAACTCTTTCAACACATTGCTATTGTATGTGCTCATACTTCCATTGTGAATAATTCAAGAACTGTCTCATTGGTCTTTATCCTTATCTCATAAGATGTTTCACCTAATCATTCATTATTGAAGGGTTTTTTTGCATTCCATCTATGAATATTCATAATATTGGGATCTGATTCCTCATCATATGTGGAATACACATCTATGCTCCCACTAAATCTTTTTTAATCATAGATTTCATCTTTTATCTTGATTCAAGTCAAACTCTTTGACTATTGTGTCAATTCAAGAGATCCCTACTTTGAGATGCTTGTTTCAATCCCAGATTGATCTTTGTAGTTTATAGATTTTATTTGCATTCTTGAAGTTATAAAACCTTTTAGGTTGTATTACCTACATATCCTCTGGTGTATTCCTTTTAAGGAATTCAGCTTCTATATTCATATGCAAAATCTCTCAGTCTATCTTAACTACAACAAAAAAGTTGACAACTGGTAATGGAATTTCTTTCATGTTCAACAACTTGAAAAAAAATGAAATCTTTTTCAACCAATTTGTCCTTTTATATTATCCATGATTTACCATAAGACCCTATTGCACCCTTTAGGTATTACCCCTTTAGGTGGCACTATCAAGGTCCTACCTTGTTAGCATACATGGATCCCTTAATGGCCTTCTGCCTTTACTCTGGTTTAGGTACTTAATAGCTTCTAGTTGATTAGTTGACTCATCATGTCAAGATCAACCTGTTTGAGATGTAGGATTCACAATCCTCAATTTTAGACATATTCTACTAGAACGATTTTATTCTATGTCAAATGACGAACTTGAGATTCCAAAACACCTTGTGATTCTCTTTGTTCTCATTGTACCTCTTGTTGATCTCGAACATTTTGAGTTCTACTTTTACTCCCACTAATTCTTTAGGAACTCAGTTATCCTATCAACAAACATTTTATTATTGGATTGGGATTAATAGTAACATCCAACAATTATGGCTTGTGGATAAACCCCTTCAAGAAACTATTTTTTCAATATAGGTTTTACCATTTAAACATATTGGGACATTTTTAATTCATATCATATATGATGTCTTATAAACCATTCAGATGGTACATTATTTAGTGATAGGTATATATTTATGAGGGTAATAAGATTATATTAGTTGATAATTATATCATGAATCATCATGGTATAATTCCTTCTTATTAGCACATCATCATGTTCATATGGATTTGACTTGTTATACATAATCACAGTCCTTTTATGAAGGTACTCACGGTATTGATGTAAAATATTTTAACATTTGATCTCATGAAAGTTTGTTAATATTTTTATCAAAGTTATACTTCATTTATAATCTCCTTGAACACTTCAAGAGATTTATATTTATATTTTATTAAGTACATAACATCATGTTACCACTGATAGAAATGAAGTATAATCAATAATCTATAGCATTCATTTCATAAGATCTTCATGCATCATATGTATAAAGTCAGGTGGAAATCTTATCCTCCCACTACATCTAGTGAAGGATGTCATGTCACATTGTCCATAAATAATTCTTTGCATGTTTCCTTAGGTTAGATAACCATGGGAATCTAGATTAACATCAATATGTATTCTAGATATGCATTTCTTATATGTACGTCCAAAGTGACTATTGCTAACGAAAGTCTTGATTAATCCTTTGGTATTAACACTATAAATATTCATCTCAAAGTCTTTCATACAAAAATCATTAGATTTTCAGGTGTTGCCATGCAAGATTATATCTTTTGATACAAAAATATCAATATCTTACTTTATTGGTTTACCATCCTTGTCATACAAGATGCTTTAAAGTAGTTGTTTCTATCTGATGGAATAATGAAATAGCAGTTCTACTAAATCTACTACATGCCCATTGGGCTAAGATAAATTTAAATGTAGACTAGTGATTCCACAACTCTTGCTCCTCCTTGTCCATCTATGTCCTTCAATGAAGTTTTTACCCTCTTGTCAGATCATGCGCTCAAGCATGTTAGATATCTATTTGGTATCACATACCAAAAGGAGGAAGTAATCAAATTTATCTTATAAAATTTGTAACTAAAGTGGAAGACCTAGTGCCTTCCTTCTTCTTCTTTAATTCCTCTAACTGGAGTGGGCAATTTTGTTTCTAATGTCTTGCCCGGTGACAATGGTGACAATCGCCCCTATTTTTCTTCACTCCTACCTTTTCTTTGAGATCTAAAGACTTGGGCTTCTGGCTAGCTTTAGAACTATTCTTAGATTCTCATTTGCCTTTAGACTTCCCCTTTGTCTTGTTGATCATCATCACAGACTTAGGCTTGTCTTTCTTCGTTGTTGTCTCAAATGTTCTCAACATGCCCAACAACTCTATCAATGTCTTGTCAAAGTCATTCACATTGTACTTCATGAAAAAATGACTATATGTCTCTGCAAGATACTGCAAAATCATGTTATTGGCCAACTCTTGACCTAAGGGAAATCTTAGTGTAGCTAGGTTCTCCATATACCCAATGAGCTTGAGTACATGAGAACCTATTGGGTCACCTTCTTCCATATTACATTTGAATAGTACCTTGGAGACCTCGTATCTCTCTTATCTTGCCTAATCATGATACATGTTCTTGAGATGTGAGACCATCTCAATCACATCCATATTCTTATGCTTCCTCTGTAACTCATAGTTCATGGAGCATAGCATCAAAAATTTGACATCCACAACATCTTCAATATACTTCTTGTAAGCATTCCTGTTAACCCTTAGTGCATTTTGAGGTGGTTCTTCTGGTTCTAGCATTTCCAGGACGTAGAGCTTGCGCTCTAGTGTGAGAATGATTCTCAACATCTTGAACCAATCATGGAATTTGTTCCCAATTAGTTTGTCATTCTCAAGGACCGATCATAGAGAAAAGTGATTGTTGTTCGTTGCCACTTGATTGTATAAAAGAATTTGTAATTTTGTCAAAAAATCATTTTTGATTTGATTTGATTACAATATGGATGATAATTTCATTATCATTCTCATTATTTTGATCAAATTGACAACCCTCAAGCATAAATTTGTAAAACTACAACGATAAATTTTCAAATGAGCCAAGATCAATATTTTAACAAATTATGAGTCAATTTTGGTTGATTGCCCACGACTTGACTATTTAGGTAAGTAAATTTTGTCAGCTGCATCCATATGCAACTCTTGGATAGATGATATGTACAACTTCGTTCCCTAATCATTTGTATTCCTCTAGGCATAGACTCTCTAAGAATCACCAGTTAAGCCTAACCCAATAGATAATACAATAATAATGCACCCCGCTATGGCGGCACCTGCATTAGTACCATCACACTTTCACAAGATGTACAACGCACTATGTGTTTTCTTAAGATAAACTTAGTCAAACAAGTTTCTTCATGTGTATTTATATTGGAAAGAATCTTAGACATAATATGTTGAATTGAGAGATTATATATATATATATGGGCCCATCTTTATTGCCCGTGCGGGTAGCTACCCGCCCAGCCTTCCGATCACTTTTTTTCAAATTTTGTTTTTCGAAGTTGTAGAGGACTATTTTTTCTAGCTCTCCAAAAACTTTGAGCCAAAAATAATATCATTTGCCCCTCCAAAATAAAATAACCCGTCCTTATATATATGTTGTATATTTTGTACAGGGTTACTTTTTTGGCCAGCAGAGTTACATTTTTGACACCATAGTTACTTTTTTACAGCAGAGTTACTTTCTTAGCTAGGAGAGTTACTTTTTTGGCTGCAGGGTAGCGAAAATCCATGCTACCCGCGCGGGCAATGAATGAACACCCTATATATATACATATATATATATATATACATATATATATACATATACATAAATATACATATATATATACATACATATATATGCATATATATACATATATATAGACACACACTACATATATTGTATCCAATCACCACATATATATTACATATCATATACATGCTATATTCCACAACATAAACATGCAATCTAAAATAAAAGGTGATGCTTATGGTAATTCCTAGTTATTATTCCTTGGAGCCACAAGGAACTACTACCACCTAGGTCAATCATAATATCTCATGTGAGAACATGTTGTTGGTGTAGATTTGTACTTTCCAATCTAGGTCGATCGGTTCAACTCCTGAACCGGTCATCTCGCCTCTCGACCGGTCAGTTGGACCTCTGAGACGGTCGTTGGCCTCCTATCTGACTGATGTCTGGACTCCTTCGAAATGGTTGGTTGGGCCCACCATTCGATCATCTGGTTCCATTGTTCAGTCCTCCATTGTCCTCCAGATGGTCGGATCGTCACACGAATTGGTCATCACATCTGACGATGATCATCTTCCTTGTCATTGCAAGAAAAGAAACTATCCTATTGCTATTAAACTATTACATTGTAAAGAAGAACTTTGAGTTACATTTGAGGGGAGTAAAGGTTGAAAAGAATTAACTTTACATTTGGAAGAGGGAGGTAGAGGCTCGATACACAGACCTAGATAAATAGGAATAAAATCAAACCATCCAACCACATATAGATATTGGGTATTGTCCATATATATATATATATATATGTATATGTATATATATATATATGTATATATATATATATACATATATACATATATATACCTATATACACACATATATATACACATATGTATCTATATATATGTATATATATGTATTTATATATATGTATATATATCTATATATATACATATATTTATATATATATGTATATACGTGTACATATATCTACACATATATGTGTATATTTATGCATACATAGATATATATATATACACATATATATATTTATATGTATATATATATGTATATATATATATTTAATGTTTATATATATGTGTGTGTATATATATAGATATATGTTTATATATGTATATATACATATATATGTATATATAGATGGTATTATATGGTCTTTGACCGGATACACATATGAGACAATTAAAATATTAGCATTGTATGCAATTAATAAATGATTAAACAAAAAATCTGATCATATCAATTATCCTAAATATATTAAACTGATGTGGCTCAAATACCACTGTTGGGAAATGCAGGCAGAGAATATAGCAACGAAAACTAAAAAAGTATCTATTTGTATACCCATACCAATAAGATCGTGTCAACTACTATGAAATAGGAAGGATGGTTTAGCGTGTTATACATGATCCTAGAGGAAGCCTAGTGAAAACAACTCACTTCAATGCAATTTTTCTCTAGTTTCCCTCAGACGGTGATTGTGCAGCTCCTTTTATTCACCACAAACAACGAACAGGACAACTTCTGCAACTACTCCTGTGGCCTAGCCACAGACTATAGGCTGACTTTCCTCTCCAAGAAGTAGCCAAAGGACTCCTCCCTCTACAATAGTCCACACAAACCAACTACAACTTCATGGCGTTTAACTAGAATAGACAAGAAGGAGTTGTTCCTTCTGTTGACATACTAGTCACCAACTTCGTCTCCCACAACAATGATCCTTTGTTGTTCTCTCCTATCGCTATATGTCCCTTCTCGGGTAGGAGTAGCTTGGTCTCTCTTGGTTACCACAACTAGAGAGGACAAAAATTGTCAGAGTAAATGATTCTCAATTGTGTTGTTGTGTGTTGAGAAGCCACCAATAGCCCTCTATTTATAGGTGGGGTTAGAGATAGTGTTTCTAGTATGCTTGGAATTTGTGTGGGAGTGGAAGGGACGGGAAGATTTCCAATTTTTACAACCTGCAAGACATGAAATAGTCATCTGGTAGTGTAGACAGTCATCTAGCACTGTGAGACAGTGGTCTCATACTGCCAAATGGTCATCTGGAAGTTTCCCTATCACAAATGAAATTTGCAAATGGTTTCCCATTAATGTTAAACATTAATTACTTACACCACAAGAATTGTACATTCAAAATTATTTGAGAAAATATCTAGAACCTTCCTTAGGGCTAATTGAGCGATCTTGCACATGCAAAACGGTTGCCACGCTCACACAGATGGTCGTATGGTGAGACGAGCCAAACTAGTTGGTTCATCATAATGAACTGGTTGGTTCACACATCATTTTAAGTAGAAATTAACCAATTTGATTTCTACTCAGCCTGACAACCCAAATGGTCATCTCATCCCATTAGAAGATCGACTGAGGTGTAGGTCAGCTAATTTGTTGTGTGAATTGAGTACCTAAACACTTTAGTAATCAATCCAATCTTCATTCAAGATTAAACTCCTCTTCTAGATGAGTTTCCATATGTTTGACCCTATAGGTCCCATATCACATAGGCAGTGAATGTCCATTACTAGCTTATGGAATCACAAGTAGAGAATGGTGCCTAGTCGCACATCAGTGCTACCTGAGTGAATGGAAAGTTAGATAAAAACTTCAACCTACAATTTGTGTAAGGTGTTGTAGTGATTGTATAATTCCTTTGTCTTTGATATCATGTATGAACTCAAGGCATTGAATCTTCATCCTCTCAATGTTCAATCCATGTTCCTTGAATCAAGAGATGACTGTCTGAGATAATGTGACCTCAAAATCATATATGGGTTCACATGTGCATTTGCATGTGTTTCTCAATCTCACTTATCAAGTGGATAGGATATCATACTCCAATAGGAGGGACAAATCCCATCTTATCACTTATAGTCTAACCCCATGTGTCTATGTCACCCAATCATCCCCGTTATAACACCCCCTATTTCAGGATTGCGTTTGATGATGTCAAAGCATACCCAATGACATGTGATGAGTCCAGTGGATTTTATTCTAAGAATCACAATCACCACCTTCACTGTGAGAGATCACTGTGACTACCATATGATGGTTTCCATTTGTCACTCTCAAGGTGGGTCTATCTGATACATTGTTCCCTAACAAGTATATGTGTGCTTGGTTTGATATTGCCATATCATGACTAATGGGACACAATCATCAACTAACTCACACTCTAGTCTTATGTGTTGGCGGTGTCTATCTACCTTCCACAGTAACAATCGACTAGGTATATAATAGAAATGTACACACTCTTAACATTTGTGTGATATCATACTCCAAGTAATCTACTTGAAGGCGTACATCATTGAGTATTGTCATTCTTTATAGATTCACAATGTTTCCTCATTATTAAATAACTAAATGAAATAGAAAGAATTAGAAGCTTGCCTTTATGAGTATTAATTGCATGTCAATCATGACATGATTGGCTCTCTGGGCATACCTTACCAATAGATTGGAGCTTTTCACCCATGTTGATGGAGTTTCTATCTTTTCATCTCCTTGCTTTTGGCATTACTTTGATCATGAGTTCCTAAGCCCCTTTATGGGTTGCTTGGCAAAAAATATGTAACTATGATACTATTTTGGTAATATGTGTGCACCGTACTCTAATTTTGATGCCCATTGTTATGTTATTGCTTATTTATAACCTCCCATTTTGCGATGTTATCTTATTGGTTTTTCTCAGTTTTCCATACTCTCTCTTAGATAAATTAGATAGAATCTTTAACTTTCCACCTTATTGAAAATATACCATTAAACTAACTTTCCCTTTTTTATTCTTACAGAAAAATACAAAAAAAAACTACAAAGTTCCAAACAGTCCCAAGACCGAATGGATGCCAAACGGTCCCAAGATCGAATGGATGCCAAACGGTCCTAAGACTGAATGAATGCCAAACGGTCCCAAAGACCGAATGAGCCAAACGATCCCAAAGACTGAATGAGCCAAACGGTCCCAAGACTGAATGGAGATCATACGGTCCCAAGACTGAATGGAGATCATACGGTCCCAAGACCGCATAAAGTTACACGGTCCCAAGACTGAATAAAGGCAAATGGTTTCAAGACCGCAAGGACTCAAATAGATTCCAAATTGAGACAGTCCAAACGGTTTCGAAACTGAGAAAGTCCAAACAGTCCCAAGACCGAATGGACGCCAAATGGTCCCAAGACCGAATGGAGAACATACGGTCCCAAGACTGAATGGAGATCAACTGGTCCTAAGACCACATAAAGTTACACCGTTCTAAGACGGAATACAGGCAAACGGTTTCAAGACTGCGAGGACTCAAATGATTTCCAAACCGAGAGAGTCCAAATGGTTTTGAAACTGAGGGATTCCAAACGGTCTCAGAACCCAAACGGTTTTCACGACCGTTTGGGCCTAAAACTGCCCAAACCGTTTGGACTTTACTCGAAGCCTATAAATAAGACCCAAAGGGTCCTCACAAGGGAGGAAGTTTTCATACATCCACAGGTTGCCTTTATTTCTCCAGAGCCATTCCATCCTTCACCCACTACCCTGAGGTTGCCGGTCTGAGATCCATACTCCATCTTTGAGCTACTTTCTCTCTCATCGGCAAAGAAGGTGGGAAGAGGAGGATACGTCATCAAGCAAGCTATGAAGTGTGAAGATCGTTGCTCTCTCTCTCTCCAAGGGGTCGGCCTTCCTCCCTCCTTTGTGGAGATTATGCTCTCTCTCTCTCTCTTCTCTCCTCCTTCTTCGTTCTTGCCATGAGCGAGTAGCTTCATACACTAGGGTGTGGGTAGTAGCCCCGCTACCCATGTTTTCATTTCATGCTATGCAATTCATAAGTTTGCAATAGAGATATACTTTCTTTTCAGTTCAATGACAATCGTTTAATGAATGCTTGTTGCTTGATCACCAACTTGTGTTACTTATTATATTTTAGTATGAATTGTCTATGTTTGTACTATTAGATTTGAATCTCGATTGAATGTTGGTTCCTGATGCATGTAGCCACCATGCATCTGTTTCAGTGTCTAGGAGTGTTTTTCAAGAAGTGGAGTCAACTCACTTCCATCGTCGTACTTTCATACTATGAAATGGAATCAGTTGACGTATGAAAGTACAACCTTGATAAGTCGAGGAATACACCTTGCAAAGGGAATGATGTAAAGTAAGCGACCATTCATTTGGGGATGGTTGGCGTTGCAACATTCCCACACTCCTCGTAGTTAGTTCTCTAAAAGGAAACTAAAACTACAAAGATACTAATTGTTTGGACTTTTATTGCAGGTTATGTTACTATGTTGCATATTTTGATCCATGAGTAGTGGTGGTGAAAGCCGATCACATCCTAGTGGTTTCTTAATATTGTTTACAACCTTAAATTTACCCTTCTTCTTACTTTATTGCTTTTACATTACTTGCACTTAGGTTAAACAACCAAACCAACTCATTGATCTAAATATCAATTGTTAAGAAGTTAAGTGAAATTATAACGTTTTCTATCTTGTTGATCTTAACAAGACCGTTGTCCTGTGGATTCGACCCTTAACTATACTACGATAAGACTTCCATGTATCCTAGCATACGTGGGTGGAGTTCGCAATCTAGTATAACCAAGGCTAAACCTAAAGACTTACTATCTTTATGAATTTTAGTGGTGCACATAACTCCATGTAAGCGGAAGCTCTATCAAAAATTGGCGTCGTTGTCGGGGACAACGAAACGTTTTAATTTCATTTATCATCTTACTAGTTGGTTAGGGTTTTACACTTTTTCTTTAATATTACTCCATATTCCCTTGATTTCATCATAACTCCGACATCATATGAAGAGTGTGTTTCTTCCTCTACTCAGGTAGAAGACGTGTATGCAACCAATGCATAATCTCAGATTCTCCCCTGATCCATAGTACGACTCTGAGGTAGAGAGAAGTTTCCACCACCGCATTAGACTTAATCGTCAAAGAGGCAGACAAATGGCCGAAGATGAACATCAAGCTTCACTTGTGATGGAAAGGGTCAACACTGCCATTGCAGCCCAGTGAGCGCAACTCATCGCTGACATGCGCGCCCAAGTTCAGGCTGAAGTATGGGATGAAGAGCAAGCCCGTATCCGTGCTGAGAATGAAGCAGCAAGGGCTACTGCTCAAGTGTTGGTAAGAAGCAAGCAACTATGAGACTACGATGTTCCCAAGAACTATGAAGATAACCATCCAGTCCAACCACCACTCATCGACACACCTAATTTTGATATTAGGACGCAATGGATCCAAATAATGCAGGGTATCTCATTCTTTGGAAGTGTCGGAGATGACTGCATGGACCATTTGAAGAGGTTCAAAGCTCTTTGCAGGCTGGTACCACAAGCTGGAACAACCATGGACGCATTCATGCTTAGACTATTCAATTTCACCTTATCTGGAAGAGCACTAAGCTGGTACAATTCTTTGGACGGGGAGCCAATCACCACCTGGGCTCCCTTAGAAGAAAGGTTCTTGGAGAAATTCTTCCCACCTTCACTAACCTACCAAATCAGAGGGCAAATCAACCAATTCCTTCAACTACTAGGAGAGTCACTGGCTGACTCATGGGAAAGGTTCAAAGAACTCTTGCGGAAATGCCCTCACCATGGAATTTCACAAAACCAATTCATAGAAACTTTTTATAGGGGAGTAAGCGATGAAATTAAAAAGTTCTTAGATTCTTCATCTGGAGGAAACTTTATGAGACAGAACTACAAGGATGCCTGGAGAATCATGACTCTCGGAGCAAAAAATCAATCCAACTGGGGGAGGGAGACCACAGGAGGAGTTCTAAAGGTTTGTAATGCTGAAGAATCTACGGAAATGAAAGCCATAGTTGAAGATTTAAAAACCATAGCCCACAAACAATAAGCCCTCGAAGCATCATTTGGGGAGTATGACAGAAAGAAGAACCCCCAATAAGCTAAAGCAGCCACAGGAACCTACGAGGCCTTTCATGCATCAGATCATCCCACATTGTCATGTGTTCTTCTGTATAATATAATGATGGATTTGCAACCACCTCAAGCACAATATGAGCCGATCATTGAACACCCTAAGGATCAAATGCCATAACAAGTAAATTCCATTCATTCCATACCAGGACAAGCTTACTACAATTCAGATCAAACAAGAAATCATCCTGGATTTCAATATGGAAATCCTACGGGGATTGCTAACCCACAACATCAAACACAAGGTGGATCCTCCAACAGAGTACCACTTGTATTTCAAAGCAACTATAACCAAAACCAAGGAAATCTTAGAAACAATCTGTAGAGATCCAACTAATAAAGAAATTCCTCTACATACTACCAATATACTCACCCTCCTGTGCACCCACAATTACAACAAACTCAGCTGCAACAACCTCAGCAGCCTCAGTTGTCATCACGTCAACAACAACCACTTCAAGGGCAGCAGTAACTCACTCAATTTCAATAGAAGAATGTCGCACCACAACAGACTAATGAACTATCCTCGATAAGGTAAATGCTGCAATCATAGTAGACCATGCTGGCTAACCAACAAGCCCAGTAGAAAGCTATGGAAACTCAATTAGCACAGATAGCAGCTCAGCTAAAGCCTCTAGTAGGCACTTTCACTGGCCAACCAGAAGCAAATCCAAGACACGAGCAACATAGACCAGAACAATTAAATGTTGTTACAACAAGGTCTGGTTGCGCTCTCACTGAAGCCATCTCGGTTAATCAAGAAGACGGGGATGTAATTGAAATCATCCCAACAGAAGACTCAGGTCAAAATGTTGAAGAAAGAAGAGAAAAGGAACAAGGTCCCAAAGAACCAGAGGTTCCACAATATAAGCCAAGGATACCCTATCCTGGCTGGCTAAAAGAAACCAGACTAGACTCTAGATTCCAGAAATTCAAAGAGGCAATGAAGAAACTCTATGTTAATATTCCTTTTCTTGACTCCTTATCTGAAATCCCAGCTTGGTCCAAATATCTAAGGACCCTGCTATCAAAGAAATATATGATAGAGGAGCATGAAACTGTCAAGATAGCCCAAACCACTTCTGATATCATTCTAAATTAAATGCCAAAGAAATAGGACCCCGACTCCTTTGGCATACAATGCTCTATTGGGAACACATCTTGTAAAAAGGGTTTGGACGATTTAGGAGCCAGCATATCAATTATGCCATTTTCCATGTGCAAAAGATTAGGGTTTATAGACTTGTTGTCTACAACAATGACCATCCAGCTCGCCGATTCCACCATTACTGCACCCCTAGGAATCATTGAAAATATTCCAGTGAGAGTGGGGAGGGACTCTTATGTCCCTTGTGATTTTGTAATCATGGATATAAAAGAATACCTATGGTACCCGATAATTTTTGATAGACCCTTCCTCGCCACAGCTAGAGCATTAATTGATGTCGAGGATGGTACAATTACCCTGAGGCTGGGTAAAGAAATTGTTCAATTCAGGGTCTTCAACAGCCTGAAGAGCCCTAGTATCCATGAAGAGGTTTTTTCTGCTCGGAGCTATTGATAAAATGTCTCCACTCAAGCAAGTGAATCCAGAACCAACAGATGCCCTAGGGCACACTCTAATAAATCTGGAAGCTGAATTTTCAACCAACGAATTAGTTCAGCAATGCCTGCAATACTTGGAGCAGGCTGAAAAGGCCCCTGAAGCCACCTTTGAAGAATTGGAATATGTCTCAATACTAGAGAAAATAGAAGTACCCAAAGCCTCGGAGATGAAAAATCTACCAGCCAGACTCAAACATGTCTTCCTAGATGAAGAAAAATTATGTCCGGTTATCAGTAGCTCCTCCTTGATTGACGACCAAGAGGAAAGGGTTCTCACTGAACTCAGTAAGCACAAGAAAGCAATTGGGTACAAAATGACTTACTTAACAAGCATAAACCCAGCTCTATGTATGCATAAACTACCCATGATAGAAGAATTCAAACCCTCGAGAGAGCACTAGAGAAAATTGAACCCAAATCTGATAGAGTTAGTTCGCCTCGAAGTTCTTAAACTCTTGAAAGCAGGTATTATCTATCCAATTTCAGACTCTCAGTGGGTTAGTCATGTTCAAGTGGTCCCTAAAAAGGGGGGAACCACTGTTGTCCTAAACGATAAGAATGAACTAGTACCTACTAGAACTGTTAATGGTTGGAAAATGTGTATAGATTACAGAAAACTGAACAAATCAACAAGGAAAGACCATTTTCCCTTACCCTTCCTTGACGAAGTCCTTGAGCGGCTAGCCCACCAAAAAAATTCCTGCTACCTCAATGGATATTCTGGGTTTTACCAAATCCCAATTCACCCCGAAGACCAAGAAAAAATGGCATTTACTTGTCCCTTTGGAACATATGCTTTCAGAAGGATGCCCTTCGGGCTATGCAACACACCTACAACCTTCCAAAGGTGCATGACTGCTATCTTTGCGGGATTAACCAAAACCATTATGGAGGTGTTTATGGACGATTTTTCAGTATATGGAGATTCTTTTGACAACTGTCTGCTCAACCTAAGTAAAGTCTTACAGAGATGTGAGGAAACAAACCTTATCCTAAACTGGGAAAAATGTCAATTTATGGTGACTGAAGGTGTTGTCCTCGGACATCGAGTAAGCGAAAGAGGAATCAAAGTAGACAAGGCAAAAATCGATGTCATCTCAAAGTTGTCACCACCCAAAGACATAAGGGGCGTACGAGCCTTCTTGGGTCATGTCGGGTTCTACCGAAGATTTATCAAAGAATTATCGAAAATAGCAAAACCCATGACATACCTATTGACCAAGGATGTTGATTTCAACTTTAACAAGGAATGCATGTATAGCTTTACAACTTTGAAGAATGCTCTAATCTCAGGACCCATTCTAAGGGTGCCTGATTGGTCACAACCTTTTGAAATAATGTGTGACGCTAGTGACTATGCCATAGGGGCTGTGTTGGGGAAGAGAATAGATAAAAAGCCATATGGCATATACTACGCATCCAAGACGTTAGATGAGGCGCAAAAGAATTATACTACCACTGAAAAGGAATTCATAGCTGTCATCTATGCTTTCAAACAATTTCATTCTTACTTAATTGGATCAAAGGTCATAGTATATACAGACCACTCCGCCATCAAATATCTTATTCAGAAACAGGATGCCAAACCCAGACTCATCCGCTGGGTACTAATGCTGCAAGAATTTGATCATGAGATTAAAGACAAGAGAAGAGTGGAAAATTTCATCACTGACCACCTAAGTTGCATCGAATATAAAGACAACGACAATGTACCTATCTGAGACTCCCTCCCAAATGATCATCTTATGAAAATTACCACTGGATTCCCCTGGTATGCCGACATAGTGAACTACCTGGCTACATGAATTATCCACCCCTCCACCTCTCACCATGATAAAAAGAAATTTCTTCATGATGTTAAACAATACTACTGGGACGAACCCTATCTTTTTCGTCTTTGTGCAAACAGACTTTTCCATCGCTGCATACCGGAAGAAGAAATTACTCCTATCTTAGAGCATTGCCATTCTGGCCCCACCGGGGGACACATGAGTTCGAAAAAGACCACTTTGAAAGTTCTGCAATCAGGATTCTTTTGGCCAACAATAGCAAGAGATTCCTATAATTTTGTAAGATAATGCAATAAATGTCAGCTTACTAGCGGTATAACTAAAAGGAATGAATGCACCTCACTTTGTGGTGAGAAATTGAACTTTTTGATGTTTGGGGAATAGACTACTTGGGTCCCTTCCCCTCATCCTTTGGATTTTCGTACATAGTGGTCACTGTAGATTATGTCTCAAAATGTTAGAAGCTATACCCACCGTTTCCAGTGATTCAAAGCCAGTCATCAAGTTGTTTAAAGATATCATTTTCCCTAGATTCGGAGTCCCCCAAACTGTCATATCCGACAGAGGGACCCATTTTCTAGAACGAAGCTTCAAAGCCCTCCTAAAGAAATTTGGAGTCAACTATAAGGTCACCACACCTTACCATCCACAAACTAGTGGCCAAGTCGAAGTTTCGAACAGACAACTGAAAGCAATTTTGGAGAAAACAGTCAATAGACATTGTACTTATTGGTCCACCAAGCTTCTCGATGACCTTTGGGCTTACCACAACTTATAAAACACTGATTGGAACAACCCCGTTCCGATTAGTATATGGGAAATTATGCCATCTTCCAGTTGAACTGGAACATAAGGCATGGTGGGCCATTAAATAACTGAATTTTGATTTTAAAAGCGTTGGCCAATACAGACAACATCAGTTACAAGAACTTGAGGAGATTAGAATGATAGCCTACCCTAGTGCCAGAATCTATAAAAAAAACCAAGATGTGGCATGATGGACACCTCAAGAGAAAAGACATTGCTATCGGAGATAAGGTCCTCCTCTTCAATTCCAGACTTCGGATGTTTCTTGGAAAGCTCCGCACGAAGTGGTCTGGACCATTCACAATTAAACACATCTACCCCACCGGAGCAGTCATCATCCTTGACAATAATGGGGGAGAATGAGCCGTTAATAGCCACAGATTGAAGAGACACTACACACCAGTAGACAAAATACCGAGACAAACTATCGAGATCCACGATCCCTCCGCATCAACATAACCAAACTAGATTCTCGTCGGGCCAACGACGTAAAAGCCAGGCGCTACTTGGGAGGTAACCCAAGATCTGAGTATCACCATTTTTATTTTGCCTCTTTGTTTGATTTAGGTTTATCATCTTTAATCTGAAAATATAAAATTTCACATAAATAACCAAAACAAACATAAAAATATAAAATTCAATTAACCCCAAACAGTCTTGAAACCGTTTGGACCCCGACCGGTCTTGAAATTGTTTGAATCCCAAACAGTCTTGAAACTGTTCGGATGCCAACTAGTCTTGAAACTGTTTAGACCCCAAATGGTCTTGAAACTGTTTAGAACCCAAACGGTCTTGAAACCATTTGGACCCCAAAGGGTCTCAAAACAGTTTCCCTAGGGAATTTGTATCGTCACCCCCAAATCCTATAAATATAATCACACCCCCTCCCCTTTTTCTTTCTTTAGAATCTCAAACTCTCTAAACCCTCACACAAACACTGTTTCATTTCCTCCATTTCTCGCTCCCGCACAACTCGCGATGCCTGTTCGTTCTACCACCATCACCGACGTCACCTTAGCTTCCGCGTGTCTTCACGACTTCCGCACCATTGTTATCGCCGTTCGTTGCCTCGCCATCGTCATCAGCAACAGCAAGGTAGACCAACGACACCACAATCACCGGAACCTCCATCATCACGCCACACTTCATTTTTACCATCGCCGACGGCTACGTCGTCGACGCAATTCTCTTTTCTGACGATGCATGTGTCGGCACCGTCGTTCACCTTTTCCAATGATCTCAACGTTTCACCTTCCAAACGGTCCTCAAACCGTTTGGACGTGGGACTGTTTGGAGCTAAACGGTCTCTAAACCATTTGGTGCCAAATGACCCTCAAACCGTTTGGACACGGGACCATTTGGACCCAAACGGTCTCTAAACTGTTTGGTGCCAAACGGTCCTCAAACCGTTTGGACGCGAGACCGTTTGGACCCAAACGGTCTCTAAACAGTTTGGTGCCAAACGGTCCTCAAACTGTTTGGACGCGGGACCGTTTGGACCTAAACAGTCTCTAAATCATTTTGTGCCAAACGGTCCTCAAACCGTTTGGACAAAGGATCGTTTGGACCCAAACAATCTCTAAATTGTTTGGTATCAAACCGTTTGGATGAGGGACCGTTCGGACCCAAATGGTCTTAAAACCGTTTCGACCCAAACATTCTCTAAACCATTTGGACACAAACGGTCCTAAAAACTATTTGGACCCAATAAAATCTAAAAACATTAACACCTACATAATGCAACCTTCTTCCTTTTAATAAACTTTTTATATATACAAATTCAAAATTTTTCTAACACATGATTTTTTCTGATTACTGTTCAGATATGGCATCACCCGCAAAAGAAGCCACCGGAACCGTCGATGCTCTGCACTAGACAACAGAGCAACTAATGGAGGACTGTGCCAAGCTCCAGAAAGTCGTAGATATCTATAAAAAGACTGGACAGATCCCACCAAAAGTCAACCTGCTCTTGGTCATGAACGAAATTGACCGCATCAACAGATGTTTAGCCAAGGAGCCTGAACAAAAAGTGGAAGAAATTTCTTCCAGTGATGAAGGCTCCGAATACAAGCCAAATTCCTAGGATGAATCACCAACCAAAAAGTCCAAGGGGAAGCAAAAGGCCCAGGAAACTATAAAAGAAGAACCTACAAAGAAACAGGCAAGAAAGAAGGTTCACCCCGCCACTGCAAGGGAGCAAACCCTGGCGGGATACATTCCATCAACCACCACCACCGCCACCATCACTGCTTCTGTCTTCTCTGCCATCACCACTACCGCACCACCACCACAAAACCTTTTCATCCACACCCTCCCATCCATCGACAAAACTTTAGAGCCAACAAAGTATGTCTGTTCCAGCGTACTAAAAAAGATGGGGATATACGATAGAATCCTCACCCTACTCGATAACGTAAATCTCTCAAGACTGTGTTTTTTTGCCGAGATCTCATACATCGAGCTCACAACAGAATTCTTTACACATCTCGACAAAGAATCTGTGGACATTACGGATAGAGCAAGGGACAGAGGTGACCGTAGGCTGGTCACCAAACCTTTTGGTAAAAAAGTTGCCATAACAGAAAATTTATTGAATGAAATCTTCATAGACAACCAACAACAGCTGAAAAAGGCCAAAGCTGTTAGCACAGAGAGCTCCCATTTCAATAGACACAACTTCTAGAAATCCCTAACAGGGACCCCAAATTATGAGGCAAAGACCTACAAGGCCTCCAATATTCATTCTGGGTTAGTGTGCATGCTTCACAAAATTCTCACCGGTGCGCTCTTCCCCATAACAGAGGGCAAGAATGTTATCACCTCTGATCTTTTTATTCTCTGGTCCATCCTACATGGGATTCCGGTCAACATTGGACGGTACATGATACAAAAGTTTTCAACATACGCCCTAGGGAAAGAAATTTGCATGGGTGGACACATAACTTCCATTCTTAAATATCTCAAGATGGAAAGATTACTCTCCAGGTGCACACAGATCAAGGGAGGCATCCTTACCAACAAGCAAACCTTTAAGAACTCTTACATTATCAAAGAAAAGGATGCAAAATTGCACTACATTTTCTGCCCTACAGTAAAATCTTCTAGAACTCTGCTACTACTTCTGGAATTTGCGGATTATGACAAGGAAAAACTACTCTTTACTGACGAAGAGCTAACTAAAATCCTAGTTTTAGTCAAAGTACAAGAGAAGAAAACCAAATCCGGCCAGACAGAACTTAGTATCACTGCCCCGACAGCTAGGGTAACAAAAATACCAGTAAAACTACCATCTAAGGCATGTTTACAATCACAACAGCTGTCAGGAATGCTGACATCAAAGCTAAATCTTGAGACAGAACACCCTCATCCTGAGGAACATATCAGTCCCTCACCATTAGACTCATTCATCATGAGCCTAAATGTTGAGCTCACCACCACCCCCACCCCCACCACACTACCATCCACTACTATCCCACCATCTACCACCCTCCCACCTTTCTCCAAAACAATCTAAACAACAATTCCTTTCCCCACATCCACACCTCCACCCACATCTTCCACCTCAACCTTTTTCTCTTCGGGCATCCTATTCTCCACTCCAACACCCGACTTCACCTCCTCTGCTCCCATCTCCACCCTTTTCCCCTCAACATTCTCGGTCCCACCATTCTCACTGGGAATGTCACCATTTTTTTCCACCACCTCCCCGACACCGCTGGTGACTCCATCTACATTCACCATGTAGTTTGTGGGACCATCATTAGTCTCTCTTTTGCAAGGCACTACCAGCCTTCCACCTTGACCCCAGCCACACCACCCTTCCACATCTGGGGTCCCTTTTACAAACGTCGGTGAGGAATTCAGATGTCAATTCGACACTATCTGAAACCTCCTCACTGACCCTACTAATATATTACAATCTATTTTTTCTTGTGTGCATGGTCTAACTACACAGGTCGCCAAGATTGATGAGCAAAACTGTGCCTTGCCAGGCATCATCTCAAGAATCCACCAACAGCAGAAAGCAGTGGCCATGCAAGTCGAACACATCAACGACTGCCTGCAACAACTGCCACAGTTGGTGCTTGGGGTGAAAAGCCAACAAGGCAATCTGGCCAAGCAAGTCGACAAGATTTCTATGCAAAATCAACCATTGTCAGAAACCCTGTCTGAGCTTAAGCAGCAACAAACTACTTTAAGCACGCGCTTGCATGACATCAACACCATCCACACACAACTCAATAACCGCCAAGAGGAGTCATCCAACAATGAAATCACTACAACAGAATACACCTTTGGCGTCAGTTGTTTAACCCCCTTTGGCGACGATTTTCAAGCGACGTCTATGTGGGCACCGCTAAAGGCCGAACTCTTCGGCGTCGATTTTCTAACCGATGCCTACATGATCTATATGTGTCGGATATATATAGTTGGCTGACGTCTATAGGGTTCGCGCCACAAAAAAGGGCACCACCTAGGACACTTTCTGCGTCGGTTAACAACTGAACAACCGACGCCATACTCCCAAATGACACGGTCGTGCTTCTCTGCACGGCTGTGTTTAGTACTATAGGTGTCGATTTTATACAAATAAGTGATGCCTTTTCCACCACGGCCGTGCTTTCCTGCACGGTCGGGTTGTTTGTCATAATTAGGCGTCGGTTTTTATCTAATAACCGACGTTGTAGGCCTTTGATGACGGTGTTCTATAAATAACCGACGCCTATACTTTAATTTTTTTTTCTTATCAGTTTGTAGGCCTGCTGTGGCTGGTCAGTAGGATGAGAACCTACAGTTCAGTTTTTTGAACTGCAGGTTTACGACATCCATTGATATCAGCCTACAAACAGGCCACAAACCTGTAAAATCAACAAATATTTTTTCACACAAGTAGATACATTCAGACATCAATTCAATTCTCACATTCACACATGTAGAAACATTCAAATACATGCAGAAACATTCAGACATGTATAAACATTCAGAAATATTTATTTACAAAATATCATTCATCATCGCTATCAGCATCCCAATTATATCTTACAATCGCCACTGCTTGTATGGCTTTTGGCTATTCTTCTCTTACTTCATTTAATGCTTCCATCGTATATGGAGCATGTACATTTTTTAAGCATTTACCTATAGTGTGGTTAGTTTTAAACACCTGCAAAGAGAAAGATGTATATATATAAGTAATAATATAAAATTAAGATTGATATATTTCATACTAACTAATGAGACTATATATAATACCTCATGTATGATATTAATATCCAATGTGGCATGTCGGATAATCATCTGCATAAATCACATCACATAGTGTGTGCATGCCCAACCATTGTCTTGTGTAGCGCACTATAAATTGAAACATACACAATATTAAAAAATACAACTAAGCACAGTTCACATAAATAATATATACATTGGAGTCGGGAACTTACTTTTACGTTCTCCCAAATTATTGGTTGGTTCTTTCTCCTTGGGACATTTCCTCCCGCATTTTTGAATGCATCTGAACCCCTACATGTTGATGTAACACAGTAAATTGCCTAATTAAATAGTAATGTAATAATAGATGTTAACAGATATAAAAATGAAATATTTCTCACCAGAATAATGGCATTCTCAATATGTGTCCAATTTTAGTGTTCAATGTACTTCCCATAGGATCTAGATAATAAACAGTGAACGTCTCGGGGACAATAACTAGTAACTCCCAATGTCTACTGCTAGAGGTAAAAAAGTTAAAAATTAATAACTCAAAATGCACAATAAAAATGGAATTTTCTTAAGTCCAAGTTATATATAAAGTAAACTTACTTGACATTGAATGGAGATATTATTATCGTCTTCTTTTGCTGACTGAAAATTGTAAAAGCATCTATATAGTATTGTTGAACACTATCAGGGTCTTTAGCTACCATACTAATCAATGATGGAATCAAAAAACCCACATGATCAAATGCAAATTGTTTGCATTGATCTTCGACTAAGTAGCTGCGAAACATGTATTGCGTATGCATTAATATATAAGAAACCAGATCACCATATCTTACACAAGGTATATGGATGTATAAACAAGATCTCACCTTATCCATGTCTCTATCATTGATGTATTCAGCCAATCATACATAAACAGCTCAATAATATCTTGTATAAATAAAGATCTATCGTATGATTGACCTGTATAATCTACTTCTAAATAAACAATTATAGGGCAATGTATATTATGTGCCCGTAGCCAAAATGCCATTCCCCTACAAGTAGGACGTAATGGGTATTTTAGGTCAGTTGGAACCCAACTTGGTAATGCAGGAAGTGGAGGTGGAGGCCTAGGTGCTCCGGGTGTCTTCTTTTTAACCTGTATATATAATTTCAGATCAGTTGATCTCATATATACACATTAACAATCTAAAGTAATGTAAATTTATCTTACAATTTCAGTAGTATAGATGACATCTGCTTTGGGCCACAATATCACCCCGCCTTCTGCCTCACGAAGTGTATCAATATCTGGGTGGCCATATGGCAATGCAACTTCCCTCCAATCGGGTAATACACATATCGGGCTCACACGAACGTAGCCCTGTGGCATTGGAGTCCCATGAAATGTTTCCCCATGAAGGGACTGGTAAGCCTGCACCTCTGCAACAACATAGTCTTGCATTCTTAAGCGGCATGGCTTCAATGCCTACAAATTTACGTAAAGAATGTTATACATATATACATATCATCTTGAAAACATATCATCTTGAAAATACTAGCTACAATGTCATAAACAATACTTATAGTAGACGTTTTAGGCGATGGGTCTCCAGGATTACTCACAGTCTGTGCATCAGGAGAAGAGTGGGCCTCCATAGGCTGATTGGAAGCCTGAGATGCCTGCCACTGCACTATTTCTTCCTTGACCTTCTCAGCAACTATATCATTGACCTTCTTAGCAACTATATCCTCGACTCTCTTATTCTCCTATACATGGATAAAAGAAACATTAGC